>JAWNKX010000018.1:0-671863 GCA_035041755.1 Cacoxenus indagator | reverse complement strand
TCTTCTTTTCTTGTTAGCGCACAGCTTGTGGTAAACTGCAGTTGATAGTAGCAGCGTGACTGTGTGTATTTCGTCGTCGTTTGGGGCTTTTATGTGAAAATATTTTTATAGTTTTATAGTTTAGTGTTTATTGCATTGCGGTTGTCCATCTCCACCTCACATTAAAGTATTGTAATTTTATTTATATTGCTTTTGCAGTTGCAGATACTGTAAAGTAAGGACAGCCACTGTGGCACATCGATAGATTGTGTGACTATTCAATTGACATTATTGACTGCCAAAATTGCACAGATTCATGGTTGTCGGTCGGTATCGGTAAGTGTGTTTGGTGTGTGTATCGGCACACAGCGGTTGACATTGTCATTATTTTTATTTCATTTTATTGCTAGCGTTCAATTTCAGCTCAGTTTCAGTGTTCTTTCCCAATTTCAATTGGGTCAACAGAATGTTGTTTTTACAGATTCAATGAATTTGCCGTGGTCATTTTCCGTGTGAGATTTTTTGTTCGTTCGTTTGTGAAAAATGGAGCTTTGAATAAATACTACAATAATTTACATATGAAATATGTTCAGTGCATTGAGGGCAACACACTATTTGACCATACAAAACACGCAATGTGGATTAAAAAAATCAGTTTTGCGCCATTTCCTAAACAAACAATATTTTAAGCTATTTTAGACATTTCACTGGCACTACAATGGCTTAACTAAATTATATATGTAAACATATTGTATACATGAATATTTAAAGTGTTAAGTATTTAAATAATTTATACGATAGTTTTCAATAAGTTCAATTACTCAATTCACTGAATTGTAGGTGCATGAGTGTCCCGACGAACACATGTTACGAGTGCAATGAGTTATGAGCCTCAAATCAGTGGAAGTCATAAGCTGCAGGTAAATTTCCAATGATACACAAAGCTTCATTATTAATTCCAGTAGAAATGGTCGTAGTATAGTATATCTAACCACACCCCAATAAAAATAAACATCAACTTTTATTTCTTTGCGAACTTCCATAAACTTCAAAGAATTTTTGAGTGAAAATTGCACGCCCACAAAACTTGACACGCCTTTGCGGGGATTTGGTGCTTCTCTTTTTGGGAGAACTTTTTAAGCGCATAAAGAAGTAAACACGAAATTCGCTTTTAAGATATCAGGCCACCACTAAAAAGTTATAAGTTGTTTACTAATCTCCGCTGAAAAATAAAATAAAATTAGGAAACAAAAATAAGAGGGGGAGCTGTCAAAGCATGTCACAGATTGTCAGAACACGGAGTGCAGAACGAGAAGAAATGAACTTTTGCGAACAATTTTTACACAAGTTTTGCGACAAATAAAACAAGAACATAACCATTAAGAAAACCTGTTGGGGTTTTCCTTTTTCTTTTTCTGTTATGTTTTTGTTTATATTTTTTGACTTTTTTAAAGAACACAACTAAAAAGAAGTTTATAAATCAAGAATATCACGCACAAATGTTACCATTTGAGCAAAAAGTTGACGGGGACGGTGGTTGAGTAGTGAGTGGTCCAGCCGAAGAAGTTTCATGTCGACCACAACAGCAAAAGTTTAAAACAAACAGAAATGTTATCTTCGTCTAAGCCGAATTATAACTCACTGCATGCACCGCAGAAAAAATAACACACAGTATATTTAATTTGACGTATATTGTAGGTATGGTAGTTGTACATACAAGTCAATTCGGAGAGCCATGGATTTAGGAGAGAACTATGTCTTTAAATTGCCATTGTTTGTGTTTACAGCCCAAAGGCATAATCCGTCCATTCAGACTAATACAAATTAATTCGTATTGAATGATCACTCTAAGGGAAAGAATCTGACGGTTTCCGACAAATGTACGTATGGTGGAAAGAAGCCATTGGGTACAAATTGAACATTCTAGCTCTTTAATCCGTCCTCTCGAGCTGATCAGTACTATATATATTATTATGCTATTTATTGCGTGAAGAATATAAAAATTAGAAGAAAATTTAATTTCGGGTGTGTAGCCGGCTTGTTACGTTTCATGTGGAACGTCATACTATAAGTTCGCCCATTAAAAATGAATAAATTTGGTTCTGGTTAGATGTAATATCTGAAGTACTAACTGTAAACTGGAACTTTGGACTTCATACCTAAATATTGATGTGAATCGTGATAAATTTAAATTGATAGATAGATTTCGTTGTAAAATTCAAATTCTCTAAAAGTTTTGGTCCATGGCTTCGTTTATGCGCTATACGAATTCCATGGGAAGTCGTTTTAGGATATCTTCTACGTAATCCTATATTGTATTACACGCCTTATAACAAAGCTATGATGTTGTACATTTCAGGAAGAGTATAGAAATGAGTAGGGTATAAAAAATAAAAATATAAAAAACCCAAAATAAGGAACAAAAAAGCTATACAATTTTGTATTAAGCAAAGCGTATGAAATAATCCGTAGAGATTTTTATCTTGTTAAATACTTTGCACAACATCAGCCCAGATCGTGTAGCAGTGGAGATTGGGGGCGGTAGAGTATAGCGCGAAGGAAGGTGCCTGAGCAGCTGTGGCATTGCCGAGGTCTTTAGCAAAGCAGTGGCTGCATAATTTATAACAGAGTCTGTCCAATTCTGAATTTGTATATCTGTCTGCTGTCTGTTGTTTTTCATTTCATTTTTACTAGTTCAGCTCAAGCTTTGTGAAATGTATTCAAAGTGCGTTGCGGTCTTCTCCGGCAGGTAGCGGGCAGAGAGAGAAAATAAAAAACCAAAATACAAAGGGAAGAAGTTTGCAAACACTCTGGAAACGCCATTAAAAATTGTTACTAACCAAGTTTGGGCATTAAAAATTGCTACATTGTTAAAAAATTCCGCTTTCATCTTTGGCAATAAATTCATTTTGCTGGAATTATTTGCGTCATAAGTTATCCGTTTGGGACCAGAATGTGTTTAAGCTACCGCACCTGTTGGCCAGGCAGGCATGAGATTTATTGCTAAGCAAGATTAAACGTAATCTTAAGTTGGGATCCTCTTGGGGTCATTTGGGCTACTTGTGATTTCATATGAAAAGGAAGTACTCACATAGATTAAAATCAACTTCAACTCTCAGTCTTGAGAATATGCGGAATTATGTAATTTGTGTAGTTTTAACTTACCTGAAAAGACAAAATAAGCAGAAGCAAATATTGAAAATTAGTTACTTTATAAAACAGCCCAAGCAAAAATGGAATATGAAGAACAAAACTGATAAGAGAAAACCTGACAGCCCGTGCAATATGAACTGCTACAACGACATCATCATCATCATTATCATTATCATCATCGTCGCCATCATACCTACCATTCTTATGGGCTTTGTTAAGAGTAACCAACGCGCAGCCACTGTCGCCGTTGCAGACAGTACCACCACCAGCAGCTACTATCACCATTACTTCCGCCCATCACCATTGTCATCTCCATCCACATTGGCGTTGCAACGTGGCAAGTTTTTTTCCGTTGTTTCACCAAGAGACAAGACAAGTCAAGTCGCGTTTTTGTTTCTTCCCATCGACGTTGTTGTCGTCGTTGGTGGCGTTGGCGTCAGCAGCTGCTTCTTCAGTTCCTTTCCTCTTTTTTGTTTTGGTTTTTTTTTTTAAACTTTTGTCTGCGCCCAACAACGCAAATACGCGTTAAAGCTGAATAGCCCCATGTTGTGCCACCCTTGACATCGCCTGATTCCCACAAATACGCTGAACAACTTCCAACAACGCCAAATGCAACAATAGCAGGAACAATAACAAAAACAAGGGCGAAGATGTAACTCTACTTCCACTTTTTATATACATATTGCATTTTTATATGCAACTGCTTTTTGCAACACTCACTTTTCGCCCCTTTTGTTTTTGTGGTTTTTTGGTTTGCTCCAAGTAAATTTCATTGTCAAAATCGCCTTTTAAACAAAGTTGAGAGAAATGAATTGAAAAAGAGTTTCTTTTTGATCAAATTATGCGGGCAGACGACAATGGCAGATTTTTTTTTCTTTTCAGTGCTTCAAAACAGAACAAAATGCAATTTTTATGGAACCGGTTCAACATGTCGACTGCATGTGGCACACCCTGTATAAGAATATTGCAACTGCGTCGCCACGCGCCAAAATAAAAGAAATTAAAGAAATACAAATGAAAAAAAAAACAACTAAGACAACAACAACGAAAAATAAAAGTGGCAATAAAAATGTGGGTGTTGCTGCTCTTAGCGTCTTTGATTGATGATTTGAAATTTGCGTGGCTTTCATTTTAAGGCTCTTAGCACATACTCACGCTCACATACATTTACACATGAGAAGGAAGGAGCTCATATTAAACTCTAAACAAATTATTCTTGTTAGTTTATGTGACAGCAGAAGTTTTCGGACTTAACTTCTGCTCCGAACGTTCAGTAACGCATAAGAACGGCGTTAATGTAAGACAGGCCTTTGTCACTCCGAAGTCTTTTGATTTATTATTGCTAGTCTTGATTATCTTAGGACAAGCACGAGATAATCTCTTTTATTACTGATTGTAAACTGTGAATCCCAAAGATCTCAGGTGTCAGCTGTGGTAATCTATTTTCCGTTTAAACCTAAAACTACCTATTTAAATACTTATTCTGCGCTATCCAATTCTACTGCCTATCTGTCATGAAATGAAAATTCATAGTTTACAAAATTTATTCTGATATTGCTCCCTAAGGCTTTCCTCTTTCTTTGCCTCTAGAAGTCGTTCTATATGTCGCTGTTGAAAATGTATTTTACTGAATGATTCCACAACCACCTGCAATTAGCGCAAATTGGGAGCATTAATAAATCGCACTGCTAGACGGCACAGCAAAACCGTACGCACACCCACCGACACACATAAAGAAGTACTCAGAGGTACACAGATACATGCCAGCATGTCAGAAAAGAATGGAATTTATCAATAATTAATAAGCAAAGTTCTGCAAAGTTTAATTATATCAGTGAGTGAACGCATGAATGAGTGGCAAACGCGAATGTCACCAACAACGGCTTTGTCATTTGCTGCCACCCCATTCTTGCCACTTGTCGCACGCACACAAACTCAAATATGTATCTGTAACCGTAATTGTATTTATGCGCATATCTAACGTTGTTATGACTTTTTGTATGTCTCTGTGTGTGTGTGAATAGACATAGATACATTCAAGTATTTGCACTTGTTCTTCCTGTCACACTTGCCTGTCTGTTCCTCTATGCATACGACAATATGACACAAGCGAGCCCCTTTACCAGCATTTAGCGCTACATCTCAGTTTGTTGTACGGTGAATGGTCGTTTCGGCAATCAGGTAGAAACACAGAGAAGACATTTACACATATAGACAGCGTAACAGTGCGGCACAGAGTTACAAGAAGTGTTTCGTTCTGTTTATTTTTATTTTTATTTTTTCTTACTTTCGCTGGGCGCTTCAGCTTAATTTTTCTTCCATTCTCGTGCTATTTTATTCGGCTTTCTGCTCAGCAAGGCATGAATTTGTTTTAGATGTGCTAGCAGAACATCTACAACTGCCGACTTCTTCGTACTTTTCGGGCTTAACATACAAAACTTATGGTCTCTACTACGACAGTTATGGCATCATTAAGAAATTTTGGTGATACTTTTCCCTTTGATTGAGTAAATTATTTCCACTTGCGCTCATTTGTACGCTGACATTCCATTCTTATAAGGCGTAGCCTATTCGCCGCCGGAATTGCCTGTTTAGCTGCACTTCGTTCGTAATTCTGTGCTCGAAATAAATTTCTATTAATGTATTTCAGTAATTGTGTATTTGCCTTAGTTTTTAGTCTAGCTAACAATTTGTACGAAATTCATTTGCATTCCTGATGTTATCGCTTACGTCACAACCACACAACACAAGTAATACAAAGTAAAGTAATATAAAATAATATGCAACATAATCGTCACCGAGTATCATATGAGCTCATTCATGCTACAATAAAAGTAGTTCATGCAACATTACCGCGCGCTCCCTCTCACCCTACACCCTAAACAAGCGTGGTTGGTAGCACATGCCATAAATCGCGTCGCCGAACACAGCTGAGCTGAGTTGCTGGACCACTTTCACTGTCACTCCGACCACTACTACCACTACTGCCACTCGTACTTGTATTGTGTTATGCATCATTCCATCCACACCCGATACGCTGCATACTCGCTGACCATTTGCTACCAGTTTAGCCCCGTCTGTTTTGGCGCCCGTCGTATTTGTTGTTGTTGCTGTTGCTCCTCTACTACTTGTGTTGCATGTAGTCGCACATTTGATCCGTTGTTGCACTCACTCGATTTTATATATCCCATTCTCTTGCGTTGTTCATCACATTCATTTTTTCACTCCTATTTCAGTGTTGGTTCGGTAACTCGATGTCAACCTGGTTTTTCCGGTTCTGATTATAAGCATTTGCAACAAAAAAAAAAGCAGAAAAAAAAGGAAAGAAACAAATAAACAAAGAAGGCGGCACACAAATTCGCCTAGTTTCGCTTTCATCTCGCCTAAGTAATCGACGTAATTTGAGTACCTGTCGTAACTACGTGACGCTATCGTCATCATAGTCATCGCCACCGATCCAGTGCCAGTTGGAGTTGTATGCGGTTTGTTGATGTTACAGGTGTACCTAGACAAGTGTTGGTGGCAGTTTTTCAATTTGGTAAACTTCGATTTTTGTATCCTTGTGGCTTTAATTTATTATGAACTCTAATGAAAACATATTCCAGGGTCTTTTCATGTGTGTAGTTCAGTGAACTTCTGTAAGAGGCTACTACCTAGACTCCGGTGATACTTTGAAGGAAAGAGACTTGTTCTATGTTATACTTGAGATATGTTTTTACTTTTTCCAAAACTTGTTTATTTTCATAATTTCATTTGTTCTTTCTTGTAACCATGAGTTGTAACCGCATTATTTGTCAACTAAAGTTTAGCGGGCATTTTTGAAATTGCATACAAATTGGATTAAAATAGAAGTCGCTTAAGCTTTACAGAGCTAATTCCTTGTCATGGAGCACACCCTTTTCCCGCGCACATTTTTAAAATATGCCAGCGACTCACACAAATTTAATTTCCATGCATTGGCATATATGTATGTGTCTCTATGGAGGTGTGCATTTCACGCGTTTATAATTCATTGTACGAAATATGAATTCAATTTTCATGTTGTCAAAATTTCCACATAAATTTACATTACGAGAGAGGAACTAAGATTTGCTGCTGCTGTGAACAAAGGAGCGAGTGCCCCCTGGCAACTGATTCGGAATGTGGACGTCGCTCTGTTGATGCTGGGGCAATGAATGCCCAGAAAGAAAACAAAAGCGAATGGAACTAAACGAGGGAACCGAAAGAATTCAACGAGCGTATGAGCAAATGAACAAATGCGAACTAAATGAATGCGTCGTCCATATGGGCAACAGACGCGGGAACACTACGCACATACATATTTGACGACGCTGGAAAAAGTACTTTGTGCATTTGGTGAGTGTTCTCGTGTGAGTGTGACTGGGCAATGCCAGCGCCTCTCGAAGTGCCGAAGGCACTTTGGGGACTATTACCATGTGTCGGGCCAGTACAAATGTACAGCATGACTCTATGGAAGCGGGAGCGGATGCGGATGCGGTGAGCAACGGAACGAGAACGCAAACGCCCGTCTTGCTCGCACCCAACTTACCATTAAGTCTCTTTAAATACGCAAATTGTTGTTAATTAAAGATACGAGAGTTTAAGAGCACATTTGTGTTGACATATGTGTGAGTTCGTGTATCTGAGCGTGTGAACGGTTAAGCCGGAGAAGATGCAATAATGAATAAAATATTAAATGTTTTGGTTTGGTGCAGCAAGGGAAACGAAAACGAAAAATTTAGTGGGAAAGACATGACTCATTACAGAGGTTCAGAGATATATGTATCTCTGTATCTATTTGCGTGAATATAGGCATGTGTTTTTGTGGGTGAGAGGTTATAGTCGTGCTGGTAGCAGTTTAAATTCAGTTGATTTTTATGCTGGTTTCAATTATTTCCTATTTGAATTTTCTCTGTCGGCTTTTACAGCCATGAAAAAATAACCAAACTACGAAAAATTCATAACGTGTCAGGGCGCGTTACGCGCAGGCAAAATCCCGAAGAACGGTGATAAAAATATTTCAATGTGTCAATTTCAAACAGACATTAAAAAAAAAAACGAAATCGAATTAAAAAAAAAAACCTAAAGGAATCAGTACAAAAAACCTGTAATGAAAAAGATATATTCATTGAAACTATCTGCAATACAAGCTTTATGATTACCTCTTTTGTTGTTGTGTTATATTTATTTTTGGCAATTTTGTGGACTGCAAAAACTGTTTTATACTTTTCCAAAGCAAATAAAAAGAAAGATATATATGTGTGTATATAAACACCACAGCACAGATACATTTTAATTGCATTAACACAAAAACAATTTGTTTCTTTTATATCAAAAATTGTTAATTAACTTTTACGCCAATTTAATTCAGTTAACAAAGTGTTGCCAAAGGTTTCACAGGAAAAACTAAACTTGATTTTTAATTTTTTTTTTTTTTTGGTTTTACTTTGCGCGTAAGAAACTTGTTGGAAACATTTTAAGGTTGATGGTCTTTTTGCTTTTCTAATTAATTATTTGGCAAATGAAGCTCGGGTAGATGAGAGACGAAGGAGTTCAGATGATTAAATTACGCAGTAGCATCATAATCATAACCCGATAATTGCTTCGCTTGTTTGTCAGTCCTAATAACAACCCCCTGGAAAAAGTTTATATTTATGGGTATGGAAAACAAGTTCTGATTCATTATATATATATATATATTATATACATTTTTAATGATTATCTTTATGCTGACGAAGCATCGCTTTGTCGAAAATGACTTAAAATTTCAGCCAAAAATTGTTTGCGTGTATTTTCGTTACACTTGATAAATGTTTCGCTTCATAAGAACATTTCAATCATATGTTGTTGAGGACAAATAAACTCGAAATAATGAATCATCCTCGAACTCAGCTGCGGCGGCGTGCGCACCTCGAAATGATTTGCTCTATCTTGATTTTGACACACACACAGTGCAAAGTAAATGAGTAAATGGGAGACGACAATGGAGATGGAACCGATGGTGATGCTGATGGTGATTTATCACGAATGAATAACGAAGTAGATTATAGCCCAAACATGATACACGAAAAAATCATTTTCCTTGACTTGCTGGTGCGGTTGGTCATCCTACGTATTTGGCATCATAAGACACCAGTGACTTTTATTATTTCCCTCGGCTGTCAAAAGCTTCAAGCGATTTGCTTCTTATTTTTATTTTTATCTGCTCCACTCTATTATCTCTCGTGCGTTATAATTGAATACATTTTATGTGTTTCGTTATTTTTTTTTTTTCTATTAAATATTGAAGTAGTGGAAAAAAATTATTATGTTTTTCCCCCTCTTGTCTTAAGAATTACTTAAGCATTTCGCACGCTTAAAGCTTTTGTCCTTGGGCGTTTAAGTTGCTTTTAATATTTCTACTTTATTCGAGGGTTTTGATTTTTTTCAGAGCTCTGAAGTCATCATATTATTTTAGTGTTGTTTTGGGTTTGTGCTTTGTACCATTTGCTGTATTATTTTTTTCGGTCTCTGCAAATTATCTTCATTGGTCATTTGGCGGTTACTATAGAGGCCATTGGCCATAACGTGTGAACATTCAAAGTAATTGAGCCTATTGAATGGTTTTAGATTTGACCATTCACGCACCAAGGCGGAAGCTAAATCCTAATGAATTTTTTTTTGTTGGCCCATTTTAAAGCACTTTAAGAAAATAATGGAATTTAGCACCTAAAATAGTAATAATGTATGATGTTCCAACTTATATGTATGTAATCACGGTTTTGTATTTCACCATGAAGGCAAGTTCTTCTGATTTAATCTTAATATTAAACTTAGCCTGACTGGATCTCAAGCCCTTGGTCTGGGATGATAACGCTGAGCACACTATCCATTGTGCAACCGAGGAGGCATGAAAATTAATATCGTACCAGGTGCTTTGTTATAGACTACATTATAACCCGAGCTAACTTACTATATAAAGTTACTACAAAAATAAATTTTAATCCAAAACTTACAGAAACATTTAGTTTTTTCCAAAAATTCTCAATACATACCTGAAATGAAAGAGAAATCGTTTTTATTTAGAAAATTGCCTGAGAGCTGTTGTAATAGAATTTTATTGAGACTCGATATTGATGAACACCACATTGATGGAACATTTGTCTCAAGAATGAAATAAATTGAGTTGTCACTTATGTCAAATTTTAAGTAATTTTAAAACGTAATTTCATGACAAGTAATATGAAACTTCTTCGTCAACAAAAACAACAGCCAACTACAAAAGTACTTATGAACTTTACAGAAAAGGCAAATTCCAACTTACAGAATCCATGGCAACAATACAACACCAACGAAAAAAGCAATAACTATGAGAACACAGAAAACCACACCTCAAACATCTCGAATACGCTGTAAAATTTGACTTGTCTTTCCTTTCCTTGTTTTGGATGTGCCTTTTGTGGATTTTTCGAGTTTTGGTTTTCATTTTCATATACGAGTATTTCTTTTGATTGGCATCTGATAAGAAAACGGCGTAAGTCAAGTAATGATAGAAGAAGCAGCAGTGACAGCGGGTAAAATAAACGAGACGAGATAAGAATTTAGTAGGGTTGCATAAAAAGTCGAAAATCTAAAAGAACAAAAAACAACTGAGAAACCCAAAGAACACGTAAAACCACAACCCAACGAGCACACAACAGCTGAGTTCAGAGAAGGATGTAGTCGAAGAGAGGATGAAGTTCAAGAAAACCATTTCAGCGTTTTGCATGTCAGATAACTTTTTGATTGAAGCATCAAAGTGAATAAAATGGCGTCTGTTAGCACACACAGGCATCCGTGAACGTACTTTATCTACATATCGTATGTGTGTTTTTACGTGTCACAGCATATGTTATCAATGTTGTTGTTGTTGTGTGTGAGACATTAGTTTTCAGCTCGGTGATAGAAAGGGGTTCAAGAGAATTGGCCTAGTTGGTTAAGCGTTTCTGCTTGACTTATCTTATCAACAACACAAGCGAAGATACACCCAACCATCGACCAGATGTAAATTTACGCGAGTGTAGGTGGAGCTTTTTGTTGTCATCAACTGACGACTTCGCCATTTTGTATTGTTGGCGCTTCTACCATTATTACCGTTCTTTGCTTTATGTTAACCGCCGCAAGGTGTGTTGCAAAACTTCTCTGACAGTTATCGTCGAACACCGAGGCAACCAACGAATTGACGCATCAACTCAATTTTGCACCTTGAAACTTTTTAGCCCCCCGTGGCAATCATAATTTTTTTTATATTTTTTTTTATATTTAATAAAGTTGCTTGCCAATTTTCATATTTTTTCCAGTCAATTAAGCTAGCAATCGCATTTTGAAGTTCTTGTTTTTCTTGTCGTTGGTGTTGTTGTTCTCATTCAGTACGTATTTTCGGTATTAACCCAATTTGATAACCACATCAGATAAATCAAGCACTTGAGACATGAAATAATTCAATATTGTTGGCAAAATAAATCAATTGTGAAAAATAACTTTTTCAGGGTTTTATTTGGCTTTATTCGGTATTGTTTTATTTATTTATATACTATATTTTTGTCTGTCTGCCACACTTTGATTTATTTTGTGCGTATTTTATTTGATTTTTTTAAATTTTTTTTTTCACAATTTTATTAAAACGAAATTTTATTTCTTCGTTTGGTATCGAAGTGTTGTTAGTTTGTGACTCAGATTTTTCGATATTTGGTTTTTGCATAATTGAAGTAAGAGTTTTGTGGAAGTAATTTTGTTTGATGTAAATAACTTTTTAAACGAAAGCCTGTGATTTTAATTGATAAATATTTGCTGGCGCAACTAGTAATAAACTCAACTCCCAGAGTGAATATCTCCCGCTCGCCTCTCCTAAGTTATACAGACACCTGTATCTTTAAAACTAGAGGAGATATATTTGAAATGCGGTGCAGAGGTCAACACACTAACTCCACAGCTATATAACTAAGTAATATATGCATATAGGGAATATTATATAATAAATCTCACTGAGCAACCTTATATAATGCGCAATCTATATAAATATAAATAATGAATAATCAACAAAACGTATAACTAAAATTACTTGATTTTTCTTTTGTTTTAATATTATTCATCTATGTTCTCGCTCTTTCGAAATACATTGACCAAGTCAATGTTTATTTAATAAACAGTCTGTCGTTTTTTTATTTTTTTATTTAAATTTTCTTTAATATCAATTCTGAAGTTATTCAAACAATGTATCAAAAAATAGAAAAAATTATAATATAGAATATCTAACTCGACGTCAAGCAAGATAAGTGCCAAACGCGCTAAGCGACCAACCAACTGACTGACTGCGAAATAATAAATTTGCATTAAATTTGCCAAGTTTTATGGATGTATGCATGCAGCCAGTCAGTCGTAGGCTCATTTATTATGCAATCAAAACTCGTTTCGCTGATAACTGCAATACAAATTAAAGCCCGGTGATGATGATGATGTAAACGATTTTGATGCTGACCATGTTGTTGAAAGCTATGCAAATTAAATGAAAGGACAGAAGAGAGTATTTTTAGCGCTTGATTGAATGTAGCAAGTAAAATATGAGCTATAACGACAAAAAAAAATTTTATATGAGGAAAATATACCATATATATTAAATATATACATGGATATATATTTATTATTAAAAATGCAAAAAACGACAGAAATCCCAAATACCAAAAATTTCAATAGGGTTAAAAGTTACGTTGAGTGGAAAAAAGGTTTATATATAAAATAAACGAGATCAGCCTACCAAATTTTAAAATATTTATGCAAATTAAGGAAAAGATGTAGCGAAATAATTAAATTCTAAGAAATTATGCAAATAATGAGAGAACATGCATTCACGCAATGCAAAAAAAAAAAATGGAAACGAAGAAGAAAAAGTGGAAACATTCATTTTAATACCATATTCAGCTTTGTCTATGACAACGCACACTAGTGTGGATGCGAAGGAGAGTTTCAAAAGGCTCTGCTCCGTATCTCAGCCGAGGACGACAACGGCATTCTGGGCTAAAATAAGGATTCAAGTGCTTTGCCAGGAAGACCTACATAAAGACTAATAAGCAGTAGCAACACCAGTAACCGCAACAGAAGGTGGCATAAGCTAAGCGGCCAAAAATAAGTTGGTTGTAAGTAAAGTTTAGAAACGCACAGGCGAAAGAACAAAAACAACAAGAGCAACGACAAAGTTGATAGCTGAAATATTGATTTTGAATTATAGCCAGGCATATATGCGCAGGCAAGTCAAGTACGTCGTTGATACACACACACACCTGACCTCGCATACACAAACGCACAAACACAGAGAAAAAGGAGGCTGCCTGCTTACTTACTTTAAATGAGATGAACGCACAGCTTTGAAGCCTGTAAAACGCATGAATCTTTTAGGGTGGGTCTACAAAAACAAAAGGCATTCAACCAACGCCCACGCACTCATACAAACACACACATACACCTTTCTATTTTTGTACAGAGGGTTGAAGAAAGTAGTCGTTTTGTGTGTTTGGGTGGTTTGTGTGTTAGGCCTTGCTACGTTTGATGTTGTTTTTTGTTGTTGAAGTTGTTGTTATTGTTTGAAAACCCCAACGGCATATTACGGGGGCTTTTCCTCTGTTACAAAATAGCGTGAATGCTGTGCTCTGTTTTAGACCATAATATAAATAAATGTCAACACAACACAACACAACACAAGAAACAGTGGCATATGGGTAAGGTGACAATTTTACACATACACTCGTACACTCGAGTGCAACTCATAAAATCCCACTCTACAGCAGTAGCCCCCCACCCCTAACACACTTGCAAATGTCACGCGCACTATAATAAAGCATTCCATCCATTCAGAACTTGCATAAAAATGTATGAGTGTTTTCCTCTATTATTTTGCACTCACTTGCCTCTTGCGGCAAAAGGTGAGGCGACCCTTGGCATGACGCTGCCTTTTTGAACCCCCACACCAACCTTTTGCAAATACTTTATGCTGCTTGTTATACACTCGTCATGTGTGCTGCTTTTCATTATACCATGGTCGCGCTCGTGTACTCACAGTGGATTTTCTCTGTTTTTACAATTTAATGATTATTTTTTGAAGCTTGCAAAAACAGCAGCAGAGGACAATATTCAGCAACCCTCATCGAAATGAGTGAGTAAGCTAAGCAGCAACCCCTATGATTTTTTCTTCTCCCATTCATTTTCGGGTACGTCTGCTACATTTCATGTTTTGTTTTGCCATTTTCCTCACGGGCTTTTTCGCCACTTTGTCTACGCCTATGTTCATATGCCTGAAGTGTCCTTACTGGCAGAACGTCGTTGCCGTCCTTAAGCCTCGCTCGCTTGTTTGTTCACACAGCCGTTGTTTTGTGCCCTTTCCGGGCTTTATTTAGCTCCGTCCACTGGCGATTTCTATGCTAAATATAATATTAAAGCGTATGCGCCGCGGTACGTCCACTATTTCAACCGGCCATCGCTGTTGCCAAATTTCATTTTTATGAACAGTAGCCACATTACCAGTAGTAGCAGCAGTTCTCAACGACCTCTCAACGCTCCCAACCAACCGTCTAGTTTTCAATTTACTCTTGAGATTTACTCTGCTAAAGTACGCCAAGCCGCCAAGCCGCCACGCCGCCATTCACTTCAGTTCGGTTTGGTGTGGTACGGTTAAGTTCGAATCCGTTTAGATTCATTTCCTACCGTTCGCTTCAGAAGTGAATTGATTTCGTATTTCAAAGACAACAAACAGGAAATAACACAGAAACAGCTGCAAACAGATGCAGCACACGTGTCGCACAATCGATGAACGAACGGCGTGTGTGTGTATGTGTATGCTGCGTGAGCATGTTGCTAGTTATTGGATGTTGCCAAGCACAAATACTCATAGAATAAAGCAAAAAAAAAAAAAAAGAATAGCATTAATAAGAAAAGGAAACGGTCGATTTTACTACAGACACAACAAAAACAACTGTGCGACAGCCAAGTGTTCTTGGTCCTTTTGACCAACTCCAAAATGGCGATTTTCGTTATTACGACGTGAAACATGAAAAGCCCAAACTACGAAATTTCTGGTGTGCTTGATTGTTATTTCACCTTCTCAAGCTGGTTTTGTGTATTCTTATCCTGTCAGTTGGATTGCATTTGACATGCGTTGCCTAAATGTAATTTCCCTTTTCTTTTCCGTTCGTTTCGACGTGTTAATGAAGGTAGAACTTAGTAGCGCGTATCCGTTGTTGCCTCCATTGAATTCCTAATGATGTGTTTCGTCTTGCCTTTTGTACATCATACACATCTAGAACATTGTCTATATGTGTGGGTGTCGTGTGAAAGGTTGTCGGTACGCTTCAATTAACGCTTCTAATGGCTCTAAATTGTCTAAAGGTACACGTAATTAATCGTATAATACGCTATGCGACAAATTAACGCTTGCGAATTCGGCTTTTTGTGGCAAGAAAAAATGGCAACGAAATTAGGAAATGGTGTGTGTGTGTGAAATAGTTTGTGAAGTTAATTCTGTGTTTAATTTACAGTTATATTTACAAAGCACAATGAAGGAAAAGACTAAGAAATAAAGGTGTAAGCCCAGAATATATATGAGTCTAAAGGATGTGATAAATACGAAGATAAATTTAACGTTCAATACGAACAAAGCTTATTATGAATCTACTACCGTGAACAAAGCTTGGATAGATTATTTTTCATCTAGTACAGTTCTAATGGAGTGTATAATAACTTAAGAATATTGCAACAAATATTTCAAACAAACCAGAGTAATACTTAGTGCTGTGTAACTCAAAAAGCATATTCGAGTGTGAAGAAAATTTTAACACAAAGTATTATTATTTCAATGAAATAATTCAAGAATTTCACAAAGTTCTTTTTAAAGTTGGCTATTATAAAACAGCGAATAATATTACTGCTGATTACAGCAGGTTTTTATTTATTTATTTTTTTAAAATTATTTTTATTTAATTATTGTTTATCTGATTTTTAATAAATAAATTTATAAAAATCGTGACGCTCAGTTGAGAAGCGCTAACAACGACGTAGTTCAAGGTTGCTTAATACATGGCGCATTTGCAGTGGCATTGAAAATAATCAAAATAATTAAAAAAGCAACTAAATTTCAATATACCAAAAGAAAAAAGCATGGGTAATTAATATGCGTTACTTAAGCAGCAGAGCTTTTTATGGAGCTACTATAAAAAAAAATTAAATAAATAAAAAATTCATTTTTGCTGCACAAGAAAATGTATCAGCAACATGTTGCGGTACACACACGTGCACCGAGTTAACGACTTTTTGGATACACTTCTTATCTTTTCGATTGTCATTGTTTAAACAATAACCACAGCCGCAGTGCTTGTAAGACGTATAAGCGTTTTTATATGCGTTCAAGCGCAATTTTTGAAATGAGCATCTTTACAAATAAGTAAATAAAACAAAAAAAGGTGAAGGCCGTCGCTTACTGACAACAATATTGAAAAATAAGGAGAATTAATAAAAAATAAAATAAATATAAATGTAAATAAGCGAGCTGATGTCACTTTTTATGGCTAATAACGAAAATACGTGATGATTTTTTCTCCCCTTCTTTTAAGTTAAAGTTATCCACTGCAGATGCAAACTTTAATCATCCCATTCCACCATCTGGCACAACAAGTGAGGTACAAAGCACAACTTCATTTTCATTTATCTTAATTGTAGTGTCTTTCTACCCACCGACTTCGATGCTCATGACTTTTTATGCTAATCGCGCGCACTTACATAAATTAAACGCAAGCATTTTCACGTCAAAGCCAACTTAACTAGGCAATAAATTAAGAATTACAACAATAAAAAATAAATAAATAGGTGAAGCGAGAAGTTAGCACACGAAAGTATCTATTAAAGATTCTGTTGACTTGGAGGGCTTTGGTAGACGCTGTTTCTACGCCATTACTATTTTTATTTACTTCTTTTTTCGTTTTTTTAGCCCGTATTGTTCCGGGAGGCAAGCAAGCCGATTCTTTTTTTCGGCGTGATTGTTACGCGATTTTTCAGCTTATATTGATGTGTTTGTCTGCGAATAATTAATTACACATTAATTGTATTTACATAAATTACACATTTCAATTAAGCAAAGATTTATTTGCGAAAGAATACAATGCCTTTGATTACTTCCGCCTGCAGCTATTAAATATTTTAGCAACGCACATTTTTAAATAAATATACATATATACTTTCAGCCATGACAAATCTTTAATACACTTTAAACAATTTGATAAAACAATGTGTCCAAGTAGGATATCATATACAAGGTGTCCCACTTTAGGTGGACCCATCTGGCAACACTATAACTTTGACAAGAAACTTCTGGTTGACTAATGACAGCACCTGTTTGAAGCGTCAATCTGAGTGGAAGTTGGCTATGGATCAGTACACAACGATAGAACGCCCTGAAATTCTTCAGCAGAACATTTAAAGCAACTTCTCAATTGTGAAAACTCGACTTGCGTGGAGAAAAAATAAAAAAGTGAAAAGTGCGCAGTCAAAGATCACAATAAAGCGTTTGCAAGAACAAT
Organism: Cacoxenus indagator; assembly: GCA_035041755.1. NCBI lineage: Eukaryota > Metazoa > Arthropoda > Insecta > Diptera > Drosophilidae > Cacoxenus > Cacoxenus indagator. The sequence goes on along the minus strand of JAWNKX010000018.1, from coordinate 654,155 downwards.
TTTTGTCCTATGGTACCGTCGGTAATCTGAGTCGTTTGAAACGATGTGATAATGGGATCGTTCTTTTTCGAAGACGACAGTGGAAACAGAGCAACTGTAAATCAGGAGGTTGTGATAACAGAATTTCTTATAGAGTATATTAAAGGAACCGGCTGCTCCTAGGGTTCGCAAAGATTGATGAGTAAATTTACCAAATGTCAAATAGTAAGACTATATATCAATAATCTAATACATAAGTCTTCTGTAAAGGAATTCGATATGAAATTATGAACATTTTATGCCCTTTAGCTTAATAACTCACAATAATTTGCACATATTCTATTACTTTCAACAAGTCTATCGATGGCAATTCGTAATGCTTTGGGAGCTATCACTTCCAGAATTTGGTGTTGTTAGGTTACGATAAATAGGCAGCCGTGGTCCCCTCCAATATCTTCTTAATTATTGTATGTTACATGCTATATGGAAAAACTAGAGTACTTCATTTAACAATTCACTTTAATTAGGTGAGTACAAACAATTTTAATATCAACGTCGACTTTTTGTTTGCCATTTATTCGTAAATGATTATTGAATTTGTTTAATATATATACATATTTTTTAATGTTTGAAGTATTTGTTGCCCCATTTGAAGTATTGTCATATTGCGTCCAATTTGCATGCAAATAATAAACCAAAAACCACAACAACAACAACAAACTAAACATCAAGAGCTAAGCACAAAAATACTTGGTAATTTCGCTCGTAAGCTGATACTGGCGCCTACGATTCTAGATATGATTTGCGTTGTAGTTGTTGTGCACTTTTTACACCTCGGTTCAAGTCAAGTCGACCTGAGCTGGTTATAAAATAATAATAATAATATTAATAATAATAATAGTAATAATAATAGTATCAAGAAAACAGTGTTACATAGCGCCAAGTTGTCATTTGTGTCTGCTTCAAGTCTAGCAAAGTCAGCCAATCGACACGCCAAACGGCGCGTCAACAAAACACGATCACGCTCAAATGCCGAACAAGTGAATCACGCGTACGCGTACCAGTTCCACTCAATTCAGCACACAAGCAAACCGAAGCAAACCAAACTATGCGAATCAAAACGAATTGAAGCATTTCCAATTTTATGGAGTTGAAGTGCTGCGAGTTTTGAGCGCTTTGAGCAATTGGGTAATTGCAGTGCATTAAGCAACTTTGAAACACATACGTACGTGTATTGTCACAGAGTTCAGCTTGACAGCGATTTAATGAGTAAATTAGTGAGTAATTGTGAATAGATGAATGAATGACTGTCAGCCCGACTGATACCTTCGATTAGCACATCAAAGTGAACTGTTTTATATGCATAGTTTTGCTCAAACACATTTTGTTTTAGTTTTTTGAATCGGATTTTGTATCTTTCACTTTTTTGTTTGCATGCCACTATGAGTTTTTGAGTTCGTTAACATTGGCGCAGGTTTGGATTTATTTATCAGTACTGTACTGTTTTTGAGTGTTGAGTTTTATCTGCTCAGCTTTTTTTTAATGTTTTTAACTCCTTCTTTTTTTGTTTCGCAGATTTTGTCGCTTTTTTTTCATGATAAATGTTGTACCTCCGCTGAGTCAAGTTTGTTTTCAAGTCGTTTCCAATGTGTTCAACTTAGGGGCCAACATTTTTTTGTGGATTTTCTGTTTTGAGGTTATTAACGCTCAGCACGAGGTCAGCAAACCGTTCGATGATTTTTTTTAGAGCTGGCGTTACGCGTTATAGGCGTATCAATTTTCTCAATTTTATGGTAGAAATTCTATTTTAAATGTATTAACATTGACTTTGAGTAATGATGAAATAATCAAACGTTGCCAATTTTACAATAAAACAATCCTCTGAATCACATTCTGTTCTAAAAGTTCAGTGGCATCGAGATAGCACATATGTAATTAAATTATGTCAAATCTATTCTTGATATCAAATCAAAATAATACACAATTGTCAGTCTTTACATACCTCCTGAAAGTTCTGCAGACGATATTAAATTTATTGACTTATGTTCAAGTAAGAGTTACTATAATGACTTTATGGGGGCTATTCGACGCAGTAATCCAAATTTTTGAAGTTTGTGCTGACCTAACAGACAATCTGTCAAAATTTTATCTCGATATGTAAAAAAAAATAAAACCACTTACAATATTATAATAAATATTGGTTGGTATGGGGGTTATTTCTCCTAATGCCTAAATTCGAAGGTATGATAAAAATAAGACTTCGTGCAAAAAACAACTTTCTAGGAACTAGTTTGCATATACACAGGCCACTGGATAGATAGAGCTCTGATGTCTTCTTCACTGTTTCAAATTGTATGACTAAATAAAAGAAGTACTCAATGCGTGAGGAGAATACGTGAGTTTCTTTTGTAACATATTCTCTCTTTTAACACATTCTCAGAATATTTTAATCTGTTGGCAAAGTTAATAAACTTAAAAATATCAGCTGATGAGAAGACAACTAAAACTTTTATTATAGCAAGTCTGAATATATAATAAAATATTGTAGAATCAATGGGTGGGGTAATGAATTGGAAACGATTTTTAGTTCGAATTCTGGCTTTGCTGTGTATATACAAAAGTGTTTAACTTGAAAGCTAAAATCGTCAACCAATTGAATATTGTTTTTGGTTTAGGGATGGCATCTAAAATTTAAATTTTACCACAACGGAAGCTTCAGAATCGCGTTTAACAAAAGTCATGCGACGAGTAACAATTTATGCCATTTTAATTACCCTTAGCACTCGCGTTTCCTATTTATTTTTTATACAATTATTTTTTAAAAAATTTTATTCATATTTTTTTTATAATTTTTTGTGGCATTTGACAATTGCTATTGCCGTTATATAATTACATAGTTTGCCTGTGTATAAAATAACGCGTAAAAATGAGCAAAAGCGCAATAAAATAATTTTCAACTTTAACCGCTTAACTCGAATTACAAAGTCAGAATAAAATGTGTATATGTATACACATAACAATGTATATGTATGTATGTATAAATGAAAACCGCAAACTTGTTTAATTTCTTTAACAGAAAATCCAGAAATAAAAAGTATACACAAAAAGGTCGCATAAAAACGGCACAAATTAACGCAAAGTGGAAAAATAATATTTATTAAATGAAAACTTCCTGTTTTTCTCTGTGTTTTACTTGATATATGTGTGTGTGTTTGTGTGTGCGTACAAAGTGCGTATTCAATTGAAAAATTGCAGCGCTTAAATGAAGCCAAGTGAATAATAATTTGATGAACCAAATTTACGATCTCTATCAAATGGAGCATCTGTTTTCGACTGATTACCGAAAGCAGCAGAACAATTTCGTTTTAAGCAGTTAAACATTTCAATTAAAGATTTCATTTAATTTGTGAGAACTCATTCAGCAAAGTAGTAAGAAAATATAATACAAAAAGAATGTAATAACTTTATTATATTTAAAGGTTGCAACTGCTCAACTTGACTAAAAAAATTTCGAATTTATGCTGACAACCTCAGCAGCTATTTCAATAGCATTGATAAATAATTTAAACAAAGAGCGGACAAAGTATGTAGATGAACATGGAGCAATCCACGCATTAGCAGAAATATGTTTCAAATGTATCTGCGAACCGCGCGTCTACTTAAATATTTTTTAATGGTTTTCTGCGTACGTTTGTGGATATTTGCACAGCTCGCACAACTCACGACAACTTAGTCATTATATTCGAAGCTAATAAAATTTTATATTTGAAGAAAACTTTACTTTCACTTGATTTATGCGCCGCAGTTAAAAACTCAAAACAATTTCAACACATTAAAAAATATCTCTATCAAATGGTTAAAAAAAAAAAATTTTTTTTACTATATAATGGAAAAGTATTGTTTCACATTTGTTTTTCTTTATTCCAGGCGCCAAATGACTTATATACTATGGTTAGGTGATACGGATGAAAGCCCTTACTTCTGCTTATCGGACTGAAGATCTGAAATCTGTTTAGCTGCCACAATTAATTTTTTTAGGAGCATTATTCAAAACAAAATGCATTGTGCCATTTACTGACATTTCTATGTAAATATCAGTTTTGTTGCCGTCCCCCTCTAAATGTTTTGACTGGGCGACTTTTCTATCTTTACTCGTATCTTTTTCTGCAGCATTCTATAAGCAAATGAAATTGTTTTCATTTTCGTTCTTTTTACTTTTTCGCCTGCTTTACTTTTTTTATCATGATTACTACAACTATGTACAGTAGCTAAGCCCACTTTACAAAATGAAATGACAATTTATTTCAATTAAGGTTGATTTCAAAAAAAGTCTACTCCAACAGCGCCATTCCAGTGACTTGGTCAGGGCAGTGAGATAAAATTCATATACTAATTTAAAAAAGAAAAGAAAAAATTCAGATTCAGAAAAATTTAAGAGCTTTATGCAAAAATGTTTGTGGCATATTTCACGAATTTCTCAAAGAAAACGGGCGCCACCAGTTGCTCCCAATGTATGGGTATCTTTGTCTGTGACTGTGCAATATTAATTTTGGTGTAAATTTGATGAATTACAAACATATCTTTTTTGAAGCATTTACCAATATTACTCTTAAATCGTTATGACTTTTATTTGGTTTTCCCTTACTTTTGAGTAAAATACAAAGTCAAGTATTAAACATCCACCATCCGCACAGCTTTTCACATTTACCCAGCAAACAGTTTTATGAGTTTCTAACACAAACGGACACGTGTGAATAAATAAAAGATTGTGTCGTGAACATTGTTTGATTTTCTACTGAGCGTCAATTGCTTTGGAATGACGGCGATGACGTCGTTGTTGGCTAATCGAGACAACAAACGCCGGCGTTGCAAACAGAAAGGTTGAGTTAGCGAGCGACGCCTTTGAAGTTCCACGATACCGACGGTCTGGGTGGTGTAAAAGTGTGGCACCTATTCGAACGAGATAGTATAAGTAAAGTTCTCCAACAAAGTTTAAGGAGTTTTTGTTTACGGCTTAGATAGTTTCTAACTTTTTAGTATGCCAAAGAAATGTATAAAGTTAGAGTAGAACACAGTCGAGTAAAATCAAGTTAAGCAGTCAATGTGGAAGTAGGGATGAGGAGAAGATCTATGAGAATCGGAAATTGTAGACTGTGATTGAAAATGTAATCATTGGTATCTACAAAAACACGAGTTACCGAGAATTATCCGACCATAAGTTAGTTAAGGGCCATTTATGGCAACAACAGCAACAACAAGGTGAACCCGAAGTATGCAATATTCTTAAAAATATCATAAATGAGCAACATGGAATGACTAAGGGACACAATAGACAGTGCATTGTAGTGCTTGGTATGTGTGTTATATCAATGTATACATAAGACAACGAGGAAGGTCTTATGTAAGTGGTAACTGTTATATATATGTATATTTTAATCTCTTTCGTCTAAAAGAATCCGCCAAAGTATATTAATAATTACACAAATTTTTAGGTATTTGACTGGGCCCCTATGCGTCTGTTCGTGAGATGGTACTGATAGGAACGTCTCTATGTACAGTATGAGTGTTTAGTGTGTACTATAAAACTCAGCTCGAAAATTAAAGCCATGACCCATTTTTAAAACAACTACCACGAACCAACTTTTGTGGCTCTATTAAGCGTAATGAGCTTTTTTCTAAGGTATTAAGCCGATAATCTTTCATGATAATCTCTCATCTCATAAAACCCTCATTAGGTTGCTACATTTTCAAGCCGTCATCATCGGCGTCAAATTTCCCCACTTCAAAAACTCAAACGCTACAATAGCCCAAAATGGAAGTGAAAATGTAAGCGACCGAAGGTGTCGAGTGTGTGGGTGCGGTGAGGTGAGGTGTGAAAGAGTAGCTAATTTAAAGAAACTCTTAAGGTGAAATAACAAAACAAAAAAAAAAACGACAAAAAAACCGACAAAAAAAACAGGAGAAAAAAAATTACTACTGCAGATTGTTTTTTACCGTTGTCTTGTATGTTTACACCGGCACAGGTATGCTGAAGCGCGTGTGAGTAAGTGGAGTAGTATTAATTGCTCACGTGCTGCTTTTTTTGTTTTGTTTTTATTTGTTTGCTAGGCGTTGGTAGTGAAACACCGGCAACAAAAACAACTAAAACACATTGTAAATAGCAGAATAAACTGTAAATATTACATTTTCAAACACAAATAGTTGAATATAAAGAAACGCAGCGCCACACGTCGTCACATTTGCAGATGCACTAAAAAGTAAAAGTAAAAGGTCTCGGTGCTGCTGGAGCAAAGCAAATAAACCAGCACTCAACGCCAACGCTAAAGCGTTACTCAAGAAGTCGCTGAACTTGATTGGCTCAGGTGAATCTCTGAGTATCTTTGGCTCTGTGTTTGGCTTCGTTGCAATATTTGCGTCGGTGTTTCTATGTGTGTGATGGAGTGTGTATGCATGTGTGAAACAGCAAATTGTGTTTGCACGTTTGTTTGCTTATTGATTTATTCAATTTATGATCGTGTATGGCTGTTGACTTTCCTCATCGTATATGTACCCCTATCAACCGCCACTACTTCAGCGATTTACTCACCGGATAATACATTCCTTGCGGAGGAAGGAAGAAAGCCCCTGAGCCCCACAGTTTGACGGCTTTTTATGGAAACAGTTATGTCGAAGATGTAAATGTTCTTTTATATTTTTAGAACGTTTGGTGTGATGACGCCGCAGCGGAAATAGTCGGTCGATTCGGTTGTTGGTTGTCTTTGTTTTATTTTTTTTTATTTTTGTTTTTCAATATGATTATCAAATATTTGATTTTCTTTTAATCTTAAACACTTTTTTAATTTGTTTTGTGTGGTTTGATTTATCAATTTGTTTTTCAAGTAATTTTCACTTTTTTTGCTATATTTCACTTCACTTATTTTGGCACAATTGATAATTTAAAAAATATATTTTCTTTATTTCAAAGATCACTTGATTGCTAAAGCGGGAGAAAAATTCGAGAGGTCTATTAAGCGTGTTGTGATTTACTGAGTTTAAGGATATCTAGAACAATTTTATAAAAGTCCTTGGTATGCTCTCCGTTTAAGATGTATTTTAAAGTATATAAACGAGGTAAAGTCAATAATGCCAAATAGCTTAGAATTAAAGTCAATGGAGTAAAGTATCTGAGAAAGTTTATAACCGAAACTATTTTAAATGTTTCAAGGTGGTGAGAAATATATACATATGTATCACGAATATTATTTTGCTTAGTCACAGAGAATATTTGCAAAAAACAAAACAATTATATTTACATAGATACTTTATCGAACCAAAGGAACATTAAATGATAAGAAAATCAGATTGGAATTATTAGAAAATAAGCCAAATTAACACCAAAAATTAACGAACGAATACAATTAAATTTTATCTCAAAATAAATAAGAAATTACTAATACACATTAAAAAAGGTATTCGATATTTTTTCGTTGCTCGCTGTTTCGGCTTCCGCCGCCATTTGCAGCTAAATGCGGCATAGTACAATATATTAAAGAGAAAAAACAGAATAAACCATGTTTTCGCATCACTTTAAATAACGTGGAATCGCTTTTAAGGGTTGAAGCAGACGGCCGACAAAATCAAAGGATGCTGAACGCAAACGACAGGACCTTTACTGAACGCCCAGTGGCGTACGGAAAACAGAGAGTTAATAGCATAAAACACATGTGCTTGCGAACGAGACGGTGGTGGGACGGCTAGACAGAAGGTGAGCGTGGGAACATATCACAAAAAACAATAAGAATTTTTGTTTATTTAAATATTTTGTGCATTTTGTTGAGGTAAAATTAGATGTTTTTTTCATTTAAAAAATTCATAAAGAGAAAAAAAATCACATTTTCCACATATATATTTTATATATTTTTTTATTTACTTCTATATGAGCTTTCATTAAGCGTCAGTCAGCATTGCCAGCGTTGTTGGTATCAACAAAAACAGTAAAAGAAAAACGATTGCACTTCACAAAGGGCGCTCTTTGTTTTTTTTTTTTGATTCGCTATGCGCATTAAGAATAAGAACTACAACAAGAACAACAACAAACGCGGTAAGCATGCAAAGATGCAAAAATATCAGAAAGTTGCGCGTATTGTGGCGTACTTTTGTGGAATGAATTGAGGAAGAATAAATAATTCACAGCGAAGATGAACGAACACATTTTTAAAATTTATTTTTACACACAGCGCGCAGCGCAGTCAACACAAGCAACGAAATACCGAATAAGAAGCCATCCACAACTACGACGACGCCGCAAACAGAGACAAAACAAAAATGAAGAAGAAAAGTAGAAGAGAGTAATGAACGGAGGAAAAGCATGATGATGCTGCCGATGTTGTTGTTGTTCATATTGCGACGGATGCTGCTGTTGGAAAAATCGAATCAGTCGGACGCAAACTAGAGACTGAGCAAGCAAACGTTGGCGAATGTCAGCGCAAAACAAAATATAGAATAAATCAGGATAAACGTATCAGACGCGACAGTAGTAAATGAAAGCGAAAACATAAAAACGTAATCAGAGAGAAGCTATGCAATTTTGAGAGAGCAAGAGAGAACACGAACGATGTTCTGTTGTGTTGCTTTGATGATGCTGCGGCACTAGCAGCATCATGAAGAACGCAAAACGAAATAACGTCCCTCAGACAGACGAGTTGACGGTTGCTTGCTGCTGACGCTAACGCAGCTCTGCTACTATCTGATGTCTGCTGATGCCGCAGACACGCCGTCGACGCCACTGCCGACAGTGTTGCGTTGTCATGGCATATAAAAAAATTATTTTTAACTTTTTCGAAAATTTTGCGTTCGAGGCGCGCACTAAACACTTGGAACACGCACACACAGACTCAGCATAGATCGTTAAAGCTTTATAACTCAACGTCGACGACGTCGAGCCAACGCCGTCTCTAATTTTGCACAACTTCAGTAAATCTATGAATTCTTTTATAATTTTTGGTATTTTCCTTTCGCTGTTTCAGATTGAAATTCACTTGACTTTTGTTACTATTCACCACTATTTTCTTTTGTTTATTTCGTTCGTTTTGTTTTTGTACCGTTTGTTGAATCAAAAAATGCGCGTCTGCTGTCGCAGCGTATTCTTCTTCGTTGATATTAATATCGTCGTCCGTCGTATTTCAATTAATTAAAATAATGCTTATAAAAAGCATCAAATTTCTTAGCAAGCGTTCAACCGAACAAACCAACAAATCTCGAACCGTCCCCCACGAGAGACTGAGAGAAGATGAAAAGAGAGTCAAGCTGTGAAGCATGGACTGGTTGCATGTAGCAGGAAAACAAGCGCTAAACCCTAAAAAATACCAAACGCTTACTGTCGAATACATCATTGTAGCAAAGTTAGTTCTTTGTTATTATTAAATTACTTTAAACATAAAAGCATGATGATACAAATATTGACTTAAATAAAAAACTGAAAAAAAAACAATAAATGTTTCTTATTATTATAAGGATAATTTTCATACTGGAACTGCATTTTTCAAGAAAACCTTCGAAACATGCAGCACTTCAATGTCAAAGCTCCGCATAATTCCAAGTAACACATTGGTTTCATTTAACGAATGAAATGGCATATGCTTTAGGAACTTTACCTACCACGTAAGCCAACAGTGCCCAAAGCATACAGAAATACCATAGCAGCTATGTTAGCTAACGATTGTTATGCGCACAGCTCTAACATAGCAGAAATGTAAGAAAATGTGCGTACATTAACTTCCATATTTAGACGTTTTTCAACACTGCTTTGGCTGTTGGCGGCTGTTAAATTTGGACGCAAACAGAGCGACACAAATTTCAAACAAATATCGCCCCGCAATTGTAATGAGAGGAGGGACTGCCAAAAAATAGTCTCTATAACCTTTATGAACTCTGAAAATAATAATTTGAAACCAAAACTAATGTTGCAATGTAACAAATACATTGATTAATAACAGAAAAAGTAATAGAAAAACATTGAAATGCTCCTACAATGCCAACTGGGAAACCCCCAAGAAAAATTTTATTTCGTAATTTGTATATATCAAAACGTCTTCCTATACCAGAAATTAATTGCTCGTAGTTGAGCACAATAAAAAATGATTTCTTCTTGATTAAAAAAATATTGTATATTCACATGTACACGTACTTATGGTATGTACTCGTATAAAACATAACATTTGCCTTAAGAAAAAAATTTTTCGAAAATCATTTTCGGTTATTCCTTCACAAATATTAATTTGAGTACCAAAGCAAGGGAACTAAATCTTCACTAGCTCATGCCACTCGAACCAACTCCCATCAAAAGTAAGAGACTTAAACCATTAATCAACGAATTCTTCTTTCACAAAGGTCACTCTAAATCCAAACATCATAGATCAAGTGGAATTATGGCCCCAAAAAAGCCGCTGAAAAGCAACAAATTAGCGGTCGATGGCGGGCGCCAAAAACCCATTTGAAATGCGTTTGCAGCAAACGCCATGCGTTCGATGCGGAATGCAAAACGAAGCCGACGGCAGTGGAAGTGTGGCCACAGGACAAAGTTTCATAAATTGTGCAGTTTCCAACGCCTGCGATGCCAATCCTTCTCGACGAATTGGCCGAAAACGTCGCCTGCCGAGAGGCTGATTAAATATGACGACGGAGTGAGGCGTAAAATTTGAAATGCAAATATCCTGGAACGAGGACGACAGGCCGAAAGCATCGGCTGGCTGGCTGGCGTGTGCATTCGGTAATCCGCCTTTAAATAATTTTTGTGCTGACTTCTTTGAGCAGCTTCAACAACAACTTCAGTCTAAGCAAAATATGAGAGGAAACTTGATCCTCTTGCTTGGACTTCGACTACGACTCGGACTCAGACTCGACTTGGCCCGCTGATGGCAGACACACTCGTTCGGCCAATCTGGCGTGCGATGATTTCCGCATAAATGTAAATCTGTGACTTTTAATCCTTTTCCACCCTGCTGGGATGACTTTCGACTTCGGCGGTTCGACTGTGGTGGCTTAGCTGACTTTGCTTTGCAGGTGACGGTGGTGGTGTTGCACTAACCAGAAATGGCGTGCAAATGCGCAAACGAGATTGTTATGAAACATTTGGATTTCTCTTTCGATTATTTTCTTGTTTTCTGCTGCAAAAATAAATAGAAAAATTGGGCGGGGCAGGAGTGGAGTCAAGCCAAAGCGAAGCGAAAATAAAAAATGCTAAAACGTTCAAGATTTGCATAAAAATATCGTTTGGGCAGATTATAAACGTAAATATTGACTAAGTTTCTCAGAGAGAAGAGGGACAAACAGAAGCTAAGTGGTTTTGTGGCAAGCTGAAAGAGCCACCACAACAACAACAGCAACTTCAACATAAACGGTGCTACACGAAAGACTTGAGTTTGAGGATTTGAGGTTGGACTAAAAGAGGCAGTTGGAATTAGATTAGTTAATAATTGATTTCACACCTTGAGCTGTGCTACATAAATTACAATGAAATAATACAGTGAAGTAAAGCCGAAGGCCGCAGAAGCCGGTGCTATACCATCTACTGTTAGTTTTAGTTTTTTTAAGCTTAACTAACAATATTAATAAATAAATAAAAATTAATACAGTTAAGTAGACTAATGTATTAGTGTTGCATTGCTTAAGAGAGAGTGAACAAAAAAGAGCTGCTCACTAAGCTGAGCCAATGAACTTGTTCCCTTCCTATTGTTCAGTTGTTCATTTAGGGTACTCTTAAATGCCTCTCGAGCCTCTGAAACGCATTAATTGCTTGAACGTCTTTACTAGCTCCATACAAAAAAAGCTTAAGCATTTGTTGAAAAGTAATCAACGATGATTGAGTAATTCTGAGTTGTCACCATTGTTAATTTATCGTAAATGGCAACTCGGCCCGATCATATGGGAAAAGGAAATAAAAGTGAAATGTTACCACAAATTTGCAATAACAATAAATTATTTTTGGTAATTTCTGGATCAACTGCAATAGATTTATGCTCACGAAACAATGCGTAAAAGTTTAAACAAATAAGAGTTTATGCTTTTAAGACTTTTCGACAGTTAGGGTAATTGTTTACTGGAAAAATTTTCGTCCTTAAAAAAACAAATACTTTTTATAGGAGTTAAAGTAGAGTTAAAGCTGCGCGCTTATTTTAGTTATAGTTGTAAGACGCCCTAAACTATTATACACCCGATTGTGCACCTTAAACTATGCAACAAAATTTTCAATTAAATAAAGTTTATTTCTCTGTTTATCCTTTAGCCATAGCTAAAGCTTTTTTTATTACTGCAAAACGAAATTCTTTCATCTGCCAAATTTATTTAATAGTTAATCTACAGAACTATACAATATTCACTACTCAGACACGCCGCCTCAGTTAACCACACCCACAGAGACAACCGTCCACGCTTCAAATTGCATTAAGACTTATTTGAATGGAAAGAGCTTAAAAATATGCGAACAATGAGCGAAAGAAATATGTTTTCTTGTTGCGTTGCCCAACAAGGCTAAGGCGGCTTAATACCACGTATAACGATGCCTGGGCATCAGCACCCATCATCACGGCTGAGTGAGAAGAGGCGCCCCGAAATGCGCAACTAACCGCAAACAATAACAAACGACGTCAATAGAAACGCCTACGATAGGCGGCGCGGCAGGACTATTTCCAGTTGGCGGCGTGCAGTCTCACAACCATAAAAGGACAATGGTACTGAGCCGAGTCGAGCACGACACAGCGTCCTGCTGTCTGCCGTTGTTGCAAGACGGTGCTAGCGTAAGCGTTGGCGTTAGCCAGGCGGTGACGGTGGCAATGGGAAACAAGCAAGTATTTATGAGACTTGTTATCTTGCAACGCAAAGACACAATGGCACACGGGCACACGGGCACACGGGCAGATCGATTCCGGATCCGGGTGGCATTTATTTTATTACGCAATTGTCGTTTTTCTTTTTTAAGACTCCTACGCGCTCGTGTGTATGTGTATGTGCCCAGTGGGGGCTTTTAACGCCAACGGCTCGTGTGTTAGGTGGGGCGGCTAGAAAAATAGCAACAGCCGCACCGATGCCACGGTAATAGGAGAAATGATGCGTAACGCGAAGTTGTGCACGTCATGTGGGTCTGTCATGGATAATATGGGATGATCAGGGGAAGATAAATACACATGGACCAAAAAGATACACGCCAGCTCGCATGTTCGTTGTACCCTGTACACCCCCAAAACAACAAAGCATACTTTCGGACGCATTAGCTATGCTTAGATGCACATACGGTCGCCTCCTGTTGATGCAAAAAGGCTGACGAATCACGTCTCGTTAGCTTGCAAACAAGTGTGCACCCATTAGAATGGGAAATCTCACAGCACGTCCTTATTGCTGCCTTACGAGTTTGAATTTTCTAAAATTTCAAAAGGACTCAAGCAAACAACAACAGGCAACAGACAAGAGCAACAACAACATAGCATCGATTCTACCACAACAAACTCACTTCTAATCTCCCCATTCCACACAAACTGTTTCCAGCAACGATCGTCGTCTCCATTACAGCAGTAGGGTGAAGAAATACACTGTGGCCGTGGCCTTGAAATATTTGTTCCGAAATTTACTCATTTACCTTCCACGACATTCAAAAACCGCATCGAGTGGTTTGACTAATGTCATCGCATTACTGCGGTCCGCTGTCGAAAGCGATCCAGCGCCACTGGCGACGGCCATTAAAAAGTTGAATGAATAAATTCTGCGCCAAATGTGCTAAAAAGTATCCATTAGCGCTGGCCACACGTTGAAAAACTACCCCTGCTAGCAATTAGCTGGGCGGCTGATAAATTAAGGCATACAACAAGCCGCTGGCAGTGGGAAGTGTAAGGGAGCTGTGAAGCGAAACGGCAAGTGGGAACCTTCCTTCTGCTGCTGCTGGCGAAAGAAATTCCAAAACAAGTCATGGCAATGGAAACAGCGCCGTTCGCGGAAGTCGGTCAGCAATCAAGGGGCTGGGCAATAAAGCGCAGGAAGAAACTGAATTTTTCGGTTTATTTTACCCGCTCTATGTGTGTATGTGTGTGTGTGTGTGTGTTTTAAGTCGAAAATATTCGTGGATGAAACAATAACGAGAAAAACATTACATTAAAAAATCCATTCATTAAAAGGCAACGAAAAATTTATAGCCGAAAAGACTGCGTGCCGCCAACCCCAGTTGTATGGTAAAAGTGTTAGTCGAGGGGGGGGACACTCATAACGGTCTAGTTTGTTTCCTTTAGCAAGATTTTTCGGTGCACAGGTCTCGGTATTCGTGTTACCGTCGTTTTCTCAAGCGCTGTGTATGTGTTTGTGTTAGGGTCCTTGCTCGAGTGTGTGTACGTTTTGTGTCTCAAGTGGCCGTTGTGGCAGTCAAGCGTGCCATGCGAGAAGAAACGCTAGAGCAAATACACACAAGCAGCCACACACACAATGCTATTTTAAGCTCAAATACTTAAACCTACCTAGGAACCCAGCCTCGGATTGCACCACTCACCCGCACACCCTGCCCATATACATTTCGAAAGGAAACGCAACACAACGGAAACAAAATCATTTTGGCAGCAACATTCCCCAGCAACCCTCGCAAGTCAAGCGAGGAAATGTTTCGGGGTGGGTTCTACGAATAGGCAGGTCTCCTTTTATGGCGTGAAAATTGTCAAATTGACGAATAGCAGGCACACGGCTGACGATGAGTAAGTCAAGCGGGCTTCGTGTCGTTGTAGTAGTGCAAAATGATTGTTTGGTGCTATTTGCATAGTTTTAGGCTTCGACCCTACAGGAGCCTGTAGGTAGGTGAATAGATTCGTTTGGGGAAAACATGGAAATTGTAGCAAATATTTGTCAATTTTCATCAGCTCCGGTTTAGAAGATTAGTTAATCAAAAGTAGCAAGGCGGTTGAGAAAGAATAAAGGCCTAAGGATTTTTTTTTCAGACACTTTTCATTGTAACCGAAGGACTTTTACTTATACGACAATTTTCAAAGGCAACTTTTGAAAATTAATTGATTGTCTAGAGAATGATACAAGTAGAGTGCTCCCTACCAGTCGCATTATACATAAGCTACAAGTTCTTTATGTAAGAAGTTTTGGTCCACATTCTTTGCCTTTCAGGAACTCATCGCGTGTGGGAACCCCTAGTATAACGCTTATATATTGTGTTAACTTAACCTGTGGCGTACCCAGGTTACCGTTACCCGTAAGCCGCGCGTAACCATGACTATAGTACTGGTTCCTACTCCTGAAGACATAACGCATGGATGCTAGTACCGCACTAAGGAAATTATTCCCATAGACAGAAAAGAAAGCCGAGAGTGTATTAGAGTGTCCACTCCTCTTGGGAGCGTAGTTTATCAAAAGTCGGGAATGTCGGGAAATTTAATCCAATGCAATAGCTTATGTTTCAAACAAAGCCTTGTAACATAAGGCAATTCGTAATTTGGTATAAAATGTGATTTCTTATGAAACAGGAAGGAGTTATATATAAAAGCAACTACAAAAGGTAGTCATAAGATTTTGCCCTACCAAATAGCGCTCAACGCCCCTAAAGAAGTTTTCACATTTTACTTGTTCATTTTAACAATTCCCGAGCAACGCAAGGATGTATTTACATACATATGAACATAGCTAGCCTATGTATATTCTCACCTGACTAGAAGAATATTGATTGGAATTATTGTTATCATTATGCCAACGAAATAGAGGCGTGACAAATTTTCCGAATTATCCTTAGGCAGTCGCTGCCCCAATAGGGAATGCTCTGCCGCACATTTTAACGCCCACCACTCATCACTCACGTCTTTTCGCCACCACATCCTCGTTATACAATAGCAATATTAACAATGAAATGATTGTGCCAAGTTATTTATTATGTTTTCCCAGCTGAACGCATGTCTTTCTGTGGCATTCAATATTTCATTTGCCAACACAATCTCAGTAGACCTCGGCGTTGGAAAAAACTCGCGTGGGCAGCAACGATGCTGGCATACCAGATTGGGGCGAGTCCCTGTGCGTCTGAGTGTGTTGTTCGAAACGGACGTTTAAAGGCGTTGAAAGTTGCGGGCAAATAGCCAATGGTGTACATAGATTCCACCTTCGAAAAAGATAAGCACATAATGCCCAAAAGTAGGCTACAAATTCGCTTAAAGTGTTCCTTTGCATTATGCGTTGCCTCGTAAAGGTTTATTTTAATTTCGAATGGCACTTTGCAACTCAGAGCTTTTTTACTACATTTGCCATTTTATTGTTATTCCAAAGACTTTTCATTTTCTTCATTTTTTATTTCATTTCATTTTTATCCACAATCAAAACAATATTCATTTGCGACATCAGCCGAAAATCAGCCAAAAGAAACAAACTCAGCATGAGGACGCCAGGAGTTGCCAATTTTTGATGATGATGCCAAAGTGGCAAGTAAAGAAAATGAAAAAAAAAAGAAGGAAAATGTGAAAAAAGCATCTAAAGCCGAAATAAAAACATACATACAAGTGTGTCAGTACTTCCGTCGTACGGAAAGAAGTTGCTACTTTCAGCGACCTGCAAGACGAAACAGAGGAAAGTTTCTTATCTCGACGTTGCGTAAGCGAGACAGCATGATTGCGAGCGGGCATCAGATACACTAATGGTGCCAACAAGCCGGATATGCCGCCATGCATGTCTGCGCTTCATATAAATGTAACAACAACAACAACAACAATAACTAGCAGTAGACAAATGTAGCTACAAACGAGTGCGCGTGTTTGAGCGACTTTCCCATTGCATTTCGCTGTAAGTAATCGAGTGAAAAATGCGAGTACATCGAAAAGAAATACTCGAACCCAACTGTACTAAAAAAAAAAATGTTCAAAAAATGTATCCACAATTTTCTGCATTTGTATTCTATGATAATTTCCGCTTACACTCGGATCAAATAGAGCAGGAGGGGATTGGCGAGGCCCGCAAACGTGTTGCCACTCGTCAATTTATTGCGCTAAAAAGGCATAATATCCTGTCAAATAGTTGAATGCAACTGAGTGCAGATACTTTTTATAGTTGCTGTTGTTGTTTTGGTTGTTATTTTTTTCTTTTTGCGCTGTTGCAATTGATTTGTTTTTTCCTTTTTCTTCCTCTTCGTTTTTTGTGCGGCGGTTTTTCCTTGAATTTGCCGAGGGAGCACAAAAAATTCTCTTTTATAAAATTCTAGCCGCGTAGCTATGCGCTCCGTTTTTGTTGTTGTTGCTTGCAGAAACTTCTTTGCGCTATACACTAGTAAGATGTGCAAAAGCAAAGTTAAAAAATAAATAAATAAAAAAGAAACAAGAGACAAGAGACAAGAAGAAGAAGATGAAGCAGCGATGTGACGCGAAGCCATTCGAATTGACATTTTGGCTGAAATCCAAAGTTGTGTTTTAGTTGCAGCCGCAGTCGGCATCAGTGCAGATTTTTGAGGGAGAGCCCCCCATCCCTCAGTCGACAACACCTATTTCAAACAAAATAACGAATGTGTGTGGGCAAAGGTGAATTTCGATGGCGAGTGGGCGTGACAAGCTCGAGGCTTGCAAACAAATCGGATTTGTTTAGTGTGTGTCTGGCTAAGGTTTTTCGCTTTTTTGGAGGTCTGACTTTGGCAAGTTTTCTTTTCATTTGGCTCACTTCGATGTGTGCCAATTAAATCAATTCCTCGGTAATGCAATCGGTAAACTTTTCTAATGCAACTTCCCGATTTTAAAGTAAATTTATTTGCCTACTAAAGTCACAGCTACTCACCAAGTCACAGTTAATACAAATCGTTGAAGGCTTTGATTGTGAGAACCAAAAGGCTCGAAGTCGCAGTTAAAGCTCCCAACTCTTGAGCTCGAACAACATCGTACCAAGACCCAAGCTCTGGTGGCTGAAAAGTACACTGTATGGGATTATGCATCACATAACTAGTAGGGCAAATGGCCTTCACGGCTTAGCGGACACATACGCACTCTTTCGTCCAAATTTCACATGACCACTTTACATAAACTAATGTTCGTCCAGCGGATGAAATTCAGCCACAATCGTAAAATATTGAATTGTAGTATGTGATACGACACTTAGTAACCACACGCGTTAAGGCAATTTTACAAAATGCACGCGTGTGCCATGCGAAGCGTGTGTGTGAGGTTGTATTGTAGTTGTAACAACTTTTAACTGTTTTTGAGGCCAAATACCCAATCAATTCTTTTATAAAATATATGCTGAAAATCTACAAGTGGAATGTCAAATGGTATATTTTTTGTTAAATCGGTTATATAGTTTAGGCGTAAAGTGTCGCGAAAGAGAATACCTTGGCCTATTCATATATAGATGTGTTCCAGTGATGCCATGTTGCTGATGCATCTGTTTTTCGACAATCACATGTGGGTTCTCAGAACCCCAAATGCGGCAATTGTGACGATAAACAAAAAAAGCCATCAAAGTGGCCACCACTCTGACCACATTTTGTACGGAATTTTCGAATATTCCGCAACAGTGAAAACACATTTTTCTACCGTGTGAAGCTCCATGTTTACTAACCCGTAAACTATCAGCTGCCAAATGGTTTTTAATAGGGTTGCCAACTCTTTACTATACGAATGGTTCCAAATTCAAATCTTGCGCTAATTTTGGGACACTCCATATTATATTTCGAAATGCTCGAGGCACATTGGTTTGGGGTACAACGAAAATAGTCATAAGCTTTCCTTATCATTCTATTCTAACCTAAATCGGAGAGGTTGGATCAGATAAACCATTCCAATTACCAGGGCACTGTTTCTATTATTGCTTCTCTTTTCTTATGGTTGCGATGGAATGTGTTAACTAAGCTACGCAGTAGCTCCGAGTGAAATCGCCGCAAGACTTGCAGGTTGGAGTTGGTGTCGGTTTCTCGTAAGTGACTTGGTAAATATTAAGAATGGTTGTGTCTACGCACGTTGATGTGGTGTTTGGAGAGCTCACTGGAAGCATGAAACTATTCTTAGTATTCGCCGCCAATCACTTTCAAGCTTTGCTTAACGCAGCCCGAAGAATTTTGCCTTCGCACACAACTTCAAACACTTCTTTTTGCAACTTGCATTTCGACCGAAATCCAAAAATCCAAATTTCAAGAATCCAAAACTCGCTGCACCCACCAGCAGCCCCAACTTCCTTCCCGGCAGCTGCAGTTTGATCTGGTAAGGCAGTAAATCCCCGTGAAATTCGTTAATTGAATTTTGCATTGCAGAATTTCAGAGTTTTGTTTTCGTGTTTGTTTGTTGTTTTCTCTTTTGCTTTTCGGTCGCATTAGCTGAGAAAAGTTTTATGCATTAATCGCGCCAAAAATCAGCTTCCCGATTTCGGAGTATATTCGCATTACAGTTGCTCATGCACATGAAGTGGGCAAGTGCAAGTCAAAATTGCAATGTTTAGTTTGGTGGGGTGGCGGAAGGAGGAGACTGGGAAACCGTCGACGACGAGACCACCGAAGTTGGTGGCGAGCCCTGTTGACGGCGTTGCAACTGCAGCCGAAGCTGGTTGAGCTCAGACAGACAGAGTTGCCAGCTCTCATTCTTGTTGTTGTTGTTTTTGTTGATTTGCAATGCTGCGCGAAATTTTGCTGAAACTCCTCCCTGCTTGCTTCGGCACAGTGCTTGTGGTTGTTGACAAGCACCGTGAGTGTGCGGAGTGAGAAAGTATATGGAAACACGTCGAGGACGCTGACTGCAACAAAGGTTTGCACTCAACTGCGGCGGAAGTCAATAAAAGTTGGTCGAGCTGCGCCAAATTAGCGACGATCAATTTTAAATAAATTAAGCGCGGAGCCTGGCTTGTGAGGCGATTTGTTTTTGGAAGTTCATTCTGAAATGTAATTACGGCCTGCCGCAGTGTAAGTATGCTGGCTGGCAGTCTTTTTGGGAGTTTTTTGTATTCCTTCGTCGTAAATTTCTTTAAGAGTGGGGCAGCGACGAAAGGAAATTGAAGATTGGCAAAAAGTCTAGGGCAAGCTGAGAAAAGCAGTTGATTGGAGTCGGAAACGGTCAAATCTATCCCTCGTCTGACGTACATATGAATTAATTAATATTACAATAAAAAAGAGTAACTTAAATAGACCACTAATAATCTACGAAAAACATGAAGTGTTTAATTAAGAAGATTCTTGTATGAAAAAATAATACTAATTAGGAAAAAATATATTGGAAATTTTTTGCAATAACGGATATTATTGGTTAGTGCTTCGATTTCCTTCTAACAAAAAATTGTCAAAATCAAATTTGCTGCGAAGCCATGACCAGGAAGAACATGACCAAAACATCTATACGTGAATAGTTGGTCAGGTACATGAAACACTGCTTGTTTCACTGTATTAGCCAAGTGTACAACACTGCTTTACCACACATTACGAAGTTCTTCTCGGTAATTCTGACGCATAGCAACAAGTGTGAAGAAGAAGACGATGCAAGCGACGCTAGAAGATTTGCAAAGGAGACTACGCAATGAAAATGGTTAACAACAAATTAGCAATAACGAAAAATCGTGAATGGAGAGCAAATAAAGCAGAATAGAATTATGAAATTAAAACGAAAATAAAATGAAAAACGCACCCAAATTTCGTCGCTTAGATTTTCCCATTCCGCGTTCAACTCCCTGCGCAAAGCACAGATGCGGTAAAAAATTGCCCAATTGCCGGTGATGGCGGTGCCTTTGTTCATGATGCCCACAACAACTATGTCCAAGCAAATTAAAAAAGCACAAACACAAATTACACGGTAAAAAGGATTAGTTGAAAATTTCACAAAAAAAAAACTCAAAATGAAGAAACACAAAATTAGAGAAACCAGCAGAAAATAATAACGCAACACGCTTGCACCGACGCGCAAACAGTACTAAACTAACAACGCTGCCAACAAAGCGGAAAAGGGAAACGGAAAGCGCGAGTCGACAAAGCGTACATCGAATCGGTGTGTGAGCATACGTACGAGGGCGTATGAGCGAGTGAAATGGAGCGTTTCTCTTTGTTTGTGTTGGTATTGGTGGTCAGCGACTTCCTTTGCGGCAAGCAGTGTCTGTGTACGTGAGTGGCTAGTGCAGTACATGGTTTGTTTTACTGTATGTGTGCCATCCGGTTTGCTGTTGTGTTGCGAAAGTATGAACTGCATTATCAAGAACAGTTGTTTCAATAAAGAAATATTGTTGTATTGAAAACAAAAAAGCAGGTGAGTGATAAAAAAAAGCACATATAACATAATAATACCGTTCATACCGTTGGTTATTTTATAAATTTGCTTTTGGCTTTGTCTGATTTCCAATTAAGCGTAAAGGATTGCTTCTGATGTGCTTTCTCAACTCCGCTTTTACTGTGGTAGCAGAAATGTGAGTGTCGACAACGCAGTCTCATTTGAACAAAGTAGTGAAGATCGGGTGTAATTTTTTGAATTTTGTAGGTGGCGCTTTCGGTGAAAATTAAACTGCTTGTTTTGTCGCACTTTGACGAATAACAATCAGTGAAAGAACTGCTTGAAGGTATGTTCTAAATTCTGTTGAGAAATCACCGCTTTTTCGAAACTAAATGGGTGCTGGAGTGAGTTCGACCAGTGCTGCAGTCTGAGTATTCGAATATTGAAATTTCTTCTGTTTTTATGAGTTTACTAAAAAACCATTATGTCGATCTGAAAAAGGTATTGTAAGAATGAATCGTTGACTGAAAATAAAAATGTAGTTCTTCGCATGGGAAAAGTTGCATAAAACTTAATGCTTGAGTCGTTCGAGCGCTTTTCACACTTGATATAAATTACACCCTTTAGGCAGTGCTCTTTCATACAATAAAGATACGTCTGAAAAATGCAACAAATAGGCCATCATATATTCCAGTTGGGCTAGGTTTTAGTGAGTAAGAGAAATGTGGCAAGATACGGTTCGACTCACCTGTCGCTGATGAAAGTCCATGCTAGGAACGCTTCCATTTAATTCAACTGCAGACATTTATTGGGCAACTTCAATTTGGACGGCGAGGGCTGAAGATGTTTCTACTTTCTCTCGCTCTCTCTCTCTCTCTCTCGCTCTCGCTTTCTGTCTATCGTTTTTATTGCTGTCGCTTTCGCCTTTTACAGTCTTCTTTGTTGATTTGCGACTACTGAACTCTTCGACTGTTCACGTTAACATTGCCCTTCGAAAGAGTCCTGTCGACGTTTACTTTTCTGGGTGTATGCGTGTATGTTTGTGTGAGCGATAGTTTTTCGGTTAATTGAATTCGAACTGAGATCCGTTCATTCGTTTGCCAATTTGTGCGAGTGTATCACCATTCTAAGGCCAACAAGGGCAAGCATAGGTGTCGGTGCCAGTTGCCGGTTTCCGGTTTCCGGTTGCCAGCTATCCGGATGCAAAACAATTTGAAGTGATTTTTACGCGTCGCAGATACAAAATTTGTTGCTCTCCTTCGCTTTGACCCCTTTGATAGTTCCTTTTGTTTTTCTTTCGGGTCTCGGTTTATTTGGCTGTGTTTTCCTTTATGCGTTGGTATTTTGCCGAGTCCTTTGGTTGAATTGTTGCTGCTCTGCGCTGCGAATTTTTACTATTTTATTAAAAGGCTTTCAAAGCTTATATTTTTTCAGCTCGGTCATTTCGCAATGGATCTGGAAAAAGAAAAAAAAATTTTTTTTAAATATATTTTAACATTTTACTTTGATGGGTACAAATGATTTGATGCACCACTTTAAAAAGCCAACAATTTAAGCATTTTAAGTGCTCATTCTACACACACAAATGCATTCCCTAGTGCGTTGCTGCAGAGGGAAAAGTGGGCGACGAAATGATGACGTTACAGCAACACTTGCATGTGTGCTGGTGACAAGGGTTTCGGGCTTTTTTTTTCTCAAATATTCTTTGCAAGTGTGGCTTTGTAGAAATCGAGCAAGTGTGGATTGAGGTTGGGGATGTTTTGAGGAAGGAGTCATGTCTCGTGAGTAATGCGCATTTTCCACATATTCAGATTCGATTGATTGGCTTTCCTTTCACTTAAGCGCGTTGAACTGGGAATTCACATCTGACGCTTATGAAGGACTTAAATGGAAAAGGATAATTTTGCCGCTTTAATATTTTTTGAGCGATGATCAGAGTCCTGTGGTTTAAGGCGAAGCGCCTTGCTTGACTTTATAATATATATCTTGCAGGAAGGAAGCTAAGTTTATGAGCCCATGACAATCGGACAAACTGCCCTCTCAATAGTTTTGGCTTCATGACAGACGCAGCAGTTTAGATACTCGATTTCCTTCAATGATAATTCAGCGTTAAGTGGCTATTCCAATCTCTAGTAAGCAGTTTTATATAGCGTCGCCGGTAAGTCAACTAATTCCTTAGCTCATAGCTCAGTATTTTCTTCCTTATATCCTCTAGAAGCCTTGAGAAAGGTTCAAGTCCAGTGAAAACTTGATGCATTATGCTTACAACCTCTTATCTTCTAACCCATTATAAGGCCATGTAATTAAGCCTTTGTCTGCTAATTATCGAAGTACATTTTTAACACCCTCCGCTTGTTCAACTTTTGTAGAAGTCGACAGGACTGATGCTTAGGAGGAAGGCTATTAAAGAGCGACCCATTCGGAACCAGTACAGATGATCCCATGGTTTTTAAGTATAGCAGTGGTGCACCTTAACTCGATAGAGAAGTAAGAAAAATATAACTGTAGGTTAGTACTGCAAACGGTCCTGGAATAGATTTAGACTAATATTATTAGGGCGGATAATACCCAATCGCGACTTGGATTGAATTTTGATTTGATGACTTCCATTTTTGTTTTATTTGCGACAAGTAAAGACAGATATGATTAACATATTATAATATATTGTATAATTATGAGAGGTCATTCGTAACTGAGATTATTTTTGGTTTTTCCAGGTTCCGCTTTAAGAACCTGGAACCTGCCATCTCATGTGCACACGAACCTCAATCAGCCCAATTTGAGCCGAAACAGTAAACCAAAACAAGCATAAAAATTGTAGGAGGACAAAGCGTTGATGGACATAGAATATAAAGCTGACACATTTTGCACATTTTTGGACCAGCCAACATGCGTTGGTTGAACCCAACCGCCGAACCTTCAGGACGCTCGTAATATGACACATTTGCAGTGCAAAGAACTGAAGACTGAAGAACACGTGGTTTCTGCTGCCTTGCAACTGTCGAACAGCAGAGCCTAACCTTCTGCTTCGCCTTCGAAGCGCTTGAAAGTATGCTGCAACTTGTAGCGCGCACACAAATGTTACGGGTTCTAACTTGTTGTGCGCATGTATGTGTGTGTGTGGGTGTGTGTATGTGTGTGTTGAACTAATAATACGTGTGTTAGTGTTATGTTGGTCAACCCTCCTGTGGCTGCACTAGAAGTTCTGAGTTTCACATTTTGGTAATTGTCTCGTTAGTCTGCGTTGCATGTTTTCACCAACCGGGAAAATATTTCACAAAAATATAAGGAAAAAAAAACAGTACTTGCAAAACTCTCAATGAAATTGTTCTATTTCGGCCTTCCATTACTTTTTTGCAATGCAAAGAACGCCAAATCGGGTTGGCCTCAGCTGCCTGCCTGCCGGCGTTGTCGATTGCAAACTATTTTCATTTCGAGTTTGCATGTTGAAATGGCCACTTTTGGCTTCTACATTTTTGCTTAATATCATACACCGAATGATTTCTAGATGCATTTGCATCTGTATTCGTGCAACTAAGTGCAATACGTATGAGTATGCGTATATGTATGCCTTGGCTGCTAACGGGTGTTTAACACCTTTTGGCGCACAGCTCGTTTGGCTAATCATTTATTTACAATTCAAGCTTTGCTTCCACATTCCTTTTCGCTTCGTTTCCGCAACATTTCGATCATTATCAAAAATATGTGACGACAACGACTAAATCGACGACGACAGGCCACAACGACGACGACGAAAGTTTTAGCCGGCTCAGCCATTTTGCCTTTCTAGCACAGCATGAAATATGCACAATTTCCGTTTGGAGTTTACACACACCCACGCGCAGACACACGTACTCACACGAGAATAAATAAGCAGGATATGAGATACAAATGTTGCCACACAACCGACTCTCCACCTACAATTGGAAAGATTATCGAATTGTGAGTGGTTTGCAGTGGAAGCGAAAATAGTCGAGTGGCCCACGTGTGAATGTTTAACCTCAGTGGGAATAGTTATTTAAGCATTAATGGATTTTGCTCTTTGATGGAACGTTAATAAAGAAGTTCTTTGACTTCATTTTAGAACTTCGGTTGGTTCTTCTTTGCAGATTGACAATCTGACAATCGGGATTAGAGGTACTTTTTCCAGGTAAAAATAAATACTTTATTTGATATAAGTTCTGATATCTGAATTTTAATCTCACAGTAAAAACTCACACACTAAGGACACACTTTTTAGACACATAACCCGCTTGGAGGCACATAGACATTGGCCTTGCGTTGTTTTGCATTCATCAATTGTGCGACAGATGGAAATGTTGGTTCACCGAGTTAAAAGGCTACTTTCCACTCGACTCTACCTGTGAATTCGATTAGAAAAGTTGCTAGCCACATAGGCAGCAGAACACGCTAAAAGCACAACACACAGTAGGTGTTTGCAAGGGAGGGATGTGTAGTGAACCGGTGCCTACACACTTGGTTAGCTTTGGTAAAAGTTTTGCCAATGTTTTCCTTTTCAATTGTGCCTGCAAAGTCTTGTTAGTTCAATGCCAATAACCATTGGCAGGGCCAATGCCGCGCGAACCATACGCACACACACACGCATATTGTAGTGAATCGTTTTTGCATGTGTAAACCGCACTGAAGTGACTGCTGCCATAGCCACCAACTCGGTTTGCCTTTTTTCCACACTCGAGCACTTTTATTGACTTCCTGCTTAGCTGCCAGGATGTGCTAGATGCACTAGCATTGAACGTACATACACATAAATACATACACACACACGGATGATAATAATGGTTTTTATCCGGTAAGCCCAGAAGAGATGTCCCATGCAGCCCGGAGGATAGCGAACTCGAAGTCACCTGGCCTCGACTTGGTGCCAAACTTCGTACTAAAGGCGGCTTTAATTCTGCTCCCGGACACTTTCAACAGGGTATACATGCAATGTCTGTGCGACGAGGTCTTTCCGGCAAGGTAGAAAGCAACAACTCGTGTTTATTCCAGAAGTGGACAAGGATCCAAGGGAACCATCCTCGTATTGGCCCATTTGTCTCCTCGATACTGCCGGAAAAATACTCGAGAGAATAATATGTGACAGGATCGAGGCAACAGTGCGGAGTTCTGGTCACCTGTCTTCCATGCAGTTCGGGTTCATTAGGAAGAAATTCACTTTAGACGCTATTCAGGATCTAACCAATACAGCTAAGGCGGCAAATGAAGGTACGCGATGGAAGGGAGGTACCAAGCAATACTGCCTTGTAGTGACACTAGACATTAAAAATGTCTTTAATTCGGCGAGGTGGGACAAGGTGTTGAGAGCCCTCTGCTCCTTTCGGGTCCCTAACTATCTTATTGATATCATAAGAAGCTACTTCAGCGAACGCATACTCCTCTACAACACAGACGAGGGCGTCACACAGTATAATGTAACCGGAGGCGTCCCGCAGGGATCGGTCCTAGGACCCACCCTGCGGAACATTATTCACGATGGAGTGCTAAAACAAGCTTTGTCAATATTGTTGGATTTGCGGACGACATTGCCATTGTGGGAGTAGCCAAAACAATCAGCGAGGTGGAGCGATCGTGCAACGGCGCCATATCTGTGGTCTACGAGTGGCTACGGACATCCGGGCTGCTGCTGGCCGCACACAAGATGGAAGCCGTGCTCATCAATAGTCGGAAAAGTGTGCAACAGGCTCGGGTGCAAGTAGGCGACACTGTCATCGTGTCTAAAAGGTCCATTAAATACCTCGGGTGTTGGTGGATACGCGACTGTGTTTTAAGGAGTACCTTGCGTATGCAAACCAAAAGGCCGTTGCGGCGTGCAGAGCCCTAAGAAAGATCATGACCAACTCTCGTGGACCCCGGCAAGGACGACGTATATTACTCCAAGGGGTAACTAAATCTATAATGTTGTACGGAGCCCCAATCTGGGCTAAGGCTATGGCCATAAGGAGCTACCGCAGAGGACTCGATTATACATACCGCTTTGCAGCCCTACGGGTATGCAGTGCCTTCCGTACGACTTCAGAAGGTGCTGCTCTTGTCATTGCAGTGATTATACCGATTGACATCCTAGCGGAGGAGGCTTCGGAGATCCACGACGAGGTTCAACGAACGAGAGCGATGAGGGAGGTCGCACGAGCGCAAGCAAGAATGCGAAGCCGAGCAAAGTGGCAACACAGATGGAACTGCTCAACAAGTGGGCGTTGGACGCATCGAATCACCCCAAGTCTGGCTGGACAGGAAGTATGGGGAGGTGAAGTTTTAGGCACGCAACCGATCCGTACTGTCCCCCTTGCGAGGGCCGAATGGTGGAAGATGCAGAGCACGTGGTACTCAACTGCGACAGGTTCAAAGAGGATAAAAGACGAATGGAAACGACACGGGGGGTCACTCTAACAGATATGAATTTAGTTGCCCTAATGGTGTCGAGCGAGCAATGCTGGAGGGCGGTGAGCAATTTCGCGGCATCGACAATAACAACGCTGAGGTCACTAGAGCGGTCACGGCGTAATGAAGAAGCCAGCTAATAGCCGCAACCATACCCCGTGATGCAATGCCCCAGGCGGTTCCGCGGGGTCATGGTTACATCTTTTCTAACTCTTCTTTATGTCTTAACTCTTTAATCTGTTATCTTAATACTGTCTGTATACTATCTATATCTTATAATGAATTAAAAAAAAAAACACACACACACGCACAGTTAAAGGTGTTTGTGTGCATGCGAGCTTGTGTGATCGTTTGGCTTTAGCAGCGCGAACACTGGCATCTTTAATTCTTTGATTTGCGCTACAAAAACAACAACAAATACGAAGGCCAATGAGAATTTTGTTTAGTTCTTCATTTTTTAAGAAAATCCCACTCGATT
The DNA here is from genome assembly GCA_035041755.1 of Cacoxenus indagator. NCBI lineage: Eukaryota > Metazoa > Arthropoda > Insecta > Diptera > Drosophilidae > Cacoxenus > Cacoxenus indagator. The sequence continues at coordinate 626,153 of JAWNKX010000018.1, read as the reverse complement.
TTGTATTTACTTAGCTAAAACACACATTTACAAACACACCCATACCAGATTTGAGTAAGTGAAATACGACTCTACATAAGCTCCCCTTTACTACATCCCTTCCAACAACACGAACACCCAACAACAGCTCCATTAGCCCCAGCTGCACTAAGCGCCCTCTCCATGACGATTGTACTTTTACTTAAATAAACATCAATGAATTCTTCACGAAACAAACAGACAGACAAACAAACAGTCGGAGAAACAGCAAATTGTTAAATATTGCTACAGCCCCTCGGCAGTCTGAGTGGTGGCAGTGGATGACTACTGGCAGGAGCAATTATGTGTGGCATGTGTGGCTCTGCTGTTGTTGCTCCAACGTTCTGGCATCACATATGAGCCAGGCGCACACACACACACACACACACACAGTTCATTTATTGTTCGAGTCGAGTAATGCCGAAAACAAAACCGATTGTCTCGTCTTCTTCTTATTTTATTCTAATTTTTCACTTGATGGCAATTTTTCACACTGGCGTGAATTTGCCGAGCATAAAATGACTTTGCAACATGTTCCCTGCTCGAAAGTTGCCCCATAAAAGTGTTTGCCATCAATGAGCGGCCACATTGCGTATGCGTAATATTTTTAATCCCTTTTCGCTGTGAACATTGCGGAACAGAGATTTTTCCAAGGCGAATAGTCTTGGATATAACTTGGAATGGTTGCAATTTACAGAGAGCGGTGCGTTTTCTGTGTAAATATTCTTGAATTACTGTTGTAAATACATTTTGTAGCGCGCACGTAAAAGGTTTCACTACTTCCGAGAAATCTTAATTAGATTTTGTAAATGTTCACCTTATTTCCCAAGGACAATTTATTCCTGCTAGTTAAAAGCCAATGAAATTTACCAATCCTCTGTCTTAAGGATTTCGTGATACTTGAAATATGCGTCTTTATATCCAAATACAAATGACGCCTATCTAAATACACACCCAGGTATTTGTAATCTGAATGGTGTTCCAGCAGCTGGTTTCCAATGAAAACTCCCGGACAGAAATCCGGCCGTAAGGCGTACGTCACATTGGCACATTTCTCTTTGTTAATGCAAATGTTCCAACGTCGTGTCCAGTTTTCAAAAATATGCAGGTAGTGCTGCAGTGAGTCCGTGGCTTCGTAAATGCACTTGTTTCTGACGAGGATGGCCGTATCGTCTGCAAACGTGGCAATGATCAGATCCAGAGGATCCTTCAGTGGTATTTCTGACCCAGTGGGCATGTCGTGCGCGAACAGAGTATAGAGTGTAGGCTGAGCACTGAGTTAAGAATGAGGACGAGAAATAGCACAGCTTTTAGCGGCATTGCCTTAAGTGTAAAGTTGTCCCGTCTATCTTCACCTGGAGCCTTTTTAGTGTTCAACCCTTTAATATGTGCTGAGACTTCCTCGGATGTAATGGGAGCAACCGGGAGGCATAATTGGCCGGCGCTTTCAAGTCTCATATGGATCTGGCGAACGCTGAGTTCTGAGCTGGTATCATTGGAAATTTTGGGGTTACCTGTTGTTTATACCTTCTCGCCAACTTCCACAAGGAGTCCTTTGTGGGGTCGTCGGGGTAGACATTTGACAAAAACATGTCAGTTTCTTCCTGTTTATTCAGCGTCAGCACCTTTTTAACTCTATTCGACACTCTATGAAAAACCCTGTCCACAATAGGGTCGCGGGTGCGACAAAACTGTGTCCTAAGTCTCCTCTTAATAAGCAGCAGTGCTTCAATAGCTGGGGGAAGTCCAGAACGCACTCTTGAGCCATGTGGTGGATTTAAGAGGGCGGCAATGAGAGCAGCTGAGTGCACCATATTTAGAAAGATCGAGTGCGCGTCTTCAATGTCTTCGAGCATCAGGATTTCAAAGTTTAAATTTAGAGATTCATACAGATCTCGGCGAAATGCAACTAAGTCAGTTCCAGGTGGCAGCAGTCGTTCTTTTATTGTTTTGATCTTCGGAGTGGAATCAAAATCAACCACAAGGGGGAGATGATCAGAGGAGAGTTGATACTCAGTCCTGATAGACAACTCGTCCGAACGCAGTCCATTATAAATGAAGAAATCAATAGCGCTGGATGTGTGTCTTTGGGCGTACAGGAAATGGGTCGCTTAACCAGTTGCCAGGATTTGAGCTGTTGAGTTTTGCACAACTTCCTGTAAGCAGATTATTTAAAAGATTTTCAAAGTCTACAGATGATCAATTAAGATGCGGAGGTAGATATAATGCAGAGACTATTAACTCGCCCCTACTGGTTGAAATCTGGATGGTGGCCATCTGTAATTTCGCAGTTCTCACTGGCTCTTGTAAAGAATAGCAGATTTCTTGCTTAATAAGCACAGCCGCTCCTTCTCTAGGCCTGTTGCTGGGATGATCTGCCTTGTGAATGTTGTAGCCAGGCATAAAGATCTGGACTACAGTTTGCAGCCATGTCTTATTGATGAGCAACACATCAATGTTATGGGCGGTAAGGAAATGCTCCTCAACATGCCCAGAAATTCCATGAGCATTCCACAATCCAAGGCTAAGTGGACGGGGCATCATTTACGGGCATTCACGAAATTGAGGCATAATTGTTTGAGGAACTGATTGCTCTCCTTCAGTTCATTAAACATTAATGTAATTGTGTCAACTTTAGCTGTGAGGGCTGTTATTGCAGCCTCTAACCTGCTAATGCTGTCAGGGGTCTGTGGCGATTGCTGTAGATGCACAGCTCTGTTGTTAACATTGCAAGACCTCTTCGGAGGATTAGATATATGCAAACCAGCACGTAGTGTGTCTGCATATGTCTCCCTTGACCATTACCGCCGGGAAATTCATATATTGGGTTTTAGGCTGTTTAATTTCTTTTTGAAAACTCGGCAGTCCTTACTCCTTACTATGTTTCTTACTGCAATTTCTGCAGCAAAGGTCCTCCACAGCCAAACAATGGGTGGTGATATGGTTTTGCCCACATTTTCTACAAATCAACTGTCGCAGGCAATACTTTTTGGTGTGCCCAAATCCAAAGCATCTATAGCACTGAATGACAGTCAGGTTCTTTTTTGGAATTTCCACCAGGACACGTTGCCTGCCTATATGCTGAATTTTCAGAGCCTCCTTATTGTTAGGTGCTTTGGCAAGGTTGATGAAGAAGGAGTTGTTTGGTACCATCTTTTCAGTGTGTGCTCTATTAACCTTAGTGATTAACTTGCGGGGGTTGGGATTAAACACACCGGTGACATTGCGGCCTTTGGTATAAAAGGCTTCCTTGATAATATTGTGGGGGGTGGTGCTGGCCAGGTTGTGAACAACTACCCTGAAAGCTTTATCCTCCTTAAGCTAGTATGTGTAGTGTTTAATGTTACGCTCTTTTAGGTAACGAACCAGAATCCTCAGTATAGACCCTTACAGTATCATTTCTCATAACTTTAAGCGTGAAACTGTTTGGTCCGGAGATCAGAGCCAGCTCCTGTTCCAAAAGGTGAGCATTGCTCACATTATCAATGTTGATAGGGGGTGGTTTTCTAGTCCTGCGAGTGGTTTCAGTATCAATTCCCTCAAGCAAAGCATCAGCGTCAACGACTATTTTCTCGGCTTCGGCAAGTGTTTCAGTGGTCTCATCCTCATTCCCAGCGTCATAGCAGAGCAAAGCGATTTGATGATGTGCCAGGACTTTCCAGAAAAATAGAAGATTCCACGGTTTGGGTTGACCCCTTTTTCCCCTTCTTTAACTTACCATGATGGGAAGGTGGACTGGGTGGTCTTTTTGACGCAGCCGTCTGCCAACACACCTGAGCACAAGGAGTCGCAGTAGTGGTACAAATCGGGACCGTGCTAAAAGAAACAGCGCCAGTCAAAAATTGTCTCTGCAAATCAACGAACGAGTATATTTCAGGTAAGGCGCTTGAATGCGTCACTATATACTTGGAGACACTTGACGTTGTTATTGTTGTTGTTGTCGTAGTTGATGTACAGTTGTCATGTAGCCATGAGGTATCATTAGGAACCCGCCGCAACTCAGAGTCAGATAGATTTGAGTCATCTCTGTTAGAATCGCTAACACCCGAAATGTCGCTAAGATTCCCAATTTTTACCATTGTTAATGCATTTGCGTAGCGCAGCGAACCGAATAGCGCTTAATTCTACCCATTCTAATTTAATTTTATTTTTAAATGAACACCTCGTATATCTCAGTATTGTATTATAATATAAACAGGATGTAAGTGTAATAAATATAATTGAATAAGTGGAGAAGGGAAAGCAATAAGGCTTTTTAATAATTTCTGGTAAAAATATAAGAGAAGAGGTGAGAAGTTAAGTATTCCATCAAATATTAATATAACTTAATTTAATATATTCAACTGTCAACTGAAATACTTTAACAAGTGCTCAGTGCCTAACAAGCGAATTTCATCTGGGCCCGTATCAGTGTAACTTAAGCTAACTTACGAATTGAATCAACTGACACAGAAATGAAATTCAGGCAATTATAACTGCAATAATTCAATTTTAAATTTTTCTTTTATTTACTCCGCTTTGGACCGCCTTCTCTTTTAGGCGCTCTTAAGGCTCGAATTTCTGAACACAGAACTCAATTTTCTGTTGACTGCACGGTGGTTAATCATTCGTAAATCTGATAACCTAAATACAAAACATGAGCATTCAGAGATATGGAGTTGAAGTGGAGGAAGTAGTGCGATAAACCCAGGCACCATTGGAACGCTGAAAGCCCAGCACGTGCTAAGGCGAGGAAAGGTTTTATCTTGATTAGGGGATTCACTCTTGGGATTTACTGATTGGCCAAAGTCCTTCATGTCCTCTGGTATACGAATGACACGATATACTCGTCTATGTGAATGTGTAAATGTATGTGTGCACGTGGGAGATGTGTAGAGGTTTTCAAAAAAGTATATTACGTCCGCCGTATTAAATTCACAAACGCAGAGTGCAACGAGGTGTTTTGTAAAAAAATGTTGTCTTTTCCGTTTCGTTGAGCAGGTTAAAAGTGAGCAGAGTTGAAAAACGCCTTCCGTTTACGTTGCGCCGGTGAAACTAGTAATTAATATTTCATCAAACCAGCAAGTCAAAAATCATACTAGAAACAATGACCACTGGCGCACTAATTATACACAAACCAAAATTTCCTCTCACCTTTTCTTAATTTTATGGCCCCTTTTCAATTTTCACAAATAGTCCGAAGAGCACGAATTTCCTGAATTTAATTCATTGAATAAATTTCCAGTGCCTCAACTTTGCCCGTTAATTGGTTGTTTGCAAATAAAATTAAGACCCGACAGCGTCCAACAAGACGCACGAAGCCTAGTGGGGCGTTTGGGCGCACTATTTGTTTGTGCTTCTTCTAATTTTTGGTGCTATATTTAGTTAGTTAGTTTTATTAGTCAGCGATGCGGCCAGCTGAGGCACGAACGAGCGAACGAATAAAAATCCCCGCTGTACTCACACAGACCGCTTTAATGTAAATGCCGACGCCAGGCGTCGAAAAGTATGCAAGCGCGCGTTGCTATTCGCACTCACACAGCGTATAACAGTTATTCTCTGAGTTGCCTAGCGCGCGTTTCACTCTCTTCGCAAGGCCTAAGAGCAGATTTCATGTCTGACTTTTTTCATCCCCTCAATCTCCTCAAATGACACCAACTAAGCTATGACTTCGACTGTCGTTCTTGTTGACCTTCAATTAGTGTTTCACTTGTTTGCTGAGGATTATTAACATAGTTGAATGGTCAAAGTTAACAGTAAAAGTGCAATTATATAAGCAAATATTTGTGCTACTAAAAATTGGTTCGTGCATTATGCTGATGTAGATGTCGTCTCCATTTAATACATGCACCATTATGCTCTTGGCATGATATTTTTTCCTCAGAGATGAAACCGTAGCTACTAATTCTAACAACAACTAAACATACACACGACCTATCGAAAGGCAGCAGCCCAAATCTTGTATAAGTTGTGTACGACAAAATGTGTTTCGCTGCCACACTTTGGCTTTGATTTGATTGTTGCATTAACGCATTTCCCAACTGCAGCAGGTGTCAAAAATTCCTTTGAAAAGGATGAAAAAACTGAACTATCGAAGCCACAGCAAATTGCAAGCCAAATCCCAATCGTTTTGTAATGTCCTGCCGCCTAAATCGGCTAAACAATTCGTTGGCCCATACGTGAACGTCCTCCAAAAGATGCGGTATATGTGTGTGTGTGTGGATGTATGTGCTTGAATGGTTATGCATTTGCATTTGCACATTTAAAAACTCAAATGTGTCAATGTGTGATTGTATGTGTTCATTTTTTTTTTGAAGTTCATTCGCATGTGTGTGCGTGTGTGTGATTGTGTGTGTGTTTGGCTTTGCGACACGACACGATTTTTGTTGTTGTTCTTCTTGTTCGGTGGTTGTTGAGTTTTGTTGGCGCTGCTGCCTCATTTGAATTTTACATTTCCGATTTGTACGACTGACATTAATTTGCATGCGAACGTTTGTGCTGCTGAAGCAAAAAGCAGCCAAATGAAGAAGACTGAATGCAAGTCACAAATTTACACACAACAAGTAAACCGAATTAAAGCGTTAAGTGAGTTTATGAAATGGGAAACTATCAATTTTGCCATCGTGGTATGCCGTTCTCCAAATGAAAAGTAATTATTCGACTATTCTTATGGAAATTTTCAAATAATGATTATTCAGCAAGAAAGGATATTTGCATTTTCTCTTTGTTCTTCAATATTTTAACTTGTTTTCCACAATGAAAGGTGGCCATCATGGCAACGCAAGAGAGCAAAAATATCAAATTGGCAATGTGTTTTTTTTTTTTCAATTTTATTTGTGTTTGATTTTTATAGCACAAATGCTGAGTGCATGAAAAACTGCTACTTTAATACAAAATAATATAATTTGCATAAATTCACTTGCATTTCGAGTGCTGGATATATGTATGCATTATATTTTCGACTCGGTAGAATTTCATTAATTTGGGGCAACTTTTATGCGGTTTTAATTATTTACCAAACGCATTTAATTATGCAAGACAACAAGCCAAATAGATAATTGCAAGCGAATTTTAAATCTAATAAATAAGCAGGAAAACTTTTTTGTATTGATTTCGAATGATAAAAGAGGCATGAGTACTCTTCCATTCTTATCGATATGACATACCCATCTTTGCTTTTATTAAAGATAATCTATGCATTTGCAAAATGTTCGCCAGGTTTTTTCAACAGAAGTATGAAATAGTCCCAGATAACTAGATAAGTATTGTGTGGGAATATAAATATACAATCGATGTATATATAGAAATCAAATGGCAATTGAAATTCATATTAGACCTAAATATTTTCCAACCTTCCATGTCACACCTATATTAGCAAATGGCTTATTTGTGAGTAAGTATGTGCATTTGTACATGAATGAAATTGTATGGAGTGGAATATGTCAGTCACACTCGTCGTTTAAATAGAAAACGGAGGATCTCCGTATAAACAGCAGACGAAATTGATTAGACAAAAAAAATTTCCGAATTGGTGAGGTAAATAAAAAGCATGGATTACAGGGTCTACAATGGAAAGCAATTGGTTGTCCGCATTAACCGTTGTCCGAATTAACGAGTGTCCGAGTTCTCGGCGCTTCATTTTATTTTAAACGAGAAACGTAACACGCTGGGTCCAGAAAATATTAACCCTTTGTTAGATGTTAAGCTTATCTCTTAATAAAAAAATACTTATATATAACTTTTACTTTAACTTTAACTTTTATTATGCTGTATTGCCCAAAAAAACGAAATTCCGCGTAATGATAGTGCTATAATTACGGCTTATACAGAGAATAGATCTTATTGAGTATCTTAACAACTGAAATCTTTACATTTCCTTGTGATAAATTACATATATAGGTTACATACAAATAGTTAAGGAAAAATGGCGGGAAAACCTTATTAACTAAATTTAAACTTAATAGCTCAACAGAGTGTTAGCGTATAAAGTACCAATCAGTTCACAACATGTGCAATATGCGATTTCCTAAGTCTAAAATTATTTGTTGCTCGACAGATTTCTGTCGATCTATCGTCCTAACATTGGCTGCAACATGCAGTCGGGTAGTTGAAAAGTAAAATGGCAGGTCGAGAATCATTTTAATATTTTGTTTTGTGCAATTTGTAGTTTGTTCCTATGCACACGCGCATAGGTGCCCCAAATGTCAGACCCATATAACATTATGGGAGAAAAGATCGTTTTAAATATGATTACTTTGTTTTGTAACGATAGCTGGGATTTTCGGTTTATAGACGGATACAGAATGCGATTAGTTTTATTGATCTTGTCGTTGGTATCGGATGCTATTTACCCATTTGATGCTACTTCCATTTAGTTGTAATTCGGAATTGGGTAGAAAGCATTGCTTCCGTTTATTCGTGAAATAAATTGCTGTTATTTTATCTGAGTTTAGCTTTATTTTCCATAGTCTAAAATAACCAGATATGGATACGAGCACTCTCTGAAGTTGGTTGAGGATCGTATTACAAGTTTCTTCTGTGCAGTATAGGGCCGTGTGATCGGCGAAAACTGATGTTATGTTGTTTTCAACCGTGGGAATGTCATGAGTGTATATGTTGTAGAGGACATGCCCTAGTACAGATCACTGAGGGACACCAGCACAAACCAATTTTTTAGTAGATTGAAAGCCTTCCATAGATACATGAAAGAATCTATCATATAGGAAACGTTGGATTACTTTAGTGAGGTACGTTGGTGTGTTTTTTATCGCTAGTTTATGGATTAGACCGTTGTGCCATACCATGTCAAAAGCGGCCTGGACATCTAAAGTTACGATTCCAACTGATTTTTTCTGATTGAGGTTTTCTTTCACAAAATTTGTTAAATTCTCTAAAGAATGGATGCAGTTAAAATGGGTTCTGAATCCAAATTGTTCAGGGAGCAGAATTTTATCTGACTTTGATTACCCTTTCTAAAATTTTCTAAAATCCACACAGCAGGCTGATCGGTCTATAGTTTTCTGGAGAATCAGGCGGTTTACCTGGTTTCGGGTTAGGAATGATTTTAGCGGCTTTCCAAGCTTTAAGCAATTGTCCAATATTTGCGTTTAATATGAAAGCTCGTACTCTTTGCAAAGTTTTTAAGGCAAATAAATGAAATCTGATCAATGTCTTTTTTATATTTAAAAGACTTAATGATGTCTCGAATTTCACTTACTGTTATAAGAGGATTAGTTAAGTTTATTTCCTGAGCTGAAAAGTCACTCAGAGAATTTTGAACAAGTCTTGAGGTTTCAGAATCAGAGTAGGCCTCAGTTAAATGGTGTTTTAATTCGAATACGTCTGCTATAATGTTTATGCTTTGTCCTTACCAGTTGTGGAATTTCGATTGTTAAAGCGGAAGCTTGGAATGTATAGTTTTTTCTTTTTAATAGTTTTTCTAATCTCCCAAAATGGTTTAGAGTTCTTATCGAGTTTAGTTCATGATTCCAGCTAACATTACAATGTTCCAGCAATGTTCAAACATTTTGTCCCGAATTTCACGATTTAGACATCTAACCCTCGCTTTACATATTGGTTGTATAGTCCGAGTCCAATGTCTTTGTGCAGTGTATGTGGATGAAATTAGATTAGTAATATTAACTGGAAGTTTTCGGGTAATTTGTTTATTTTGCTTCCTGGGTATGGACCGTAGTATAACCTCATCAGTATATATATACATATATAATTTAATATATAATTCACTTTTTTTTTTGTTAATTAATTAATATGTATGTATGTATAGGGTGTCCTGTCTCATGTATATGCATAGCTGTGTAGCTTTACACCTCTCTCTATCTCTCTCAACTCTTATCACACAACAACACAAAAGACCCTTTTGCTATCCACTCATTTCGTTTTGCTCTTTCATAAACAAATATTTTTGAGAGCATGACCAAATGTTCGTTTTTGAATTGTTATTGTTAGACAGACAGTCTACTTTGCTCAACTAAAAATATAGGACAGAGTACATATGCACGGCAAAATTAGGTGTTGTGCGCAGAAGATAATTGAAACTGCTTAAGGAGTGGATTGAAAATATGTGTTGACTGTTATTACCAACCTCTGGCTGTGAGTGAGAGACTCTCACGCTTGCTCAATCTTCGATTCTACTCGGTTTGCTTGACACTAAATTTTTGTGAGTAGCTCACAAGCCTTTTATTTCAGATTCATTGTAGAACTCTAGATGTAGATATGTAGATTTTGAGATGATTAGGTAACCATACGGATATTATGTAAATAGAAGGAGACTTACTCTCATTTATACACTTGAAATTATTTAGATCGGGTAGTGTCTTAACGAAACCTGAAACCTGACAGAGGAATTATTATTGTGGGAATTAGATGAGCTCAAGCGCCTACACTATTTTCAAGATATCCTTCGATAGTCCGGATTGTAAAAACAGGAACAATTGTTAACATTCTAATAAATATGTAAATCTAAACAAAATTTTCGAATGGTGTTTGCTTTCCTTACAGAAAGTGTACCCAAAATAAGTAGATTTTATTTAATGTCATTAATACTACACACACACACACCACTAAAGCTGAATTACTGCCTGGAACAAAATTTTGGCTGCGTCTAATTAGATAATTCGGAAAATGATGACACATCAGCTGAAAAAACAAAGCAACAAAGCCAGGATGGTAGATGTGTAGGACGGCTGAAGAAGGTGGTCTGGCGAGGGTGGAAAGCAAGGGTGTGTGTTATCATCCATTCAAGCCCACAATGAGAATAAGCCTGACAACGACACGATGGCTGACAACAATAATGGAAATGAGAAGAAAAGATAGCATTGAAGTGTTGTAATGACTAAAGGAAAAATAACATTTTCGTTGACGCTCTGCAGCTAAGCATTCAAACACGGTGCCCAGCAAATGGAGACCAGGCCAGACCAGATCCCACCATAACAGAGCAGCACAGCAGCAGAGCACACCAAAATGACACAGTTTTCATTTTGAACACGAGTTGAAAGAAATCACGTCACAAGCTAATTTCGACAGCTGCCGTTGATTTGGTTGTCCTCTGTGCGAGCGAGCAACGAGCGGGCGACTGCACGCGGATAATAATAGGGAGTACGGACAAATGCCTCGAGCAATGCGCACAACAACGAAGAAACTTCAACATGTAGGAGTGACATTTTTATTGTACTCTCTCGGAAAAAAAACCCGAAAACAGTGAATATTGGCGAAAGTAATTTGAGAAATGTACTTCTATATAGCAAAGTCGGTTCTAACCAACTGGATGCGGTCAGGCGACAAAGTTGCTGCTCTGCCAACGCTGAGTTGTATGAATTTTCTCTCTATTTTGGTTTGTCCGCACACTCTCACGTCTGCCCTCTTTGCCTTTCATTGGCGGTAGTATATATTTTCGCATAAATCCTTAGTCAACGCTTCCGGCTACCCGCTTTTACGGTGAGCGCGAACTCATTTCTACCTTCGCTCGTTGGTGATGTCTCTGTCGCTGCTACTCGACTCGTACTTCATAAATGGATGCTTCCACTTTTTGCAGTTTTCAATTATGCAAAAAGCTTGCAGTCAGTTGCTTAGAAAATCTCTTATTCAACGAAAAAAAAAAATAAAATAAATTAATAGAAAGGAAAATGCCAACAGAACTGTCACACCGCAGCCAACTTTGAGGCGACATTAAAGTGTCACAATTGGGTCATAGTTAAGTTGGTTTATATATATATATATATATCCCTTTTTGTAATATAATTTTTTTTTTTTTTTGTGTAAATCAACTGAGTGTTGTCTAAATGCAAGAAAGGTACGAAAATTGCCTATCATTGCTTCCTCCACACCACTTTGCACAAGGAACATTTATAAAACAACACAAAAATTCTTTAATCTCGACAAGTTTGGCGAAATGTTCCTCTTTGCAGAAATTTCGCATTTCACGTCATCCTTTGTGTGTCCTTCTGGCAACGCTTTCGGCTTACAAATTCTTCATAAATCTTTTCAGCAAACGGCCATTAATGGGATATATAAGGACGGCAGTGCGGCGCTTTATGCAAACATCGACTACGGCTACAACTCTGACTCATGGTTCCAGTCATAATTGTCTTTCCATAACTATGTCGAAAAGCCTATTGTTAACGGCTTTGTATTTTGGCTTTGTATTTTTCACTGACTCTGCTATAATTCTATTTTAGAATTTGATAGTTTTGTCATTTCATAACAAAGCACTTTTGGTAATTTGACCGAATTTTGTGTAATAAATTAATAACTCAAACACAAAGTAAGATTTTTGGGAACGGTTTTTTTGCATTAGCTTCTACATACCACTGGGCAACGTTCTCGAAAAAAGTGGACTTGGCAATCAACCCCGGCCTTAGAAAACACAGGTCCAAAAATTCTATAAATTTTTTTGCCTGAAAATCTCAATAAAAAAGTAAAGCATACCCTTCAGGGATAACATTTTACATAATTCAATAGCCTATGTTCAAGGAAAGCTTTGTTACTTAAAGCATCTCGTTATTTTATATGAAGTGAAAGATATCTCAATAAGAAAATAATGCATATAACATTTTTCATATTGCAATAGTTTGGCAAAGGTCAAGAGTCAATATTATCAAAGTAAGAGTTTTGAATACAACTTTTAAGCAAGTTATTTAATTTATTATAATATACTTGAAATTTAATCGCCCCATCTTCAAAGAAGAGCAGGGGTTTTGTATGAAAAATTAGATTGATGCCGTAGAAACAAGAACATATTTTTGCTCGTAAGCTCGTTGAAAGAATATGTTTCAGCCCCTTCGGTATTGATAAGGAAACTGTTGCATTTTCTGTTTTTGCAATCCAATCTTACAGCATAATATTGCTCTTTTGTGAAACGATTAATAGAAAGCTTAGGCTTTTAAAATGGTTCTGACATTATTATGCTGATCATTCTCGCCTTTTACGGGCATACTAACAGTAACTTAAGCACCGCTGCCTGATCAACTTGTCTTCGCTTACGAGCAGCTATGCTTGCTGCTTGAAGCAATAAACGCAAATTATTTTTCTCTGAGAAATTGATTTATTTGCAGCTTGTGTCCTTCGTCGTCTAGCATTATTATATATATATATATATATATATATATATATGGCAATGCACGACGTCCAACCGGCTTTTTTTTAATATCTAATATTGTATTTTCTAGTTTTTTTTAAAACAGCTTCAGCTTTCTTTCACATTTCGATGACAAATTAAGACAAAAGTGTATGCTATTTTCTGCCAATTGCGAATCACACGTGTTGTGTCTTAACTCGTTTTAAAACATTCGAAAATCGCCCCTTTTTGTTCACTGCGACCCTTCATTTTTTTTCATGCAGCAAACAAGTCCGCATTGCTAAAAGTGATGTTAAGTCCTAAAAAATGAAATTGAGAGAAAAACGCAAAAATCGCACATTGCGGTAAAGTGAATTAAAATAAGAATTGATTAAATAAAAAATAAAAAATAACGGCACAGCTAAGAAGTGCTAAGAACATTTTGTAACTCTTTACAAAGATGAGTTTTATGAGTTTACAATGCTGTTTTTTAAAGATGTCTCATACTAACACAAGATTGCAAAGAGCGCATTTCAATTTTGCACAGTTGAAGAGTACCAACACATAATACGTACCATCATTAAAATATTCTATTACAAAAAGACCAATAAAAAAATTTTATTTTCGTAAGTTTTAATCACTTGCAAATCACTTATAAAAAAGCACTTCTATAAATACTTTTCCTCTGTCAACAACATCTGTGTTTGGAGGCTATTATTTGGACAGAACTGCATTAAATCAACATTTCTGGTATGCAACATTATGCTTGAATGTATTTTTAATAGAATGACTGTGGAGATAAAATATTTTGAACAATTTTGAAAAATGGGTTTTCGGTATCAAAATCGGTCAAATTTCCCATAGTGCAAAGGCGTAAAGTTCTGACAAAAGATGTTTCATCTTTGATAGGAAGAAATATTACCAAAAATAAATAAATAAATAAATAAATAACTAAAATTTCCTCGTAGCACTAACCAATACAACATATTTTCTTGTTTTCGTTTAACCAACAGATGATTAAAAAAATTTTTTACGGTAATCTCAGCTCAGCACTACAAGGAAGGAAGGAAAGATAAAAATTACTTTAAATAGTTTTTTTGCTTGACTTGCTTTATATGCAAAAATATGGTAACGAGAGTCATGAAAAAGGACAAAATAAAACGTAAAAAAATTTACCGTTATAGTGGAATTGTAACATTTGAGGAACGCATTCTCAATGTCTACCCATACTTCCCATATATGTTTCCGTTACTGGTCGGTCTGTAAAGAGGAGCAAAATTATTTTACGATAACTGACTTTGGAATATTGAGTTCTCTGAGAAATATAAGTCCGAAGGCTCCTGGTTCGATTCTCAGCAAATTTGAATCCTAACATAAGCCACATGGCTTAAAGTGAATATACCCACATTCTGCTGTTGTATTTAGGCCAACAGGTACATTTATTGTCCTTACATTCAACTTCTATCATCGGCTGTGGCAAGTATAGTAGCACGCGAAGTGCTGCAGTTTGTGTAGACCTTATAGTTCTTATCGTTTTGGTTGAGCTTTCCTTTGATGTACGTTGGACAATTTTCTCACGGTATAGACGAATTTTATATAAAGAGAATAGTCTAGTTTAAGGGTAAATTTATGCTATGGCTGATCACACTGATAACCTAATCCTTTGTAAAATATCATCGGCAATCCAAAACGATATCCGAACATTATCACTATGGTTTTAATGAACAAGTCTACAAGAAATGCTATAATGATTTTTAAGAAAAATTAATAAATCCCTTGTCCTTTATGTTCATCCTTTAATTGTTTATAGACCATAAAACTGCCATTTATAATAAGTCAATAAATGAACAACGTATTAAAACACTAATTTTCTTGCCACAAAAATGCCATAAATTTAGTGTATCATGGACATATATCTGCTTTTCAAGCAGAAGGATCAAAAACATAATAGTACGGAAGAAAACATGAATTGAATTTCACGAAGAGACAAAAAGCGTTAGCAACATAATAAATAACCAATGAGAGTTGTGTCGGCGTCGTCGATATTGGAAGTATGACATCTACCACATACTTCCAACCGCACTGCGAACTTTAACTCCTTGGAGGCGATCCTGCGACGCTTGTGTTACACACTTTGGCATTACATTGACTGTTCAAGTCCCATGAATATTAAATTGCGATTATTGCCTTTGGCAGTGTGTCCTCGGTTTCTTCATCGTGTTCAGTAACCCACCACCGAGAAACTTCTTCATCTTCCTCATCCATCTCCATCAAGCTCGTCCAACATTATTATTGTCATCCTCCATCTCGTTTGTTACTTGCACTGAGTTGAGGAGAAAATCAGAGAGACAAAATTTGTCGATGCGCGGCAGCAAATTTCATATTTCTTCTTAATCGAACTTTTTCACTTGTTTTTCTTTGACGATTTTTTCTCGTTCCTTCGCGACTCAAACGACGTCCTTAGGAGATTTGCCTCTGCTTAACCAACCCAAATCAACTGAATTCAACTCAGCTGAGTTCAGTCCACTCGACCATTCGACCGCTCCCATACTGATTTCCACTTGATGATGATGAAGTGCGGCTGCATCCTCCAGAAGCTGCCTGCACCACCACTTACCTGCTCCACAATTTGCTCATAGTCACCGAGTCTGGCATTTGGATTATGCTGCTCTGCTTGATTTGCATTCGTTCGCCCAAAGCTTTTTTCTTTTCATTTCTACTTATTAAATTCGATTTAATTAAGTCAAATATTAACTTAACGCTCTTCCTCTCCCCATTCTATTTTTGTTTTCACTTTTCAAAAGTGCATTTCTCGAGCATCAGGAAATTGTAAATTGCAAAACCATGTTTGCATCGCATTAAGTGATTGATTAATGAGCATGTCCGCCTTTGCCTTTTGTGATTCGAATTTGATTTATCGGCGAAAGGTTTGTGTGCTTGTTCGCTTGTTGACCAACTAAATTTGATTGAGTTAAAACGTTCGGGATATTACTCTCCACATTCGGTGAATGGACAGTATTAAATCACAAGTTTGTCATGAAGTTTGTAACACATTGAAGGAGACATCGGAGACATCATGAAGTATATCAGTTCGACGAGACATCTGTGTGTATGTATGCTGAAGTTTCTCACCAAGCCTTACTTCTATTGCAAACAGGATATTTATCTGTACTTATTGGAAAAACTTTTGGATTGATGTTTTATAATAGCTCCCATGTATGAGGTGTTTTCGAATGCTTTAGGAAAATTTATTTTGTAATCGATACTACACAATAGATATGCACAAATGTCCCCGCTCTTCCCAGTGAAGAGTATTGTACCTTTCGTACATCCAAAGTAGTAGTTTCGTCTTATACCTTATATACAGCTGACTTGCCAACACCTAACTCTATATCTTCTGTTGACAGGAACAACGTTCTCATAGCCACATACGCCGATGACACCGCTGTATTGATTAGAAGCCATCTTGTTTGTGATGCTGCAAATGCGTTCCAGGAGTATGTACACAGTTTTGAGATGTAGGCCAAAAGGTGGAGTATTGGCATAAATTTAAACAAATGTGCAACTGTCACATTTACTACCAGATCAGCGACATGTCCAGCCATTTCTATGCTGGGTTCTCCAATCAAACACGAACCAGCACACAAATATTTGGGAGTCTTATTAGACAGACGGCTCTCTTTTGGAAGACATACTACTATGGTAAAACAAACAGTTCTGTCAAAAGCAAAGAAAACGGCGTGGCTACTTTTCCCCAAAAACAAGCTTTCTCTAGCCAACAAAGTAGCTATTTACAAAACAACGGCTTAGTTCTCACCCGAACGCACTAGCCAGGCGTCTTACGGGAGAAAGGCTAAGGGAGAAAGGATAAGGACATTAAAACGATGCCACCCAGAGGATCTTAGTGACAGAGTCCTCTTTTAACATATATTTTTAAGTTAAAATGTAAATTTAAATGCATGTTAAAAATGCTTATTTCTACTGTTTTTATGTTTTAATTTACTACTTTTGTATAGTCATAAGTTTTTTGTTAGTTTTTTACATATAATTAGTTTAAGGTGCCATTAAAATAGGTAGTAGTTCACTAGTTTAAGAAACAAAATTTTAAAAAGTGTAAATTTTTTCATAATTAAATTATAACATTTATCGCAGTAAACTGCATAACATATTTGTTTGATTAAAAAAAAATAATGACGTGAAAAAAACATTTGACTTATACTAAATTAAAAACGATGCAAATTGCGCGGAAAAGGCAATGATTAGAAGGCTGAATCCTTCTTAGGGGGAGATAATGCGGGTGTAGCCTCTTCAGTCTACGCCTTGTTGAGATACGGGTGAGGGAGGTCTGTAGTGATAGCGACAGCTGTGAGAATTAATTACCTCCATAACAGTTGGCATGGCAAGATCCCTGTGCAGCGTGGTGTTGCGGACGTACCAAGGGGCGCCCGTAAATCTTCTGAGAGCCTTGCTCTGACACGCCTGCACTCTTCTAATGTTGTAGGCAGTAGTAGTGCCCCAAATTTATATGGCGTAGCGCCAAGCAGGTCCACTTCTTGCAGATAGATGAGCCTTTTATTAGTTAAAGATAACTTATTCGATGGGCGGAGGAGCCACTCCAGTTTCTTGAGCTTTTGGTAGCAGCGCGCTGTAACTACCTTAATGTGTGCACGCCAGGTAAGACGATTATCCGGGATCAGACCGAGATAACGGATTTGCTCCATTTGCGGAATGATGCTTGTATTGTGAGTCACAACCGGACAGATGCCTTGCCTTAATGTGAAGGTGCAGTGAGCTGATTTCTCAGAGTTTATGGCTATATTCCAGTGCCTGGCACATGAGTGGAATCTATCCAGGTAGCTGGACAATTTCTCCGCAGCTTCGTTCAGAGAGGCAGAGTTGAATAAAACTACCGTATCGTCCGCGTAAGTAGCATAATCGAATGCTCATCTCTAGTTGTAGGCATATCAGACGTATATAAGAAGTAGAGGACTGGAGCTAAGACACTCCCCTGCGGGACACCGGCTCTCATGTGCCTGAAGGTGGAAATTTTGTCTCTTACCGCCACAGAGAAGGTTCGTCGTTGAAGAAAGCTTCTCATTAGTAAAAACTGTTTGCCAGGCAGGAGTAATTTTAATTCATGCAGAAGTCCATCGATCCATACCCTATCCAATGCTTGTTTGACATCTAGGAAGAATGCAGAGGGATACTCTTTCATCTCAAACGCAGTAAGTATGTGATTAACGACTCGATGCAGTTGTTCGGGAGTGCCATGCTGTGATCTAAATCCAAATTCGTGATCAGGAATGGCTTCTTGAACACCCCGTACTGCCAAGAGTCTATTCAAAATTATTTATTATTTATATTATATTATATTTATATTATATTTTTATTATATTTATATTATATTTATTATATTATTAGAGGCTGATGATGTTTTTATCTGTAGCCAAATATTTAGTACGTAGACATTAGCTTTGTTATCGCATGTTCACCAAAGAACTTAGCAATTAACACCAGCTGAGACCAGTCTATGTGACTGGGTGAATTTTGATGCCACTTGGGCCTTCCCCATATGAGATCAGTGTGTGGTCATTGCGTACCTACTATGTCAATCTAAAAAAAAACTTTAAAAAATTTTTGAAAAAGTTGGATGCAGGCTTATGGGCCTATATGATGTGACACGGTTCTCCGGAGTACCAGGTTTAGGTATCATGGATATCGTTGCAAACTTCCACTGTGTGGGAAAATGGCAGGAACAACACTCCCTTCCAAGGGAGGGCTTTCACCACCTTGTTGTCCATATGGTCATGTCCGGGGCTCTTCTTAGATTTCAGTCTCTGAATTTCAGTCACAACCTCTTCAGGGGAGACATGTTTAGTTGGACTGTTGTCTAAGATACATCTCGATAGGACTTCAGCTGTTTCCTCAACGTCTCCAGGGTTAGTCAGGCTAAAAGGCGTGAACCGGCTCTACAACTCATTAGCAAATGCTTCTGCTTTCTCGGTCTCCGTACGCAGCCACTGGTTTAGAGGCCCACGGATTGGAGCATGTCTGTAAGGCTGTTGTTTGATGCACTTGGTGGCACGCCATAGATTGAAGCTAGACTTTTTCATTGGATCCGCATTAGCCAACAGATTGTTGAAATGTTCCGATCGCACAGCTTGCATTACATTTCTCAGTTGTCGGGCAGCTCTCCTCCATGCAGCCTTGTCAAATTCATTCCGTGATCTCATATAGCGATGTCGTAGCCTGCGTTTATGAGCCTGAGCCTGAGGTGGGTTGGGTGAACAAGGGAATTGGTATGAAGAGGCTAATTCGGCGGACTCATGAATGTTCTTGGTGAACAGGTCAACCGAATCATTGAGGTTGATCCTTTCGTTTAGACACTGATGAAAGACCCTTATGTTAGCGTGGGGAGGGAGCAGTCTGGACCGGCATACGATGCTATCTGGAATCAATCCAAGTTAATAAATAGTGGGATGTGGTCTGAGCTAAAGTCAGATGACTCCGCAATGTCCAGAGCTGTTGGATGAATGCCATTGTATATAGCAAAGTCTACTGCGTCGGGCGACCTTGAGGAATCGTATGGGTAAAGGGTTCGTGCTCGGGTGGCGAGAACCTCTCTGGAAGAGTTTGTTATACTCTTGTGAAGTTGATTGCCTATTGGGGTGGCAAGTCTGGACCCCCAAAGTCGATGTTTGGCGTTCCAATCCCCTCCGACTAAGAATTTAGGTCCGAGTTGATTGAATAAGGTGTCGAACTGCTGCTCTACTATTTGGTTTCCTGGAGGACAATAAATGGCTGCGATGACCAGGATGCCTTGAGTTGTGTGAATACTGACAGAGACACTTTGAATTGAGTCAGACCGAATGGTTTCCACCGGATGGTGGCGTAAGGATGACCGGATGAGTAAAGCGGCGCCCCCTCGCATTCGGTTATCATCCGGATGATTAGCAGAATAGATTTCATATCCCTGAATTTTGAAGTATGTTCTAATGCAGAAATGCGTTTCGGAAATGAGCATGACATCAATCAAGTTGACCGCCATGAACCTTTCTAACTCATTTCTGTGATTAAGGATGCCGTCAGCGTTCCATATGGCGAGGTTCATGTGTGGTCTGCTCATTTTTTAGACAATATGGCGGCGAGCATCTCCATCATCATGGTCTGCATCTCAAGCAGGCGATCAAATTTCTCGTTAAGACTGTCCAGTCGGGAGACCACAACCGATAATTGGTCGACCTGTTCAGAAGATGAGAATGATTGGGTATTATTTATGCTAAGCGAGGGATAATTATAACAATTCGATCCATTATTACCAACAGGGTGAGGGAATGCGATTTGACGTTGACTTGATAACGGATGAGACTTTTGACGACTCTTAGGTAGAGATGTCTTGCTTGGTAACTGTTGTGGCTCGGAGTGAGGTTGAATAGGTAGTTGGACTGATTTTTGTTGTTGCTGACGTAGCTTCTGCTGCTCACGTAGGAGTTTCTGTTGTGCCGGTTGGTGATACACCGATTTCTTAAATATATCAGAGTACGACACCCCGTCAACAATCTTGTTAAGCATAGAATTGTGGCCAGAAATCTCATGGTGTTGAGAGACACTTGGTGCAGGGCGTCTTGCGGGGACTCTCCTGGCAATCGCTTCCTTGTATTTAATGCAGCCTTTATAATTCGCTGTGTGCTCCTCGCCGCAAAGTGCGCATTTAGGTGGCTTATCAGGTGTTTTGGTGCAAGAAGTTGTGGCGTGAGTTTCGCCACATTTGACGCACTTAAATTGTTTGCCACAGTACCTCTTAGTATGCAAGAACTCCTGGCAGCGATGGCATTGAGGTACATCTTTGAACGTATAAGGCGGCTCGATTTTAACTATTTGACGGCAATGCCTCGTTATATCATAAGCCCCTTTGTTGCTGGCGTTGGGCTCAAGGTCCACAAAAAACAGGTTGAGCGGATGACCATCAGTTCTGCTTTTTGGGTTGTGCACGTTGCGTACAGAATGACCTTTGTCAGCAAGTTCTCGTTTAATGTTCTCGACGAGGGTTGAGTGGTGAAGGCCGCGAATAACAATCCTGTATGCTTTTTCATCTTTTAACTGATACGAATGTAACGTAATGTTTTGCAGCTCAAGATGGCGTATAATACTGCGATAGGCGTCACTGGTGGAGGGCAGGATTCTCAGACCCCCTTTAGGAGATGCCTTCAGCATGTATGATTCGAGTTCAGTCACAGTGTCGAGGTTGGCTAACAAATCGTTGTTTGTGATGCCGACAATGAAAATGGGTGGTGGCTTCGGAGATTTTTTATGAATCCTTGAATCAGCTCGATTATTTATAATAGGAGTATGAGTAGTCGTCTCAGGCCGACTGGTCGAAGCAGCGGTTTCATTGGCGTTTACAGTTTCCAGAGAAGGTGTTTCGCTCTTATTGGTACACACTTCTTCAAAAGAAAGTTCCATGTCAGAAGCGTCAGAATCACTACTAAGTGATGCGAATCGATTTGCATCCAAAACTTGTTTTTTGCTAACTTTTTTAATACTTGTCTGTTTTAACGAACTTGGTTTACGATTCTTTTTTATACGGTTACTTGATGAGGGCGACGAAAACCACTCCAGCAACGGAGCAGCAGCTTTGTTCGAAAAAGAAGGCATGATGTCAATGGGAGGAAGGCTATGTTTTTTGATGGCTATGGCACTGTGGTCCGCCTGGTCACTCATGTAGGAGCGACCAGCAGTGCAGATCGGAGGAAACAACAACTAAGCGCTTTCCAAAGATTCCGCGGAATTAAAATATTTCTTTTTTATAATTTATTAAACAATGTTGTGAAAATTTATATATATATATATATATTTTTTTTCCTTCACTCGTTTTACTATAGAAGCAAAGTCAAAAGTGTTCCTGAATGCAAAAAAATATTAAACTATTAACTATCCTTATCACCATCCTTTTCTGCAATTGCCCGATCTTCCCAGACAACAACAAACACTAACCACAAGAATACTCCAATCCAACGTCTAATACAAAGCTACGCTGACATCGACACGCAGTCTTCTACCAAAATCACCAGCGAGCAACCACCCATCACCCCACATCATCCAGAGCTTATCAATGACGATACTTTGGACTCCGCATCGCCGGGCGACTCTAATCTTTTAGCCAATCCATAGGCCACAAATTTTGTAAGGAAAACTCCGCTAAAATCCACACCCCCTCTAAAACCAATTATAAAAAAGAGGAGATATTAGAAAACTTAATACAATTTAATATACTTCAACTATAAAATTTATACCTACAACTCCTCATCTGGTTCATCAGCAGGCGTTGCCATCCTCATCCATTAATCTCTTCAGTACAAAAATTTTATCCTCCCTCAACATTTTGATTCGATTGGTATAACAGTCTACTCAAAAATCAAATTCAACGTTATCTGCTCGTACATTCCCCCAAATAAACCATTCTCTATTAACAACCTACGTAATGCATATGATAATCTCACACTTCCCTCGTTAATCCCGCAAACAATCGTAGAGGAAACAAAATCTTCAAATTTCTAGCTCAATCGCCTTTCACTATCTTAAACGACGGATCCCCCGTCGTCAGCACCCATCATACCTTCACTCATATAGAACTCACCTTTGCTACAACTACCCTTGCGCTAGAATCAACATGGAAAATAGAATCTGATAGCTTTTCCAGCAATCACTTCCCAATAATTATAAATCTCTTTGAAACCCCCCAACACACCCTTCCTAAACGACACAAAAATTCAAAACTGATTT
This sequence comes from Cacoxenus indagator, assembly GCA_035041755.1. Classification (NCBI taxonomy): domain Eukaryota; kingdom Metazoa; phylum Arthropoda; class Insecta; order Diptera; family Drosophilidae; genus Cacoxenus; species Cacoxenus indagator. The sequence continues at coordinate 603,301 of JAWNKX010000018.1, read as the reverse complement.
TGCAAACTTGACAATATATAAAGAAGCCACAAGAATCTATCACCCTTAACGCCCTGTAAGCACTAACTTAAACAAAGAATCAGCCAATATCATAAAAATTATACGCATAAGCGCTAACATTTCTATCCCACAAAGTACATCCAACCCACATCATAAACGTTCAGTCCCTTGGTGGAACGCAAACCTCCAAAAACTCAAAGATGTTAAAAATAATCATTGGTACACCCTTAAGCGCAATATATCCACTGATAATATTTTAAAATTCAAAAAGGCGAACGCACTCCTAAAGCGCGAACTAAAAATCCATAAACGCCTCTCACTAGAAACATACACTTCATCAATAAACCCAAACATGTCTACATCAAAAATCTGGAGTACCATTCGTACCTTTTGCGTCTTAAAGCCGTACTACTCTATACACGCCATTTACAGCGCCAACTCACAAAACCCAATCACTGACAGTTACCTTATAGCAGAAGAATTCGGCACTTACTGGTCGAACGGTTCAAACGACATAAACTTTTCGACTACTTTTCGCTTACACAAAACAAACCTACTCCCTACCCCCACTCCCTATACACCCTCATCTTCAGCAAAAATAATTGAAACCCCAATTACTCCTCTCGAACTAAAGTCCGCACTATCAAAATTAAAAGGTAAAACTCCAGGTCTGGATAGAGTCTCCTACCCCATGCTAAATAATCTTCACCCAGCAGTCACATCACGTCTCCTCGACCAATATAAAAACATCTTCAATAAATTCGTCCCACAACACTATAAACTGAGCAAAATCATCCCCATAAATAAACCTAACTCCGACAAAACTGAACTCAATAGCTACCGACCCATTTCGCTAAACTCTTGTTGGGCCAAAACTCTTGACAAAATAATTGCTAACCGTCTATGGTCGTTTGTGTCCCAAAAGCAATTAGTCAACAGTCGGCAAACCGGCTTCAAGAGGGGAAAATCGGTGTCTGATAATCGAGTGGCGCTAGATTTTCTGATCACGTAAGCCCTCTCCCCCAAAAACCACATCTCGATCATCTCACTCGACTTCACCAAAGCGTTTGACAAGATAGGAATCAACTCCGTCATAGATGAGTTCCATTCGTGGAAAATTGGCCCTAAAATTATCTATCAACTATCAACTATGTCACTAGCTTCATGTCAAATAGAAAAATGGTAGTATATGCAAACAACCACTTCTCTTCAGTTCTCCCTCAATTCAATGGCATTCGGCAAGGCTCTCCCCTTTCCGTCATCCTGAACTAAAGATGCATTCAAATTCCCTCCCATGAACTCACACATTTCTTCCACTAATAACTACTACAAATTATACAACACTCCAAAAAACACCATTTACGATTTCGGTCGACTACTGACTGATCAGCCTATACATTTTCTCTCAAAAATCATTCGGCTACGTATCGGCCACACCAATCTTACCCACTCCCACCTTTTCGACCGCTCCAACTCTTCATCCAATATCTGTAAATTCTGCAACTCCAATACACACCTATCTCAGTAAAACATGTTCTCTCTGATTGTCACTTCTCCCATAGAAATAGAATCAAAACTCTTAGCCTTGACCCGCTTACAATCCTTTTCAATCCTTCCAAAGATAATTTATCCAAGCTCATTCATTTCCTAAAATCATGCAACTTATTAAGCCAATTATGAAATCAAATATAAAAATTAATAATAAAAGTTGTTTATAAGTTCTAATACTACATTGCACATACCCACATAAATAAAATATTATTATTAATTGTATTGCTAAGTCTTTTTTAACTATTAGTACTATCACTATTGTTGTTGATATCTTGATTAGTAATTAAGCTTAAGGCCTTGATATAGCTTTGTTTAAGTTTATCTGTAATTTGATATCGCATTTAAACTGTCCATAAATAAATAAAAAAATAGTTACATTTACAGATTCATGAAAACAATAACAATTTTCAGCAACTTTTAATATCTGTATGATCTTCTGTGACACATGACTTTACACGAAAAAAAATAAAATAGAAATTAAATAAAATAATAAAAGTGGAGGGCCAAAGAAGTCAAACACGAACTTTGCTTCAACATTTCGACGCCGTTTCGTGCCTAGGCGTGGAGTTAAGTGAGCGCGAACTGTGATAAGACAAACTTTTGGCGCCATTTTGGAATTTAAGTGCATACTTTCTGGCATTTTGTGGCAGTAAAGATTTGGATAGGTGCGTGCATGTGTGTGTGAGGGCTCCCACTTTTGACTACTTGACGACGTCAGGCGGCATGAGCTGCCGACAATTTCATTGCGTTGCATTTGATATTTAGCAAACAGTTTTGTGTTACTTACCGTCGCAGCTCGCTATACTCCTAAATGGAAAACTTTTTCCCAAACTGCACTTGAAAGAATTTGCCAACAATATTTTCCGTTTCTGGTATTAACCGTTTTGCGTTTATTTTGGTAGGCATTGGCAATTCATTATTCTGTAGTAATTTTTTTTATTATTACTTTTGCACATTAAGTTTGACGAGCTTGTTTGTTTTTAATGAGAAAAACTGTCTTGCAAGCGAAAAGTATTTTACGGATACAATTGTCTTGTTACTTAGCCAATGCGTGGTAAAACTTCTAGAGTTCCAAAAGTTTTGAGTTATTCGTAAAATTGTGAAAGCATTCAATAAAGACACAAAGGAAAACATATTTGAAAAAGGATTTTGAAAGGATTTAAAAAGAGATTTAAATAAATCCACAACAAGCTTGCAATGGTGAACTGAAGTGCAATTGAAATTGGGTGCTGAGTACAGTCAAACTTAATGCAGACAATTTGCTATATTGGATTTTGGTTTACTCACTCACTCACACACTCAGTAAGCTACTCCTCACACACAACACACAGGAAACGGTAGGAGGCGGGTATAGTGGAAGTATGCATCAGGGAAACCTGAAAGCAAGTGAAATTAATAAAAGTGATAGAAGTTCTTAGTGGGTTTTGTTGCAACTATAATGTTGTGGTACAAAACTTTTCGCCACCAGATTTCGACATCGGCCTCACTCTTGACTTGAGTTAAGTCGAATTGTATGGCATTGCTGCAACATGCAAACGTCTTGTCTCGTGCAAACAGATAGCGTCGCCGCCACTGTCTTATTGCCACATTCGCTCATTGCTATGCGGATGCGCCCCATAAGTTCAAATTAAAAACCCACTGAAAACAGATTTTCCACTTTGAAAAGTTTCTGCGGAACCCGGTGAATTGAGTGAACGACTGATTGCACATCTGTGTGGCACACTCAACTGGTCGAGCCCGTGGCATATGCCGATGCTGATCCCAGCGGCTGTTGCGCGAATTGCGAATGCAATGATATAAGTCGAGCTAATGGACTAAAACTTCTTAGTGGGTTTCGAGTGACGCAAAGCGTATATATGTAGTACGAACTGTGTGCTTATTGGGTACTGTGTGCGTTTGGGTATGGGTAGTTTAACAATAAAGTGAATTCGCAATTTTTCCACTCACTTGGCACTTATCATCAGCATCATTTTCATCATCGTCATCATCACCATCGTCACCATCCGCATTACTACCAACAGCATTGCCCTTAGAATCAATGGCCCCACCATTCATAATCATTCAATGAGACTGCAAACGAGCATTTTCTAATTTATTTTGCTGTTATGTGCGCAGCTTTTCGTCCTTCCTTCTTTCTGACACATGCATATTTAGGTTGAATGATCGTGTATGTGTTAATGCAAGTATCTGCTTCGTCTGTTCATGCAAAATATTTGCTTATGTGATTTTCTCTTCTGCCGTTGCTTCCGCTTTGAAGTGAAGTCAAATTGAAAAGTTAAACTTTCAGGAAGAAAAACTTATGGTTGAGGAGGTAGGGGAATGAATTGAGAGTAGCTGTGGATAATGGCTGAAGTGTTTGCCTTTGGCCAGTGTTTGACGTGGCCCATGGACCTTTTTATTTTCATCGTCTACGTTGGACTTAGGTAAATTAATAATATACTAGGGTGCTCATAAATAAACTCTTGTGTGGTGTTTACGTAACCACAAATTATGTTGATTTGCCAGAATCATGCTGAAACATTTATATGTGCCATGCTTATTTAATGCATTTGGTTCCTAATTCTGTTCCACTAGAGATGTTTGAAAATAATAGGGCTTCGGGTTAAATTTTGACGACAAGATTTCACCCAAAATAGCCTAATTCAGTTTTGCAACGGGCATCTAACTATCTACCAACTATCAATATACCAATTCTAAACATTATTTTTATTTGCTGTTAAGGTATTCGATAAAGATTGGCTAAGCATTTCCCAGTAATAGTAACTCTTCATTATTTATAGATTATAAGATTTATATACCCATTATTTTGCCATAGTCAAACAAAGGTTATGTTAGATCCATTTGCACTTTTGATTAGTGTCCCAATACTTTTGTCTTTCTCCCACTACATCCACTCGTTATCTTGATTTAAATTACATAGTGGGCAACATACAACAAATTGGGAAAAGGCGTTTGTTTCCCTCCGCTGACAGTAATTTTCAACCAATTTAGTTCGTTGACATTATGTTTTATTTATGTGGAATATATATATATTACCAGGTATGTAAATATAAGACCATTCAAATATAGACTACTTACTGTACACATTATATCTATATATAAATAGGCCAAGACATTCTCTTTCGCGATACCGTACGCCTAAACTATATCCGATTTTGACAAAAAATATACGATTCGACATGTTTTCATTGCAGATTTTCACCATATACTTTGTAGAAAAATTAGTTAGGTATTGTTGGCGTAAAAACAGTTAAAGGTTGTCATATATGCAATTACAATAAAATGTCACACACACGCTTCACATGACACACCGTCACACTACACAAACACATATTCTTCATCTCTCTCAAATTGTCACATGTGTGAGACGGTGAAATGTACTTGAGAACAATCCCTGCAGTATGCTTATTGGCAATTGCCACCATTTATATAGTAATTCACCAGTATCTTTACGTATGCTGCTGTTGTAATACAAAAATTTGAGTTAGTCGTAAATATTCTGCTGCGGCATTGCCGAATCGGCGTTCAGAAACCACTTCAGATGCCGAAATCAGCATCTGCGAAAGCGACCCGAACGACATCGTGCGCAACTAGAAGCACAATCCTTTTTTTCTTCAAACCCTTTTATAAAGGGAAATGTACAGATTAAACAAATTGCCACGGTGATTTATACTGCCGAGATAGAGGGGAAGCGTCATATCAATACCAAAGAGTATAATATGTATAGTAGTTGTTAGGTAAGAACGCACAGGTGGGCAGGCCAAACGTTTTTCTCAACATCGTCCATATATCATATGGAATGGGAGAGATGGGGTAGAACGGCTGGCTTGACGAAACAAAAATCACTTGGACGACAAGCGCAAACGCGAGCAGAAGCGTCACAATTTCGAGTTAAATTAACTTAATTAAACATCAAATTGTTATTTAAATAGAGAACCTACAAAACATTTTGGCAACCGCGACAGGACGCTTCTGACTGGCGGCACTTGAAACGTAGAACGGATTTACTCATAGAGAAATCCACTGCAGGCGGCTTTTGAAGAGGGCTTAGATACGCAGAGTAATCACCAAGGGTCCTATTTTCGACGGTGAAACCATCATGTCTATTGGCAAGTAGCACTGAATAAGTACAATTTCGACTTATTTGTGTGAAGGTGTAGTTATTGCAAACTAATAAATGTGAAAAGAAAGAAAACGCAACTGCAAAAAAAAAATTTATAGATATTCAAATACAAGTGTTGTTGGCAAAAACACAGTTTGCGTGCGTGAAACAGAGCAACCAAATGCCAACAGTAAATGATGTTGAAAGTGGGAGAGAGCAATGCCAATGAATTAAACGCTCTTAAACGGCAATGAAGTGCAATGAAGAGAAGCATAGCAAGTTTGAATAAGGGAACTAAAATCGATGGAAGTAAGACTGATGCAACTACAATTGAATGCCGGTTAGAATTATTAGAAGCGAATTTTCAACAATATTGTATTTCTCAGACTGAAATTGAAAGGTTAAACGCCGATGATAAGGATAGAAACGACTTTGAGGAGCTTTACATTTCAGCCAAAGCGAAACTTCGTTCACTACTCAAACGATTCTCAAACGATTCAGATTCCTAAGGCAGATCAAAGTTCATTTAATGTCACATTAGATTCCGTACGCCAGAGAAATATATTACCACAATTAAAGCTGCCTCGTTTCGACGGAAAGTATAATGAATATAGGAGGTTTTTCGATAGTTTCAAAACACTAGTCGATGATGATGTTACTATACCGGATATTGAAAAATTTAATTATTTACTCAGTTGATTATCAGGGCCTGCATTGAACGTTATTGAAGCCTTTCAAGTCACATCTGGTAATTATAAAAAAAGCCTTAGATTGGTTACGAGACCGGTATGATAACAATGTGCTAACTTTCCTCAATCCCATTGACTCCTTGTTGAACTTGCCAGAAATGATGAAGTCAGATCCAATTTCATTGTGTAAAATTATTGATTCAATTTCAATTTATTTCGCCTATAATAATAATATTTCATATTTATTAAGACTAATATCATATATAATCTATAGAGTTTGACGCTTAATTAAAGGCCTTCTACTGAGAAGGAAAGAATGTTGTAAATAAATGTTTCTTAAAGTAAATGTAAATATAATCAAGGAAAAAGAGGAAAAAAACCTTAAAATAGTGTTAGGAGTAAAAATTATAACTATCTTAACACTAGGCAACCAATACCGATAGACTAAGTGCGAACTTAGTTTTGGTGATGGTCGTTTGCGCAGGCTTTCCATATAATGGTTTTATTTAATTTATTTTATAAACATGCACTTAAGCATAAAAGTGCTAAAGTGGGCCTGCTGGAGGCCCAATTTATGTGAGGTGATGGGAGAATGGAAGTTATTATTTAGTAATTGTATTTTGTCTTTAATCATTGAGATTCTAGCTTTTTGATGAAGGCGGGTGGTTGAATAAAAAAAGAGCAGATTTAGGATCATTTTGAAGATCTTGTTTTGAATTCTTTAAAGTTTGTTTATGTGGGTTTGTGCATAGTCTCCCCATAAAACACAACCGTATACGATTAATGGTACAAATATTGATTTATATATTAGTAGTTTGTTTGGAATGGAAAAACCTGATTTACGATTTATTAGTGAATACCATCTTGTTTACTTTGTCAATAATTTTATTGATATGTAAGTTAAATAACATTTTTGTATCTAAAAACAAACCAAGGTAACGGACGCAATTTTCCCAGCATATGTCCTGGTTAACCAGACGTAAATTTGAGGAGGGTAAAGAGCACGCCTTACGCTTTCTAGTAAAAAAGATACACTTTGCTTTATCACAGTTTAACTTGATTTTCCACTTGTGATAATAAGTAGCTAAGGTATTAGGAGCTTTTGGCAGATTAATTTTAATAGAGTTAAAACTTTCACTTGAACAGTAGACTGCAGTATCATCAGCAAACATTGAGATAACGGAGTTGTCGAAATGCGGAATATCAAACGTGTAGATGTTGTAAAGTAATGGCCCAAGCACTGAACACGCCATTAACAACAGTAATGAAGGATGTGTCATCAAGAAAACTTTGAATAATTTTAGTCATATAACCTGGTGTGTTGTGATATGAAACTTGTGTAGTAGACCGTCATGCCAAACGGTATCGAAAGCGGCTTGAATGCCGACGGATTTTTTGTTTTCAAGGTTAAGCTTGACAAAACTTTTAAGCTTTAGAAGTGGATGGGTGCAACTGAGTTTTGCTCTAAACCCAAATTGATCATAAGTATGGAGTTTGCTTCAAGATGAAAGTACAGCCTTTTCTTAAGAATTTTTTCAAAAATTTTTGAGAAGCAACATAGCAGACTGATTGGCCTATTGCTTTCAGGAGAATCAGGTGCTTTGCCTGGTTTATGAGAAGCTATGACTTTGGCCAACTTCCAAATAGTTGGGAAATAAGCTAGCTTAAGGCATGCATTGTATAACTTAGCCAGATAAGCGATAACCGTTTTTGGTAGGTTTTTTATACAAATATTTTGAATACAATCAGGATCAGCAGCCTTTTTTGTTTTGATCTCCGTAAAACTGAAGGTCTCAGGAATTAGCGCATTAATTTGAGGTAAAGAATGTTCGACAGCGGTTTTAGTTGCACTGTCGGAAAGAGACACAGTTAATTTGTGTTTGTCTTCAAAAATTTTGTTTAGTAGATTTGATTTTTGTTCATTCGTGGCAAATCTCTCATTTTTGTGACTTAAGCATGGTATAAACTGAGTTTTATTTTCAAAGGCTTCGAGTGGTTATCAAGTTGAATTATCAAGTTATCACAGCAGTTACATAAGCAGTTTGCAGTGTTACCCGGGAAGTAAGTAGAAATGAATTTAAGCGAATTATTATTGCCCAAATCTACTTCAACACATACATTTTCAATAATATGAGTGTCAATATTGGGAATTTGCCGGTGTTTGACTTTATTATTAACAACAATCGCAACACCACCCCCTCTACGATTGTTGCGATCCATTCTATATACACTATAATTTGTGAGCTTAAGGGGATCTTTCTGCGTCAGCCAGGATTCAGAGATTAAGCACACATGTATAGTGTGCTTGATAAGAAAATCTAACAGCTCAAGTTTCTTGTTTTTAATGGCTCGCGCGTTCAATGCCAAAACATTAAGAGAGTTTAGCAAGCTATATGATTGAGTAGACATACTTAATTGCTAATTGAGTTATAACATTAAATTCTTCAGCCTTTGTCTTACAGTTGCCTAACTTTGAGAGTAATTCTGTAATTAGGTTGTTGATGTCATCAAGTGTAAAGAGGCAGGACGTCTCCAGTTGCTGCGGGCCGGTCACCGCATTTCTGTAGCTTTGAGATACAAAATGAGTTGCGCTTTGAGCGTTAAGTGGATTGTTGTTGTGACTAGCTGCGCTCACATTATGCTTAGTAAAACTCGGAAAGTTCTCGCCATAAGTAGCGTTGTTGTGCGGCAAACCGGTTTGGCGACTACCGTTTAGATTACTGTTGCCAATTACATTATGGTGGTTAACGCTGCGCTTGCTTTTCGGCTTTCGTTTTCGAAGAAGCGTTTGATAGGAGATTCTGCAAGGGCAGGAGAGAGGAGTGGAAGAGTGACCACCTTTGCAATTAGCACAGGTTAATTTCGATGGACTTATGCAGGTGTTTGTATGATGACTTCCAGCACATAATGCACATGATGTCTTGACGTTACAGCGGTATGACCCATGTCCAAATAATTGGCAATTGTAATATTTTTTTATTTTTATTTTTTTTACTTTAATAATTTAATAATTCCAATCAAAGATTAAGGAATGCCTACAATGGATAGGATGGATAACAGTGACAGTGAGAATTTAAGATTTACAAAATACAAAAAGCATTAAAAAATAAAATTACAAATAGGTTTAAAATAAGATCATATGTATATATAACTATATTACTCTATGTAGTAGATCCAAAGGGTGGAGCTTATTCAGCCTTCTCGGGGAGTAGTTTGTTCTAAGGGCAACAGCAAGAGGATTGATGTGCACAGAAAGTGCATCATTATAACGACTGGTATGGCGATTAATTTGTTCATTAACTGTAAGGATGTCAAGGTCACGGTGTATTAAAGCACGCCTAATGTACCAAGGAGCACCCGTGATGTAGAGGAGAGCTTTATTCTGCATAACCTGAACGCGATTTATCGTACTCTTTGCAGCTAGTTCCCTAAGCTCAATGCCATAGTTATAGGAAGGTATAACGATGCCCTTATATAGCATAACCTTGGCAACCAGATTGAGAGAGCTACCAGATCGATTGAGTCATCGAAGTTTTTGCAGCTTACTTTTGCATGTGGCCGTAACAGCATTGATGTGCTTAGACCACGGCGATCCAAAACCATGCCCAAGTATTTGACAGAAGGTTTTTGAGGGACTTGAATGCCGCAAAGCGTTACAGGTGGACAGCGTTTAGTACGCAACGTAAAGCAACAGTGCTGCGATTTTGCGGAATTGATACCTATATTCCATAGTCGGGACCAAGATTCAAATTTGCCAAGAATTCTTTGGGAGGTGGCAGCAGCTAGATCGCACGAAGTATCACAAGCTAAAAAAACTGTGTCGTCAGCGTAAGTGGCAGCTAGAGTGTTTTCTTGGGTTGGAGTTAGCATGTCACTAGTAAACAGCGTGTACAGCTTTAATGTTATGGATAGAAGACCTCTTGTCTTTGACATCGACCATAAAAGTACGACTGAGTAGATATGATCTGATGAGGAAGAAATATTGCGCGGGTTGAAGAGATTTAATCTTCCATAGTAGACCGTCGTGCCACACACGATCAAAGGCTTGCTGGACATCAAGGACCACGGCCGAACAGTACATTTTCCTTTCAAAAGCCTGCAGGATAGCATTAACAATACGATGAACATGTTCCATGGTGACATGCCCGTGTCTAAACCCAAACTGGTGATTTGGAATAGACCAGCTGCCACCCAAGACAACCATCAATCTACCAAGAAAAATTCTTTCGAAAACTTTAGAGAATGTTGGCAGCAAACTAATAGGTCTATATGACTTCACATTACTTTCCGACTTACCAGGTTTTAACACCATAGCAACAACTGCGCACTTCCATTGCGAGGGAAAGTGGTGAAAACAGATGATGATGGATGATGGATGATGGCGTTGAAAAGTAGGACAAGAAAGAGGACACTTTGATGAGGAAAGGCTTTTGCAACTTTACCATTAATACCATCGTATCCAGGCGCTTTGTTAGTTTTCATTGTATTAAAACGGAGGTGAATTTCGGCCGGAGTAATGTGCGGAATGGGCTATGAGTTTTGGGCGGAGACAAATAAAAGGCTCTCGTACTGTCCTGGTCCTGAGGATCAGCTAAAGTGAACGGTGTAAAACGATCCTCTAATTGTCTGAAAATGCATCAGCCTTCTCTTTGTTTGAGGAGCACCATGAGCCATCCGTTCGCTGAATAGATACTTGCTTCAGTGGTTGGCTCTTAATGTTACGCGTCGCCTTCCAAAGGTTGAAGCCACTCTTTTTGTTCGTATCAGCATTGCGAAGGAGGTTGCTAAAATATTCGCTCTTGGCCTCCTTGAGAACTTACTTTAACTTTCTCGCTTCACGCCTCCAAGCACGATCATCAAAAACATTCTGTGTCCAGAGATCACGGATTTCGGGTTTCAAAGGAGGTTGACTCAGATGTGAGCAGCAAGATGTAGGTTGTTGGGATGTAGCAAAGTCGGCGGCAGAGTAGATATTCCTTGTGAACAGCTCAACAGCATCATCAATATCGTTAGCAGTCCGAATCTCAATATTCAAATTTGTGAGTTGTTCCAATTTCTGCTGAAAAAGATGAACATTCGGATTTCTCGGCAGCAATCTAGCCTTAGACATATAGCAGTTGACACCGACTCCAAGGTCTATGATCAAAGGAAGATGGTCTGAGCTGAGATCAGGGACGCTCCTAATAGAGAGTCGCTCTGATGGAATCCCTTCGTATACTGCAAAGTCGATCGGGCTAGGAGAAGAAAGATTGTATGGATAGTGTGTAGGAGCACCAGTAGCAAGAACCTGAACATTAGAGCTCGTTATATAATCAAACAGCGAGATACCTCTGGGATTGCGTCGACTGGCACCCCAAAGTGAATGATGAGCGTTCCAAGTGAAGTGAATACCCAAACAGCTTGTAATAAGACCTGCTGCAAAGGTGGGATTCTCTGATAAACATTACGTCAATATTGTTGGCTTGCAAGAAAAATTCCAGTTCCTTTGCATGATTAGTCAGTCCGTCAGCATTCCAGACTCCAATTTTAAGACCTATTGTTGACATTGTTGAGGGTTAATGACGAGGAGTTGATTAAACAGGCGCCCATGCAAGTCCATCATTCGATCCAACCCAGATAAAATTAAATCCACTTTAGAGTTAAGGTCCATCTGAACCTGTTGAGATAAGTGCTGCTGTTGCAGTGGTTGTGATTGCTGTGGTTGTGGCAGGATATGTGTAAATAGTTGTTGATTTTGTGTCGTTGGGTATGACTGGATTTGCCCCTGTTGAGATTTATGTTTATGGGTTTCCCGTTGTTTGCCTTATTTCTGCTTACGTTAAATATGCTTATTTACGTCCCCTCTAACAGCACTTGCGTAAGAGGGGGCCGAACCACTATCCACAATTGGTAAAGGTATTGCCATAGTCAAAGTTGTGGAACCTCTTAGGGGACGGGGCGCTTTAGATAAGAGAAGTTGATTAACATAGTTCTTATAAACGTCGCACCCTTTGTAGTTTGCTGTGTGGTCAGCACCACAGAGTGCACATTTAGCATGGAGCCCCTTATCCTTGCAACACTCAATAGTAGCGTGCCTGTCACCACATTTAACACAGCGATGTAGCTTGGAACAATATTTTTGAGTGTGCCCATATTCTTGACATCTATGGCACTGAGGTGGAGAAACACCTGGATGTGGAGGCTCAACAAAAACAATTTGGTCGCAAAGTCGTTTGATATCACAAATGATTTATTGTTTTCCTTGGGTTCAAGCTCAACGAAAAACAAATTAAGTGGCTTGTTGTCTGACCGAGATAGTGGGTTGTGCACATGACGCACAACATGACCAGCATTCAGGAGTTCACAATTTATATCCTTAATGAAAGTGGTGTGGTGAAGACCTTTGAGCACCACCCTGTATGGCCTTTCCTGTTTGAGTTGATACATATGGAAATACACTTTACGAGAGATTAAAAGGTTGACGATAGCTCTATAGGAGTCTGAGTTAGCGCCCATGACACGAGCAGAGTAGCCATCGCAAACTTTAATGAAGTAGGAGTTGCTTTGAGTAACTCCATTTAGGGATGAGAGAAAACCACCTCCGACCATAATGGGTGGTGGCTTTGGAGTAGTTGTTGCAGATACACCAACACCAAAAATATTTGGCAAGTCAGCCGGACCATTAGTTGGAGATGTAGCTGAAGTAGAATTGTTCTGGATTTCAGGGATAGTGTCGTTCGCAGAGTCCAGGTCGATGGAGGGGTTAGGTTCATCACAGTCCAAATCAAACAAGGCAAAAGGGTTGTGATAGCCCAAATAGCCAGACGTAACAGGAGCAGAAGACGTATCTTTGAGCACTGTAGACGATATAGATGAAGATATTTGACAGAATAATCTCTTTGAATTTTGCGATAAATCTTGACTTTGTTTTGGACTGGCTTATCATTGTTGCGCTCTAGATGCTTTGGAAGAAAAGCAGTCAGCAAGATTAGAGCTACCCGCGGGTAGATTTCTAGCGACTGTATCATAATCTGTTGTGGGGACCACCGCAAGGGGACCCGGAGGACCCATAATATTTCCACGCTATGTCAAGGGCGCTGCCGGCAACGAAATACCCCCCGCAGCACCACGTTTTGGGCTATCAATTTTTTTCACACACAAATGTTTTGATTTGAAATAAATTATTGATTTAATAATCATAATCAATCAAAACAAATGCACTAAAGTATCGCCCAACGGCCAGAAAAATACTTTAAAAAAAACAAAAGCCACAGCGAAACAGCGGTTTGAAAGCTGCGAAATGACTAATTGTAACATTGGGTTAATTTATTTAGTGGCTTTGATTTAAATTCCCAGCGCACTTTCACGTGGTTTATACAATTATATTCTTTTTTGAGCTATTGTAACGTCAGAGAATTAGTCTCAAAATACACAATCAAAAGTAGTATGTCCAGTCCACTTCGCGTTTTTTTTCCACAGTTTTTACATTGATGCATTTCAAGCCAGAATCAATTAAAATGTTCTTCACTTTTTCATGTGAACATTTATCAAGACCAGAGAGTACCGCCTTATAAGGTTTAGTATTTTTAGAGTAGTGAGAATAGAACTCACAATTGATCTCTTTTAATTTATTGGACACAGTATCATAAGAAATCATGCACTTCAAAAAAATTTTTATACCAATAGAAATGGTTTTAATGTTGTATTCTTTAACTTGAAGGCTGTTTAACATTTCGTGAATAAATTTAGAGTGTTCTTTTTTAACACAGTTATAGGAGGGACTATAACTTTTGGAGCAGACACAGTGTTTGCACTCTCACTTGCCATATCGCTAGTATAGTCCGTGATGGTCTGGAGCGGACGAAAGTAATTTACGTAATTGTTTTTGGTGTCACTTCCAACTAGTTTCAAAGTTTTGGCGGATTCCGCCACAGGGGAATTTTTCCTCTTTCGAGGCATTTTTACTGGTGATGTTTGTAAATTTGCAATATATGTATATGGTGTATGCAGGTAACTATTAGACTTTGGTTTAAATTAATGCAGTCGCTAATGCGAAATAAAACGACTGATAATTTATTGATTGAGTTACCGCGGTGTACTGCTCTCTGTTGTCAATTGGAAATGAACGCGATGTTTTAAATTCAATCATTGTTCATCTAGTTAAGGCAAGGTTGGATCAAGACACAAGGGAGTACTACGATGAACGACGAGATTACAAGAAACTACCTTCTTGGGCCGAATGCTCTAAGGTATTAGTTCGTCGGTGCTTATTTCTAGAGAGTCAGTCGAAAGCATTCGGTACCACACCGCCTAGCATTAAAAAGTATCAGTCGTCAAACAGAAAGGTCAACAGCTTTGTTAGTACAGCGTCTGCATGTTCATATTGTAAATCCACTGAACACCTTCTTGGAGGTTGTGCAAAATTTATTGCACTTCCAGTCCTTGAACGTTTTGACTTTGTCAAGCGTAACGCACACTGCAAAAATTGTTTACGGAAAGGCCATATTGTATCAAAATGTCAGTCAAAGATTCGATGCCGCATTTGCCACCAACCGCATCATAGTATTCTACATAAATTGAGTCCGGTTAACGCAAATTTTGCAAACACGTCTATCCAGCAATCGTTGACAGACGAGCAGCCCAGCTCCTCAACTTACCCAGTTGTTTCGTTACTTACTACCCAAAATGAGCAACCATCGCGACGGCAGGAATACAAATAACAGATGTGTATGGAAATCTACACCCGGTAAGGGCTAGATTCTTGCTCCGAAATTAACTTCATCAAGGAAGAGACAGCCAAACGTCTCCAGTTAGAATTAGAATCGCGTAGGTAATGAAGTAGCTGGCATAGGAGAAATTTGTGCACCACTTGTGGTTTCTACACGTTGTGGTAGAAACAATCAAATCGAAAATAGGCCAATTTCAACGCACCGCGCATTTTTTAGTTACGAAATGAATCACTTCGCAATAGCCAAGTGAGCCGATTAATACCACTGATTGGAATATTCCAAATTCAATTGTTTTTGCTGATCCCGATTTTTTTAAACCTCATAAAATAGATTTGGTGCTCAGTGCTGAAATATTCTTTGCTTTATTGGGTGAATACACAACTTGGATCAGTCGTTGGTGGCAATTACCAGATGAAAAATCATCAGCGACCATTAACATGCAATCTAGATCTCGAATCACGACCGGACACGGTGGGCGATTTTTGAAGAAATTTTGGGAAATCGAAGAAGGATTTCCGAATCTTGCATCTCTGTATCCTGAACAGTGATGTGAGGAGTTGTTCGCCTCTCATATCAACAGTCAACCCGATGGACGTTTATGTGTCCTTTCGCAGAGCCAACTGATGTCTTAGAATCTTCATTCGAAATGGCTAAACGACGCTATTTGGCCATAGAACGATGTTTGGTCAAGGCGTTTGGTCGACAAAGACAACATCGAATCGTTCATTGAACGATATTCTTTTAGTCGGTCCAACACTTCAACAGCCGTTGCTTCTAACGCTCACGGAGTTTCGTTTGATATTGATTGCATTGAAGGCAGACATTTCGAAAATGTAGAGACAATTGGCTGAACCAAGATTCCAGATGGTTTTTTGGAGATTCAATCAAAGTCAACCAATTCAAATTTATGAGTTTAATACTGTTACGTACGGAATGGCATCATCGCCTTTTCTGGCAATTCGATGATTGCATCACATTGCAGAGCTGCATAACATTAGAAGAACTGAAGCTGAAGCAGAAAGAATTTTCTTATATTCTTGGACTCCACAGAGTAAATCTTACAAAATGGAATTCTAATCATACAGACATCATTTCAGAAGCAACTGCCGAAGTTCCGATTAACTTCAGCGATGACATCACAAAGGCTTTGGGCATGTCGTGGAAACCGAAATCGGACAAGTTTTGTTTCCGCTATGACTTAGGGACAGTGGATCAACCTACGAAACGATCAGTGCTGTCTGTAGTCGCTCATATTTACGACCTGGCCAATCATTGTTCGGAGCAAAATACTCATACAGGAAATATGGTTACATCAGCTTGGCTGGGACGACCCGCTTCCAGTCAACTTAGAGAAATTGTGGCTTCAATTACAAAATGACTTCGATCACATTCATAACATCGAAATCTCTCGCTACGTATGCACTACGTATTCATAGGTATTGAGGTGTATGGCTTCGCGGACGCCTCACAACGGGCTTATGGTTGTGTTTGTACGTACAAGCACATTCAAACAAAGAGGTAGATATCAATTTATTGGTTGCTAAATTAAAGGTAGCTCCAATTCGAGCACAATCGCTACCTCGGTTGGAACTTTGTGCGGAACTATTGCTTAGTCGTGTATGGCAATCCATCAAGAATAAGGGTGAGCCATATTCAATATGGAATGGAGACATGTACTGTCGAAGCAAAATGCTGCAGACATAGTATCTCACGGATGCAGTACAATGGAGCGATTTGGTTTCAGGGTCCAACGTTTCTGCTTGAAGAGTCCAAGTCTTGGCCCGTAACTGACATCATTCAAACATCGTTAGTCACAAACGACGAGGCACGTCGGCCAACTATTTTGACGTGCACAGCAACCTTCACTTAGTCACTCATGGAAAATATCATCGGCTCTAGTTCATCGTACTAGCGTGTTCCGCGCATCGTTTCATATATATATATCGCATGTTTAACAGAGAACCAATTCAGAGATCGCTCACAGCAGAGAGAATGCTTCACCTACCGGCAAATGAATTGGAAGCCACCTTTATTCGAATCGTTGCAACCATCCAACATACATATTTCATCAATTCGCCTGTTATGTCAATCGTAGAATTTGCACTATAACCTAATATCCATCCCTAAATCTTCTAATAATTTAAAATTTATCCTATTATCTTACCTCAACACTTAGCAAATAATGTTCTCTTCAATAAACTCACAGTTCTCCCACATGTAACATCGCCTTAATTAGCGCCGTTGAATTAATGATAGCTTTATTTGTTTAAATATTTATTGTTATGGTATGCCAAATATTTAGTACGTAGACATTAGCTTTGGTATCGCATGTTCACCAAAGAAATTAGCAATTAAGACCAGCTGAGCCCAGTCTAAAAAGGAGCTGCACTGCATTCGCTCAGGCAAGTCAATTCAAACCAGTTTGCAAAAACTTACTCCATTCATAAATAAAGTCGGGGTTGGCAACAAAGTGGTAGAAGTCATTAGAGTAGGTGACCGTCTAATTAATGCTAATATCTCATATGAAGCTCGTTTTCCTTACTTACTACCCAAAGGATATAGGTTAACTCAGCTATACTTGGAGCACCTACATCGCATACATCTTCATGCAAAAGTCGCAAGAGCCATCCCAGCAGCGGATGTCAAGGTCAGAGTAGTCGACCTAAAAACATCGACCGGGTCGTTTCGACGGCCAATACACAAGATTGCGCCTTTAGCCTCAAACGATGCGTTTGAAAGTTGCGGCTTCAACAGGGCAGTATGTTTGGCAAGCAGGCACAGGTGGGCAGGCCAAATCTTTTTCACACCATCGTCCGGATATGAGATGGAACGGGGCAGATGGGACAGAACGGCTGGCTTGATGAAACAAGAAGCACTTGGAAGACAACCGCCAACGCGAGCAGAAGCGTCACAATTTCGTGTTAAATTAACTTAAACATCAAATTATTATTTAAATAAAGAACCTTCAAAACAGTAGTAGTATATATAGTTTGGGCCTTGTTCGCATTGGCTTCGTTGTTTGCATGATCTGAAATCTATAAAGATCTGACATTTAAATAAATAGTGCTCAACTGTTTTGTATTGTCACTATAGTGGTTGCATCTCAACCGTTGGGCGAACGCTAGTTATTGTAAATGAGCCAGACTCATATAGTTTCTTCATATCATTGAGGAGACCGAATTTTATACCAGGAGATTAGAGGTTATCATTAATACTGATTTCATATACAACGGCGTATATATTGATTTATTTTATATACACGCCTTTAACCACTTAAATATGTATATATTTATGGTACGAACTTAGTTGTGCCTTGGATCTCTATTCTTTCGATACAAAACAGCGCATAGAGACCCAAAAACTAAATTAACAACTAAATAACCACTATTTTCGTAATTAATTTTCCGGTAATCCGCTTAGCTTCAATAATAAATAGCTCAAGACTCTTTGTGTGTGGACAGTTAAATTGAGTAAAACAAAAAAATCAAAATTAGTGTTTTTGACTGTGTCTCCAGCATTATTGACCAATACACACATAAATAGGAATTGTCCGAAACTCACTACTCCTTCAACTTCATATGAGCATTGAAAGACTTCAAAAGGCATACACAGGCACAATGCCGTAAGCAGTGACATTTATGAACATGTATCTGAACAAATAAAACAACATAACACAATCCGATTATATAACGCACATGCATGAAAACTTGAGACTTTGTACAATGCTACAATGCTGCTGCCATGTTTCTATGCTCATCGTCATTTCATGTTCCTTACAAGATTGCCAAAATATCAACTTCTTCTTACATTTTACTGCCGAAATTGCAGAAAAACCTCACTTATACGCGAAGCATGCCAAGTGCGATAGATTCATATTCACGCACATAATAACATATCCGTATATACTCCTATGAGTATATATGTGTACGTGTTACATAACAAAATGAATAAAGTCTGCAACTTATCAGCATTTGACTCTAGCTGTCAGGCCTGCGGCACATTTCCTCAAATATGTCTGAAGTGATGACTAATTAATTTAATTTCACTCAACTCAACTCAACTCAACTCAACTCAAACTTAAATGAAACTGAAATTTGCGACGTGAGCAATGATGAAATGTTTGGGAGCGGGGATAGGTCTAAGGTTACAGTTTGCGGGCGTGCATGGGAAATCAGAGGCGAACTCTTTGTGTGGCAAAGTCGTTAATGAGTGCCGAAAGTTTTTTATGCACATCAATGCAGACGATGTTTAAATTATGCAAATTAGTTAACTTCACTTTTAATTTGATTTATTCCCTTTTCTCATTCATTTTGATATGTCGCTAATTAAAAAATTGCCTAGCAACTGAAAGTAGATTGAGAACGCCACTAAAATTAATTAAACTGAAATATTTAATTAAGTAAAAAAGATATAAACATAGAGAAAATGGGTTTACCCAAAATGTAATGAAATGTTTATGATTTGAACTTATGTCGTTATGTGAATTCACTGCATATTTGTGGGTTTGTTTCTCCTTTTGCTCTGTTGCTCACCGAATGTGAGTCTTATTAAAGTGGATTGGCGCGTTGTCAGCTGACTGAATAGGACATAATTTTCGCACATCAGAAAGCATTAGCATTAGAGCTCGAAAGTTCGTAAAAATGAAATGAGCTTGTAGTAAAGGAAAAGACTACAAACTTTGGCAGTCTTGACACATTAATGCCCTTACACAGTACTTTTAGTCAATAAAAAAATGTGCACAAAAACAGCTGTTAGAAGTGTTGGTCTCAGTTCACCGACAATTTTTCTAAAAGGAACAAACTTGACTTCTAGGCACTGAAGGCGAGAAACTTGTCAATTTTGAAAACAAGATTTCTACACAAACGAAGGTGTTTCTGATTTTTACTGAGAAAAGTGGCTACAATTTAATGGAAGGCAACGTAGAGTAAACGCTACACTACAGCAAATGCTATTAATCAAAATAATCCCTTTTTGATTTCCCTAAATATGATTAAAATAGAAGAATATGATGAGAAGGAAATAGGGGAAAGACAAATACTAGCGAACGAATCACAGTGCTTTGATATATCCGAATTATTCAGCATTTTTAAAAAGAGTCACAGCTGAACTTAGCGGAAGTTATTGGTGAATTGCTGAAGATTATAGTTAAAATATAGGATTGTATACAAGTCCCTTGTAGACAAACAGCAAAATTCGAAAAACAGCAGTGATATCGGCTGCAATATAAAAACCATGAAAACCATAGCATAATTATGCGCGCCAACAAAAGGATAAATAAGTAAATCAAGAAGTATATTCAATGTTTGTATGTGTGCGTATGCCAAAGTTTTTATTATTTTCATTTCACGAATGACATAAATTTCATTGCACATTGTTATTTCGCTGTGTCGATGGAGTCTCCTAAAAGAGTGCTGCAAATGTTTGAGGTAGTAACTGTTATACGCAGCACTAACAGTGGCAAGAGCGCGTGTCAAAGCTGTTCAATGGCAAATGCGCATGTGCGCTGAGCAACATTCTCACATTCAGGGCGGATGCAGCACAAACAATAACAACAACAACGCAAACAATGACAACAATTCCGATAAGAACAACATGAGTGACGACAATAGTAGCAATAACGAGATTGTGTTCTTTAGGCCAAAAACGTAGATTCGTCCTGACCTTCATCATTACTGCATTTTTTAAATTTTTCTTTTTTGTGGTTGCGTTGGTATATATGTGTGTATGTGTGTGTTTATATGATTTTGTTAGCTCTCGTTTAACGCTTGCTTTTCTTTGCATCCTCTAGTATTAGCTGTTTATTGTAATACGGCAAAAGAGCCGCCCTTTAACAGAAGCATTAACACTCACGGAAGTGCTAGCCTGCTTGACGTATGCGTGGTCTGTCGAGTACATAAAGCTTTAATGAGTTTGTTAACCCAAATCACATTGGCTTAGAAAATGCCACACTTGTAATGACACACACACGTTCTTAATGACATCTGATATCTGAGCTCAATTAAAAATAAATAAATAAATAAAGCGCGGTATCAAAGTATCTCAGTAGTGCTTCAATTTACATTAGTTGCTGCATTGCAATAGGATTGCTTAGATAATCGAAGTACGAGTACATCAACAAATTCATGAAGTCATTGATGTACACTCCGACATTTATGAGCACGAAGTTAGAGTGGATTTCGAATTGCAAGCAGCCACAGCAGCGGAAAACACAACGCTAAATCAGAAATATGTTTAGCATGATTGATGTTCCGAATGATGATTGAAATGTTGATAAATCTGAAATGTTCCGTAGTTCTGCATTCGGTGTGCATTGTTGCTTTTGGTCTTGCTTCATTGTGAGTGCGTTGCGCACTGAAGTTGTCTGCAGACTGCCATCGTCTGTACAAGTGTGTGAGTATAAGTGTAAATATTATGTCATTTGATTATTGTTAAAGGAAGTTAGTTGTTGCCACGAAACGGCAATGCCATTAATTGAAAGCTAAAATTGTTGTTGGAAAATTTTCATATGTTAGGAATGGTATATATTTTATGGTTGTACTTAAAAAACTACGATTGCTTAAGAAATTCGATGGACATAAAATTCTAATTTGTGGATTGGAGTTTTCCTGAGTTCTCAGTTCCTAGATTCATTTGACTCGATTCGATTAAAAAATTTTAGTGTTTTTTAAAAAGGTCGGACCAACATTTCACGGGAAATGATAGACATATTATCCGTACAAAGGAATCTGATCATATAGAACACATAATTCGACCGCTGCAAAAAAGTGCAAGGTGGAAACGGTTTTGCAGGTATTTGTGATGAAACTTGACTCTGGTTCAAATCAGAGTGGTCCAAGAGAAGTCCAAGATTGGCTGGAGGTGAAAATTCAGTTCAGTCCAAATCACCTCTTACAATTATATTTTAACTCTCTTTCCTCTAGGTTATTTTAAAAAAATTTTTTGTTGTTTTTATAGAAGTTCAGCATTAGTCACTGTCTAAGTCGCGAGTCATTCTGTCCACTTTTCGGAGAATGAAACGCGGAATATTTTACCTTATGAACTTTGCTTTATCCATTATCCGCAATAGTCAAGCTCGGTAATCGATACGATTAATTAACGCTTAATGCGCAACTTCCAATTAGAACACGCAGCTTTTATTGGCACTCGTATAACAACTCAGCGTCAGCACTTTTGCATTTTGTCGATTCTTGCGACACTTGGCGTGGAGTAACGACCTAAGTGGCTTTATTAGGATTCATTTCCCACAACTGCTACCCAGTTATTTGGCCACTTTGCGATGAGGCAGCTGACAAGCCAAGTCAACGCTTCCCCTAACGACATTGTTCGACACTTTTGACAAGCCTCTACAAGTAGAAATACCAGCAACTACCCAATTTAATAATGCGTAAAATAAGTCGAGCTCAGACTCGTAGGATTAATCCTCCAGGCTTTCGACTATCATCATCACTTGGCTTTAGCGTTAGCTTCACCCACAACACTCAACGCAAGGCACTTCAGCAATGTGCTGCCGCACAAACAGCCGCAATTGAAGTTAATAGAAACGAAGGAACTTGCGAAATGCTTTTATCCTCTTTACTAATTTTAATTTTTTTTTTTTACTGGTTTTTAAATTTTTTGTTTTGATTGCGCTTTGGCGGCACGTGCTTGTTGGTGTCGTTTGCGAGTAATTCATTATGCTCTGCGGACGTAACTCATGTTTCGGCATGGCATTCTCAAAAACAACAATGAATGACTGAATGAATGAAGATGTTTTCTAAAATGTTGCATCCTTTATGTTTAACTCACAACTACGAGTAAATGCACGGAATTTGCTGAGACAAAATCGCAAGCAAACAAATGCATAAAAAATGACTGTCACTTTAGACTTCCGGTAAGAGGAAACAGAGAATAAACAAAGCATGTATCCGTCGACAGCACGTCAACTACTGTAATCTGAAGTGGTTGTGGTACAAACAACAAAATGGCTGAAAGCTATGGGAGTGGAGATCCATGCATTGCCATGGATGTTGGCTAGGCTTATGTGTGTTGGTGAATGTGCGTGTATGGAAGCAAATATTTTTAAAGCACTTCCTCCAATTTTCTTTATTTTTCATTTTTGTTTTTGCCGTGTTCTTTATCTAAAATGGTGCATAGCAAATATCAGCTATATGTTTGCTTATATTTTAACTTGTTTAAGCACTCGTTGACTGTTGTTGCTAATAAAGCAAAATACATGCAGACAGTGCTGAACCGCACAGCGTGCGAGTGCTGCGTCATTTCAGAAACTCAGAGCCACTGAGAACGTGTTCAAGTTATGAAATGCGAGCAACGCGCTGACACACATAACTTCTTCATTCGCCACTCAGACTGTGGAAGTATTTTTATTTTATACCAGCTGTGCTCTTCTATTTTGACACATGTTTTCTGCACGGCAAGTACAGTAATGAAAAGTCATGGGAATATTCTACGTGCACTCACAAGTTCTGCTACTTTCAACGAAGAACGAAATTTATGTTGGGCATAATTTTTTAGTTTTTGAAAACTAAAATAAAAGAAGCACATATAGAAAACATATAAAAATGTAAATCGTTTAAAAATATGAAACTATTTAGTCTTCAGGGACCGAGATCACTTTTAATCCACCGAGGTTTATAAATTGAATTTAGTCTAAAATTTTTTGAGCGATTTTTCTGTCAGCGCATAGAGGACAAACTAATTAAACCAAATCAATAAAATGAAAATGTGAAAACAGCTTGGTATATCAATGAACTAATTGACACCAATGAAAATGTCAGCTATGTGGAGGAATTAAAGTTTGAGACATTTCGTTTGGAATTTTCAAACCTTTGGCAAATAAACAGAATTGATGCGGATTTAATAGGATTTCAACGAAAATAAAATAATTCTTTATTTTTGTCTTGCCTCGTCTTTCATCCCTTACCAAAGTTCCGTTTTCATTTACTTTTTCTCCCTAAACTTCTGACAACGAACTCTATAAATTTGAGCCATAAATCAGTTGGGCGGATTTCAGTCTCGGATTTCACTTTTTCCGTTTATCGTTTCAGATTGGCTTTTTCTACGTCTTGCAACCGAGTAAGCTGGAAAAGGAAAGTAGATGAAAGAACTGATTATTTGCCATATAGAGCGATTATTTTAAAACTAGAACCTTGACTCGTGCACAAAGTTACATTTGAACTCTAAGTGGACTTCTGTGGCTACACTTGTTTGTTTATTCTGGGGTCGTTTGGGAATAAAACAAATATTTCATTTCATTTCATTCTATTTTCATTTTTTTAATAGTTTTGCTAATTAAATACTAAAAAATCATTGTAAAACGTTATTAAAAATCAATATAAGCCTTATTATATATTTATATTTTATTTTATACAATGTGTTTTTTTAAATAACTTTTCCGGTGGGTAAGGCACATAACATTTTATTTATTTATTAATTTTTTTAAATTTTTTTACATCTACTTCGCATATTCGCAATGACCACACACGGATCCCACATTAGGCAAGCCCAAGTGGAATCAAAATTCACCCAGTTACATAGAAGACTGGGCTCAGCTGGTCTTAATTGCTAATTTCTTTGGTGAACATGCGATACCAAAGCTAATGTCTACGTACTAAATATTTGGCATACCATAACAATAAATATTTAAACAACTACAGCTGGCATTAATTCAACGGCGCTAATTAAGGTGATGTTACATGTGTGAGAACTGTGAGTTTATTGAAGAGAACATTATTTGCTAAGTGTTGAGGTAAGATAATAGGATAAATTTTAAATTATCAGAAGGTGTAGAGATGGATATTAGGTTATACTGCAAATTATATGATTGATATAACCCGCGAAAGGGATCATGCAGCAAATAAGTGGTTCTACAGAAACCAATAGAAATTGGAATGTAACCTCTATTAACTGGAGAAGGAACGTTAAAATTTATGCTACCAAGCGAAAAAGGAGAATAGATACTACCAACAATTACATTATGTAGAAACATCACTCCGAGAGTAGTCCTACGACTGGCCAACGTAGGTAGTTGGATAATCTTTAGGCGGCCTCGATAGGATGGAAGGTGGACATTTGGATCCCAGTGCATGTTACGCAGTGCAAACAGTAAGAATTATTTTTGTACTGATTCAATGCGATCGTTATAAATTCTAAACTGGGGATCCCACACACAAGATGCATATTCCAAAATAGGTATAACTAAGGATGTGTACAGCAATTTAATGGTATAAGGATCACTAAATTCCTTAGACCACCATTTAATGTATCCAACGCACCCTTAGCCTTATTGGCGGATTAGTAAATGTGACATCCGAAATGCAGGTCCATCAATACCCCCAGATCATTAAATTGTGAAACACGTCCTAGTAAGTGATCGTTGATACGATAATTATTTACAATCACATTTGTTCGATGGAATGACATAAGCTTACATTTTGCACAATTAAATGAAAGAAAGTTTATAGAGCACCAACGATATAAATAGTCAAGGTCATCTTGAAGAAATTTTAAATGAATAGTTTCACATCGTCAGCGTACATCAACACGTGAGAATGTTTAATGGCAACTGGAAAATTGTTCATAAAAATATTGAATAACAACGGACCAAGGTGGCTGCCCTGTGGGACAACGAAGGTTACACAAATAGTCTCGGATGTGACTGTTTAAACAAAACATTTTGAGTTCTGGACATTAGGTAAGAACATGCACATGAAAACTCTGAAGAAAGAAACTAAGAAAGTAGTGAAGACCCACATATAAACACTTACAAATAAAGTGTTCTAAAGGAGCCGATTTTAGCTAAAGTACTTTTATTTGCCATATAAAAGTTGTAATAGTCACCTAACAAAAAGACAAACAATTTTAACTTAATATGTAATATTATTTTTAGTTTTATTTTTATTTCCGTGTCTTTATTTATTTACTTTTTTGGAAGTGAGACTTTTTTGAGAATAATCATCCATAGTTCGAATTCGTTCTCGGATCATTTTTGAAAAAGTGGCCTCCTCTGAAGTTTGGTTCTAACTATAACGAGAAGCAGACTACTGAACGGCTCGACCCCTATAATAATATAATAATTTTCCATCTAATATTTATCAGATAAGATCTGAAAAACCTAGCCTCTAAGAACGCGCATTAGTCATTATGGAATGTTATAAGATCAACTTTATAAGATCTCTGAAATATTTTGCAGACTTTTAGCATTGAATATTAATAAAAAAAAAACAAATTGAAAAAAAAAAATTTAATTTTTATTATTATTATTATTTAAGATAATATATAAAATAATATAAGAAAATCACTTACAAATCTGAATTCTGTTGGAAAATAGTAACAGTTCCTTTTTAATTTTTATAAAGGGAATTGAACTTGACTTTAGCACTGAGAGTCTTTCAAACACATCACAGTTGTGGCATATGAATTTACACATCCAACACTGATTTATAACCAAAAATAAATTTTACGCTGTTAAACGCTGCGTTTAATTATTTGACATAAATTTTCATGGAGTATTTCAGAGCACACACACTCATACGAACACTTACTTGGAAGACATGAAAAACGTTTGCTTCATTAATCTTTTTAAGAACACACACGCACAGCAGGCAAGGAACTGAAAGGACTCGCAGATTCTTATAACAGAACTTTAATATTTCTTTAGTTACTTTATGGCTTTTTGTCTGCTTAATGTGTTGTTGTTGTTGTTTTTGTCGTTTGTGATGACGGCGGTGGTGTGGAAAACACTATAAGTTAGGAAAACAAATTGTTTATCAGCGCACCTTTTGTAGTCATTTTCCCCGCGTTACGCGCGCTATGGACAACACTACGGGACGTATGATTGATTTTAAGCTGAGCGATTTCAACTTGTAATCTTTTTCTTGTTCACTGTGAGCAAAAATTTACGATTTCCTGTGAGCAGCGTGGAGCAGAGCAGCATGAGTGTAGAGTTGACATCAAGAAAAGCAATTTACAACTGAGTTGCAAAATGCGTAGCAGCGCCCTTAAAGTGTGCAATAAGACTGCGTGGTGTTCGGCGTATAACAGTTTGCATCCTTCGATTATGCCGTATTCTTCTTCATGTGAGAGTGTAAGAGTGTAAGAGTGTAAGAATGCCCCTCGCCGCTTGTGTGCTGTGCTCTCTTCGCTGCAAAGCGTTTGTGTGCTACCAGCAGCATCCTTCAGTAAAATCGTCGCTGTCGGTCTTTATTACCTGCTGCTGAGGCAGGCACCGAATATTTTGCACCAACTAAGTGCGCCAAGTCGTAACAAAGCTTTTTATGACGGAAAGCAAAGGCAACACAGGCAAATTAAAGCACATTTTCCATGCCGCGACCTTGAGGCGCCTTTTTCCATCCTTAATTTTTATTTTAATTTATTTATTTATTTATTTATTTATATATCTTCTTTTTTTTCTATTATTATTTATTGTTGGCTTTGTAATGATTTGCAATGCAGCAAAAACTTTGCCGTTGCATTGTTTCCTTCGTTTTGTTCGTTCAGCAACTCATCGTGAAATTTTGATGAACTCTCACCCGATTAACCATCCTCTACAGCAGCATCAGCAGAACTAAAAGCCATTTGAAAAGTTTAACAACGAATGAATTTCGCACATACTCTCGCTTAAATTCCTTACATCCCTGCCACCTTTTGTTTTTCCATTGTTTGATTAGTACTCAAGTTGTTCATTGGATTCATTTCAATCCCAACCTCTCTCGTTTAACGTAATACTTTTGCCACTTTCTGCAAGCCTTCAACACATAGTTTTCTTTCTATGTGTGTGTGTGTATAAGTGTGTTCGTGTGTGGGTAAGTGAAAGAAGGCATTCAATTCAATAAGAAGACTAATAAATTCGTTTACTTTTCCTTCACTACTTCATGGTTAGCAATTCTTGCTGTTGTTGTTGGTGTTGCTGTTGTGCTTCCGTTAGCCTGCTTCGATAACAGTAAATCTGAATGTCGTTTTGCGAGCTCGCCACTGAACAAGGCAATGCCGAAAGCCTTTTATGTGCTGCTTTCTTACTTCTTATAATACTCTTAGATTGAAATCGTATATCCTTTCGAACTTAATGCAAACAATGTAAACAAACACAACTGCTCAGGTATTCGAGAATTATTTTATTTGCATTGAATTTACTTGATTTATTTAAGATACATAATTGTGTGTGTGTAAAACACACACATGCCTTCAACCACTGAATGGCTCATTCGCTCACTTGAGTTTAATGACATAATTAAACAACTAAATAAGCATATGAGTAATTTCGCAGAGTTTATGTATCTCATTTTTTGTAACGCTAATTTTTGGTACAATTTATTAGATTAAGGCAATAAAACACACTTAGGGCATAGTAAAAAGAAATTGCGTGCATACAAACCACCTTACACTCCCAAAGACATGCCTCATTTATGTTACTATACTTATTTAATGGGCACATGTCCATCACGCAGTTCTTTTTCCAGTTACTTCAATTTGTGGTCCCATGGTGCAGAAAACACAATTTTTTTGTTAACTAAGGAATTTTTTTGCTGACATTTATTAATTTCCACTGAAAAGTACTCAGAATTCTATTTATTTATTTCGGAAAAAATATTTTTATCGACTTTATTGGCCTTTGGCAAAACATAAGCACCATCAAAAGGACATGCAAAAAATTTTAGTGGAGCTAAGACCCAACTTATTTCGATTACGAAGAAGGCAACTAAAAAATACTGTAGCTAACCTAATACAAAGCCTTAAATAAGAAATGCAAATGCAATTACTAAGTGATAGAATAGATATATAAAATGTTACATTTTAAGTTATCTGAAGATGAAGAAGTAGCCACCAGGTTATAATGCAGGTTGTAGTTATGTCCAGAGGATATAGGAGTTGGAGCGACTCTCTGGGGGAATACAAGGACTCAGTATTGAAGTATTGTTAGCGGTGCCGATGTTTGAGTTTGAGGGAAGTCGAGGTTTGAATTAATGTGAATAATCACATTCCCCGGCCAAAGCATAATTGAAATGTTACATATTGTGAGGAGAAGGCATCTTAAGCTTTTAGCTGCAAAAGCAGACATAAATATTGCATGGTCAAGTAGGCGCGGTGAAGATTTGTTCTCGTTTAATCTGCAAATATGTTCGTGTCGAATGTTTCAAGAAATAAAATCGTGATACTTCAATATGATGGCGACAGATGACCAAACATGAACCTGACTGTTCCTGGTCGCTTAGGGCTTCGGTGTTATATTTTGTATCATGAGGGGTAAACAACCGATATAGAAATTATTATGTAAAGGTTATTTTTGTATGTGCACCTCTTGACAATAACGAATTTAAAAGTGGTGCAGTTTGTGTTTGCTTTTGTGGCCAAACATAAAGAAGCAATGCACTTTGGACGCCTGTGGCAAGTTTATGTTTCAAGTATTTGGTTCTGTCTGAGGATACTATGTATCACATATTACCAAATATGATCAAAAACCTATTTATATTTCAGCATGAAAAAAAACTAGAGCATCATCATACATAGGCATATTCAAAACTTAGGGTTAAAAATAAAACTCTTCTTATTAGGCGAACGAAAGCTTCTGTATTCGTGGTTATTTCTGTAAATTTTATTGGTTATTATATCAAGTGGTACACACATTGGCTTTATGAGCACTTTGATGGCAACGCTTGCAATGTGTGGAAACACACGCAAGCATTTTGTGGGTCTAATCCTTGTTCGTATCCTCATAAACACAAATCAGCATATTTGCACACAGCTTAAACAACAACAACGACAATATCAAGAACATGTGCGAAAAGTGTTAGGAGAGAATTGCGCAGACGCCATGTATCACCTTATAAACGCATTAGAGCCTGTTTGCAGTCAAGGAAATAAGAGACAAAGGGCAATATGAGGAGCAGCATATCAAAATGCAATTTGTGAAATTAACGACTTTTCACAACTCGTTTATATATGTTGAGTGTTTTCATGAATTACCTGATTATAAGCCAAAGCACGAAACATAAAATACTCCAACATGTGAGAAGAGTGAAAATAAATATAGGGCGTTGAAGTGTGTGTGGAGAGGGTGAAGTTAGAAAAATAAAAATAATAAAATAAAAAGCCAATGGGGCGACACCCATAACTAGCAGCTGTGTAATTCTCGAAGGACATTAAACCCAATGAGTTGAAATTATCTACGCTGAAGGTCAGCAGAAAATTAGTGCCTTCGACTAAGCTAAGAAATAGTTGCACATTAAAGTGTGTCACTAATTTCAAGAGCAAAAGAAAGAGACAAAGTATAAGGAACTATTTTTTTGGTGTAGTTAATGAACAAGTGAATGCTTTTGCTCAAATAACTGCAAAAAGTCGGAGCTGAATATTTAATTGCGCATCAAAGTGTTAACTTGGGCTTATTGTTTGTACAGCAGACGTGTGCTTGCAACGTCGACCCCGTTATTGTTGTCCTTGTTGAGATGAGGTCTATATTGCTGCACTGTATGCAATATTTATTTTTATGTAACACACACACACGCACAGGCACACAGGAGCGGGCGATACCCTGCAGTATGCTAGGTGGCAATAGCATATAGCAAAAAAACTGAAATAAATATAAATAAAAATAAATATAAATAAATAAATTTAAAAAGAGGCAGGATTTTTATGGTCGTCGTGTGTTATGGTATTGGTTAGCCGTCATTTTATGGTCATAGGTCAACACCTAAAATTTCCGGTAGGTGGCGTTTGTTGTTTCTTGACGAGCAAACAAGGAATTAAAAAAAATATGTTACAATCGCACCATGATCCCCTGGCATTAAAGACTGTAAAGGAAAATTTATTTATTATTATTTATTTCACCCACCTAGAAAGCACTAGCGAAGTAACTGGGACCATTTTGCGCATATTCACTGGCGAAGTAACTGGTGAATGCAGGCGGTGACAATTGACAGCTGCCAATGACATCTCTATGTTTAATTCACCAGTTAAATGCAGGTAAAAGGATAGCGTTGGAACTAGTGGTGGTTCCAAGTTATACTGCCGGGTAGAGAAAGACATATACAAACACTTTCATTTATTCGTTGACTTGTTGTTAAGCCCATTCGTGCACAGCTGAGCGCTTGTTGCATGCAAGAGCAAATTATTTTAAGTGCTAAAACAAAAGCTTAAAAATAAACAACTGGTGTACTTTGCTTGTGATCATTCTATGCACTTTTTTGTATCTTGTAACTATTGACACATGTAAATACTTTTGCACACTGGCACACATATGCAACACTCGGATGCATCCGGGGTAGATGCATGAACTTTATTACTAATATTATCATTATTATTATGA
This sequence comes from Cacoxenus indagator, assembly GCA_035041755.1. Lineage (NCBI taxonomy): Eukaryota > Metazoa > Arthropoda > Insecta > Diptera > Drosophilidae > Cacoxenus > Cacoxenus indagator. The sequence continues at coordinate 571,954 of JAWNKX010000018.1, read as the reverse complement.
TTATTATTACGATTCTAAACAATTATTTCAAGCTGTCTGCTGTTCATATTGCGATGCTGGTTGTTACTTTTGCTGTTGTTGTGAGCTCGCACATTTGTACAGTTACAGTTTCACCCACGTCGACATTCGCATGTAGATGAGGTCAACTGATGTTGTCGCCTTTAGGGCCAGACTGGACTTTAATTGGTCCATTGTGCAATACATTCCCGCGTGTGTATGTAAGTGTGTGTCCTCTGCAAATCACTTAAGTCACTCGACATAAATTGGCATTCATGCGTACTTGTGTCGGAATGTGAGTGTGCATATCTTATACGCCACTCAAGTTATAAGTCAACGAAATTTATTAAAAAGCCAAAGGCTTGGAAGGGTGCTATAAGCGCATCTCTGGTATACCACGCCTGTTTTCACTTATCCTCCAAAGCCGTCTGAGGTTTTGCTGAGTGTACAGATTTTGTGACATTTTGTGACGAATGTTGCTGTCTTTCATCGTTGGCCTTGTTGCTATCATTTTTGGTGTTTGCTCAGGTGTTTGCTTATTTATTTACAATTTAAATGCACCATACTGGAAGAGCAACGTTATGCAATAAAAGCGTTTGGCAATTTGCTTTCTCTATACACATACCGAAATACGTTCCACGCATCCATATCTCACGCAAACACCCACTCTGTTGATTCATGCACCCACTACTTTAACTCATTCAACTCTTCCGTTTTCTAGTTTAATTGGATCAATCAATTTGTACCAACACACTACCAAATGGAATGATATGTTAAAAACACATACACACGCAGAGAACCACTTCGTTATTATTGCGTTCCAAACCAGTTTTTATTTGGAGTTGCACTATAATAAAACTTGCCTCTTTTTACCCTGCTTACCCTGTTGTACGAGGTTGTCTTTCAACAGTTGCCATTTTGGGCTTTGCCTATTGGAAATGCCGGCCACGACAAAAAGGAGTTTCTAAAATCAATTGGCGTGTTTGTTTCAGCTGTGCCCTTTGCTTTGTTTAATTCGGTGATTGTTTGCGTGTTGACTTTGGTTATTATTATTCAAAAGGCCGGCACAACAAAATAAATTTAGCATGTCCTTGGTAGAGGAAAATTACAAACGAAACATTCACAAACGTCTTCAATATTTAAATTATAAATTACCTTGACATTGGAGCGAGTCTCAATCACTCAATTCCGATGCTAAATGTTGATATACTCCAATCTCCGAAAGTTCTTACCCGATTCGTTTAAATTTGTACACAACATTTTATCATAATACGCGAGTGTTCTAGTATACTTAATATATAAATAGACGGCTTTGGGGTGGAGTTAATTTGACCTAACACATGTGGTAGGCACTTCGTAGTTCAAATATTGATTGATATTGATTTTCTTGTATTGTATTGATTGTATTTTTTTATTTATAGTATATCATTTAATCCTTAAGTTACACATTTTCTTTGCATTTATTGCATTGAATATTCTCGTTTATATTCTCGTTAGTTCATTGAAATAATGCGTCGAAGAAGAATAAGCTTAAGTCATCGAACTTGGAGGGCGGAAGGAATCCGAGAAGCAGTTGCAAATAAAACGGAGAAACACGGTATAATTTTTTATTAATCTGTCATTAAACTGGACTGAGCCATAGCGGAGCGAAGCCGCATACGCTAGTATCATACGAAATGACTGTGGCCTCAACTATTTCGCGCACTTTTATTCATCGATCACTCAAAATGAAATCGTGTCTTTCTCAGTCGTTGTCACAACGACTGGAAGTCCCTAACGATGTTCATCTTTTGTGGTTGTACGGCCACGTTAAAACTCGTTCCAATCGTAAATGTTGGGTCGAAGAATGACAGCAAATTCCTTCGGAAACTACGAAAACACTCATAGTTTCAATGAGAAGCAGACTTAAGGATGCCATTAGGCAAAATGAAGGCCATACAAAACATTAAATAGCAAATAAAATTACATTTCATTAACGCTGAGTGCAGTGCACAAAATAAGCTGTGGCGTAAAGTTTCGCTAAATTTTATGTTTTTCCTTATATCTTTTTTAAATAAACTCGAAAGATCTAAACTAAGGTAATATTAAAAAGTAGAATGATTGTTCTAAAAAATGGCACTTAAATTTGTTCGATATCATTATTAGTTTACGAATTTAGCCTCTGCACGAAATGAGCTGCGAGCCACTGTATATTGACGCTAATCATGTAAGGCTCAAAACTTCATTTTTGACATTGGCTGCTGTTTTTATTTGATTTGAATAAATCTGCTGTCGAAGCTCGTCACACACTTTTAAAAACGTATGGCGATGCTGCTCCGTCATATTCCAATTGTCGATTTAAAAGTGCTGATTTTGATGTCACTGACAAAGAACGGCCTAGGGCACCAAAAAGTTTGAGGATAATGAACTGCAAGACTTATTGGACGGAGACTCGGCTCAAACTCTGAAGCAACTTGCAGAAAGCTTAGAAGGTGATGAATTAACTGTTTCCAGACTTTTACATGCGATGGCAAAGATCCAAAAATTAAAGTGGCTACCACACGAAGTGAGTGAAAATTCGATCAAACCTCTTCAACATCGCAGTGTCATTGCTTGTTAGGCAAAAAAAGAAGAATTTGCTGTCGCGTATTGTGATCGGCGATGAAATGTGGATCTACTATAACAATCACAAGGGCAAAAAGCCAAGGGTTAACCCAGGAGAGGCATCCACTTCGACACCAAAGCCGAATATTCATGCTCATAAGGTCTTGCTGTGTATGTGGTAGGATCAGCAAAGAGTAGTGTATTACGAACTTCAACAACCGAACGAAACTGATACTGCAGATATGTTCCAATGTCAGTTGAACCAATTGAATAACGCATTGTTGTTAAAAAGTCCAGCAAGACACGCAAAGTCATTCTCTCGGCCACATGTTGCAAGAGTTGTGAAGGCTACACTGTTGGAGCTCGAATGGGAAGTTCTGCCGCACCCAGCACACTCACCAGACATTGCGCCTTCTGATTACCACTTGCTCAGATCCATGCATTTCAAAAAGCTGAAGAAGTACGAAATTGGATAGATGGTATTGCCATGTTGCCGCAAAGGTAGGAAAATGTTGTAGAAAATAATGGAAGCTCCTAATAGTTGCAAACGCAGAAGCATATGTCCATGAACTTCATCCAACTCAGCTTTAATTTTTTTATTTAATCACCGCGTGTCACTCAATCTCTTTCATTTTTTCCAATATACACAAGTTTTTTTTTTTGCTTTAATTGACAATAAAAATGAAACCATGTGGTCGATATTATTGAGATTCCAATAGATTTTTAGCGATGGACGTCTCCTACTAAAAAACAACACTTTTCGTTCCTACGAGCGCTATCTTTCGGATTTGAAGGACTTGAGACAATGACAATTACTAAAAAGTTACAAGGAATGACCATTGAACTTTCCAGCAGCTGCGTATCAAGGTCTGCTTAAACCGTATTTGAATTGCAAAAATCCTTGAATTATCCAGTTATGTGAAAAACGTAGCACTCACTTCACAGCTCACTTAGTACGCACACAAGAGGAACGATTATACACTTACAGATAAATGTAATTTGCATAGCATAGAAATTTTCTATTAAATCGGAAGTCGCAAGTTCTTCTTTGTGTCCATTTCGTCTTTATGGAAGTCGCACCTTGTGTTGTGTTTCGGTGTAGCTCATCGTAGTCACTGTTGTTGTATGAATATCTAGGATTCTTCTTATTGTTCTTATTCAACACAATGATGCATCATTGAGGCAGCTCAACAACATTGCGGTTGATGTTGATGTTTGTTTTTTGTTGTAGTAGAAGACTTTCATATGTGCATGAATGTAGTCCAAAGAACAGAAATTTCTTGCGTTTGATCATTTTCAAGTGACTGCTTGACTTCCTCTGCTAACCTAATTAATATGTACTAGTTTTTCGCCCAGTGGTTGAAGTTCGACCCCACAGAAAGCTAATTGCCGAACTTATTGCCGAGCTAAGGTTATTTAATTATAGAGATTTCTTTCTTAAAACACATTAGCATCATCATTAGCATATTGCCAAAAATTAAGATGGAGAAAAGAATGTTCCCCCACAAGGGGGAGCGAGCGCGAGCTTCGCAGATCTCTTTTGCGCTCACTCTCATTTACTCGCCATCTCAATCATACTAACTCTGCTTTACTCGCACTCTCCATCACGAAAAATCTCCTTCACTTACACTCTACATAACACTCACTCCCACTCACTCACACTGTCTCTTGCATTTGAAAGCTGTTATATTGCTAGCTCATGTATGAAATTTTTCTCTTGGTTTTGGCTAATTCTAATATTAAATAAATATTATTTTAGTTTCATTTAACGCATTTGACATTTTATTGTATTCAAGTTAAATCTGTGATTTTTATTACATGAAATGACATTTTTTTCAACTGTGCTCATTTACTTTACTCAACTGTCTACCCAACCTATAAGTAGAGCCGATTACGGCACAAACGGAAGTAGCCAATTGTTATGCCATACTCAAATACACAATCAAAGATTGTCTTTGTGGAAATAGAACAACCACCAACTATTAACTTATTTTTCCGTTTCAAATGTTTGTCACCAACAAATAATAACAACTTAAATTAAAATGGAAGTGGTGTAAATTGTTACATTTTTTCTTGCGTTCAATTTGTTTCCATAATTGGATAACCTTTCTACATGGCTTTTTCTCTTCAACTCAGTGAATTCAAAATACCGCAATTTAATATGCGATTAAGAAAAACCACAGTTATATCTTTATTGTGACAGAACGTTCCTCCAAAATTGGTTTAAAGTGTTCTTCACTTTACACTTTTAAAAATCATGTGTTCCCTCACAATTATCTACATTCGTCTGCCAATCAATGTATCCAGTCTGATTCAAGATTATGAAATTCATGCTTTTCTTTTCACATCATTCCATTTCCAACTCTTTCGAGTAGAAATTAACCTCATTCCTGGCTGTGCAAAAACTGGATGGGTACCCAAGCATCACAACACAACCAAAATAACTTGATCGTACTTCAAGTTGTGAAATGTTACTGAAACAGAATGATTTGGAGGGTTTTTAACCCGAAGGATGACAAGAGGTAGACAACAACAATGCAAAATATTTAATTTACAAATTATCTGAAAAACACTTGTTGTGAAGTTACTTTTCCACCAACCCAATACTAATGAAATGTATCTGTTTAGAGGATGCACTGGTTTGTTCTCCCTGTTTCATACCGTGAACAAAAAGAAAAACGCTGTGTTCTCCTTGAATTACAATTTATTTATGAATTTTATATGTGCCTTAAGACGCGCGCGGAGTTAACATAAGCAAGTGTGTAAACGTCGGTGGTTAGCAGAAGAAAGTAAAAAAGACTACAATTTACAAGAAGTGGGGTGTTGCTGTTAATTAACCCTTGCTGTTATATAACAGCAGCTAGCCCTTTGTAACCGTTAGGATTTGAACAACAGTATCCAACAGTATCTAAACAATTAAAAGATACTTTTCTAGTTTCGGGCGCCATCTCCAACTTCTTAGATTACTAGTTTCAGATCTGATTTTTCTAATATATCCGCCTCAAATATTTGAGTTAAATTAGTTAAAAACACTTGTCTCAAGCATAGAAATGCTAATAAAAAAAAAACAAATTTCATAATAGCAAAAGAAAATTTTGCTTTTTAATTTTTCCCTAATTTATTTGCTAAATATTATTTGATCTAAAACTGAAACCTCACTGTGTTATTTACGTGGAATGAGTACATTAGAAATTGAATGCTACAACTAAGCGCAACATTAGCCTAATCTAATCTTACAATATCTATTATAAGCTCACCTAAGCAAAACTGCATAAATTACTTAAGTTAAGACTTAACTAGCAAATAGCAATTTTCCACTCACTAATGCCACAAAGTGCTTCAAAATGTTGTTGAATAATAAGCTATACAACCGCTTCAGATGTTATTCAATCCAGCGGCTTTCGAGTTGCTCAAGTATCAATCCAAACTAGCTTGTGAGCCACTTGTGAACAATTTGGACAAAAGTAGAAAATACAACGGAATTGACTCGGCTGAACCTAAAACATCGGAAAAGTAGAGGAATTCAAATGTAAATGACTTCGCCAGGAATACAAACACAAACAAACGCACACAGACACACCCGATCACAGACTGACAACCATCAGACATGTACATTCGACTAAGCAAATAGAAATGTCAACAACAGACAAAGTCCGTCACCCTCAACGTGTGCATCGCTTGAGCTCCCCCACCCACATTGCAATTATGCTGATTATTGTGCAACTTGCCCCCTGCTGCATTGTTATCATGTTATCACTATTGTTGGTATCAAAAACTAAGAACTGAAATGGTTCGCACCGCACACATTCTCTGAGTGTGAGTGCAAATCTATCTATCTACCCTAAGAACATGAATACAAATTGAACAAAATGAACACAAAATTAGCTTGCAACCCTGGTCAAACTACGAAGTTGAAACAGATAACTTTTACTCGCCGGTTAAATAGGCATCATCAAGCATCGAGCCTAGAGGTGGCGCCTAGCATGAAATGCTAATCGAGTCATTTAGATGTAATTTACAACTGCCGTGACTAAGTTGTAACATTTCCAGATTTCCACCAAAACGCGAGAAATACAACGAGTTAATGTGCTATACATTTTTTCAGTTAATTCAAAGGGACCTTGGGTTATTTTTGCTTTTTCCTTCTTTGTCGGTTTGAGAGAATTTGTTTGTTCGTCTTAAATGTGGAATAATTTTATAGCTTCGCATTTAGTTTGGTAAAAGAATTTGGCACACTTCTGCTAAGGGACAATGATTAATTCAACACAACAATAAAGTTATTTTTTCAAGGACACTTGATTTTTCTCGCTAAAAACTCCTTTTACCCCACTAATTTATCGCTAATGAATTCATCAGCTTAGCTCAGTGTACTTTGGATACAACACTGCGGCATTTTCGAAATTGAAAACTCACGTTTCACACAGACACAAATTCTACAGAAACTTCAGTGCTATCAGTACCCAAGCTGCATCCATTATTACAAGTAGCTGAACGCGTTGAAGAGTCCTAAATTTCAACGTAACACTAACCAAAGTCAGTCAAGCACACTAAAGCTAGATTTACAGTTATTTAAATACAGATATAAAGGATATGCACATAACTGAACAATTTGTCAGTTCAAAAGTCATACGATGTTGTTGCTTGCTTCTTGTTGCACCAGCCAAGTTTCTTGAAATGCTTTCTTGCTTTTTGTTTAGCGGTTCTTAGAACAGCAAGAAGCCGTCTTGGTATGTGCTAGGATGCTCGTAAGTCAATACAGTTGTAGACAGGCAAACATATACAAAATATACAAAAATGTTGCAGCTATTGCTACTCGATGTTTGTGTATTCATCTTAATTAATCACACATCGAAATTTCAGACGAACTTGGCTTCGCCAAATAAGAAACCAATTTTTTAAGGTTTTCCAAAATTGGCAACTATTTTGGAAATGTTGCAGGTTCTCTTCACTTATTTTACTTGGGATAAAGTGCTTCGTTGATGGAACATTGACTTTAACAAAAACAAATGTGCCAATGTGTCGTACGCCTTACGGCCGTATGCTGTTCGGGAGTTTTTTTGGCAATCAGCTGCTGGAATAGCATCCGGCATATAATTACCTGGGTGTATATTTAAATAGGCGGCTAATGCTCAAAACTCGTATTTCAAACACCACGAAAACTCTCGGACAGAGAATTGGCAAATTAGATTGGTAGAGAAAATATCACAAATAAAGCATCTCTAAGCATGAAAATACCTACTGCTAGCGAATTAACAAAGTGCGATGGACAAACTTTTAAGATCTCTAGGGCCCAATTTTCAATGATTTAAGGCTAACATGCTTGGCATACTGCATTAAGTAAGGAGAAAATTGTAAGTACGTTCAAAGACAAAACTCCAGTTAAGATATTTTTAGGAAGTCATTACTCCAGAGAACGTAATCTTTACAATTCGTCTCAGGGTAATTGTTGTAACACTGATTTTAACACCTTTACAGATTTATCCCTGACATTCTGTGATACTACAATATCTGAGTAGATTGGTGTTTACGAAAGGCATCTCAAATGAAATATCGTCAAATGTTGTCTCGTTATCCGGATACAGCAGGTAATCCCATGTTTTTGTCGCTCCTTTGGTTTTTTTAATTTGCTTATGAGTTGCTAGGATAATTTTGACAAATTTTTCATCAAATAAATTTCAATTAACTACGCTGCGCAGGGATCGAAATGACCAAAGAAAGAACTAAGGAACTGAAAAAAATTATTACTGCAGTCTCACTAGATGTTCGGCACGAACCCTTCGCAATTTGATGTACCAGTTTAAAAAAACACAAGAGTTGGAAAATTTGTCCGCTTTTTGCCAGTTCAAAGTTGTTGTCTGTTCGATAGGAAAGGGGAATACTGCAGGAAAAGGGGCATAATGCTCAAATTTCTGGCATTTTATTATTTCCGACTAAAAACACTATACTCATATATAAACGTGTCTGAGGAAACGGTTCATAGAGTGCTCAGATCCCACGGTATTCATGATATTCACAAAAAAATCTGCCAAGTTTTAAAAATATTAGCTGTAGCAAATGCAAATGGGGTGTGTCATCTTCAGTGTTGAGAGTACGTATAATAGTTTTAGCTCCAACGACCCGGGACCGGTGTGGCGGAAGGCTGGGAGGTCTCTATCACTGCACAACATATGACAACATTTAATACATACATTTAAAGAAAGTTATTTTCGTACATATATTTAGCCAATCAGATATCTTATTATGATATACACTTTATAAAACTGACAATTTTATCATATTTATCGTATGGTTGCTTGTCCACTATAATAATATTAATGAAACAATGTTTAATGCGACATACCCCGACCTTATCTGCCCAGCAAAAGTACTCCTAAAGCATGCAACAAAAAATGGTAAAACAGTTTAAGATTTGTTTGAATTTAGCAAGACTTTTGAGACTTGTTTCTTAATTGTTTTCATTGCATGCCGAATTGCACATTGTTTGTTTCAAGAATTTCCGCAATCAAAGCGAAAATTCACAAGATACCCCGAGATGGCCATCTAACAAAAAAACTACAACAAAACATCAATGACTCAGAATCATTCATACATTTTGACAGCAGATTAGCAGATGACTACTCAGTTTTACACGGTGGCACCAATATAAAATATTTGGTTTCAAGTGAATTTATTGTTTGATATATATAAATACATTCATCAACTTATACTGAAAGAAGCTGAAAAAATGTCGTTGCTACTCAAATTACAATAATAGACTGCCATAATTTATTGTACAACTGAGCCGAAATACATGTATTTATTGGACATGACGTCAAAGCTGGGAAGTATGCTACTCGTACAATTTCGTGATATCACAGCTCCGAAGCTCACAGGTTAAACTCGATTAGGCAATCGAAATTCACGTTTATTTGGTATCGTAAAAACTATTGAATATCCAAATTCGAATTGCGAAATAATCAAATAACAATTTTCGTCTATGAGCCGTTATAAGTTATAAGTGAAATATGCCGGTCGAGCGTATGCACAAAATAAAACGGCTATATTTGAAGCTCGACTAATTGCAAATTAAATTGCATATAAATTAGTGCGGCAAAAGCAATAATAACTTTGGCAAAGAATGAAATAAAATTGATGTTGCATGCAGTGTGGGTATTACGTAAGAAGTTTTCGTACGAAAGTAAATATACACATATGGGTACTACTAACCGAATGACAATCAGACCGGAGGCGTGCCGTTGACTGTGATATTTGTGGGTGTGGATGAGACTACATCAGTGTTGTTTTTCGCAGGCTTGGTATAAGAAATCACGTCTAATTCCAAATATTGTATGCGAACACGTGGTATAAACGAATGAGCAAACAGGCCATGGCCCCTGAACGAAATCAAATTCTTGAATACTTCAAGTGAAAACGGATTCATTGTATTTTTATTGACTTTTTAATTTTTATGGAGTTTGCGGCATCATCTGTTCATCTGTCATTGTTGCAGCAACTTGAATTTTAAATTATATTAAATGCTTTTATTCTGCAATCCATTTGCCCTTTTGCTTCATTCTTTAAACATTCTTTGTACCTTTCATTTTTTTTTAAATGTATTTCTTCAATTTTTTTTTCTTAATTTATTTATTTATTTTAGTTTTCTGTTTTGAATCTTATATTCATTGCTCTCTCAGTACTTGTGTGAATGCGCGTATCTGCGTATACAATATCACCAACTTTTTACTTTTAATTTCGGTTTTCTTCTAGTAAAATCTCATCTGCGCCTTTATGGAACGTGAGATTTGTGTCATTTTTTATTTAATCCTTGGGGTCCAAAAATGACAAATATTCATACCGTACTCGGCGCCTTGCTGCCTCTTGGTGTTGTACCCTGGCGCCGCGTGTTTTTGCTCTCATAGTCATTCCTTTCTTGCCCCCTCTGACGGACAATACCAGACCATTACAGCGGCCAAGAAAAAATTGTATGCCTAAAAGTATGTACTGAAGTATTCTATACCTGTCTATGCTTTACTTTTATTTTAGGGATGTGCTTTAAGTGGGCTCTGCTAAAATTGGCCAACAGGAAAAAACATGATGAAAAATCTCATCTCTATAGCCAAAGACTGAAGGTTTCTGCGACTGGAGTTTTTATTCAGAAGTCCGTCCGCTTGTGCCATTGTATCACAGCGAAACATAATTTCATAAATTTCAAATTGTTTCTGTTTCCGGAAAATATACTTGACTTTTTTTGCACACTGTTGACTTTTACATCTTATGCAAAATATATAAAATAAAATAAACTGACTACCGTCATGAAGGAATGAGATTATTAATTATGAAAGAATCTATGATGTTTAAGTAGTAAGTATAGTATTTCTAGCTAAAATTACATGAAATTCTCAACGTAAAAAAATGGAGTTGTAGTTAAGGGCGTAAGGGATTTGAATGAAACTTACATAAAAGCCGTCGCCAGTCTTTGAAGAATATATATTCCAAATTGCATGCCGATCGGTTAACTCAATCAAGCCTCGAGTATATCTTTATTTCTGATAACGTTCTGAGAACATTATATCCACACTCCATAATATAAAACTAGTCTGTCGATAACATTGACCTGGTTGCAGCGTACATAATTTTAAAACACACTGAATATTAACCGTCCCTGTATGAAGGAAACAATAAAGTAGTTATTGTATATGTAGAGTGCATTGCTAAGCCTATTGTATTGTGCACATTCAAAATTAAAGGTTTCAGCCAGAGTCTTCTTCGCCGACCATTCATTCGTTTTTCCCCATATTTTGCGAATGCAAGTAACCCATATCTTCTTATTCTATATATATAAAACAAAGTGGAAAAAGGCTGGTTTCCCTCTGCTGCCAGTAATTTTTTACCAATTTCGTTTTTTTTCTTTTAATGTAGATAATTACCGTGGGAAGGTCGAAGCATACTTTTTTTAGTTTTTGAAAGCAAACATACGTTTTTTAATATTAATTTTTTTAAAACAACTACGAAACTATGTTTACCGTGTTTGCTAGTTTATTCACAAATACACACGAAGTGAAGAAGACGATGTCATCAATATTCACAGTAACTCTACGTAGGCCAAAAATGTCCATGGCGGCTGTGAAAAGCTCTATAGCTGCCGCTCCATGAATAAGAGCTTCAAGTTCGCGATGTGTGCAATTCAGATTTATTGAAGCGATTAATTGAGCTTGAGTGGGGAGCAAATTAATTGAAACAAAAGTAAAAAAGGTGAAAGTGAGCAAGTGAACAAGTGATAAAGTGCAAGGAGAGCATAACATTTAAATGAAATTAAAAATAAATAGTCGCTGGTCATTACGTTGACTTTTAAGAGTGCAGTTGGCTTTTGAACTTGTGTGTTTTTCATGGATATTTTTCATTGGTTTTCGTTTTTGGATTTTAATGTATGCTCTTTAAATTATAAAGCATTACTCGGAATAAAAGGCTCATTAAAATGAAAAATTGCATTGAAATAAAAGCAGCAAATATTATAAGACTCAGAAGAACAAATAGAAACTGCAATCCTTAAATTTTATAGTCAGTGGCGGATCTATCAGCACTCTGAGTAGGCTGGAGCCTAAGGCAGTGGGTTTTAGGGGCGGGAAATGTGGGTCAAATTTGTGTATGTCTGAAGCTGTTGCCGTCGGTTTGACATAAAGATAAAGAACGATTTTCTGCCTTTATTTCATAACTCAAAATACTGTGCATAAATATTAAAGACGTGGACTATCATATGACAATCCCACGATTTTGCCTTGTGTGTAAAATGGCTTACATGCTAAAATACAAAGCCAAAAACCTTTTGCGTTTTTCGTTCCTACACAAAAGTCATGGGGAAAAGACAAACGAAAACGAATAATAATTATGATGATAGACGGCAGGAGGCCTACAACAGATTCAATGAAAAGTTTTCATTTCTAACCAATATGAGTAAATTGTCATCATCAACCCTAACAGAAGAAATAATTTTCTGATAGAATTTTGGTAAACCCAGATTCCGGATCATAGAAAAGTCTATCGTCGTTTCTGTAAATTGCAAATCGTTTAGCCAAATGTGGATTCAGCAGTTCGCATACATCTAAGTACACCAGCGACAAAATTTTAATGTGAGAGCATTATTCTTTCTTAAAACGGGTCAAACATTATCTAAGATCTACCTTAAGCCAAGAAATATGTAGATGTACAAAAAATATGTTTATGTACAAAAAATGTACATAACTTGAGTCTGACTGTTTGGCCTTGGGGGATGAGGGGGTCCATGGGGTTTTGCTCCAACAAACTTAATAAATGAATACATTGAATTTCATCGTCATCACCTTACCAGGTAATTGAATATATTGTTCTTAAACTGTAACTAAGCGAAAAATAAATTATTTAATTAGGTCTACCGAATGTACATAATTGGGTAAGTATCATTAAGGCTTGCCTTACCTTCTTAGTAGCACTAATACATGATTGAGGTTTTATTAGCACTATTTCTTGTGCAACATTAACTTCATCGTTGAGTAGGAACTGACTGACACATCAGTCTCCTAGTTCACAATCATACTAATAAGGGTTTCGAATTGAATGGTCGGTAGGGGCGGCAAATGTGTAGAACCGCCACTGATTATGGTATACTCAGTGAAAAATCATTAGCGGATATATATGGTACGATTTGTTTTATTTTAAAATTTTTCTTTTTGTTTATTATTACATATTATTTTATATTTTTAGTTTTTTAATGCACACACGCATGCGGAAATGTCGCTTTGTGAGACCTAAGTGTGTGTTTGTGCAGCTTCATATTGATAAAAAATTGTTTTATTGTTTGCTTTAGTTTTAGTTTGCACTTCAATCATCACCAATTGAATGAACAAACATTTGATTACAACAATTTTACATGATTAAGCAGAGTACTTACGCAATTTCGTTCATCATTGAATGAAATAAATTCGTTTACCTTCTGCGATCTCATACAATAACTCCGATTTACGCACACCAAACACGAACCCAGCAAATATTTCAGCAGTTCAATAAAATATTGACTAGATTAACAACAATAGCCACAAACATTAGTCTCAATGTCAATAGTATGCCAATTAAGCAAACACAACAAATTCAAGTGGAAACCAAATTAAAGGTAATGGAGGGCGGTATTTATACTTTCCAAAGAGAGAGTGACGGATAAAAAAATATGATAGAAGCATATTGTTACATCAACTTAATTAACAATAATGCGCTGACCGGAAACTGATTTTCTCATGCGTAAATTGAAAAAGTGGGCTGACGTTGAAGTAAAACACATTTCTAGGTTTTCTAGTCAGATTGTGTCAGAAATATGACGACAATGATGCTGATGATAATTGCCTTTTTGGCATTCTTTCTGCTGGCATCCTCATCACGTGACCAATCCACCTAATACGTTTTGCCTTTATGAAACGTACAACATTTTGGCCGCCAATAATGTTTTCTAGTTCATTGTTGTATCGGATTCGATACGTTCCGTCTTCTAGAGGCACTGGGCCATATATTTTCCTAACACGTTTCTTTCAAAAGTCAATAATTGTATATGTTCCATTTGTTTTTAATGTCCATATTTCTGCATCGTACGTAAGCACTGGTCGTATTAGTGTTTTATACATTTTCATTTTCTGTTTTCTAGATAGAATTTTAGAGCGAACAACTTAATGTTCGCGTAGTACAAAACCTTGGTCGACCGCTGATCTGTCGATTCTGAAAACACATTGATACTCATCTATTATTTCTTCGGCGTAGACATTTATTCTTTGGTAAATAATGTTGATAAATACCTTATAGCCAGAACTGATTAGGGCTATACCTCTATAGTTTTGGCATTCAGCCTTATGGCCTTTTTTGTGTATAGGTACTATTACGCTATTTAACCATTCATTAGGTATTTTGTTTGTACGCCATATACTTGTAATTAGAGTATGCATTTCATTGTTCAGAGCCTGTCCACCATAGTTTAGTAATTCCGCAGGTATTCCATCTTCGCCACTGCTTTTACCATTTTTTAGTTTTGCTATAGCTCCTCTCACCTCTTCCAAGGTTGGTTTTTCGACACAGGTTTCAGCTGTATATATTTGGTGTTTCTGGTCATCAATATATTCATCCGTGTATCTGTTAAATAGCTCAGAGAAGTGCTCTTTCCATCTGTCCATTATTTGCCATCTATCACTAATTGTCGAACCATCTTTGCCCTTACATGTATTGGTTCTTGGCTGGAAGGCTTTGGTTTGCCTCTTTATATTCTGATACATGGCCTTAAAATTACATTCAGAGAATTCCTTCTCAATTTGCTCAACTTGTTGGTTCGTAAAAATCTTTTTATTCTTCCTTATAAGTTTCTTAGCTTCTTTCCTCTTTTCTTGGTATCACTCATAGTTTGCTCTAGTGGCTCTCTCAGTATATTTTCTCCTTGCTTCTTGTTTTATGCCATTTACTTTTCTGCAGCCTTCGTCATACCACTCATTCGTCACTGGTCTTTTCACGCCGATCGTAACCTTTGCGATATTTATGACAACATCCTTTATTTTATCCCAAATGTCATCAATATTCAAAACGCTTTCTGCGGCAAGAGTGACGACATCATTTCTTATATTATTCTCTACTGTGTTTTTATATTTTGTTATCAGTGCATTATTTTTATTAACGCCTTCTACATTAAATTTTAATTTCTTATAACTTTTACAGTCATACACTTTCGATATTCGTTGGCATATTTTAGACATCACGAGATAGTGGTCCGAATCACAACATGCACCTCTATATGAACGGACATCTAAAACTGATGTGGTATGCCTCCTATCTATAAGCACATGGTCAATTTGGTTAGCCTGGTATTTTCCATGTCTGGAGATGGATTCGTTTATGTCTATGGCTGGTGCTACTTATAAACAGACCATTTGAGTCTGCAAATTTGCATAGTTGTCATTTGTGTTATCATGTAGTGAAAATTTTCCTGCAACATCTCTGATTATGCTTTCCTCCTTTCCAACCTTTGCATTAAAGTCGCCAATTAAAGCGAAACGTCATGTTTACTAATTTTGCTAAATAGCTCTTCGAGGTCATCATAAAATGTATCTTTAATATTGTCAGTACTTTCATCGGTCGGTGCGTATGCATTTACAATGGAAATATTTTGGAATTTTCCCTTTAATCTAAGGTAGCATAATCGATCGTTGATAGGGAGAAAATTCACTAGGTTTTTCCTTGTTTTACTATCGACGTAAAAGCCCGTTCCCCTTTGGTCTTGGGACTCCGAACCACTGTAGAATATTGATTAAGCTTTCTTTCTGACTTCTCCGCTTTCTTTCTATCTAATTTCTTGCATTGCGCAAACATTCACTTGGTATCTCATTAACTCATCTGCTATATCTGCAATTTTTCTCGTCTGCAGCATAGTCAATACATTCCAGGTACAAATTTTCAGATCGTAATCCTTTAAACGTTGCGTAGGTCGACATTGAAATTCATTTCTCATCCGAGGCTGTTGTTGATGTATCATGACTAGTTGCTTAAACTGGTATTAGGGCATCAACCTAACACCAGCCCCTCGCGGGCACTTTACCCCATATCTTTAGTGCCCAGTACTTCCACCAAAGTCTTCCTCTACACTGTAGAATTCTGTTTGGTCTCCATACCAGGTTAACTGCGTCACCACTAGAAGACGATATGAGGGGATTGTAAAAAGAGGTGTGAAGCATCCCGTCCCTCGATCCGCCACCAAGTTACACATTTTTTCCTTTATGACGCTCTCTCTCCCTCTCGCTCTATCTCTTCCTTATATATAATTTGCACAAATTCTGCTAAGGCCGAAGGACATTTTAATAATTGCAACAGAGTTGAGTTTTCGTCCTATTTAAGGAACGTTTAATATTTCGAGCCAACCCAAGAAATTATATAGTAAAAAATAATCGTTGTGATGTTGCTTTTGTTAATTGTTTGTTAAGACACATAAATTTAACAATGGTCTTTCTAGAAACACTTTTAGAAGTACTTTTAGACTTTGCCAAACACCCGCCAACAGAAGTCCACCCACCCAAAACCGACAGAAGAATGTCATTTGCAATATGCTTAAGAGTCTCTGATTAAATTTTGCAACTCACCTTCAGCGACAGTGCTTCAGGTTTTCATTTAAAATGGCAAATTATGTTGACGCAGGCAAAACCTTTTCTCTAGTCACTGATTCGGGTAAGTTGGCGGGTGAAAGGTAGACGCATACCACAGTGCCACGTCTTGTTTTCATGGATACGGATCAGTCGACATGATGTGGCTGCGCTTGACTCATTCAATTGCAATTTATGATGACCATTGGCGGTGGAAAGCGGTAATGCTTGACTGAGCTAAGCTTTGCGGCTTCAAATCATTCACAAGTACAAATCAAATCATATCACTTGGAGTACACGCTTGCCCGTCTAGCTGTTCTACTCTTAAGACACTCTCGTTCGCTGTATGGATCGAACAAAATCAAATCCACTCGGTTGCTTCAAAAACTATACATTCTAAGTATAACACAATCAGTCAAAATTATACGCCTTCTGCGGGCTGACGGTAATGCGTCCGTGAGAAAAGTCAGCACACAAAGTTATTATCGACCTCATCAAACATTGTCAGATGACATCACTAGTGACGATTTGCCGACCGTCGGCAAAGTCAACGAGGAGGCCGCTGCTCCACCGTCAACCACAACGAAAGTCCCAAATATGTTCATGACCTGTTGGAAAACATCAATTAAGGTGATTTTTCAATCAAGTTAGTCTCATTTGTATTGAACTTTTTGTAAATATTCCTGATGGCTATAAGCTAGTCTGTAAGCTAAGGGAATTGGGTTTTAAATTAAATTCCTACATGAATAAAGACTCCAAATTATACAAGACAATACTCTCCGGTTTGGATAAAATGTCAAACGAAGATTTGAAAACAATATTAGTCTAATTGGGTCTTCACTGTGTTGGTGAAAAGGCTGCAAAACCTACAACAACTGGATGTAAGGTGCTATTGTGTGTTGTCTAGTTTTCTGACAAATCCATCACGACCCAACAACTGCGTACGAATTGTATTAACCTGGGAGTTCGAATCAAATATGCCTAATAAACTAGCTCAGCAATGCAATGACAAGACATCATATGCTCATTGTTCCGGCCAACACTTAAGTCCACCTGTACAAAGCCTTTTTTTTTTATTTCCCATAGGTGGTCTACATATATCTCTACATATGTAGATATAGACATATATGGTCTACATATGTCTTTACTTTTTATTAATACTATTAGTACATTGTTGCAACGCTATCTTATGGTTGTAGCTAACTTATGTGAGCATATCACAAGAGTTTTCCATTTTTGCCAAGATACTGGGGGAAAAACCGAAATAGTAACAGATATAAAATAATTTTAAATTAAATTAATAAAATTATAGAACGAAATAAAGAAAAAGACGAAACATGAAAAAATAAAAAATATTAAATACAAAAATAAACAACATTAAAGAAAAGAAGAAAAAGAAGCAGAGGCTATATACAACATGTGTTGTATATAGCTTAGAATTAATTCGACCAGATCCACTGGCCTTGTCCTCTGTAAACTGAGTCTACGTTGAAGTTCCTGTATTTGGAGTAGGTGGACTTCAACTTTTGAGTGTTGGGTAAGCTTAATCTGGTAGATACGAGTTTTGTAATCTCCTCTGTCACTGTTGGAATGTTTAGATCACGATGCAGATCATCGTTAGTTATGTACCACCCAGCCTTGGTGATCATACGAATGATTTTTGATTGTTGTCTTTGTATTATATCTGTATTTGATTTTTTAGCCATTCCCCAATTTTGTATTCCGTGCGTCCAGATTGGTCTTATAATAGCTTTGTAAATCAGTAGTTTATTTCCCAATGATAATTTTGATTTGAGCAGCCAATATAATTGAATAATCCTCAGTTTGATTTGATCTCGTTTTTTAAGTATGTGGTGTTTCCAATACTTGTTGTCAATATATAATCCTAGGTATTATTTGGCTTCATTTTCAATTTTTACATCACCACCGTCAATCGTTATACGAGGTGGTGTGAATTTAGTTTTAGTTGTACATATAACATGTACTGTTTTGGTTTGCTTACTTCTATTTTCCATTTTTAAAACCACTTTAGGGTAGTATCCAGATGTTGTTAGAGTTTGGATGTTGCTGTGTTTACTTGTCTATGTGCGCTAAGTATTATAGTGCTATCAGCAAATGTCTCTTTCATTGAGGCGTCTTCATTTGGTGATGGTATGTCCGCTGTAAATACAGTGTATAATAACGGTCCCACACACTTCCTTGTGGTACGCCAGTTTTGATTTTTGTTAATGTGGAATATTCGTCAGAGTACTTCACGAACAAATGTCTTTCTGTGATATTAGCATATTAATATCTGTAGTAAGTTATGCTCACGTCACTATTTTTTTAATCCGACAAATGTGTTATGCAGTTTACTACGATAAATGTTATACTCTAATTATAAAAAAAAAGTAAGTTATGCGTATATATATTGCGCAATTTGCTGATTAGTCCTTTGTGCCAGACTTTGTCGAATGCCTCTTATACATCTACAAAACCTCCTATGCAGAATTTTTTGTAGTCAAGATCGTTTAAAATTATATGAATCACGATGAATTTGTTGTATGGTCGAGTGATTTCGTCGAAAGCCAAATTGGTGGTCAGGTATTATATGTTTGCGTTCTATGATAGCTAACAGTCGCTGGCACAGGAGGTATAAAGCCTGACGCATTTTTATATACCAACTGCCAAGGAGGGCACCCCCCAACCAACCTAAGAAAGAGAGCGCAAAACGGTGTTCGAAAGGCTAAAAGCTCCAATAACAAACAAATAGATTATTGGCTTACTTTCTAAAATTTGAATACTGATAGGTTCTCCATTCCAAATTATATATTATGTACATAGTCTGTAGAGATGATCGATGTCCCAGCAAGAATGGCCGAGTAGCTATTATTATAAAAAACTAGAAGGATCCCATGAGCCGAAAGAAGAATAGTGACAACGTTTAGTTATGAACGGAAATCGGATACTTTTGAGACACAACTCATGTAAGGTTTTACATGGACAATGGAAAAATATCGGACCATAAAAATAACAAGAGTTAACCGTCTCTGCTTAAAAATATAACATTTAATAACACAAATTATTTTCATTATGAGCTAAGTATGTGAATACCAGAGGAACAATGAAGCTCGATCGTTTCGTTCCACCGATAAGATTGGTTAAAATAGTAAAAAATAAAAAGTTGAACAAGGTTAAAAACGCAAATCTATTTGGGTTGCTCCGGACACGCCATTTGATAGAGGAACTGGATGATCGTCCGCGTCGGACGACCCGTCATCCGCTCGGCAGTCAAATATGGCACGATACCGTACATGCTCAGCATGCCGGTGCCCCTGGAATCGATGTGAGCCCAGTCAACGCAAGGAACGAATTCATGCAGAACGGCAGCAGCGTTGCAGGAGCTCGCCTCACCGTCGCCATCATTGGACAAATCGAAGCTGATGTTGTTGGCTACTCGATTTTTGTAGAACTCCCACAACGGGAAGCGCCATACGCGATCGCCAGTCAGTGAGCCCGCGCGCTGGAACTGCTTCCAGATGTAGTGTGAGTTCGACCAGATGCCAGTGGCGCCACCACCAAGAGCATTCTTCACACCGCGACAATAGGTACCGACATCGACTACGAGTCGGGGCTTATATGTCTTTTGTCCGTAGATCATAGGATCAGCAGCCACCACAACGGCAGGACGGCTTAAGTCGCGCACCGACAAGGTGCGGCCATTAAGTAGACTGACGACGTCGCCTGGCTTGCAAGACATTCCCGACGGCAGATTTTCGCATAAGGGCACAATAGCAGTAACGTTGATGGGTAAAGAAAGTGCAGCGGCCGCACGCATAGCAGCTATCACAGTGGCCGCTCCGGAGCAATCAGCGCGCTCCTCATCCATACCTTTAGCATTCTTTAAATTAAGTCCTCCACTGTTGAAAGTCAGACCCGGTGCAACCAAAAGTATTGGCTTGTCCTCCGGCGCAGTTCCGCAGTACGCAATTTCCAAAAGGACTGGCGGCTCACACGAGCCTTTGGCAATCATAAGGAACGAGTGCAACCGTTGCAGCTCGATCCACTCCATGGTACGTACCTCAACGGTTATGCCGCATGGGCAGAGTGCGTCGACAGTTGCCTGAGCGAACATGGTGGGCGTCATACAATTGGGCGGGGCATCGCATAAACGACGAGCCAGATTCTGGGCTTCGGCCTTGAAGAGTCCCCTAGTCCAGGCGTCAACATCAGGTGAATTATACAATTCCAGTTTCGGAATAATTGTACGGTATTTCCTATGTTTGTTTTCTTCGAAGCGCCATATGGCCAGTGCAGCTCCTTCGGCAGCCTGCTCCGGATAGTCCATATTGTCGACATGCAGTTCCTTGCAGCCCTCTTTCTGCAAATATCTTGCGGCGACGCCAGCGGCCACGCGCACGTTCTCCATGCCTTCATCGATCATTTCGAGCTCGTTGAAACCGATGCCCTCGAGTCCAACACCAACCACGCATATCGATCGAAACTCGTCATCGATGTTGTTAAATATACGCCCACGGCCAAGATGCCCAGTGATTTTGCACTCCTCTATCAATTCGCTTAGCTTGCCGTTAAGACGATTGTCGAACTTCTCGCCAGCTGGCGTTAGTCGTGGCCCTTTTCCGCCCTCCTTCTCATAAAGACCCAAAATGAGTGCCTTCACCCCTTTGGACTCGCACGAATACAGACGAAATATCGGTGTATATTTGCTCAAAACCAACGCTTTCAAGCCACGCAAACCTCGAGCTTGCGAAATCATGTTGACCTCTTAATTTTGCAGAAAAAATCGGAAATTGCTTTGAAGTATTCTTATGTAACACAAAATATATGTTAACTCCCTATATTATTTTATTTTTGTGGAAGCAAAACCTTTTTATTAATAACAAATTTTGATTTGACAAACTCAAAGCCTTGTTCGATCGATACGTTGAAACAATTTTTAACCATATGATTTGTAGTTTTTTTTTTTTTTTTTTTTGCTGTCGCAAACAGCTGACGTTCTCGTACCAAATCTATTCCAAACAAGCCATATCTTTAGGTTTGAATACAAACTATAGTGAGCGTTGGTCGAATGAGGTGAATAGGGTGGAGGAGGAAACAGGATGGAAGGAGGTTCATTTCTTTTTCCCGTCTCTTGAAGCATCCTCATGGCGCAGTTTTCGTTCAATTGTTAGCAAACGCGGCACCTACCTCGCCCAGAGCTATTTCATATTCAAATTTTCGGCGGTCCATATGACGAACTTTTTGAAATGCCTACAACTTCTGCTACCTGTGTCAACTTTATTCGGCAGGTATCCATTACAATTTTAAGCACCCATTTCACCGACTGCTGCGATGGTCATATTCGCAACTGCTGCGTCCACGTTTCAACTCGGTCACCCCATATTTTATGGTTGAAAACGAAGAAGCCGACTTCTGGAAACACCCTCGTAGATCATACTTCTAGCAATTCAATATCACCTCACCTGCTTTAACGTAAATAAGAGATACTCGGCCCTATTCCCGTTGGCGTTCATATATTAACAGTCGTCTTTCTGTCGTCGTCGCCTTTCTGTCGTTGTCGCCTTTCTGTCGTTTTACTCGTAAATCGGTATTCCCTTAAAAGTTGGGAGAGCTGCTCTAATTTAGGTTGTTAATTTTCGTATTTTCGTAATTAATTTACTTTTCTGCATAGAAATTAAAATGAATTAAATGGATAAAATTTCAAATGACGGAAGAAGAAAAAACGAAATGCAAACGTTTTTTTTATGAAGCGACTGGTTTTCCTGGGTTCATAGGTTGTGTTGACGGAACCCATATTAAAATAGTTTCACCTTGCAAAAGTTCTCAACATTTGTACTACAATAGAAAAGGCTTCTTCAGCATAAATGCAATGATTGTAAGTATATATTAATTGAAAATGAATTGGGATGCAAGTTTTTAATTTTTATATTTGTGACCATAAAATGCGAATAAGATATGTAGATGCCAGACATCCTGGCCGAGTACGAAAGTTTCTACTATAAAATTATGACGCTGGTCAACCTGATTCGTGGATTCTTGGTATGAAATTTTAAATTTAATAAACTCAGTTTATCAGTTAAAGTTTTAGGAGATGCTGGTTATCCCTTGGAACCATTTTTAATGACACCCTACAAATCAGTTCTTGAACACAGCGCAGAAAACAGGTACAATTCGGTGCATGCAAAAGCACGAAATATAAGGCGAGTAAATGGAGTGCTTAAATCTCTATTTCGATGCCTGCTTAGAGCACGTGAATTGCATTATGATAACCAAACAGTTACAAAAATGGTTAATGAATGCGCTGCTCTCCAAAATATTTGCATACACGTGTTGTGCATGGTAACGCTTGGCACAAAGCAAGTACCTAACAAATAAATAATTGATGCAACTAAATTTGCAAAAAACTAAATTAAATTAAAAATTAAATAAATAAAAATTTTAAAAAAATTTATTAATATTAAAGGTATGGAAGGACTTGAATTTTCTAGTAAAAAATGTTGGTGAGCAACAAATCTGAAGTCAGAGCAACAGGAGGAGGTGCCTATAAGCAGATTTCTATGAACATGGGTCATACTAAAAGTGCGTGGGAAACAACCATTTGGTACTCTCCGCTGTGGTATGGCATTTTTTAGACTATTACGAAAAACAGCTTTTTTTAAAAGTGAAGCTTTCCATGTGCGCCAAAATAACAAAAATGACAAAAGCTTCTAACTATTCAATTAATGTGAATTTTATAGATAGAGTGCACAGAATAAGGGCGGTAAAAATAAATCCAATAGAAGATATTGCAGGATTCGATTAAGAAATTAAGGAGCTGGCTGACTATTAACGAAGAGACGTCTAATATAATTTGTAAAAGTGGCGAAAATATAAATAAAGCGTCTGCTGTCCACAATATCAACAATGACGAAATAACCACCACTTCAACAAGTTAATAAAACCGCTGAAAATGAAAGGATTACATTATTGCGAAAACAAACTGAGGTGCTACAAGAAAACGGAAATCGCTTGGAGTCCATTAAGTAGTATTTAGACGACACATATCATTACCAAGGAAACAGGTTGGAAAGTGAAGAGGAACGCCTTGAAATTTATAGCCATTTTATGTTTTTTTATTCAAAATAATGAAATTACAAAAATGCGGAAAATAACAACCCAAATTAGAGCAGCGCTACCAACTTTACATTTTTCTTTTGTGCTAGTTTTCGTCAACTTGTCGTCGTCGTCTCGTTGTACTTAGGGAATACCGATTTACGAGTAAAACGACAGAAAGGCGAAGACGACAGAAAGACGACTGTTAAAATATGAACGCCAACGGGAATAGGTCCGAATAAAAACCACATGAAGTGAGCGTCGACGACGCGGATGGAGAATTGGACAGACATCGGAGAAACCATAAATCCATATATCTATTCTTAATCAGTTATTTTGAAAATACTGTTTCGAATAAATACCACAGCCATCAACCCCCTCAAATTTCATATTTGACGAATATTTATGGCCAACTTGGCAGACTTGGCAAAAGTCACTTCTGACCGTTTTCAATGACCCAATCAGAAGTCCTCTTTACCTACGTGAAATTATGCACCCCACCCCACACTCACCATTTTGAGGGCTTCTCTCAAACTGCGAATCCAAAAAATCCCGAGAATCGGATTTAAAGTAAATTACAGAAACTAAAATTAGACTTATAGAAGAAGTTTCTGACAGACAGACAACACTAGGACTTACGAAGGACCACATAGTTAATCGATAGTTCTTGTTGCTTATCCATTGTATGTTGAAAAATGCGATTTGTTTGGAAGGTTCATTGACCACCTACTCTTTGTTAAAAAATTGCGGTATTTTCCAATATTTTTTATTATTTTGTAGTGAAAAGGCCGATTTACAAAGCAATGGTAGACTTTCCAAAAATTGTTTCATCAGGACCAGTTGAGTAGTGCTTAGTAACCCACCACTCAGGAGCTCGAATCCAAGGGAAAGGTAATGAAATTATACTGTGGTAATTCTGCGAAACCCATCTGGCTTAGGTAACTGGTGCCGCTGCTTAATATATTCCACAAGAAAAGTAGCTGCATTTTTACGTAAATCACCAGGACGTAGAGAGGGGAAGCGCAGAAGTGTCGCAAGATTAGTGATATCCGGTAATAGTTCATGGTCGAGCTGAATACAAAGGTCAACACCCAGGGAAGTATGAGCAGCCACGGCCCGTTGGACTGGAGCAATGTTTCGACCGACCAATGCATTTTTCCAGTTTGCCATCTGTTTTTCTGCTTGGATCTCTTCTCATCCTTTTCAAATGTGTAATTTTTGTGTTCCCGTGCCACTTTTAGCCATAAGCCAATTGTGGCAATTGCCGAATGCAGCAATGCCTGCCACAGCATGTGGTACTCAAATACATAGCCAACGCTCATTTGGTCATTTTTCGCAACTTCTGGGAAAGTGGCACTTAAACTTATGTCCGCATAGACCAATGGTCGCAAATGACCACAAACGTGCATGATAGTGAGCACTAAAAATAACAATATGAATTGCAATATAGCCATTATAGATAAAAAAATTTACGGAGAATTTGAAAGGCCAAAAATTAAATAGTGTAAATATTTTGCTTATCTGACTTATCCGTCAAGGCTCTAGTGATGTGTGTATAAGTGCAGGAAGTTTTCAATTTTAGCTTACCAAAAACAATGCTTGATTCCTTAACTGCATTTATTTATTTCTTAATTTATTTATTATTAACTCTATTTGTTAATCTTTGCAAAAAGGCGGGAAAGGGAAATTAAATCAAATTGGCCACACTTATCGGAATGACCGATGACAATTAGTATTCAATTGGTGGCCGTTATACTCGACATCACCATATAAAAACTGTAAATATCAATATAAAAAGCTGCTGCGCATTTTATTATATACATATTTTGAAGCAAACTGCATTTTAAGTACACAAGTGAAAGTCTCTAATTGTTGTCCGATTACTTTAAGCAAACCGATAAGTCGATAGCAAAGATGCGCGTAGAATAGTAACAAAAAATGTGTCCATCAATAGCTAAACAGCTATGAGTTAGAAGAAGAAAATAGGAAAAGAGCTCTGGAATTATCGTGATTCGTTCAGAGAAAGAACTATTAAGTTTAGTGGATTTAGTGTAGTGACGATTTAATCTTTGTAACACGATGGCTAACTATTTAGCACATGATGTGAAGTCGCGCGAGCGAACAAGCGACATCAAAATGAAAGACGCAAAACCATTTGCACAAATGGACCTCGGCATTTATGTGAAGCATGGGCTTGAGATCCATAATTTTCTCTTTCCAACTGCTATTCAAGCCACATCTATTCCATTAGCCATAGCAGGCCTAGGTAAGCCACACGCACACACACAGGTGTATTGGCGACTTTTATTTTAACACAATTCATTCTGATTTCTATAGACCTCATAGTGCAGTCGAAGAGCGGCACCGGCAAAACGCTTATTTTTACAATTCCCATTTTGGAGAAATGCGTGCAACGTATACAGTTTCCGCAGGCGCTGATTGTGGCGCCTACACGTGAAATTGCGGTGCAGATTGAGGACACCCTAAACGGCATCGGCCAAAGGTTGAAATCGTTTCGGGCGGTGAGTTGTATTGGTGGCATGGACTTAGCCGCAGATCGCAAACGACTGGAGTTCGCGACCGCAGTAGTGGGCACACCGGGCCGCTTATTGCACCTTATTGAGAACAAGGTGCTAAACACCTCATCAGTGCAGATCTTTGTGCTTGACGAGGCCGATAAACTTTACACCCATTCGTTTCGTAAAGATGTGCACCGTTTGAAGAAAAATTTGCCAGCGACGTATCAGACCATCGCCTGCAGTGCCACATTCCCCAATGAACTCGATAAGGAGTTAGTGAAGATCATGCGTGAACCACTCCTTATTTCAAACAGCGATCGCGATTCAGTGCTTGTGGGCATACGGCAGTTTGTGTACATGGTTAATGAGGAGAAGAACAGCATGACGGAGATGCGTGCTAAACTGGAAGCGGTGTGTAAAATCTTTCAGTGTATGACATTCAAACAGTGTCTAATCTTTGCGGGCTCAAAATTGCGTGCAGACTCCTATTGTAATTACTTGCAAAAAGACGGTTGGCCGTGTGAATTGATTTCGGGCGCTCAGAATCAAATGGTGAGGCTGGACAATTTCAAAAAGTTCCGCAAACTCGAGACTCGCATCATGATCGCAACAGATGTAATGGCGCGTGGCATCGACTCGAAACATGTAAATCTCGTGATTAATATGGAATTTCCAAGCGATATTGTCACCTATCTCCATCGCATAGGACGCGCTGGACGCTTTGGGGCACACGGGATCGCGATAAATTTACTTACACTATCGCAGATGGACACCTTCAAGAGCATGGTTTCCAGCATTGGATCACCAATGAGTGTGTTTTGTTTTCCGTCGGAAACCCCGCCAGTTTCAGATATCGATTTTTGGGACTTTGAAAATTATCAATTTTCACAAATTATTCGCGCTTCTATAGATATAGAACCAGAGAACGGCGCCTCTGATAAAACGGACTTAAGCATTGATACGAAGACATTTTGCGTCGATAACTATAAAAATAATGAATCAGTTGGCGAAAATGCACCTAAGCTAGTTGCTCTAACCAATTCTGTATTAGCAGTGGGCGAATCCTTGCAGAGTTCAACACAACAGTTGGCAGTTTCTAATACAATTGATGATGCGAGCAGCCTTAAATCTGATAGTTCCAATCAATCCGAACATGCCAAACACTTTGACGATATGTCAAATTTGGAATGCCAAATGTTAGCTAAGCCAGCGCGTATGGAGAAATTTACTGATATAGGTGTTGTGCCAAATAAAGAGGGGGAGTCATCTGAAACCCCTGTACTCGGGGGTAGCCAAAGTGGTGATGTTCGCAGTGTTCATGAACAAGAGAACCATTCCGAATCCGAAGGTTCGATTTCCAACAGCGATTGGCTATATTCTGCAAGCAGCAGGGAATCTCTGACATCTTTAGATTCGGAAACATTTAACAACTTTTCAGAAAATGATCTCGATAAAAATCTGGAGTTGCTCGCAAATATCGACTTCGCTAAGGTTGAAAGCTGTACAAAAGAAGAACTAGTGTCTCAACTAGGATTTGCTTGCGCTATTAACGAAGCGTGCTTCGCCATTGGCAAACATAACAAGCTAATAATCATGCATACTGAGGATTTTGAAAAGGAACCGGAGGAGATGCTCATTCAACGACTTAAGTTAGTCATACAGGGCACGTGTGTAGATAGCGAATGTAGAAAAGATCCCAAAGCTAAGGTAGAACATTATTGGCTAAACGATGGGCATGCAAATGTAAAACACAAGGAAAATGTCACCGAATTGCAGTATGAGCACGGTAAACTAATAAGGGAAGTTTTCGAGGTGAAGAAACGAAGCAGGGTGCAAACACAATTTAGGAAAAAGAAGATTGCAGCGGTTTGCAAACTATGTGAAGAATTCACAGTAGTGAAAGGAAAGCCTATACCGACTTTCAGTATCAAAGACGATAAAGTAAGCGACATAAATTCAGCGGAAAGTGGAGACGAAGGCGACGATGAAGAAGTGAGCGATGAGAATAAAGAAATTTCTGCCGAGCACAGTGAACTTAGAAATAAGATTTTGGCGGAATTTGCTATCGGATGCAATGGTGAAGATAATGAGCACATTTTAAATTATCTGATACCTCGGAAGGATGATATATCTCAATCAGACGAGTTGTCCGACATCAGTTGGTCAGCCCCGCCAGATGACAACGATTTTCTATCAGACAACGAGGTAGAGCAATCTGAGGAAGAAGATAATGAAGCGGTGAACGAGGTGAGCCAAACAGTAAGAAACGAAGTCAAGCTAGAGACAAACGTAGTTCAAGCAGTGGCAAGCGATGTCCAATTTGATGAGGTAAATTTTTTATATTGTTAGGAGAGAAACAATCAATCAACTTCTTCTTCTTGTGTGACTAGACAGAATTTGATGGCATGGCAGGACTTCAGGGCAAATGTGATGGAGGCGAAGAGCTGGTCATGTCTACCCGACCTAATGAGACATTTAAAATAGATGTATTAAATCAAAGTAAGAATGTTTTTGTACCAAAGACTGCAACAAATATATCGATGAATGAAGTAGAGCATTCAACGATAGTTGGACAGACAAACATCGTCGATAAAATAGACACAAGTCAACTTGAATCTATTCAAACAAAGGCAGATTGTATTGAGACAGCAGAAATAAAAAACACAAGGCTTGGCGCTAATAATAACTATGACGTTGTAGATGAAGCAGGAAGTCATCAGACAAGCGAAAGTTTGTACGAGACCAAACACTTTCCTTCCTTGGTTCAGAGTGTTCCTATGGCCGCGGGATTTATAAACTCTGTTGGAGTGTTTTCTTGTGCAGAAACTTTACGCGAAAAACAGAAACAGCTATCTATAAACATGGGACCAGAGGTGAGTATTTAAGTGAAACAAAATACAATTCTCCGAAACGACTCAATTTCAAAAATTTCGAAATTCCAGTTTCACATTTCGCCAAATACGTCTTCGCCAACAACACCACCAGCCAGCCATGACGGAGACATTGACTATGTTTATGGTGAGATTCGGACGCCCAGCGCCTCCACTGTTTCACATATCACAGACTCAAGTGCTTCGCACATACCGGGAACTATTTCTAGTGGTTTCGATGAGCATACTTCGAGTGGCTCATCGGGTATTGATACGTCAAATATTGCCTACAATGGTGGTGATACATCGTCGTGTACCACGAGTAATCCAGTTTTAACCACCAATGATGATTTCTTTTCAACTGACATTGAAGAAGGACAATGTCGTAACTACGAATTTGGTGATGACTATGATTACGATGTAAGCACAACTGATGCTGAGACCCATCCGTCCAATGAAACCTCAAGTGAAATTTCTGGCAGCTCCCAACTCAATAAAGACTTTCATGAGGTTCAGCACATTTGGAATAATTTGTATTGGCACCAACGCAAATTTGTTGAGAAATATGTTGCCCTAACACGTGAGTTGTCTCTGCTACAAAAATAAATCAAGTTGGTGGCTTTGCTTAGTACTAATAATACAAACTGAATAGAATTGAAAAAAATGAAGTTCCACTATTAAAATTAAGTTTGTGAACCTGGAAAGTACTTGAAGATAATGAATTGAATTCAATAAAATTATTCTTTTTATATGATCGATATAATTGCGTTAAAAAAAGTAACAAATCTTTGTATTAAATACAAATGTTCTTTCCATATTTTCCAAACATGAATTATTACCTACTTCTGTGCCTGTGAATAGCCAATTCGGTAATAACAGTGCATAATTGTTTTGTACGCTTTAAATTTACATAAAACTGTTTGTGCTGTTTTTTTCCTCAGTTCTCATATTTTCCATATTGCAAGATATGCAAAAATGTTCAACAAATTGACAAACCCCACAGAGACTCACGCCAAAGTCGGCTCGAGTTGAGTACGGTTGTGCTGAGTTGAGTTTATTAATCGGCCAAAACTAATCTACGTCGTAATTCAGTTGTTTCAATTGGCAACATATTCCGTGAACTCCTTTACCACCCCACCTATCCGTTGTTGGCGAGTTGCCATTGTCAGTACTTGGTAACTCTCGCACTTCGAATGAGTCTCGTTCATATCGAGCGACAACAATCAAGCCGCAATTAAATTCAAGTAGTATGAACAATTTTGTACGTTGCAGCAAAGTGGTTCAGCATCACAATTTTGTGATGAAATTTTTAACGGGGATAATGGAGACAACACGATTCTTATAAAATACTCCCATTATCAGCTTGTGGGTTCAAGTCGTTCATGCCACTCAATTGACGTTAACCAAAAAGGGCAAATTGGTGAAAATGGTTGAATTTAATGAGATACAAAGGTCCATAGAAATTCCCGAAGACTTATCCCAAAACTAAAAGTTATTTTTTCGGAAAAAAAAGGCTGACGTGAACATCAAATTCTAGATTCATAATGTATCAGGTCTGCAAACTCTCAAATATGTTGAATGAAGTGTGAGTCACTCTTCATGTACCCAGAGTTGTTTCTTACTCACATTTTGCCTTTGAAAGGCATACAATTTTCGGTACGGCCAACGCTGGCCTTTCAGCGCTGCGTGTGCATGAGATTTTTGTGTGCCAAAATTCTCCAACTGAATTTATGCGGATTTTGTATAATAAAATATTATCAACCACTGTTACGATCACGATTTTCAATATGCAAATGATTTCATCTGACCAACGCTTTCAATGCGTCAGTTATAAACAACTATAATAGTAAATTCGGATTGGAAAAATGATTTATAAAAAAAAATACATATATACATATCTCTTTACATATATTTAAAACACAGTGGGAAAACGAATTTGTTTCCCTCTGATGGCCGCAACTTTCAACCAATTTAGTTGGTTTTTCTTTTAAATGTAGATAATTATGGTAATAATCGAATAGACAAACAAATTTAAATAATATTTAAAAGAAGAGACAGAGTACGCTTATGTATGAGCAAATATTTAATTATATTTCTGATTATAAAGTAGTAGTGGCTTTTAATGAAACTGATTGTCATTTGCGTAAATTATTGAATTTATTAATATAGTGAATAAATATGTAGGAGCATGGTAGAATGTACGACATTGAAAAAAAGGAACAGTGAAATTCGTCAATTATCAATTATCAATTATCATCGTCAAGAATCATGCTAAGAAAATTTAGTCTTAGTCAACAATCTCCTAAAGCCAGGAGGCAAGCTGCTGTCACAGAAGAAGAAAGTTAAGTACAGCGCACGCAACGAACGCAAGATGCTCGAGAACGCAGTATGTTGAATGTTTTATTAAAATGTCATTGAAATTATTGGAAGAAGAAATGTAACCTTTCAAACACTTGTCCGTTTGATACAAACGGATTAGTATTGCACAATGTACGGGTATGAATACTTTTTATTGCACCTAATATATGTTTTCTTATACATCAGAAGTTACAGTTATTTTTTTTTGGGCTTTTGCCCTGAACTTAGGACCGACTAACTAGCTCGTGATCGATGACTGTTCACACGACACCCTTCTCCACTACAGTCCACCAATGTCTCATTCGATTATTTGCTACTACTAAAAAGATCTGTACCAATGACAGCTCCAGACAGGCTTACGCCAAACAGTTCTACGCATACCATTGTACCCTCCCTTGGACTTGCATTCCATAGCGCCATGCAGGTGCAGTTATTGCACCTGATCTTGTTTTGCGGCGACTGCATGTTTTTGCCGATGAGTAGCCAGCCCAGTTTGGCTATCCTGGCGTTTAGATATTTTACCATTCTGTTGATATGGGTCTTGGCCTATACAGATAGACACCCAGATATTTGTGGTGAAAAGCTTGTCGAGCGTAGGTCCCAGTACGCTTACTTGGTTTTTTCCTTCAGCATGACGTTAACTACTATTACAGTTTGCATCACAGTGTAAATAAATATCAGCAAATTGGATAAGGTGTGTAGGCCTTGCTGTTCCCGTGAGTTCAATAATGAATCACCCCAATTGGGGTCAGTTAATGTACCGCATAGTGCAATGGAAGAAGACTTTGATTTTTGAGCCTTTATAGAAACTTGAAAGGAGAAGATGTGCTCATTTCACACATTCCCATCATTCCTTCCGACAATCCATTCGACTTCAAACGACTGCACTTCTCCATTCGCCTTTCAATAAGGCACAAGGCACAATAATTTGAGGTGTGCCGATTAAATCTAGATTAAATTAATCTTTTACACAAGCCCAGTTGTATGCAACATACAACTTGTAACAACATGTAACAAGCTGCAACATGCTCACGTGTCGGAGAGCCAATACATTGATTTGTTTTTGCTAAAGCGGAAAGACTGAAAATATTCTCTACCCTAAAGCACTTGAATAATAAAGTCAAGGAAATAAAACTAATATTTATACTTTTCCTTTGTATAAACTAGGAAGCATCCTTGCGCACATTGGCAAATAAAATGGAAAATTCTGAAAAGCAAGGACTCAACACTGCCTCAGGGTAGTAAGGCCTACTTAAGAAGAGCTTGCCATCTAGTCCGGTCCTTCGTTTCCGCTTTCCAGTTTCGGGTCAGTTTCTCGGCATCTGTCTCGACGTTGTCCTTCCAGCGGATCGGTGGTCTCCCCCGCCTTTGAGTGCTATGACGAAGTACAGAGTTGTAGAGTTTCTTCGCCGGAGCGTCATTGTCCATGAGCTCGACATGGCCAAGCCAGTGGAGTCGATGCAACCTTACCCTTCGGACGATGTCCAAGCCTTCGTACAGCGAATATAGCTCCTGATTTTAGCGTCGTCTCCATACTTCTTCACAGCATACTGGACTGAAAATTTGCCGCAGAACCTTTCGTTCAAACGCACCAAATGCATACTTTCCATTTCCAGTGTCCATTTCCAGTTTCTTTTTCCAGTGTCCATGTCTCTGCGCCGTACAGTAGAACCGGAAAAATTAGAGTCTTATACAACAGCACCTTCGTGTTTTTACGCAGGAGTTTTGATTTCAGTTGGCTTCTCAGGCCATAGAAGCAGCGGCTGGCAAGCATGATTCTTTGGCGTATCTCCAATGCGATGTTGTTTGTGGAGTTAATATTGCGCATGTACTTTGTCTTTCCTTCGTTGACTGCAAGACCCGCGACTTTGGCTTCTCCTTCGAGATTGACAAAAGGCTCAATGACATCTCTTTGTGACCTTGCGACGATGTCGATGTCACCTGAATAGCCTTGAAGTGGGGTGGACTTAAAAACGATAGTTCTCTCGTCGCAACACCCGCTTGACGGATATTTCTTTCCTGAACTATGTTGAAGAAGGCGCAGGACAATGCGTCACCCTGTCTAAACCCACAGTTCCGACTGCTACCCCGCTATGTGCACCACTCACAGTTATCCGACACAACTGAATGAACTTTGCAGGTATCTGGAATTCACGTATAGGTAATTCAACGTATAGGTATTTCCGATATATCGAGACGTACGCAGCTTTGAAATCGATGAATAGGTGATGGGTATCGATGTAACTCGCGAATCTTCTCAAGGATTTGTCTCAATGCAAAGATCTGATGGATCGTTGACTTGCCCGGCCAGAAACCACATTGGTATTTAACTATCAGGGGGCAGGCAAATTCCTCAAGGCGATCGTAGAGAATGATGGAAAGCACCTTATAAGCGGAATTTATTATGGATATTCTTCGATAGTTCGAGCAGCGCATTCGGTTCCCTTTCTTATAAGTGGGACTTATGACACACTCCAGTTTTTGGGCATGCTCTCCTCTGTCCGTATTCAACAGATGGTCCTATGCACGCGCCCTATAAGATCAGTGCCTCCTGCTTTAAGCAACTCTGCAGCAACGCCGTCTAAACCTCCTGCTTTGTTTGTTATTTTTGAGCCGTCTAATTGCACCTTCTACGTCGGCGTAGGTAGGTTTTGGGACTGGGTTCTCATTACTGAGGTGTGGGGCCTTATCAATTGGCATCGAGGTGCCACCCAGCAGTGTCATAAAATGATCTCCCCACTCGTTGAGTATCTCCGCGGTTATTGCGTTTAAAGGCATTGGACCCAGGTTTAAAACCGATTGTTAGCTGTTTGTTTTTTCGTAAAAATTCCAGGGTCCTCCCGTTAGCGTGGCTGGTTTCCACTTCGTCTAGCTCGGATTACATTAATGCTCTTTTTTTCCTCCGCTATAGGTTGCATTCTTTTTCCCGTCATTTTCTGTACTCCTCCTCAGTGCTCGGTGGAGCATTCGCTGCCGTGCTTCGTTTTTTCGTCTATTAATCTCAACGCATGGTTTCCTTTGCACAATGAGTGCGAAACCAATGATGTTATCCGCAGTAGATTTGATGAGGTTACAGCATTGATTCCACTCATCCTCAATGCTGGCGGAGGCGTGGGTTTGGCACGGTTGCTAAGTCGAGAGCCGATGTTCGTATTCCTGGGCGAACTCCGGTGAGGAAAGTTTTCTAACTTGGTACCGCTGTATTCAGTTTGGCTGGGTCTTTCTTAAGTTAGAAGCTCTGACTTTTGCCACGACCAGATAATGGTCAGAGTCGACGTTTGCTCCTCGAAAGGTACGTCCGTCTATCATGATTTGTTGGTTGGTTTTTGGTTCGACCATCGGAATGGCGCCAGGTTACCTTGTGGATGTCCTTATGGGGAAAGTTGATGCTGCTGATCACCAGGTTAATTGATGCCGCAAATTCGATCAGTCGGCTGCCGTTGTTTGTGTACTCGTCATGTAGGCTATGCGAACCGGCTTAATTTTTGTCGTCATCTTGGCTAATAGCGTGATCCTATTGTGTCGTGACAGTAGCTGGAGGGAATCAAGCCATCCCTTTCACTCCTGGACGAGAATTTCCAGGACGTGCCTTGATCGCTGTTTGGCTATTAGAAAAGATAGATATATTTTGTCCTCTTGGTCCTTTTTCCAAAAGGTTGCGCGCACAGTTATCTATGTCGTGGATCTCCGTTCGTAGGACGGTGGGCCATTTGCCCGTTGCGATTGAGATTTTAGCGTTTGATTCGAAAATCCCGGTGTACCTTCGGTGTACCATGTATTGCCCGGGTTGCCGACTTCCCAATCAGCTACTGGCGAGGAGATCCGTAAAGCGCCGGGCGCAGCGTAATTCCGTGGTAATATGGTCTAGTCTGGCACAGATTGAGATACCAGGGATTAGGCTAATACAAAAAGGAGTTTACGGATGGAGTCAGCAATTCAATTGTATCTTAAGTTGTGTGGTTACTCAACTGATTTATGAGCATAAAATAAAACTTACATTTATTTATTTGTCTCGAAATAGTGTAGCATAAACTGTTGTTGTAATTTTATAAAATAGGGACGTGGCGGCGATTAGCTAGACCCGGCAAACGTTGTTTTGTCATCAAAGAACGTTTGTGCATTTGTTAATATTTGTAGGTGACAAATTAAATAAACAGTACTTGTACTTACTTAAAGTATATATGTATATATAAAATCATTCATTTAAAACTGTGTTAGTGAATGGTGATTGGAAAAAAACACTATAGTAATGTGGCAAACAAGATTATATAGAATAAGTCAGTTTTATTTACGTAACTTCGGAAGAATCCGCCTTGTAGCCCGACGATTATATTTGATTGATTTAATTTTACTTTTATTTTCGTTTTAAATTTGACTGGCCAAGTTGCATCGGAAAAGTCAGCTAGAGAACGCCTGAGGTGAGCTATACATGTTCTGTTTTTAAATATAAGTGTAATGGATGTCTTATATCTCATTCGCTTATGTTGCACAATCATTTGAAGTGGAAAAGGAAATGTATTTCAATCCACAATTCATTTCGATTTTTGTTTGTTTGCTGGTTGGCCTCGAGTTTGAAATCATAATCAGCTAAACATAAATCTGTAGTGGAGTGTAAACGGGAAATGCATTTCATTGAATTATGTAACTTGAGTGCGCAAACGGAAACCGCTAATGACGTCTGATTTTTCATGATTTGTGCCACATCGACAGGCGGTGATAGTAAAAGGTGTACCTTGTACCTCTTCAGTGTCTCATGCTGAGTTCCAAGTGGGTAATTTTCGGTGTATTCATAAGTTCATTGGGCGCACTTCACAGCGATTTTTCTACAAATTATAAATTTTCACTTTTGTGGCAGTTGTAGAAAAAAGATCATGATCTCTGTTTAAACGAAATCCTTTCAAGAGTTTTTTCTTTGAATGGCCTTCGCTGCCGCCCTTTCACACACTTTCACACATTTTCACACAATTTCAAGTGATTATATTTATCTCTTTTTTCTGCTTACAAATACAACAAAAGCTCATTGAATGATTGATTTATGTTGTTACTTTATAGCACAGTTGTCTACAGTTGGCCCAGTCCTCCTTCCCATTACCAGCCGCAGCACCTTTCATTGTTTCTGTAGCTCAGAACATTTCAAAAGGCTTACGAGTGTTTCGTTCGCTTCTGTCCAGTTGGGCTGAGTTGAGTTGAGCTGAGCTGAGCTGATTTGAGTTGGTGCCTTAGTGACTTGGCCATTGAGCATGGTGCGAAAGCAACTTGATCTATTTGCTAATTGCAGCATAACGGCAACTTGTTCAGGTCCATTGTCTGTCTTTTCGCACCTGTTGCCGGGGGGTAGATCGACGGTCGCATCGAGGAGAAGCTACGTGAAGCAATCCAATGTTGGCAAATGACGCCTTCTTGCACGCCGAACTCGACGAGCTGAGCTGACTTTGTATCTGAGAGTTTGCAATGAAAATCTATCAATCGTTAGCGAAAAGACAAGAAATAAGAAAAAAGAAAAACACCAGCAACAAGAAAAACTTTGCTTTTGAAATGACCTTCGGCGGTGTTTCGCTTTATAGATTTGTTATTGCTATTGTTGTTATTGGTCGTGTTGGTGTTGTTGCAATTACAGTTGAGTTGCTCGAAAACGTTCTTTCATTCGCTCGCTCGCCGGCCTTTGAGAATTGATGTTTCAAGGTTGCCCAATTAAAAATGACATTTGCAGCATAATGCGCTGCATTTAACATGTTTTATTGCACAATTTTGTATTTTGCGCATTTTCTTGTTCTTTTTGTTGATGTTTGCTTGTGGTTGTTGTGGTTGTTGTTGTTGTTTCTGGTGTTATTCTTGTTGTTTCTTTTAACTAATGTTATATCACATAATTGGCGTAGGTTGCTTTCGTGACAATGCGCATTAAGCTTCGTTTCAATTCACTTTGGTTTCTTTAATTTTATAAATTGCAATAATCAGCGAACATAATTTGACTTAATTAGTCAACAGAGAATTGAAAGTTTTTCATAAACGCTGTGTTGTGCGCTGTGTTGTTCTGTTTTACAATATCTTGTGCAAGTCGCTGCAGGCACTGGAATGTCTCAGATTTGTCAGAAGTAAACCCAAATCCTCTAGCTTTAATTGCTGGCATATGGTATTGTATATTCATTACTTGCTCAAATAGAAATACGTACTTGCATGTTGTGAATGAGCAATGTTTCTATCCAGTTATCCACCCACAATATTAAATTTCCTGTCATGTTTGCGATATAAGAAATTGAGATCGAAACTCCCAATCTAAGAAACATATATGTACTATAAATATATTACAGTGGGTGGTAACACTGAAGCAGAACAAAATAGTATAAAAAAATAAAAATAAAATAATTAAATGTTACCAACCGTTAAATGAAATAGAATGCCAAATATTGGAATTAACGCTAATGGCGATAAGCCTAATACCAATAACTGATAATTGTAATATGGAACAGCAATAACAACAATAATAATTAAAACAAGTACAACACATACAAAATATATATAGACAAATACAATTGGCCGCGAGCGGTCTGAGAGCCAAGTTCGTTTCTTAAGTCTTTTGAATCGAATTGGCAGCCGGCAAAAATGTGTCGAAGTGCTGAGTTTAACTAATTGGACACGTAGTAAGTGATTATTTGCATGTCAAAGGTATTACATGTTTAAATAATTGTTTTATATTGTACGTTTACATGGAAAGGCAAACATCATTACAAACTCAACACCTGCGCCAACTAATATTTTAGCACCACTTTCAAAGCGAACAATCGCAGATTTTTGTTCGTTAGGTCGGGTTTTTATGGATTTTTCTTTTTAACAATAAAAAGTCCGGTATTTTTTTATTTTATTTATTTTTATTTATTTTATTTTATTTTACTTTTTATTTGAATATTTATTTTATTTTTTTTTAAATTTATTTTTATCAAGAGTTATTCCGAAAGCAGGAGGTGGCAGAGTGGGCTGCAATACAGAGGGAGGGAAACTTATGCGGAGCGGGTCTAGTGGCTTGACAATTTTTCATTTTCTCACGCTCCTCATTACATTTGGAACATGAGTACACACGCGATACGCTTTACGAGTACATGCGACGAACGTTTTTGGTAGGCCACATGTCGCTTCTGCTCTGGAGGGCACAAGGCTTGCATATTTGTAACGAGGCAAGGAAACTACTCGCTATGCTTAGCTATGCGCCCATTCAACTTAGTTGCAAGCAGCTTCAGTTTTCTAGCTCTAAGTGGCTTCTTTTTTGTTGATTTTCGTCTGCCGCTGTGCAACATCAAAGGCAACGGGGGCAGTCGTCGGTAGCAACTGCAACGTGGCTTTCGTGTTTACTGCTTTGGCCCCTGGGCTGACCCAGCATTTATTGCTAAGATGCTTGCCGTGTATTAAGTCGGCATTTTCGGCCACCACGCTGCGTCACCTGATCTATGCGCTTCAAAATACGCTCCAGCGGCTAAGCTTATTGACTAATACTTCGCTGCGTTCATACATGCCATCACTGGAATTGCATATCGAGCCTAATACCTTAGCACCACATCCGAATCGCAAATGGTTTGTTCAATTTATTGCCGGCCGCCGGTCGCGTTGCACTAAATAGTTTACAATGGTGTTGTGATTTTATCCGGCGATATTGTCTAATGTGAAGTGAATTATTAAGAGTAAGTATAGTGAATGAGGTGAAAACGAGTCGGTCGCGAGAGTGTAAATGCAAAGTGAATGTGGAATTTGAGTTTATAAAAAACGAGTTATGGGCTTGCTTAACTAATTGCGGAGAAAGGGAATTACGATTATTAGTAAGTGCAAGAAATTAATATTTATGACTATTATCGTAAATAAGATCTGCCGATGAAAGGAGTAATGTGAAAAAACTAAGTCCATTAGAGCAACTTAGTTAACACATTTTGAATTGCCATGGATTTCACAACAAACGAACTAACAACAAAAAGTTAGTTGATTATCGGTGAAGCACCGATGGGTAAATCTCGAGTAACTGAATTTATTAAAAAAATAATTCGAATTAATTGAATTAACTTGCCAGCAAATTTTTCTTCACGAAGCTTGACGCTCCTACGTCCTGGATTACTTAAGCACAAATCGCTAATGGACAGCGGATTTCAATTGCTGGAACAGTACCAAGAAGATATCGCTAGCAAAAATTAGAAGACAGCCATAGACAACAAAGAGCAAAACAAAGGGGACTGCTAATTTGGATGTTTGGATGGATGGAAAATTCTAGCTAAAATAAATTCTGTTTAATGCTTGCCCGACGAAATCAATCTGAAGATCCCGAGTTCTTTTATTTGTTCTATGTATTGTTTACTGCAATAATTTAAAATAATTTTCCCAAATAAAACATTTCAGTTATTTTCGCATAATTCACCATTTTTATTTTTTAATTGGAAAACCGTTTTGGTGTAATTCTCAATATGATATATATTTTAATCACCGCCACATGTGTATTGTGATTTAGTGGTGGCAGTAAAGAGGCAGTACACTGAGACTAAGTCTTGCCAACCTCCATCAATACTGTTCCGCACACTCCTCGCCAGTGCAGGAGCACAATTGCGCTTACTCGACCCACCAGTAGAGCTGTGGTGAGCCCACTGGCTGCTGCCGACTCGATTCGAATGCGCTCAGTTGCAGCGTAGAAGTTGTCATAAAAATTCGCGAAATGCAACAATTTAATGAATTTGCGCATATGCGTGGAATGATTAGTGAGCAAGGGGCAATCGTCGTCGTTATGCCGCCCTTGCAGACAGATATACGAGCGGTACAACCGCAGATTCAGAGACAGAGACAAAATGCCTAGTAAGACCAAATCAGACCAGACCAGACCAGACCAGACAACCACATTCGGCAATCACAAGGCCTCTATGCGCTGCTGAGTTGAGATTGAGTTGAGCCACTGGCGTAGAGTTGTTCAATAGAATTCAGACTCGGAATTAGAATCAGAGTCAATGTGCCTATAGAAGACTAAAAGACCGCTTTGCAATTCGGCAAGGTTTCGTTCTCAGAAGGCAACAGCGACAGGCCGCGACGCTGGCTCAAATGGGCGGCCTCGTTTGGCTTTGGATTAAAAGCGCGTAGTTTGGTAATTATTAGGCAACGTGTTTTCCGTCTGTCCGTCTGTCTGTCTGAGTGCCTTTGGCTGCTGCCTTATTGGCAAAAGTACTCCTTTGCCTTTGACAGCTGCGTTGTTGCTAGGCCAACAGTGTTGGCTGACTGCAACTCATTGTTGTTGTTGCATTAGACACTACATTGCCTTGCCAGCGCCCATGCAACAAAATACACTGAAGTTCGGTTATAACGACGACGTCGATTACAACTTTGGTAACGCTGCCGCACCGTTCTAAAATAACATTTAAGGCCGCACAATTCTCAATTGGTTGACTAACTAATGAATTTGTCTGGCTAGTAATCGCCACTTGGGATTGCTTCCACTCCTTTGGGATGGAAGTAAGAAGAGAAGGATCTGCTGTAGACTGCTTTTCGAAAGCCTCTGTTTTTGGGCCTCAAGTTTCAGCTGAAGAAAACTGTCAGGCTTGGAAGACAGAAGTTGGCTGTCATTGAAGGTCAATGCACTTTGTTCAAGTGTAGAAAAATTCAAAATCTCTGATCAGGGGTTTTAGAGTTCTTTCTTACCCTTTTCTGATAACACACCGACAGCTGATGCTTCATGAAATACACTTTTCGAGATACAACATG
Organism: Cacoxenus indagator; assembly: GCA_035041755.1. Lineage (NCBI taxonomy): Eukaryota > Metazoa > Arthropoda > Insecta > Diptera > Drosophilidae > Cacoxenus > Cacoxenus indagator. Next base: position 530,707 of record JAWNKX010000018.1, on the reverse strand, counting down.
GTCACATTCCCAAAATAATTTTTCTGCATTATTACTATAAATCGGGCTATTTCAAGGCAATGGAAATTCAAAATGTTAATATGCTATATATTTTTAAATTCGAAATTAGTGGCCAAAGCTAATTATTTTGATACCTACAAATCAATCAATCAATTAAGTGACGAAATAGATAGAAGTTCCGCTCCGTCACCCACTTTAATCGAAATCTTATTCTAGAAGCTTGAAACTGCCAACAATTTTTAAAGAAAATACCTTCACAATCTGACAACTACATTCTGTATTGTTCCTAGATAGATAGATAGACAATGAAGTTAATATACTGTGACGCTCACCACTAACTTAGCGCGTGCAGTAAGAGGGTAGTTTGATAAGGCAGTGAATATCTTCGTGTAGTAACTTAAACTGCAACACTGCGCTGCACCTGTCAACTATTGTACCATCTGTTAATGGGCTACTGTCAAATTTTAAGCACAATGTGTCACATAGTTTGTGTTTGACAGTCATTGAAAGCAGACATCCTCGTTACCTTCTTTGATGAAAGTTCACTCAGAGAAGCCAACCTTGTTTTGAATTATCTTTCACAATACACCAGAAGCCAAGAAACAGTCAAAGCATTTTTTTTTTTTTTTTTGAATCAGGCTGTTGTCATATCTTCTGTTTCTTTCGATCACAAGCAGCAAGGTTTCCAAACTGAAAGACCATTTTGCAAGAGTTATTTTGTTTGCTTGTCTGATGCCCATAGACCGAGCACCATGAATATTGGTACATACATATATGGATGTCATAATTTTGGTTTGGGATTTGGGAAAAGTGCCAGTGAGGCATTGGTTGACGTATGCGCGCAACAGGGCAATAACATGATCGAAGTCAGTGAGACTGAGGAAGAGCGTGATCAGCGTTTGGTTGCAAATCGAATAAGAATCGATGAGAGGAAAGGCCAAATTATCACAAGAAAAGGAGTGGTTTGTATGTATGTTAATTAATATATAAAAGCAACCAAAGAATACGAAGAAGGCGAGCGAATAAACACAAAAGAAGTAAACAAGAGCATGTCGGTGACGCGAAGTCATAAGAATTTGCCCTACCAAAAATGTGTGTACAAGGTTCGCTTAACGCGACTTTTCACTTGCTGAAGATATAAATCTTCATTCTACGCACCTCCCGAATTAAGTTTGGGCCACTGATAGCATATTATATATGTTATGTATTTTTCACGACTTTTGACTTTTTGTCAACAATTTAATAAATAACATCCAAAGGAAATTAAGCAGTTTTTCGCCGTGTTCGTAAAACAGTGACACAACACAAACCACAAAGGGAAAATAAAAGTGAACCGCCCAGTCGAGAGGACAGATAAAACCCTGGAATGTGTACTTGTGTTTATTTGCATTACTAATGTTTCGGAGCGATGTTTATCTGGATGTGCCCTCCTTTCATTGCGACTACACTCACAGATGCCTTAGCGTCGCTTGACTTTTTATAGTTGCTGCTTTTGCTTTTGCAGTTGCATGGTTGGCTACTAGCAGCAGAGGTAAGTAGCGAGTAACTGCTATCGTAAGCAAGTATGTAAGCGCAAGGTAGGATTGGAAACGAAGCAAAAAATAAATAACAAAGACCCTTTGGCTACGCCGCTGAGAGAAGTGCCTGGAAAATCGGCGTGGAGAATTTAAGATATTTTTCACCAATTAAAAATGGATTCTTCGCATTTTGTATGCTGAAGGCGCTCCCAGTATTTCTTGTCGTTTGTTGTAAATGTTATTATTGTTGTTGTTTTTTGTTAAGTGGAAAATGCAATTTGCTGCAACATTTGCTCTTTGGTGTATTTTACACTTGCCACTAAACACACGCAGATGCACACATACACACAAATACACGAAGTCGTATCATCGAATGCATTTTTATTGTTTCTTTTCTTTTTTTTTTGCCTATATATTTTTTTCTATTTGTTTCGCAAATTGTTTGAAACTTAGACACAGATACACACAAGCACGTATGTATCGTATATTTTTGCTTAGATGTCTACGCATGTTTTGCACTCGTAAATTATGTGTTGAAGAAATTGGCCCCTTTTTGCCTTTCTACAACAGCCTCAAATTATGATTATTTATCATATTTAAAATGCAATAAAATGCATTTTATGTCGACAGCGATACAGCATAAATTTTCTTCGCTTACTTGTTTGGTTTTGTTTAGCTTAGCAGTTTTTCCGCTTTTTGGTTGTTGTTTTTTTTTTTCATCTTCGCTTTCAAGCTTTTGCAATCCCTAAGTGTCAAAATAATTCATTATAATTGCCTACAGATCATTTCTGCTGCATTTTTGTCTTTTTAGCTTGTTGGCTCACATTCGCAAAGTGAACGGTTCGTCCGCAAGTCTGAATGCATTTGCTCGAAGACGCGTACTCGTAATTGAGCGAATGAGTGAAAGAATGAGCTAATGAATGATATTCGAACTAAATTTAATTAATGATGGCATTAATTTATGGCCTTCGTAGCGTGAAGATTCTAAATTGTACACTTATAAGCGAAATGTGGTATGCGTTTCGAGTGAGACCGGATTTTGAGTTGGACGCTCCGAAATATGAAATAGAAATAGTCGGACAAATTTTGGCGTATTCGTAACCAAAATAAATAAACCAGATGTAATACTATTAAAAAAAGCGCTAATATTTATAAGTTAATACAAGTCAATTATTTTGTAATTATTTCGAATATTCAGTTTTACTTATAAACAAAAAGCTCATTGATGCGTACACATTCATTCACTTTTTATAGACTCTTCTGAATCATTTCAAAGTAACGGCAGGCATACCCAAGTTGTAAGTAATTTACACCCTCACTTAAAAATTTGAGAATATAAAATGAGTGTTAATCTATATATATATAAAAGGATGTTTGTTTGTCTGTTTGATCCCTATGGAATCCGACACCGGTTGACCGAGTACCATAAAAATTGGCAGATAGATGGATGTCATCTTGGAGAATGTTAATGGCTAAGATTGATGTGAAAAAATAGTCGAATTCACTAAATATTAAGACCAACAAATTGCCAACAAGATGCTTCTCAAACTGTATGGAAACAAATAAAACACAAAGACAGAGTCTCCTCTTAGAATTGGGTTTGCCGGCAGTGCTGCTCAAATTGTACAAAGTCGAAATGTGCAAATATTCGAATGAAAATAAAAATCAAGAAAATGAAGAGTACGAAATGCCACCCAAAAAATAGTCAAACACTGGAAGATCAACGAGAAAATCGCAGCAGTAGACAGAGGGAAGAAGGTAGCAACGCGCCGGGGCCCTGCTAGTAATGATATAAAGAGGGGGTACTCACGAAATCCCTGAAATGCCTCTTGGAGGTCTTAAACCTCCTAAGGTCTTAAACGCTAAAACTAACTACAAACAAAAAAGTTCAGGGGATTGTTTGAAAATAATCGACGATTGATTAGCTTAAACCGTGTGAACTTCAAAGTTGTTACCGTTGTCAATTTATCGCCCAATCATATGGTAAAAGTGAAATAATAATGCGAAATAACGAAAATAGAGTGTATATATCTATATACTTTTAAAGATCGTACCACCGTCGTCACCAATGACTTGCAACCGTAATATACTAATACTAATACTAATACCGTAACATTTCCATGTTTCTTTGTTTACATTCAACTGACATTTGTGTCAGTTTATAGCTGGTTTATGCGCCGCGAATAAAGCGGGGCGCTCGAAACAGTGCGTATAAGCAAATACGAGTATAGTAGGTTTAGGCGCTTTCGTGAGTACCCTTAATATAATTTTTAGCTTGAACTCGTTCTGAACTAATAAAATACTTTTATTACAAGTACTCAGTGCCCTTTACGCACATGCATTTTTGCGTATGTCTGAAGCCGTTTTCTGGACAATGGAATTATAAATTTCAAACAACGCAACAGGTCCTCGTGTTTTGCCATATATCAATACGCCACTGTCAAATTTTCAGTAATCTGTGTTGTGTCATTGAGCTTGTAGTTGGCGGATATTGAAAGTAGACAACTATATGAACTTTGGCAAAAATGGACTTGAATGAATTTTCGTGCTCCTACCTTTTGAACAAAAACAAAAAAGAGACAAAAACATGAACAAAGGCAATAAACGTTTTCAATGGTACAAGAATTTTTTTTTTATGTCCAAGTTCAAAATCTCTGCAACCTATTCGGTTTTGTTCGGCTGAGAGGATTCTCTTCTATTACGACTATTTTCGAGTATGTGTGACATTTGAATTAGGCTGTTTACACGTATGTTGAGAAATATTGTACATTTTATTTGTGTCATTGTAAAAAAAAAATAAATAAATAAGTAAATAAAAACCTACCGTATTGATTCACTCTATCGTGACTAAAAGAAGTGGTCATAGCAGATTGTAGGTCTGAGCTTTTAATCTCAATAAGTCTCTCATCATCATAGTGTTCTCTTAGAGTATTGTTCCAACATCTTCTTTAAAAACATATAGCTTATCTTACTATGTTTTAAAAATCGTAGCCCTGTCCAAATAGTTAATCCGCCAACTGGAGTAGGTGTGCTGCCATTCAAATGATCCGTGGTCGTTATGTCCGAAGCACTGTGGCATTGAAATTAATAGTAACAGATAAATGGCAAACCATTAAAGGTGGAAAAAATATTTGATTCTAATATTTCAAGACATTTTTATTCAAAAAATGTTTCATTGCAATAAATCACATACAAAAAGACCCGAAGGCGCTTGCAGTTTTTCGTCAGTCAGATTGTTGGCAATGATTGAGTGACAGACTGACTGACAACGGCAACTCGACTGCGACTCGACTGAAAAAATAAATTGTAAAAATAGATTTAAATTTCGGCCATGCTACAAAATGCACTCCTAGCTGAACAAATCTAATACTAATTCAAATAAAACTAATTTCAAACACCAAAACCAAATCCGCATGCTACAAATGAAAATCAGAAGAAGAGGAAGAAAGAAGCAAAAAAAATGGTTTCGGACAGTAAGCAAAATCCTTGTAGCTTTATTTGGGTTGGAAACCACAAACCGAGGTTAATTTTGTTTTCAACCTACTGGCAAAATCAATTTAGTTCGTGTGGCACGTGCTCCAAATAGAATGAAATTAGATAAAATGCTTTGGAGTGAGTTACAGCAAGTTGAAGCCGAAGTTGAGTAAGCAAATCTTTCGCCCCCACAAAAACCAGCGCAACAAACCTGGGGCGCCCGCTCAACAGTGGACTGTCGACAGAGTCTGGCGAGATCACTGAGAGACCCCAAAGGCCAATTGGAGCAGTACCGAGTACATACAAAAAGATTATTGCCAATTGTAGCGCAGCGTATCGAATGGATCGACTGGACAGACAGATGGACTGACTCTTGGCCAAATTCAGCCATCAGTCAGTCAGTACGTCAGTCACTCATTGTGATTTAAAAACTAAATTTCGACTGCAGCGCTGACGACGACGTCATTCAATTGGATCGTGTACGCTGACGCTGATTGCTGTCGTTGTGTTTTCATGCCGTTGTAGCCTTAGCTTTAGCTGTAACTGTATCTGTATCTGTATCTGCATCTGTAGTTGTATCTACAGTACATCCGTTTGTTGTATATATCTATAGATCTATTGGGCGTTTTCAACATTGTTGGCGTGTATCAGCAGTAGCTTAATTCAAACCCGAACTCAGCCAAACTAGACCTGAACTGAATTGTCGTTGTTTTTCTTACGTCAAATGCAGGGCGTTGCATTCGACATGAAGTTGAAATGCCTTTAAGTAATTTCTATGTTTCATTCCATTGCTAGGTTTGGCAGCCTCAACTTACCTACGCACACACCGAGACACGCTTTAAAATGTATTTCAATGCAGTGCTTAAATACGAGTATCAACAATTACCATTAGGAAATTATAGCGGCCTTAAAATGTGTGGCATGACCTGTGGCCATTGTGTATTGGACAAATCCAAGAAGCACAAGCAAAATTGGTTATGAATTTTAAACTATTTTTCATCTTGCCCAATATGTGCGAATTTAATGTATTTTTGAAGAAAAAACCCCAGTTGGTAATAAATTCATGGTACGCCCACGCCCGAGACCATCTTGAGAATTGTAGTTTTTTTGCATTTCTAATTGGTTGCAGTAACGTTGAAGGCACTGCTCGAGAATTTACGGCCAATGGAAGCTGCAACTATAATGGAAACATTCACGCCTATTGCTCGTGATTGGGTACACTCGCAAACCAAACCTGCCACGGGGAAGTCTATTCCATTTTAATTGTTTATGAATAATTCAAGAACAAGTGGCTAGAATTTTTTAATTAATTGAAAGACTATCAGTCTTTTAAATATGCCATGAAACAATATGGCAATTAGTAGGGAGCTTTAAAAATATTAAAATGTAAAATAGCCCGAAAAAAAAAAAATAAAGACATCAAATAGTTTATCGGATTTTTAGAACCTTCCAAATTTGTAGTCATATGTGTATCTTCAGAAATCGTCACTTTTAGTGGGGATTCAATTTGTTGAAATTACCGTTTGTGCACATCTCTTAAGGGGATCTATTTTTCTCAATCCCTTTTTATCTAAATACCTTCATATCGTATAGGAATTATACAAAAATAAAATAGAGCGTTACAAATGAGGAAAGCGCCAATCAAGCGCCCAAGTGGTTCCTGGTCAAATCAAGTGAAAAAAAAGTAGAGGATTTCGCCAAACATCTGGAAGCCACCTTCTCTCTCTTCGACTTTTGCTCACCCGTCGACAAAACGGCGACTGCACTTCATCAAGGACGTGCCAAATCGTGCTGTGGAGGTTCTTGCCGATGTGATCAGATGTCTGAAGAGGACTAAATATTAGGCTAGATAGGAATTTCGATATAGACAAGACAGTATCTCAGCCTTTTTACAGCATAAGCTCACTGAATGTTTTCTTTCGACGCTATTGTTGTACTACACTCACAAAATTTGTTAAATTTTGGAACTCTAGAAGATCGAAAGACGTCATTTTATAGCCGAGATCTTAATAACTGCATAAAAGTAATTGGAAATAAACAATGAAGACGAAGTCCTACAACAAGTCCTGTGATATTCGCCTTCCGCCCATGTTATTCTGAATAAAATGATAAAAGTGGAGGAGTCCGTTTAAATGTCCTATTGATGAGCTCAAGCCAGAACGGGGAAAAACTTAATTAGAATTCTTAATTCTTAAAATGGCTGCTTGGCGGGATCCACCAAGTTCACAAGGCCCTGAAAGCTTTTACAGATATACTTCGACGAGGTATGCATTGACTAGTCCCAGTGTTAGTTGAATCAAACAACCTCGACGAGGCACCATATAATCTGAGTCTGCCCATAATGACGACTACTACTCTTATATCGAGATGATTTCTTCTCCTTACGCCACAACACTGATCATGCGGTAATATCACTTTCTGAACTGAGGAATTTTCAAGACAGCTGACTGTCGCTTTTGCTTCTATCCATACATTGTAAGTCACTTAGCATTTTTTCCGCTTTAATAACAAAAACAAAAACAAAAAAAAAAACACTTGCAAATTCGCTTGTCTCTTGAGGAATGACGACATTGCAGAGGAACAATTTAAAAACAATCAAGAAGTAACTTAAAATAATTTTCCTGCCATTCACTCGAGGTTTTTTCTCAGCTCCTTTTGCGCACAGCTGCGCGTGCGTGCGGTTTTCGTTCTCCTGCAACGTTTTTAGCAAGCTGTGCCACACCAAAGTCAACTGCAGCCACTCATCTGGTGATGCAGCGATTTGATGATGAAGTTGGCCTAAGACCAGCAAACCCCTCCAGTTGTCGCTGATTTGACGGCATTTTTTGCACTGTTATTGTTGTTGTTGTTATTATTATTTTTAGTGCTGCGACCGAAAGAGAAAAAATCACGCAACAATGTCTATCATAATGGGTCATAATTTTTGAATTATGCAGTTGTTGAAGTTGTTGGTGTTGTTGGTGTTGTTGTTGTTGGCATTGTCGCTGTAGCAGTGTACATAAATTTTCTTTGAAGTAGCTGGAAAACCGAAAGAAAACATTTTAGGTCGAATGTTTCACTTTATTTTATTTTATGTTTTGCATTTTCTAGGTTCGCTTATAAGCTTTTATCACACATTAAGTCATCTTTGAAGATTCGATTTTTTTCCGTTTTATCCATTTATTTATTTTCTGTATTTCATTCCAACACATCGTTCACTATTACAATATGATAAATGTTATTGCTTGATTGGATTTTAATTGTGTGATTTATGGCTGTTCGTTTTTATAACAAGATTTTTTTCCTTTTTTTTTCTCTTTTTGTTTTTTATTTATTTATTATTATTATTATTTTATTTTTATTTGTTTGCAATGTTGCCTACTACACTTCGATAAAGTGTGCTTATGCAACACGACATCTAAAGCAAATGTAGCACTAATCTCAAGTGATGTTAATAAATTAGTGATAAATATTTATCTAATGATACATTCACATATATTCACATAGAAGGACACATTTTGTTGTGTTTTATTGTGGAATTAAAAGTGGAATTAATCAATTTGCAAAACACGAGAATGAAGAAAGCGTTGATTAGGTCGTCAAAGCAATTAATCATCTAATCGCTTATTGATCATCCGAATTGATTTATACATACCGTAATGATTAACGGAATTTTTAGCTATATTACTTTGTATAGACGGAATGAATACTTGCATAAATTGGCATCTCACCGATGTGAATATCTAATCGATCCGGAAGATTTACTCAGTAGTCCACCACTAATACTGAGCTGTGCAGATTTCTTAGTGTTGGTTGGTTCAGGTTGCCTGACAAATCCAATAATTCGCCGATTGGTCATTTAATAACGGGTATGTCCGTTGTTAACTCCAGTCTCTCCTCGTACCTTCATAAATTCGATGACCCCAGGCGAATTTTTTTTCCTCAGGAACTGTTGATCTTGACTGGCAATCTTTGGCGAAGTTCGACTTACACCACATCAAGTTTCGGTTATTGTGCAAATCTTTCAACGAATCAGCTCCGACATGCGCATTGAGCAAGAATATTCTCCTGTTGCCCTCGTTGATTGCTCCCATTAATGTGTCCAAAAGCGTAGCGTTTCTTCGTACAGATTAACTCAAAGCATTCATCGTCCATGGAGCAATTCGGCGCTTGTATTCCCTCATCAGCGACAATTGGTGTGCAAATAAGTTTTGAGCGTTTTTAGTAACTTTGAAGCATCATTCATAGAAATGGGTACAGTGCAATCCACTCAAAGTATGGTCGATCATTAGATACGACTCTACCCCATATTTGAAGAAGCTTACGGATTCGGCGTTGAAAAATGTCTCCCAATATTTGGTTTGTTTCAAAGAATTGAAGTGCACTTTGCTTGAAATAAAAACAAAAATCTACACTTGAGATGCTTAAAACACAAAGAAAGTTCTTTGTTTGCACTTCAGAGAAATTACATATATTGATTTTTAAAGGGAAATTATGACGCTTTAACATAAATAGAGTGGCAAAATTTGGTAGATCCTTCAAAACTCATATGTACACGCAATATTTTTCCATCTGATACTGCTCAGCTTTATCTTTGTCAACTTACTAGCAAACAAATTTGAAATGAACATGAACATTGTCGACTACAATGTACTGCAATTGGCCTCTGGAAAGCGACGACAGTAAAGGGGGTAGGTAACCTTCACTTCCTATGATTGCCGCAGTCATCGAAGCACATGAATCATATTCGTCGGTATTACTTCGTACTGCTGTGGACCTGTTTTATAAAAATCTCTAAGTTAGAACTTTCCTGTTTGTAGAATATAACTTTGTACCACACACAGTGGAGAATATCGAAAGATTTTATTGCTTTTTCAAAAATGTTACTTTGATGCATTGGCTTATTTACAAAACCTCATAGAAAGCCGTAAATAGCTATGTTAATCGTTTTCAGGTGCAGTTGCCTTGCCAATGCAAAACACCTTTTTCCAACTCATTTCAATTGTTTCTTTTTTCAACTGCATTGCTACTTCTGATATTGGGTGCCAAATGCATAATAAATAGCAACGTGCTTGACATTTAACAAGCGTGAATGCAAAGCAACGTCCCCAAAAAACCAACGCTCGGTAACAATATTGGCCAACACGCAACAACAACCACAACAAAAACAAAAACTAAATAAAATGCTCAGCTGAACTGCACCAAAAAAGTCATCTTCAGCCCGAAGGCAGCTGACAAATTGTGGCGGCGGCAATTCTTGCATGTTGCAGTAGTCGATGATCGAAATTCAGTGAGAAAAATTATGGTGTTGGTGAAAAGTGTGGGGGGAGGTAAATAGAGAAATGTCAGTGGTGAAAAATTGGTAAGTGTTTTATTGGCACACGCAAACAATTCGGACATCAATCGCCGATTTGGCTGTGCATAAGCCAAAGGCGCATTTCGGTCGAACGCTCTGCCTACGGTGGGCGAGCCAGGTGGGCAGGTGTGCAAGATGCTAAACAGGCAAAGGCGCAGTTGCAGCATATTTGGCATATTTGATTTGGTTTGGCTTAATACACAGCTGTCTAGAAACACCTTCGTTGCTCCTGCTGTTATTGTTGTTGTTGCTGCTGTTGTTGTTTGCGGTGCTGTTGGTGGTGCAGCGCATGCGGCACTTTGCATAACAAACGACTTTATTAATTTTAAAATTATTGAAAGTCAGAGGCCGCGCCGCATTTGGCTGCATTTTGGTGCATTTCGTCCGTCGCTATTTGTTTTTCAGTTGTTTCCATGAAAAATTAACTTGCAACGCAGTTGCCGTTGTTGAAGACTTGTTCGGTTTTTGTGGCTGGAATTAGATTTTGTGGGCGTTCATAGTTTGATACAAGCAACAGAAAATTGCAAGAATTCAAAAAAATAATAAAGTAAAAACAAAAAATGAAAACTGTGAGAAAAATGCATTTTTGTCATAAACACCGTCAACGTGGGAAGCTCGTGTTGAAAACGCCATCGGACTCGAACTGAAATTTTTTGTGAATCAGCGGTGCCCCGGTATTGCGCGCGATTTATGTAGAATAAGCATGTAAACGGTAAGTGAAGACTTCTTTAGTCGCGTTGAGCGATTTTTGGTAAAAGTGACCCTAAACGACGTAGATGCTCGTGTGATTCGCTCGTGATTCGGGGCATGTTCGTCGATATGGCGCTGTTAACGAGCCGATGTTCGTTTTGTTGATTTGCTCGAGCATGTTCGTCGTATATGGTCAGCGTTTTTTTTATTTTTATTATAGACTTAGGAGGTCCCCGCTGACCAAACGCTGATCTCATATTGGGCGGGGCCAAGTGGTATCAAAATTCATCCAGACTGTAGACAGTTGACAGTTGGTTTCTTGTGTTTATAAATAAACTACTCAATAAATAAATAAACTAATCGAAGTATTCATTTTATTATTATGTAAAAACTACCAGCTCAACGTTAAAATAAATTTGATAAACTAAAAATGGGAAAAGATAAGCACCAAGAAGACCCCAGTATCTTTGGGGCACTTTACGCAGACAAAATAAAACGGTCAATAAACAAAAAATGGCGACGACGAAGTGCATCCTTCATTTCCGAATATTCTTCAGTTCGTTATACCACAAGGACAAGGGCTACACGGAATACGAAACGTCCGAATCGCCGCTGCCCGGAACGTGGGCGACAGCGCAATAAGCAAGAACGTAGTCGTAGTCGCAGTCGCAGCCGCACCACGCATCATGCTAACCGACACAAAACATAGACGTCTGGGTCTATACAAAAGCGGCAACGCTATAGAGCACGTTCGGAACGCGAAGTCAGACCTCGTCGTAGTGATGAAAGTGAGCGCGCTTGGCAACGTGAGTTCAAGCAGCGTCGTGATTGTCAGTATGAATCACGCCGACATAAGGACCGACGGACTCGCAGTCGTAGTCGAAGTTCGCATAGACGACAAAGTCGTGGTCTGTACTCTGATGGACAAAAGCGTAATTCCGATCGAAAATCAACTCATAAAATGGACAATGGACAATACACTGCTACACATAACCGTAATAAGAATTCTTGTCAGCAGTAACCGCCAGCAGTGGAAAAAAATAAACCTTACTGTGGTTTAAGAGGTGCACTCTTGGAAGACATGAACAAAACGGAGTCATTGCAAAGTACTCTGCACCACCGGAGAAGCGAAACCCCAAACTCTGTTGGCGTTGTGTCCATTCGACGCCTTGCTTATATTACATATTCATATACAAAATTGCTTCCTCGTTGGACGAGATCGCGTTATCGTCGATCTGAACGTGGATCATATCAGCTGCTCGAGACAGCATGCCGCCTTGCAATATCGCCTCGTGCCATTCGAACGCCCCGAAGGCAGTAAGGGAAGGGTACCTACCTGGATAACAAACCGATCAAGCCGCTTAAATACTACGATCTTATGGAAAGCGATGTTATTAAGTTTGGCTGCAGCACACGTGAAAATGTGCTATTGCATGGAGCAGTAAAGAGGATCAGAGGGAGGGTGATATACCCATTTGCTTGAAATATCTTCACGATGCGATTCCTTACATGACACTTATTTATATTCTTATTTTGTATGACTAATTTGCATAGAATATACTAAGGTCAGTCTCGTTGAAAGTCAATGGTGTTTGGAAAGCACTACGAAGCTTTTGCCTCATCGACTCAGCTAAGATTAGTTACGGTTCGAAAAAGTGCGAAAAATATAACGGAATACTAGACACTTATATTGCCTGCTTATTGTAGAACTTCTTACATACATCATGATCCCTTCTGTATCTTATGCAAATCTTTTAACACTCACTATGCGTTAGCTTCTCCTCTGACCTCTCTTAATATCATGAAAACCAAACTATTAGAGACGTTGAACTAATTTGAAATTATTATAATATATTATTACTTCCTAACCTTCTCACATGGACATGTTCTTTGGTAAATTTTCTATAGCATTTGTTTTAATTCTAACACTTTATACAATCCTTGGTTGTGGTTGGCATTTGCTGTTATCCTTTGGTTTGCTGTTGGCATTTGTCTGCGCACTGCGGAACAGACACTTGGTCTGGTCTCGTAAACCCACTTGAGGGTAGTGATCAACCTCAACGAGTTAGGAAATTAATACTTTCTTGCTTGCCTTCTTTTTAATTGAAATTTACTATTAGTTAATTCTTAACTGTATATTAAATTTTCCATGATTAATTGTAAACGTCTGATGATTTTCCGTCTGATGTAGAATCATGTAGAACGTAAACATTAGCTTTGGTGTCGCATGCTGGCAAAACAAACTAGTAATAAGACCAGATGATCCCAGTTTACTATGTAACTGGATGAATTTTAATACCACTTGGCCCCGCCCAATGTGAGATCAGTGTGTGGTCACTTCGGACCTGCTAAATCTATGGAAAAAGAGAAAAACCCCAAGATCTAAGCTATCTCTTGAAAATAAGCTTTCGATATACAAAACCATAATTAAGCCATAATTAATTCAAAGACAGTAGTCAAGATAATTCCGCATAATCAAAAAAGCGGAATGGTACACGACATACGTTGCGGAAAATACTAAGATTAGTTGGATATACCAAACTAAGATATCCCAACAAAAGAACGTCGGAGTCAGTTTCCTTCCGCTGAAAGAACTATTCGCAGACGCGACTTCCAAGGACAAGCCAGTTGATATGGTAGCCTAAATATTTTCTATAGAGCATAGGGCCACCAGAAGTCTCTTTTCGTTAATTTATTCTTTTTTTAATTGCAAGACTTCTGGTGGTCGCATAAATCGAAAACTTTTCTTTTTGTCTGATAGGATGGGTGATTTGACTGCCGTTACCAGTCATTGGTGGATGCTATCTGGCATCTATGAACTGCTCGCTGAAGTGTGAGCAGGCCATTTATCTTGGTGAATCAAAACATTCTTTTTAACTTTAGTACATTCAAAGCTAGTACTTTTCATTGATCGTATTTTCCTTTTCTCTCCTCTTGGTCCCCTGCTTTGATTGCTCTTTTGTCGCAAAAGTGAGGTAATGGACTTATGTTTCATTCGTGGTTATGAATTTGGCGTTATTCTCGGTAAACATCGCTAAGCATCCTCTCGAAACATCGTCACGGTGTAGTTTTTGCTCAATTTTTCATATTCAAATCTTCAGCTGGTATGCGATGTGCTGCACTTTTTGAAATCAACTTTATTCGTCGGTTAACAACTACAATTTTATGATCGTTTTCCACAATTTTCAGCGTAGCCACCTTGCACGGTTGAAGACGAATGAGCAGACTCTCTAAGGGTGGAATCCAACTCAGCTTTATTGTGTAAGGTAACGAACACCACTTCTCTCCGTTGTTATAATAAAAATGAGATTATCAGCAGTTTGCGGCCGTACAAAAAAAAAACTACAAATTATATAGTTATTACATTTTCTACCTAAGAGTTTATTCTAAAGACTATAACAAAAAAATCAGGTAAAAAGTGTATGCATCTATGTTAGGCCGACTACTTCTGGGCACACGCTCATACCATGTGTTTAGTGAAGTCAATTGTGTAAGCAGCTCTTCAGGAGACATCCATCATTTTCTTTCTTGTCTTCAAGCTAAATTCTAACTCCCTTCTAAACTATTAACAGTTCAGCTATTGAGTCCATTTACATTACATATTACATATGTAAAGGAATATTTTGCTTTGAGTATCTCTCTCTTATTCTTTTGTTCGAGATATATCGATAATTTGTACATTTTTTCATTACTAAAATTCCTTCACTACTAAATTACAAGCATCATACACACTTCAGTTTGACAATAGATCTTCGTGCTTGTTTTAACAAAGAAAATTTCTGAAGAAAGTTGAGTTTCTGATGTATGTATGCACTACAAAAAAGTTTGAAGTCTGTTCAACTAAGTCAATTTATGTGCAAACTAACGGTAACATTTTCAAAAAATACCTTAGAAATTACTTGTAACATTAACAAAGAAAAACATTTGCACTTCATTTGCTTCCGCAGCCGGCACGAAGCTGACATTATAGCTGAAGCGGCAAGTGTATCATAAATTGTTGCATAGTTCAACAGCACGAGGCTCGTTAGAATAGCAGTGATAGAAATAAGAAAAAAGGTAAAACTACAAGAAAAATAAAGCAAATGAAAAAAATTATGTGAAAAATCGTTGAGCAAATAAAAACGCAGTAGAAGTGCAGCAGCCCCTTTGCCCCAGAGGCAACTCAACTCCTCAGTCACAGCGGCAATCGCGGCAGCCGCTGTTGCAGCAAACACTTGTGTGACCAAAGCGACACTCGAGACTGCTGCCTCAGAGGCTGGTCTGCTTGGGTCTGGTTGGGTCTGGTCTGGTCTGATCTGGCAATGGTAGACTGTAGTCTCTGGCCTGGCAGTCGGCTTGTAGTTAATTTTTCACAACAAACACTAAAGACAACAGTCTCAGCAGCAACTCCAGCTTGAGCTCCAGCAACAAGTCCGACTCCATATTTGTGCAATGCCGCCGCCTGACCTGTCGCGACACTTCGTCTTTCGGTCTTGCAGCCAGGTGCAAAAATTTTGTTTCATTTTTTTCCAATTTTATTTCTTCTTACTTTATTTGTCTACAAAATATTTTCGTCTGTACAGCCACTTAGGAAAAAATTTCAGATGTCAAATGCAGTGTGGCCTGCTGCTTTACTGCTTAGCTGCTGCTGCTCGGTTGGCTGGCAAGCTGCAGTGGCCAAGACAATGCAACCAGCGAGCGATAATTAATTTTGACCATATTGAATCTATGCGTATGAGTATGAATCCGTTTGAATGCATATTCGATATTACACACAACATTGCAAAATCCGGTCCAATTATTTGCAAGAATTTCGAATGCAATTTCATCAATATTTGTGGTCGTTTATTGCTTCAGCCTCAACTGTGTGCAATACTTGCTCGACAATGGTCGTCTGGTGTCTGCAACTGAGCGAGTACCAGTTGCTGAATTGTCTCAAACGATAAATTTCAATGGGAACGAAAAATTGGCGCATTTTTTGGCTAGTATTTAAAATGGAGGCCACGCAGCAAAGGCCTTGCGTTCCGACAGCTGTTAAAGTCGGATTGAAGTTAGAAATGAAATTGAACAATATTTTGGCCATGCCAATCTCGAAATGAAGTTCGTTAATTGCTGTCGACACGCCGTCCGGAGGTGAGGTTAAAACTTTGTCTGTTCTGTGTAGGCTATTTGAATGCATATTAATTTATCATAATGTTAGTTACTAACGTATAGTATTACGACTTTATAGGGAATAACATACACTATATATTTTTGATCAGCTCGACGAGAGTAATTGATATAGACATGTACGTCGCTCCGCGAGAGAGAGCTAGAAGGCTGACGTTTGTACGAAGTTTCCTTTTTGTCATATTTATAGGAACCGACGGATTTGGCCATCAGGATAGAAAACACAAACCGAGGCTTCAAATACAAGTTCTTCTTAGAAACCCCTTTTTGTTTGTTGGCCTATCGAATTAAAATTCCTGTCAGTTTTTGAGGTCCATTCTCTTATAAGTTCAGCTAAATTTAGTTCTTCCACGAATAGCCCGTTACCCACTTGTTAATATGCTTTCAACAGCCAACGCTTCTCAACCTCTTTCAGCAACCTTCAGCTACTAGCGAGAAGAGGACACTCAACAAATAACCAAAATGTATTTTTAATTACACTCAACCGTTTTGTGTGTGCACGTCTGAACGATGGCAAAACATAAAATCGAGGAATTAACATAAATCCAATCATGCGGTGTTACTGCCGCAACCGCCGCAACAACCAGTGCCAACCATTGCCACCGCAAGTGGTGTTTAGATGCATACACGAACAGAGGGACAGACGACATTTGTCGCATTGCAAACTCGCACCACTCGTATTGCTGCGGGCGTTTTGTGAGATTGCAATGCAACTGGGACCGAATGACTGTGTGGCTTGTGTGAGTAGTCTCACTAACACTCACACTCACACTCATACTCATACTCACACTCGGCTTCGTATTCGTATTCGAATCTAAAATGCAGGCGCCCACGCGCCTCCATGGTATTGCTTAAGTCGCTGATTGTCGATTGACGTTTGCTGTGTGGGGAAGTCTCTTTTCTTGTTGTTGGTGTTGTTGGTGTTGTTGTTGTTGCTTGGTGTGCACGCAGAGTGCGAGACGCGAGATTGTTATTTTGATTACTTTGCATGCTTGGAGCCCACGGCGCATGTGTTGTGAGCGCCTTGCACCGCCATCGACAGCGGCAGCACCGGCAACGTCACATGACGAGATGCTGATACAGCGACGCACGCGTGGTTCGAAATACATTTAAATATACACACATCTTAGATGTGAATATGGCTGTACTCGTATGTAGGTTGTGAGGTAGGAAACTATCGGTAGCTAGCGTGTATCTGTGTCAATAACGGTGCGAATTCCTATACCCATCAGCTGAGCAAAAAACTCAGCAGTGACAAGCACTTCCACTTTTTGTCTCTGTTGATGTTTGGCTTTTTGTTTGTTTGCGCAAGCGTTTTGTGACGATTGACGGCGTGTCCAGCACAGATGCTCGCTTGACAGCTGCCCCAATGTTGGTGTTGTTGGTGTTGTTGGTGTTGTTGCTGTTGTTGCTGTTGTTTCTGTTGATGTTGCCCAATACCATGTTCACTTGGCTGGACAGCGATGCATGTGCAAATGTTTATGAATGTCATTCGTTTGGACATCTTGTGTTGGTTGACTTCGCTCCATGGCTAAATGGCTCATTGGACGAACGATTGAGCAGGCAGTCGCATAGAGTCGGACAGACAAACGGCAATACCTGGCGCGACTGGGACAACCGTCAAAGACTTCAGAAATTATGACCAACATTAATGTTTAAGCAACAAAGTAAAAACAATTCAATTACACAAATACAAATGCAGATAAGAAAATTAGGCGTTCGAGCAGGGAACTTTTGAGAAATCGTCACATTTCAGTTTATGGAGGTAGGAGCGTTTTGCCTACTACAACTAATAAGGCTACTGGCTACCACTACTTACGAAGCTTACTTATAGCCAAGCCAATAGCTTGTAGTCGCAATTACATCGGTTCACGAAGTGTTACTACGTATTGCATATAGAATTTTATGGTTAGATAAATGTGGCTCCCAAAACTGGAAAACTGGAACGTTGTATATGTATATCTATATATGTATATATCTGGCAACAAGCCAGAGGAGTTCAGCCGTATATCGAAAATCTATGTTTTGAAGTAATACTCGTTTTATGTAAGATCATTACTGTTTGGCTTTATTTTAATATTTTAGATCTCATATACGATAAATCGATTTTTTAAGGGAACTAAATAAAGACTAAAGTTCTTGGGTCGAAGTACGCGTTATGTTAATAATAACGTTCAACCCCAATTTAAACAATTTTCAACTTATGCTGCTTTGACTTGTACCCGGCGATCTCCTTTGACAATATTTGAAGAATATTGCACACAAATTCCAAGCCGGGAGAATTGCAACGACAAAAGGGTCAGACCGGACAGTGATTTTGACTTCCATATAGACTGATAGCAAATCGAGAATAAAATCGACTTCGGCGTCTTTTTGGGGGAATTAAAGCTTAAGTTCAGTGTCCGGCTGCCGGATCACTCTACTGTGTTTTAGGCAGAAATGTTAGCCGTCAGGGAGGTTGAAGAACTGCTGCATAAAAGAAGACTTAGAGAGTCTTAGAAGGTGAGTGTTAGTATACCGCTAACCAAGTGTAAGATTCTTCTAAGGTAACAATTGTATCACAGAGAAAATAAAAGATGGACAGCCTAAAATGTATAAGGCTTAGACAGGTTGACATTATTTAAAATTGTGGTCATCATTGCTGGTCACTGCGAGTCCAAATTTGACAGAAAACGATTTCTGCTGAAGCTCCGGAGGATGCTGGATGAGAGGAGGATGAAACCAGTCATCACCCGATGTGTACAAGCCATGCTCTCTGTAGGTTTACATTTCGGCAGCTCGGCCTAATGAACGCCAACAGTCTGAGTAGGGTTCCCATTAAAAAGATGGTTAATTTTCTAAGATCGTCAAAGTTTAGTTTAATTTTAGAGTAAATCCCTTTCATATGTGTGGCCTATCTTCCTATACTATAGTAATAAGCAGTATTTTTTATTTTTGTTTAATTTTTTTTTTTAAATATGTTTTTTTTCCATTTGAGAGTTACTTGCCAAGAATTACGCCTTAAACATGACTTCCATGACAGTTACACAATTTCACTTCTGACCCACCCACTGCTGACAAAAATAAACGAAAGTAAAATGGTTTGTTCGTGACATTTCACGTCGTGTGTATCTTGATTTTATTTTCAATTTTTATTTACATTTTTGTCCTGTTCATATTCCTTGCTAAACGCTGGCAAAAGTGCCCGTAACGGAGACGCAAATTATACACTTTTCAAAACCATAACGAGCAGCTAGGTTGCAACTTTCAAGTTTCAACATTGTGTCGCGTTATTGTAGCTCTGCAACTTGCAACGCGAAACTCGCAATAGCAACAACATGATTAACACTTTAACAACAACAACAAAAATAACACACCAAGCAACAACATCAAATGCAGCTGGCAACCATTCACATCCACGTACGAAGCATTTCCGCTCTACAATTAACGTTCTACGTGACAAGTGACACCAATTTTACCACCTCTTCTATATGTTTAACCATGCCTCATCCTCGTCCTCAACCTCAGCCGCCTGTTCCTCCTTCGCCAATGTGTTGCCCAACAATCTATTGTTGACTGAGGTTTTGAGGAAAATTGTTTTGTAGCGACCGCACTTAACATTGGCTTTGGGTTCGCCTGCAGGCAGTTCAACTACGCTAGGTTGAGTTGAGTTGAGTTGAGTTCGCGTGTTTTGCAGATGCACGTTCTGCGATTGTGTGCTCAGTTTTGTTCAGGTTAATGGAGATGATTTGTTGTCGTATTCTAATGCAACTGTTGCAACTGCTATTGACGCAAACAGTTATCAAGCCAGCCAGCCAACCAGCCAGCGTGCAAACTCAGCGAACTAAGCCTTTTTGACATAAGCAAACACACTCAGTCGTTTTTTGACAATTTGTTTAGTGGCACAAAAAATATATACAGAAATAAAAATTATAAGTAATAATAAAAATGAGGTGCAAATATTTATAGGAATATACTTTCGCAACGTGCATGCTGCTGGTGGTCGCCTTTGCCCTCAATTTTACACCAGCGTCCAAAATGTGCTCAACGTCAGCGGTTGGCGTTGCTTAGTTTCACATGTGAGGTTTATATTCTTTCTTCGTTTTTGTTTTTAGTTTAGTTCTTCGCGGGCATATGTTGAAAAAAATATGTTTTATGTTGGTCGTCGACGCCATCGCCATCATCGTGTGGCATACCTCAACCCGTACTTGTGTGGCTTGGTGCGCCACGGCAGATATCAAATTTGGACTCGTCTGGAACATGTGTGAGTGTGTGTGTGTGTGTGTGTGTATGTCGGGAAATTTTCTCACATGCAGCGCGAATTATGAAATTGACAAATTACATTTGAAACTGTGATGACCTTTGTGGCAGTTGTGATGCACCAGTGTGGCAAGCTGAGTGAGCAAAGCAGCGGCCATCTTCAGCACCACCACCAGAATGAAGCCCGAGTTATTGTGTTGTTCAATGGGCGAGTAATTCTCCGGACAACGAAGTGGTTGGGGAGTCTGTTATACTTGCTGGTGGTGCCAGATATTGGCTGCAACTCTGATGCTTCTTCTTTCTTAATACTCACAATTTTGTTTTCTTTACTTAGTTAGCTTGAGTCGGGAACTTTTTTGAAATGGAGACAATGATTTATTAAATTTTTTCGGAAAGTATAAAGTCAATTCATGAGTTAAGTTGCCGTCGCAATTGTGGTTGGCTTGAACACCAGCCAAGATGTCAAAAATTCAATATTAATCGTGAAAAACTATATATCTGAGCTCAGATGAGATTAATCTAAATAATGCCAATGATTGAGTTCTCAAGTTTCTAACAAAATGTCGAATTTATATTTTGCATTGATTTTTCAGCTTAGTTGTTCTCTGTGGACATGGTATCTTAAATTTTTTCTTGCTTTGCTCTAGGTTATCTGATTTTTTACATAGACACTATTGTCACGTAGTTGTCATCTAGACTAGAATTGACATAGAAAGATTGGTTGTTAGAATATGTTATGTGGTGTACACATAGTCCTCAGGATTCTCTGTAAGGATACTACACTATATGGCGAGTATATACCAATCCAGCTTCAAGCCATTGCTGTTTGAAAAGACGCTTTGATGTTCTCACTGATTGATCTATGTGTTGGTATATATATATATATAAATATGCACTTATTCATTTGTTAGAAACGCTTATACTCCGCATCCATAAGGGCTATCGACCTCAAATATTTAGCCTGATTTTTTTTCGAGCTCTTCTCGGTTGTTTGTACCCGGTAGGTGACACTGGGTTAGAGTTATTTCGGTTACTCTGTTTTAGGCACTGATTCTTAATTCAATGTTATAGATTCTTCTGAAATGGTTCAAAGTAAAAGATGTCTGTTCTGTTTTGTGATTCAAACTTTAGATAACTTACGCCCTTTTTGTGTACCATTTTGATATCACGTTTTTTATCAATCACCATTCACCAAGACAGTTTTAAATATAATATATATATGGGTTATATATATGCACGAAAGTTCTTTGATGGCAAAACAGTGTTTGCCGGGTCTAGTATAAATATAAAATATTTGCCTTCGTTGGTTAGAAATCCACTGTCATAAGGATATGTGTACAGGAGGGAGAAAACATGCTCAACTTTCCATGGAACAGGACGTAATAGCAAAAAGCTACTTAGGTGGCTGATTTGTACTCAGATGCACTTTAATACTCGAATAATTCGAAAATATTAGTCAAAAATATCGGAGTTGAGAATCTGAAAGTGCACCTTTTAAAAAAGTAACTTCAAAGGTCGCTTTTGGTGAACCATTACCATAAGGGTAAAATTACCTTAAACTTGCGTTGTATTGGAGGCAAAAGAAAATAGTTTTCATTGGAAAACAAGGGCATGGCATCTCAGAAAATCGCACCTCGTAAATAGCAACACAAACAGTCGCATGGTACAAATACATCGGATGACATAAAACGCGGTAATAATTCAAACATCATTGGCGTCTAACAACAGCGATAGAAAAGAAGCAAGCCAAATTACAAGCGCAGCCAAGTAGTCATTGACGAGCTTCAGAGAGAAAAAAAAAAAAACAACCGCAAGACGACACCAGCAACAAGCGACCAAATTGCCGGCAATCAATCAAATATTGTTGTTTGTTGTGTTTTTGTGTATCTTTTTGCTTTCAGTTCGTATATATTAGCGCGCATTGTTGCTGTTGATGTTGCTGCTGCCGCCGCTGCTGTTGTTGTCATTGACGACACACTTTTTCCTTTGCCATTTGTTGTTTGCTGTTAGTCACTTAACAGCAAACATCAATAAAAATGCAACAACTTTGCGGTTGTTTTTGTTGATGATGTGATGTGTTTTTCGCATTTAGCTAAATAGACAGTGAAACATGTAGCGACGTCTTCGTTCGTCAACATGTTTTGCATTTGCATTGGCTCCTCTGCCACACGCAGCCATAAAAACGACACACGCATGCGCGCACTTGTTGCCAATTTATTAAAGTGCCACAGCGACAATCAACGAAATCAACGACGAAAAAAATACAAATATTGAAGATACATATTGAAAAGTTGTAAAGTAGTACAAAAAATTGGAAAAAAGATACTGTGAAACTTATGCAACAAGTGCACAACAACAGAGGCAAGCACATCGCATGGCATCGAATCGAATCGAATCGAATCGAATCGAAGTGAATCACATCACAACGCATCGCATCGCTTTGCATCGCATTGCATCGCTGAGATACAAACAAGTGCAATCAGTTGCATTTGTATTTGCAATGATGGCGAACATATTCATTTATTTATTTTCTTTTTTTTGAATTGTGTTTCTAATTCATACACTGAATGAGTGCCGTGTTGATTTCAGGTAAATGTCAGCAGCTGCGCTCAGGCAGACAAGACACTCCGAGGATTCGATCGTAACATGTGAAGAAGTGGCTTCGTTTGCTTCACAGCATCGCGCTCATAATCATCGTCATCATTACTATCATCATCATTGGTGGTAGTAGCGGCACCTGAGTCAAAGTCTGCGATTGTGACTGGGCCAATGAATGTCAAGCGAATTGGACTGCATTGCAAATGTCACAGCTTGACAGCAACATAAGTTCGTTCGCTGATGTTGTGATATTGTTGTTCTTGCTTTTGCTGCAGCTGGGATTGTTTATGTTGTTGTTATAGTGGCAATTGCAACAGCGTTTTTAATGTTATTGTCGCGTCGCACTTGTTGCATATTTCTTTATCGCATTCCACTGTTACATTTTCCCATTGCTGATTGCATCGCACATTCAAAATGTGTTCAATCACTCAATTTGGGCTCCGTGTTTGTGCTTCAAAATTAAAAAAATTCAAAGTAGAAAAATTCAAAGAAAAAAAAAGCATTTGAACAAATTAACAATGATTCCAAACATTGACTGCAAATACCTTAAGTCTAACCACTTAGTGGTATTTGAACTCTGAAATGTGGCAAGTTCTTTTATGATTAAAATAATAAAATTCGTTGGGTTTGTGAAGATTTGGGAAATCAAACATTTGAATTTCAGCTGTGAGAAAATTAAATTTGTCATCCATCAAGAACTGTAAAATCAACGACCAGGGTGAAGGTCGCTTTCAAACCTTGTGTTAGCAACTTGTTGGGCAACATCACACAACTGCAACGTCTCAAGAAGAAATGCATTTCTCTGATTCCGGGATGGTTGAACAGGCATTTCTATAGAAAGTTTTGTAGAAACCTTCGAAATACGTTTGAGTTTCGGTGACCACCTCTGTCTATTTAACTGACTGCCGAAATCTCTCTAAAGAGTAGTGATGAATCCATATTTCATCCATATCACATGTCGCATGATACTTATAAGGTGTCAGGTACTTCACACAAGTTCACTTTTTATGTTTTCTGTAACAACTGCCAAACTTGTTGACCAGTTGGGCCGCGTTGAGCTTTGGCTAAACCTTTTGGCTGGAAACCTAATATCAAGAATAAGAGAAATCAGTTGGACTTCAAACTCCGATGAGTGTGTTGGCTATTTGGGTCAAACTGGAAGTTTAACATAAGAAAGGAACTTTTACTGTATGTATGTTGTTGTATGTATGTTGAAACCGATGTAGACTTACGCTGCACAATGGTAAGGGAATTCAGTTATTTATCGAAACTGGACGATCCGGACAATGCAAGAAGAATCGTCAAGCACAGCTTCGAACACATTGGAGGACCATATCAACCACCCAGCAATGAACCTGGAGAACAGCAGGCAAACGAGATGCCTGAAAAGGCCACACCAAGTGGATCAAGTCATACAAACTTAGCAAATTTTTAGGAGCTTCCATCAATTGTGGTCATTTTTTAATGTAAAAAGGTTGAATTGGTATTATTCAAAGTATTTTCCATAATTTTCTACAACTTTTTCTCTTTAACAACATGGCAATACCGAGTCCAATCGGCGTTCCAATCATCGTGACCTTATGACCATGAATTTTCGACTTCGGTGTCGATGTAGATGGATCTCCTGGGTTAACCCAAGACGTTTCGCACTTGGGATTGTTGTAGCAGATTCACGTTTCATCGCCGGTGACAATAGACTACAGAAAACTCCGCTAACCATTTTCCGTCTTTTTGCATCTTTCATATCGCATGTAAAATCCTGGAAATAGTTGATTCATCAAGTGCTAGGTTGTCTTTAAGTTGCTTCAGAGTTTCAGCCGGATCTCCATCCATTAAGTCGTACAGTTCATTATCTTCGAACTTTTTGGTTCCAGGCCCTTCTTTGTCATTGACATAAAAATCACCACTTTCAGACCGTTGAAAGAGCCATAAGTAGCCATAAGTTTCGCAAAGTGTTGGATACGCTTCGACAGCAGATCTATTCAAATCAAAGGACAACAGTAATTAAATAATCCAATACGACTAAATGGAACGCCGCTATTTTAGTGCTGAGAAATGTGAAAACCATCGAATTTCATAGCTATTTACCCTGATACTTCGAATTTCGACCATTGGATGTTAATGACCAGAATTCATGCAAGTCTCTATTACAACCATTATAAAAAGAAAAAATACATAATAAAAAAAATAATTTTCAAATTTGTAATGTGTAAAATTTCCAAGATGTAATGCTTTTTACAATTTTTCTGAGATAAAAGGGAGTAGTATCTGGAATGTAGTAGTATGAAAGTATGTGGTTGATTAACGGTACTCTAGCGGAATCTGCTGTTAAAATATTGAGGTATTATCACTTGCAAGAGAATGCAACTTGTTCCAGATTCAAAATTTAATATATTTTGCCTAGCTTAAAAGCCTATAGAATCCTTAATAGAATAATATATGACGTTATGGATGGAAAACTAGATCATGTCATAATCTCTGTTAATTTTTATTTTGTAAGATAAATATATGTTTAGGAGTCTTAATCTCTTCCCAGTTATTTGTAGGTCCCTTGCTAATTCTTTTCAAATCGCTTTAACTTGGTGTTAAGCTAACAAAACACTTTGAGATACTTCGAATCGATATGCTGACGACAGCAGCAGTTCATTTGTGCCACATTATGCGGCAACAAATGTCATTTCTGCAAAAAACATGTTAATTTAAAACTTGGCAAAAACAACAAGAAAAAACGCAAAACAACAACAGACAAAAAACCTTAAAAACAACACAAACAGAACACAACCCAAAACAACACAACACAACACACAACCAAACACAAAAAAGGCTTCGGGTAGAAACGCAAATAGACAAAAAATGAAATCACTCGACGAGATCACAAGTCACGATAATGATAAATCGCAAAGAAACATTTCGTTGCCACAAAAGGTCGAGGGTGGGTCATATTCGTAGTGAGTTGACGGCGTTGCCGCTGACATCGCCACTCTTGCTACCCTCACTCTGGTCGCGTACGTGCCAGGGGCGGTCGCAGGAAAAAGTAGCTCAGTAGCTCGAAAATAGCGAAAAAAATTTATTTACTCATTGTACAATAAAGAAATAAATAACGAACTCAAATAAGGCAAAAGCGCGCCAACAAAAACAAAGACTACACAAAAAAATAAAATAAAATAAAAAAAAACAGCAAAAACAATAACAAAAATTGCCAAGAAAACGTGTCACAGTTCGTGAAATAACAATAGTTCACAATCTGCCCGAGGCTGGAAGATCAACTCAGCTCAGCGCCAACTCCGTGCGGATCGACTGAACTCGACGGCGCTCACAATCAGAGATTTGTATCTCAATGAGTTGACGATTGAGTTGGCGCTGCTGCATTTTTTATCGTGTGGCTTATTTTTTTTCTTGCCTCAGCAGTTTCTCTTGCAGCTTCTCTTGGGTCTTTAAGCACTCCTCCGGGCGGTGAAGGGGCGTCTTGTCAGCTGCTTGGCTTCTGTTCTTCTCAAAAAGCAAATTTGGCTTAGATACTTTTTCCTTGCTTATTATTATTATTATTATTATTTTTTTTTTTTTTTTTGACGAGAATTATTGGCAGTGCAACAACTTGCTATCGAACCGGCTTCGCTTGCTTTAGAAAATTTTGTTGGGATTGTTTTTTATTTATGTTTCTTCGCTATTTTTGTTATTTATTTTTATTTCTATGCATTGATTTTAATGCATAAATTATTAATATTTATTTTATTGAGTGGGTGTGTGTGTGTGCTTGTGATATTTTCGCCAAAAAGGTCAGTCAGTTTGTCACGTTTGACCCACTTAATTTCGACTATTTTATGGCCATATTTTTGCTTTAATGGATTTTTGATTTCTGAAGAGGTTAGCTTGTAATTAAAGGTTTCCCGGGCTTTGGTTGCGGAGGATTTTGAGGCCAGTTGGATTTTGATAAAGTGATTATATTTGATTTTGGCCGGAGATAAATATTTATTTGACTCGGTCTTTGTTTGAACCAATAAGGATGCTTACAATTTATAGGAATAAAATTATAAGAATGTTAGTGGTAATGGGTAGAGCTTTACTGCTCCAAAGTACTTTAAGCAACCTGTAATATAGGGGTTTTCCATAAAGTGTCCTAACTTATTTTTAAAATAAAACGCAAACGGCTCTTACCTTTAACAAAATTTTGTTATATTCTGAAAGAATAATTGAATAAATTATTATTGGAACATGACATCGTTTAAATGGCTGCCACGGATGCGCTGGCTGGCCTTCATAAGAAAATTTAAATTTTAGATGACTCGGTGGCATCACTGTCTGAATTTCCAATTCCGAACCAAATTTGTTCTTGAGGTCTTGAATCGTGTCTAAATGGTTTGACGTATACGACTGGCTTTAAATATCCCCAAAGAAAAGTGTTTAACGGCATTAAATCACTCGATCTCGCCGCCCAATTGACATCGCCATTTAGTGATATCAATCGATCAGAAAAGTGTTCACGCAACATAGACTGATTGTTTCGTGAATGGTGTGACATGTTGCACCGTCTTGTTAAAAAAATACGTCTTCTATGCTGGCCAGACTAAGCAAAAAAAATAGTTCACCTTCGTTCGATACCGCTCTCCATTGACCATCAATAAAAAAGTACACAGTTACTTGGTCGTGGTGTAAAGGTGCTTCCATTATCTGCTGTAGATTCTCAATCTTCCGAAACCGAAACCGTGTTGTTTATCATATTAACAAAGCTGTTGATCCAAAAAGTGGGATTCTTCGCTGAAGATGATTTTGGCGCCAAAATGTGAATCAACGGCTATGATCGTAGGCCTAATCTGAAAATGTTCTAAGCTTCTCAGGGTCCGAAGGCTTGCAGCGTTAACTACATTTGTTACGGATGCATGCCTGAATCATGATGCCAAATTCGCCAAATACTGGTCGTTGAAAGGCCAAGTTCTTGCGATCGTCGTATAATCGACATTTTCCGAGGTTTGGCGCACACTTTCGACGCGCGCCGTGATATTTTAGGCGAACCTTGCTTCAAGTTACGTACAGGCACTGGAGTGTCGATCAGATGTTGAAAGGTTATAGGGTTGCCAGATGGCAGTATTTCGAAGTTCGGGTGATCCTATCGAAAAAACCCAATACTGTGGCTGTACCGGCCACGCGTTGCAGTGGTTCAGTCTGGTTAAATGGAGAAGAATGAAAAGAGTTTCACAAAGTTTATCTTTCAACACTTCTTTAAGATAAGCCATGACACACAGCAATGACCGGGTCTTTTCTCACTGCCAACATAGAGCGACTCAGACCGAGTTTCGCATAATACCGATGATTGCAACTTCATCTTGACCTTTCTCCCGATACATAATACATATTGCATAAATATATTGCATATAGTATTGCAATGAAATGTCACTGCCTACTACTGAGCCCAAAAAACAAGGTTAATTACTTATTTGTTATCTATATATCTATATATAAATATGCCAAGACATTCTCTTTACGTGTACTATATAACCGATTTTGACGAAAAATATATTCCATTCCAAGTTTTCATTTGCAGATGTGCACAATATACTTTTTATTAAAATGGTACACCGACATTCTATACAAACACATATTCTTCATCTCTCGCAAAATATTCTCGAACTTG
The DNA here is from genome assembly GCA_035041755.1 of Cacoxenus indagator. Lineage (NCBI taxonomy): Eukaryota > Metazoa > Arthropoda > Insecta > Diptera > Drosophilidae > Cacoxenus > Cacoxenus indagator. Next base: position 502,077 of record JAWNKX010000018.1, on the reverse strand, counting down.
CATATTGTCACCAATAATTTAACCACATGCGTTACTAAGTGCTTCTAAGTGTTGAATAACATACTACAAACCAATATTATAAAATATTACAATATTTATTATTAACCCATAAAATCTTATTACAACTTGTTTACCTTATGTTTAAATAGAGTTATAGTTACATTTGCTAACTTTACAACTAAGAATTGAATTGTGGATAATTATATAATATTTAAGTAACATCATGTTTTCGTAAGGAAAATGGGGAAAAACCTTACATTTGAGGTTCAAATTCCTAGTCATTAAAACTAAGATTAAAACTAAGGCTACGTAGTTGATAAAGCTAGCTTAAGCGTTAGCTTGTGAAGTAGGGATCGTCACCAGGACTATGAGATATTTCGTGTTTCCTATTAAAGCTTCTTCTTCTTAAAAACATGTGCCATTTCATGGAGTAGGGAAGAAAGAAAAGAAAAAGGGAAGATTAAGAATCATTTTTAATAATTTGTTTTGGGCTCTCTGGATTTTGGCACGATGACTAACTGCACAGTCGCCCCACATTACAGAGCCGTATAGCATAATTGGAACAAAGATCGACATAAATATAGTTAGCTTATTACTAACTGACAACTTTGACTTTCTGTTAATAAACGGATATAGTAATCGAATTGTTTTGTTAACTTTATCTATTGTATTGTATTGCTTATGTGCAAATTAAATATTAGTTTTTTGTCAAGCGTTAATCCGAGGTATTTAACACTGTTATTTAACACTGTAGTATAGAATCAGAGTTAACCTGCAAGTTGGTGTTAGGCAGGAAGCAGTGCTTTCGCTTTCGAGTGAAGTATATCGCACTTGCTTCACCAGCATTTAATTTGATTTTCCACCTATGGAAGTAAATGGCGAAAAAATGTAAGGCTTGTACAAGATTAAGCTTAATGTCATTATAGTTGTGGCCAGAGCAGTATAGAGCAGTATCATCAGCGAATATTAAAGTACTGCAGTGATCAGGCGTGTATATATTGTCATGGGTGTATATAAGACAGATCTCTGAGGAACGCCAGCTGTGATCCGCTTTTTAATGGACTTGACACCGTCCATCTCAACCCAAAAGAGTCTATCAGTTAAAAAACGGTCGATGATTTTTGTTAGGTACAACGGGGCATTTATATTTATGAGCTTGTGTATAAGACCTTTGTGCCAGACAGTGTCGAAGGCTGCTTTAACATCTAGAGTAACCATGCCTACTGATTTCTTCGAGTTTAGTGCATTCCTCACAAATTTCTTTAACTTATTAAGCGGATTAATACAACTAAGGTTAGCTCTGAAGCCATACTGCTAGGATGGGAGAATTTTATTATTTTCAATATAAGTATTCAATCTATATTTGAGAACACGCTCGAAGATTTTGGAGAACCGCACAGTAGGCTAATCGGTCGGTAGCTCCTAGGAGAGTCGGTAGGTTTACCTGGCTTTAGAATCGCCACAATTTTAGCTAGTTTACGTTTGTTCGGAAAATAGCTAATGCTTAAGCATTTGTTGAAGACTAGGGTCAATAGTTTAAAAAAGCGTTTAGGGAGATACTTAATGCAGATATTGGTTATTTTATCTGGGCCTGGCGACTTCCTGGTTTTGAGAAAGCGAACGATTTTCCAGTTAGCATTATTTTGTTCGAACAATCCCAGTTTAATTAGTCGGTTCAAGTTATTTAGCCTGGCTTTAAAGATTGTTTGCCTGGTTCTTGTCCATTGCCTTAGAGTGATGTTTCTTATTTTAGTTAGCTCTGTAACTCTTTCAGAAGTTCTGGATATGAACGTAAGATCATTTTTAATTTTGGGTACCGCTTTGTCGATTGCGTCCCAGACGCTGGATGCCAATACGTCAATCATGGAGTCAATTCCGGTAGGAGTAGAGATAACGCTTACATGGTTGATTAAGGGAATTCCTAAACAGCTTCCTGTTAGTTTTCGAGTACTGCAGGGTTTGATTGTTAGAGGTGGTTGTACTCGACTTAATTTTACATAGTATTGGCAGATGGTCAGATGAGAGGTCTTCGTGGGCAATCGGTTCAGAGAGGAGTTATGGTAAACTTACTATGAATAGATCGAGAGTTGACGGTTTTGCTTTAAAGCTTGACGGAATGTACATGGGGTCTTTGCCTTCCATAGACAGCTGACTAAGAATGTTGCCCCAGCAGTTTGCTCTGAGGCAATTCCATTGGCGATTTCGACAATTTAGATCACCACCAAGAATGTAGTTGCCATTGATACGATGTAGCTTAAGCAGATCCGACGTAAACATATCCTTTTTATATTTAGTATCGTTTGGCAGTTTGACAAATATTTCGCAGAAGAGCCTGGAAAGTAGACGGAGGCAATGTTTAAGGAGTTTCATGATTTGGTTCCAGCTGTATTCCAACATTTTCGATCAGGTGGGTATTTACTCCAGTAATCTCCCAGTGCTTAATGTCACTTTTTATAATTATGGCAATACTACCCCCTCTCGTGTTACACCGGTCGTTTCTATATACTAAATAACCCGGGGGGAGGAATCTGCTATCTGGGGTTAGCCATGTTTCGCATAGGAGGCAGATGTGAACTTGATTTGTGTTTAAAAATTTTAATTCAAGTCGCCTATTTTGAACGGCACGCGCATTCCATGCCATGATATTTAATTAGAGTATACATATTTAACTGCTAGTTGGGTGATGATGTTGAATTGTTCTTTTTGAGTAGTGCAGTTGCTTAGCTTATCAACGTGCTCATTTAGGAGTGAGCTGATTTCTTCGACTGAGAATAGATCCGATGACATTTGATGAGATATATCGTTTTTATTGTTGTTACTCAGAAGAGCTTCCTTATAACTTAAGATGGTATTGTTTTTAAACTGCCAAACGGTGTATTTGTTGTTTGACCTCTGTTACTACTTGCATTGTTCGTAGTCTGCTGATTTACTGAAGAAGAGTTGTTGAAGCAATCGTTGTTGTTGTTTTTAGAGTAGTGAGAGCTGGTGCGCCTAGTGTTTTTGAAATTTGCATTACTTACGAGAGAGCGTTTACCGTTATGGTTTCTTATTTTTATGATACCCGTTTATTTGCAGAGAGCAGTTTTGTGCAGTCCAGCGCAGAAGAGCATGCAGTTTTGCGTTGCATGTGCTTGATCCGTGGCCAAATAGTTGGCAATTGTAGCACTCAGTGAGTTGATTGGATGGCTTGGATTTGAACTTCCAGCGAACTTTAGTATTATTTATACATGGGTGTTGTTTGCGTAGACCATGGAGAGTTATTGAGACGTTTAGAAAATATACAACATACAAAAGCAGTTTGTAACCAGATCGTGTTGTTTTCTCGATGGTCTTAATGTCAATGCATTAGAGCCCACTGCCTTTTATTGTTTCATTAGTTGACTTATCCAGACCTGATAGATTAGCCTTATAAGTTATAAGGTCCAGTTTATTTTGTCACGTGAGAATAAAACTCAAAGTTGAGCTTGTGTAGCTCGTGACAGATGGAGTTGAAGTCAGCCGACGAGTTTAAAAATATTTTAATGGAAATGGAAATTGATTTGACGGAGTATTCTGTTATAGATGCTGCTTTAACCATATCGTGATCTACTTTAGATGATTTCTTCAAAACCGTAATTGGATCATCCTCGCTGGCAGTGTCCGTGCTGTTGTCATCGTCGATGGTTTGGAGAGGCCTAAAATAATTATAAAACTGGTTCCTGCCAGAGGTTTTAGACGTATCGTTTCTATTTAAAACGGCATTTTTTTGATTTTCTGGAGCCCTAAGAGCGCCAGGCCCAATATTTGAAGGTATTTGGTGTCGTTTAATGTTGCTGCTTTCTTGTTTGGAAATTTTATGTGCTTATTTTTAGTCACGAGGTAAAAATTAATTTAAATTTGTATACGTTTTTGATCTAATTTTTTATTTTATTTCCTTTTTATCTCTTTACTTCACTTGACATAAAAAGCATCAAACTAATATTATGACTATGTCTTTTTTCTTTGCTATTCCAAGAATCGAGGCACACGCGAGGCTCCGAACACTTTGACACCTTTTGAGATTTTTTGAAGTGAAACTTTTTTGGTTGAAGTATGCTTAAGAGAAACAGGGAAAGAAAGCAAACATGCCGTTTAAGAGGTATTAGCTATTGACATGGTGTACGTTTGAATCACGTACATATACATTTGAGTAAATAGTACTCAACTGTCTTATATTGTGGCTATAGTGGTTGAATATCAACCTCTGCGCGAACACGTTATTATTATTATTAACTAAACTATGCGTGTACAATAATATACCTAATATTATTATTATAATTGATGTTTATAAATTGGAGACTTGCGGAGACTTTTTTTTGTTATTTTGGATTGACAGCAGTTTTAAGTTTCAAGTAAATACATCAGGGACCGAAAATAACAGTTATGGTGTCGATTTTTAACTATAAAAATCATTATGATGGAATCGTCGTACATATATAAGATGTATATAAAAATTTATTTCTTATTCAATAGGTAATCCAAATAGCGCATACATTTATATTTTCAATTTATTTGTATAAAAATTAAGAATAATAATTATTTTTAATTTTTATTTTAAAAATCACAAATAATAATTTTTTTGTGTTTTTTATCTAATTAATCATGAAAATAAAAATTAATACATGTATTGCTAATTTTAAATGAACATCGAATTTACTTCCAAAAATATAATTGGGGCACTACTGCTGCCTACAACATCAGAAGAGTGCAGGCGTGTCGGAGCAAGGCTCTCAGAAGATTTACGGGTGCCCCTTGGTACGTCTCCAACTCCACGCTGCATAGGGATCTTGCCGTGCCAACTGTTATGGAGGTGATTAATTCTCACAGCTGCCGCTATCACAACAGGCTTTTGTCGCATCCAAATCCGCTAGCTTCCTCCCTCAGCCGTATCTCAACAAGGCGTAGACGCAAGAGGCTACACCCGCATGATCTCCCCCCTAAGAAGGATACAGCCTTCTATATCATTGCCTTTTCGGCGCAATTTACATCGTTATTAATTTAGTATAAGTCTAATTTTGTTTTTTTTATTTTATTTTTCTCGCGTCATTATTTCTTAAATCCGACAAATGTGTTATGCAGTTTACTGAGTTAAATGTTATAATTTAATTATGAAAAAAAAAAAAAATATGATGGAGTCAATCACTGAAAAATATGATCAAGTGAAGAAATAGCATCATAAAATCTGTTTCGGAAAGAGTAATATCTCTAAAAATTGACACTGCAACCAGACTTAATCGCGGAGTCTTGGTAATTAATATTCAATATTATGAGGGAAAGCGTGTTTGTGTCAAAACTCTTAGACTCATCGAGTAGTCAAAAAAACATAGAACTGTGAACATTGCAATAGAAATAGAGACAATTTTGCTTATGATTCAGGGTAAAGAAGTACTTTGAGGTGTCGTCATCGTCTCTCTCAGTGTTTGCGAACACCCCGAACAGTCGACCATTAAATTCTGTTGAGCCCAGAATTGAAAGTACGTGCTCACTTCTCAGCAACTACTTAAATTCCATTGATGGGGCTTCTGACAACGAGGAAGTCGAAAATAGCCATGATGATGTCATAAAGGCTATTGCTGAAATAGGAGCTTATGACACAAAATCAATTGATGTAAACATGGACATCATCGAATATTGTGAGGAGAAAAAACTTCTGTAACTCCACTTATTTCAATTGGCTAAAGTTGTGCATAGTGTTCCGGCAACACAAGTTAGTGTCGAAATGGCAATTTCAGCATTAAAACTTATTTTGACGGACTTCAGATATAGTCTTAACGCAGACAGCGTTAAAAAAATACTTTTTATAAAATTAAAAATGATGAAATAACTAACAAAATAAATTTGAAATTAGCAATGGATATATTGATTTTTATTTTCATGATTAATAAGAAAAATATCACAAAACAATTATTATTTGTGATTTTTTAAATGAAAATCGAAAGTAATTTTTATTTTTGAAAATTACAAAATAATAATTTAAAATAATTTTTCGAAATAAAACTCATAACAGTTACGGTCCCTGAAATACATACATAAATTTATTCCTAAACGGTTTTCTACAAAATTCGCAGCCACTGTATCTGCCTGATTTAGCACCGAGTTACCTGGCTACTTACTAAATTGAGAGGATCACTGTATGCAACGATCGTCATGATCGACGAAATAAAAGCCAAATCGACGAAAGCATTGAAGAGGACTTTTCAGACTTTTTGAGAATTGTAAAATAGTTGGCAATAGGCAAAAGGCAGCGAAATTGACTTGGAAGAATAAATGAAGATTTTTTACTCACTCCATTTTTCAGGCACAGTGTTATATACGGTGAATGTCTGTAAATACCAACAAAATATTAACAACTATACTTTTAAAAGGTAGTATTATTTGCTTCTTCTTACTGTAACATTTGTCAAGAAAAATTTGTTAACGCCAAAATCACATAAGGCGTGCAAATGCTGGCGATAATCGAGCGTAGATAGCGAAACGATTTCGTGCGTTGACAACAGTAACGACATCAGCGGCAACTCTCACCATGACTAACTGTAGAGTGTCAGAGTGGCAAATCTGCTTCTATGACACTCCCATCGAGGCTCAAACGCGCCCACCAACGTCAAACTGCTGAAAGTGTTGAGCGCGAATTGTGAGTGTCAAATCAACACGGGGTACTATCGATGTCAGAGGCATTGGCAAATGGTAACAGCAACAACAACAACCAAAACAAACATTTGCTGTTAATTTATGCATGCAACGCATTTGCATAGCTGCAATGCGTTGATTACACACAACGCTCCTCGCCTTCACTTTGAACGCCATCGTCGTCACCATCGCATTCGCCTCCGCAATTTGTTTTCACATCTCAACTTTTTCTCAGCTGCTTGAAATCAATCGCGCGAACGGATTAGCAAACTCAAAGCTGCAGGCAAATCTGCGGCAAACACACACACACACACATACACACACAGACACACACACACTAATTCACACTAATTCACACCAACCAACTCGCTGTCCGGCTTTGTGTCTGCCTGTCTCTTCGAAATGATGAGATTCAACGGATTCGGCCAAATCAATTTAAGCGTAGCGACATCTGACAAAGACGACCACGACGAAGTCGGTGACGACATCGACGATGCGCCGATGAAAATGCGATGCGATCCCATCCAATCCGATGCAAATTTTCTGCGCTGCATTTTCACGGCTTGCGGCATTCTGGCCAACTTGTTGTGGCTGCTTGTTGTTGCTATTGTCGCTGTCGCTGTTGCTGTTGCTGTTGCTGTGTTGCTGTTGTTGCGCCGCTCACTCAGCTCGGAGTGTGCATAATTTTAATGAAAATTTAGTTTAGCGTTGAAAAATTGGCACGCCGCACATTTTCACACTTGTGAGCCGCAGTGCACATATGAGATGGAAAATTATTGCGGGTCAGTCCGACGATGGCCAAATCAAATTCAATTGAACCAAAAGTTCAATTGCTCGCTGATATTGGTGCTGCTGCCGTTTCTACTTCTGCTTCAACTTCTGCTGATGTTGCGAATGATGCTTTTGTTGCTTTCGTTGCTTTCATGTACACGAATGGGGCTGCATCGAAAGATAACACAAGAACAACAACAGCACCACGACTTGTAGCAGATATCGAGTGCATCAGCAGGTCAAATGGCACTAATGAGTTTTCACACACACACACAGACGCATACACCTTATGATTCTTGCAGCAAGCGGCAGCAGCAAGTGTCCAAAGTATCTGCCGCATGTGTCTGTCGGTATGTGTTTAAAAATAGCTGCGTTCTGCTCAAGGCTATCTTTGCTGGCGTTGCTTCTGCCTAGTTGATAGCATCACCGTGGCCAGCAGCGGCAATTGCAACATCATTTTTGCATAAAAATTATTACATGACAATGACGACAATGACGAAAAAGCGCATTGCAGGCGTTGACGGCTACAACGACGATGCTGATGACCACAGGCAGCCGAAGGCTTAGCTGCAGCAACAACAACAAGAACAACAACATCACCGTTTCTGCTGCTAATGAGTTGAAAAGTGCAAGAAGCCAAGCGAAAATAAAGTACACAAAAACGGATATAGAAAAATCTGATTAGACTTATTGGCATTAAGGAGCAAACGCGCCTCTTGTGAGTGTGTCATCTGTGTGATTGGCCAGTTAAATTTTATTGGTCATCATTATGTGGCAAAGTGAAAAAGCGTGCCATTAACAGCGGATAACGTTGATTTGTGCGTAGAAGAGTGAGTATGTATGTGCGAGGTGTGTGAACATATATGTATGCTCATTTAAATATCAGATTAACCGCAATTATCTTCTTACAACCATCTTTATAAAAAGATAAAGCCAAAGTGTTCAGCATTAATGCTATGGCAGCGACTGTTAAATCATCGACAATTAGCTTTCCGGTTGCTCTTGTTGTTGTTCTTGTTGTTGTTGTTTTTTTGTTTGTTATTGGTTGGCGAAGGTTGCAAGTAGCCAGCACTTTGATTTGCATAATTTAAGTGGATGATTTTTAATTTTCAACTTAATTGTAGCTTCAACTTATGAAGTTGTAGCATTGACTTTGTTAAGGTGTATTAAGCCGTTTTTTGTTGCGTACGTTATTGATAAATTGGTGCCTAATGAGGTGAGCAACCCATTCTTAATGTTAAATGATCAGACGAGCGTACCCTCTACTCCCTACTTTCCAGAAATAAGTTGCAGTCATAGTGCGTATAACGGCGTGTAGAGCGTCCCTTATAGGTTTGTATTGATCTTCTGTTGTAAATTCATGGTACATAATATATATAATATCGTAGATTAGATTCCATGGGCCCCTTTGTACGTTAACATGCAGAGGCCGGCAGGCCTTCAATGTTTAGTCCATTCGATGAATGTTATGCAAAAGTAGAAGAAAAGTAAATACAAGTTAAAACAGATTAATAAGGAATAAGCTACACAGCGCGGGGACCGCCGTTGGACATTGCTTTGGAAAGGCTTCTGCAACTGGCAGTTTTGCCGCTTTGCATGCCCGATTGCTTCACTATGCATCATTTGTGGACCAGGTTCTCCACTGTTTATTGAACGCCTGCACAACTTCTGTGTCCCGACTTATCATGCAGGTCTTCGTCGTCCCTTGTACGTTGCAACTTCAACAGTTCAACTAAAACGTCAAGCAAACACCAAGCTTTCGTCATTTAACCAAAACTGTCGACAACCACAACTTACCGGTGGTTTGGCCAAAAGAGCATTAACGTTTTAACACTCCCTGACAAAGCAGTTAACCGCACATTGAAGCAAACCTGAGCAAAGAAGCAAATACATTTATCGCAAAAATTGCGTAGGCAAAACCATAAAATCCGTTTGCAACGAATACTTGTCCTATTTTTTCTTTTTTGGCTGGTGGAGCGACGAGTGAGTTTTTTGAGGCCTACTTTGTTGCATTTCAGGTTGGTAATTTTAATGTCGTTATTTTTCTTCTTAGCGCGTTTGCCTGTCGAAAACATTTAGCCCCCGAAGGCAGTCAACAACATCAACAGCAACAACAACAACAATAATCACTGCAACTCAAGCAAGCGAAGCAACAATTAAGTGTTAACTAAATTGAATTGCGGCCGAGGTAAGTGCAGAAAGGATAGTTTCAATTGGCTTGAGCAGCAACGAATGCCAAACTCGGCCAAGTCATAAACAGTAAACTTCATTACGCTCAAAAGATACTTTTGTGGTCAGGTGGCGACGATCTTAACAAATGGCAAATGCTCAGACAACAACAAAACCGAACCACGCGTGACATTCAGCGGCTTTCACTGACACTCAGAGTCACACCCTCAGCCGCGCACTAAGCCTCAATAGACCTGGCTAATTTACCGAAAATGTACGAGCAGCAAAAAAACGCAGGAAGATAAAAATGAAAACCATTTTCGGAGAAGCGCACATAATTTGCCGTGTTACTGATTGAGTGCATTTTAACGGACCCGCAAAACTAATTTCGTGTTGTTTTTGGCTTTCACAGTGGCGGTCGCATGCTTCACTATGCGACACACTCACAGCAGCCAATTCTCAGCCGCTGGCACATCCACAGTGGCTTACAACACCGCCTGTTGTCAACGCCAATCTATCAACACATCGTGTTGTTGGGCTGTGCTGAGCTGCGTCGTGCTAATCTTGCCAAGAAATCAAATACTTCGCTCAGGGGCAGGCTTTCTGCGTAACCCATAATTACATAACACATGTTCGATGCAACAATTGTGCCATAATTTCAAATCGAGCGTAATTGTAGGGGAGGGCGTTGTTAGTCAGTAGGCAAGTGTGGTAAGACCAGGTCCATGGGCATGGTAACAAGCTTTGGCTGTCATTAGCTGCTCTTGTGTCTTAGCCTAGGCATCGAAGCAATGATGGCTACTAATAAAGCCTGCAAAGGCAAAACTTCATTTTTATTGGCGCTACTTACGCAAACCGCGAATATTGGCGATACTCAATGCACCGTCTCAGGTTGGTAGATGCTTGCCCCAAGTCAAAGCTACTGTTTGATTGCGCTTTCACAAGCACTCGTATTTTATCGATCTGTCTCAGCTAAAGCAGCTAGTAGGCCTACTCACCTGCTACAAGTTCTGCTACATCTTCTCCGAGGGCCAGCTGAAAAGTAACTGGCTTAGGCTATGTTATTCTTCACAAAAACTGTTCTTTATATGTTGGCGGCCAAACTGGTAGCCAGTTTTGTCTTTAATCACTCAAGTGTCGTTTTTTTTCTTTTTTACGCAAACCGATCTAGTTATGTAGTGGAGAGTATCACTTAGTTCCAGACGGGACACAATTGCCAGAGACTTTAATGCATATTGCACTTCAGTCGCCAACCTAGACCTTGGCAGTCCTGAACACTTTCAAACCAAGTGCTCACGATCATTCTAACCGCCTGAGTCGGTTAGATTTTCCTCCTGCATTACAGTTTGGCAATGTTTGCTGTATGCTTTCATACTTAGTAAAATTGAACCAATTGTTTCCATCTAAAAGCACAAATTGTTTCTTTATATTGAAGTCATCGAGAAGAAGATTCAAAGGGATGCTGATCCTCTATGATTGGCACGTCATGGGACTTCTTGCATCTGAAAGATGGTCTGATGGTCTTCGTTCTCCCTCTCATTTCGGTTTTTTTTTATTATATTTTCAAGTCCGGCCACCGGCAACTCAGGAGTCATCGTACTGTGGCAGTACTCTCGTATAGTACAGTGTCCTATTTTTAGATGAGTGGGAGCTGACTACCTTAGTTCAATGACTTGACCGAATACTTTTCAACCATTCCTCGTATCTATAAACAATGTTGTTATTTAATTATATGGCATTAGTTCATGCTTTCATAGTAATTCAACTGTTAATTTACCTTTAAGTAGAAGTTAAACCAGTGCACAGTTTGGCATCAGGTGACTTCACTGCACTTCGCTTGACTCAACTTGACTCGCGTTGACTTGATTTTCAGCTGAGTGCACTGCCATTCGGAGCGGTCAACGCATCTGAAACATGTCTAGATTCCTTTGCTAGTTATGTAATACTGGCAGCTAAGCATAGTAATTTCTTTAGATAATGGGATAAAAGCAACGAACAAGTTGACTGCTTTGATTGCTGTTGCTGCTGCTTCTGCTTTTGTTTGCTGTTGTTGTTGTTGTTGTTGTTGTAACTGCGAGAGTAGTGGAATGCAGAATTCTCGGTTGGATCTTCTTTGTTGGATGCTTGTAATTTCTTTCCTTGTATTGCTTTTCTATAATATTAAGATAATTACGTGATCGAAACGGTATTTTGATTGAGAAAAAATAGAGCAGCATCAAAATGGCGAATTGCATTTTGTGCTCTTAGAAGGAACTTGAGTACAAAAAAATTATTTTTTCTCGCTTTGTCGATCAGTGCAATCATTCGATTAAATAGCTAAAAGCCTGACAAATCGTTTGGGTAGAGTTTCAGAAGAGCTTGCAGTGGGTGTACACGCCCAGAAATCGTGCCGCCAACACCACAGCTCACAACTGCCAAATGCGCAATCTTTGACTTGAATACAAACGCAAATACAAAAGAGCAAAATGTATCTACAAAATTATATTCAAAGGGTTTGATTAAGCAATTTCTTTACATTATTATAACCAATTAAATTTAATGTATGCGTTGCCTCTGTTGCTGATCAGTCGCCAATCAACGACAAACTATCTACGACGACGTACACTGCTGGTTAGTGAGGTACGTAGATACATTTTGTAGATACAGGTAATGTTTGGAATTTTTTTTCACCGTTTCTCAGCAGTCCTGCTTTGGTGTTTTTGTTTTTGTTTCTGTCTTTGGCTTTGTTTTGTTGTTGTCTTTCTTGCATGTAAAGTGCACATGCGCATACACTTGCCCAAAAGCGACACACCAAAGGTCAATAATTTTTTATTAACCTCGTGTTACGGCGACTGCCAACGGAATGGCATGGCAAATGGAGTCGGCCAACAAGAACATCGGCTGTTATGTGTGCGGATGAGGGTGCGGCAAACGGTAAGTGCCGAAGTACAAAACGATGGCATGGCATAGTCACGCTAATACCGGTCAATAGGTCAAACATGAACTGTCAAAATGGCCACAAATCTCGGTGAGCGCACGGGTACAAATCTGCGATCGCGTCTACGAGATGTGCTGCGCCGATCGGCGTTTCATATTAACAAATTTCACATTGTTTTTGTTGGGGCTGGAGCACAGCCGAATGCGAATATTTGGTTGTTGTGTGGTTGTTGTGGTTTGATGGAATAAAATCATTATCATTTGATCTGAACGCAGTAGATGAAATAAATTTGTTGCAGACCGTTACCGCGAGGAGCGCATCGGCCATCCGCATCGATCAACCGACCAGACTAGACCAGGCCAAACCAGACCTACCAATCAGATAAGCAGGCCAACCAGACCAATCGTAATACAAATGCTCAGAGAAATGCAAGAGGAACATTTTCACCGCCAACACCATACATCCTCCAACTCCCAAGACGACTCGTTAGGGTCTTTTCGTAAATTGGCTACATTTCATGGCTGATTTCTTGGCCATATTTTCGCTGCTTAGTAGACTAACTCATTGACCGAACGAACGAGCAAGCGAATGGACGACGAAGAGACGGCCCGACGCCCCATTTGGCTAATCTTAGACATTAGTTGAAAGCTCTGATTTGAAAATTATGGTCTGCTTGTTGACGCCTCTCCGGGATCGGCGCGGGCCCACCCAACTCTGGCCCGTCTCAGCCCGTTAGCCAACGAAAGTGTGATTTTTTACTGGGTGAAAATAAGTTGTAGGCGTGTAATGCTTAATGCTTAGGGCGCCAGACCCGAAAATTTATAAATTATTGTAGTTTGCACTTTTTTCGTAGATTTGTAGCTTTATTTCGTTGGTCAATTTTTTTCTCGGCCGCTGCTTTTCGACCATTATGGCCAACACTATGGTCTATTGGCTTGGCTGGTAATTTATGTCTTCGTTGAGTTTTTTTCGACATAATTTGCGCCTGCAACCCAACTCTTTTCGATCCGACCGTACACTCATTCGCATGAAGTTGAGCGGCGATAGGAGCGCGATAACATAAATTTAAGTGTTTTTCTATGATTTTTCCATCTCTCCATTTAGCTTCGTTTAGCTTCGAGCAATTCGAAGGCAAGAAAAATCGCCAAAAATTCGACAATCTCGGGGAGAATTCTTCACGAGCTGGCAACGTCGCCATTCGCACCGACGAGATCGACAACAATAGATTTGGCTTGGTTTATGAACCACACGCCGCCGACGTAGCACATTTCTGATAAAGTTGTAGACGTTTGGTAAATTGATTTTATGGCAAGTTAGACGAAAAATGTGGAGAAAAATTGCTCAAATGTCGCTGCGAGGCATATTTAGTCTTTGCGCAGATCTCAAAGTTTTGATTTGGCTTTACTTGGATGTTGTTGTTGTTGCTGTAGTTGCTGTTGTTGCCGCTGTTATAGCACGAAATCTTACAGCGGAAAAGGCGTCTCAAGCTTGTTGCTGATAACTGGTAGATTGTTGCGGTCGCAATTGTTGTTGTGGTCGGGCAAATGTTAAGTGGTGGAAATGCTTCGCGTATCACTTCGAAAGTTTACTTGATGCCATAAACAACTTTTATTGGAAGAAATTGCATTATAAAAATATATATTATAAAAATAATTGCAAAACAAAAATAAAATCTCAGTAGTAAGCGAACAAACATATCTTCCATCAATGGTGATAGAGCCGATTTATACTGAAAACATTTATAGTGTTGGTGCGAAGGGGATTTTGTTTTTTTTTGCAAGCCATTTATAGTTATTATTCGACAACTGTTGTGATCGTAATACATAAATGGAAATGAGATGTTGCAATGTCACGAAAATGTGGTGGATTACGTTGGACATCTGCACCAAACTACAGTAACATTATTGAGACATCCGGACTGCAGTCTCTGTGTTATTTTTGTGTTGATGTTATTTTTCTGTTGATAAATCAAGTTATTGTCTATTAATAGAAACGTTCAATATATCAAATTGGGTAGAGTAATTCTCATTCCTTATGTTATTCGAAAAATTCTCTCCTCTTTGGGAGCATAGGGCCTCCAGAAGACCCTTCCATCGTTCTCTGTTTTGAGCTGCTGTTTTTGCACTGTGCAGTTGGCAGCTGCTAGCTTACGTAGCGTCGACCTCCGCCAGTTGACAATCTTAAAGGATACCCTTTAGCCATTTTAAACAGGAACGGAAACAGAAGGTAGCCTTGCCTTACACAAGCGTTGTTGTTGAATGAATCGCTCATGTTGCCATTATGAGGTATCCATCTCTGAATGGTCATATCTTAATTAACATATCGTATATACAATCCCATTGCAATGGGTTGTGTTTACGACTGCCCCGTTTCTTTTCTTCAATGGAAAAACAGAATTTTGGGGAAAACTTTAAACGTCGTCCTCCAATCTTTAGCATGTTTAAAGGGATCAAGTCAAATTTTCACACTGTCTTAAAACTTGTTTAGTGGCCCGGCCCTACTTGACTTTCCCTTCCTTCTTTTGAAAGAAACCCAATCAGTTTCTTACGAAATTTGTAAGTGGGTTAGTTCATAAAACACCACAGCCGCCCAAAAACACAACTGCAAATAAGCTTGACCTTGTCCTCAGTTATTCTTCAGAAAATGGCTACCCCAGCGATATCAATAACAACGCCAAGAGTAATTTAAGATTTTTCGCAACAAATTATAAATTAAGTACTAATTACGCTCGTAAAATGCTGAAAAACAATCGCAGTTTTGTATCTCAGCGCGTACTTGCTAGCAACGCCCAGATCTGTGGGTGTCGCAGATCGAATTGAATCGTGTCGCATCGCAATGCTCGCATCGAAAGCGAATGATGTAAATCACATGTTAATGAACGAGCTAGCGATCATCTATGCAGCGAACACTAACTTGGAATGATGGCGGTGCTGGTGGTAGTGTTCAATCTGTCGATCGATCGGTCGAACGAATGATGGCTCGTCGGAATGGATCAATGGATGGATTGTTAGATACCTATTTGGAAATGAGCTGCGTTGGTTCGAAATATCATACACTCACTCACCCACTGCCTCACTAACTCAAATACTCGCTCATTTACTCACACATTTACTCTGACGTTATTTCAATCGATGTATTAACCTATCTATCGATCGAACGGCGTTCGTTCATTTGTTGGCTCATGCGATAGCTTGTTTGTTTGTTTGTTTGTTTGTTTGTTTGTTTGCTTGACTGAATGGGTGATAAATTATTTCCCACAATTTACATAAATGGTTTGAATGCATTAATTAAAGTCAAATCGCACGCTTGCAATGCCAGTCAGTTGGCAACGACGAAATCAGTCAGCGTTACTCGTAGTAGTGGGTTGACTCACTAGCTCACTAGCTCACTCGATCACTCGATCGCTCGATTGCTTGCTCGACCGCTCATACGATCGATCACATACATTCATGCTTATTGGCATCATTAGATACTCTAATGTGAGCTCCAACAACAGAAACTGTGCTGTGAAATCGAAAGCATTGGCAAAATGGCAATAGCAACAATAAGCGCAAAAGCCAAGCCAAGTCGAAAGAATTGCCTTGCCATACACGTTGTGGATGTGGCAAAATGTCTTTGGTAGGGCGGTATTCATTGGCATTTTTTTTATTTATTTATTTATTTGTTTATTTATTTATTTATTACTTATTTTGGGGTGCGGAGTCGAACCAAGTCGAACTAGAACTGAGCTGAGCTTTGTGTCGCATTCGCCCTCACGCTGGCACCCGCCACTCGAACTCCACTCAGACCGCAATCCCGATCTAATCAATTGAAGTTTATTGTTATTTTACTAGCTTTACTACGAGTACTCGCCTTGCCTTGTGTTGAATCTGCGTTGCTTTTATTGACGTTTAACTCGCATGTGTTGCATTTGTAGCTGTTGTTGTGGCATTTAAAATAATACTATATTAATTTTATGCCACAAGATTGCACAGCATATGCGCTTTAAGTGGCTGGTGACTGAATTGACTTGACTGACTGTTAAAGTCGGCAGTCAGTAGTCAGTAGCCTTTTGAGTTCTGTACAAATTTATGTTCATTTGTTTTTAATATTTAAAAACAAATATGGTACATATGGTGCAAATAATAAATAAATTGAAAAAAAACTGAATATTCCACATCATTTCAGGCTTCATATGCTGTGCCCAACTCTGTGTGCTGTGACCGCTGTAGAGGCGAAGAGGATAGGCTGTGTGGCAAAATGAAAGGTGACCCACCCTACGGTTTATGCAGAAGCTGAAGAGCCGAGACTATACGACCATCAAGAGGCTTGACTTGGAATTCAGAGATTTGAAACTTCCTTGGTTATATTTAACATTGATTTTTTCTAAATTGGAACTTCCATTACAATGTGAGAAACTTCGGCTTTTTGGTCCCGTCCCTTCATCATGTCGATCAATAAAAAATTGTGTTGGAATACTATCAACATTTATTGGGTATGGGATCTCTCAAGTATATTTCAAATGTTCCTACTTTATCAAAGTCATCTACCAAGCAACGTTTTTCTTGGTTCTCTCTCTCTCTCTCTCTCTCTCTCTTGTTGGCAGTGGTATAATCTTTAACCGAAATAAGCAAAAGTCAATTTAAAACTTGCCACCCGAAAAACATTTTGTGGGCAACACCCTAGAAAAATGAAACGATGCGAACGAAAGACCCACAGCGGCGTATATTGCGATGCAGCAATGCAGTATATCTCATTTGCATGGCCCGAGGCTGCGGCACTTGCCACCACGGCAACTCGGCAAGTTGTAATGGTGGCTGGCGGATTATTGGCGAATTGGCAGACAGACCGACAGATCAACCGAACTGAAGGTGTCTTCGATTATGGCCAAACATTAATTATTTTTGTTTCGCTTTTGGTTGGCTTTGTTTTTATGGCGGCAGGCAGCGTTTATATTTGAAAGTCTGAATGAACGTAGTGTTGATTTTTAGCGAAGCGCTTCAATTGCGTCTTCGTATCCATGAATCTATGAGCGGAAACTTTAAACTTCTGCAGACACTTCAGTTGCACTCGGCTACAGACTTTGAGATACAGAAATTTGCGCAATGCCGTTGCCAATGCGCCTGCGCCTGCACTGGCCTGCTGCTCATTTATTTTTGGCTAAAATTGCACATTTTCCCATGGCCTGGCTCGTCGTTGTTGGGTATAATCGAGGCATAGACTTACAAAAACAAAACGACAACCGCAAAAAATACAAATCCCAAACTGAAATCCACAAAAATGAGCCAGCCAAAAAAGAATAAATAAATAAAGAAAAAATAAAAGGCTTCCAATAACAACAACAGCGGCAATGCCGACGGACATTGGCGCTCACATGGCAGCCTTAGTACCGAGCTGGGTTGACTTGGCTGGAACTGACTCGAGTTGAGTTGAGTTAAGTTGAGTTGAACTGAGTTTGGCTAAGCGATGAATATTGATTTAATTGAAAGTCGTCGTCGTCGGCGTGAAATACTCGTTCGGTCTATTGCCGAGTGACTGCAGAGCCACGTTCATCCTCAGCGTTGTCTGACTCGCTTGGTGGCACTTACTGGTATGCCGCATATTCCGTCTCTCATCGACCTCTCGCACCCAACAATTACTTCAACCTCTCAGTGCCGCAGCACGCTTCTCAGCAGACGGAGCCTCGTGTCACGGAACGCCCTGTTCTGCGCGCCGCCTCCGCCCGTTTCTGGAATGTTTGGCAGCGATGCCTTCGTCTTGCCACATGTAGAAACATCCGTGACACAGTTTCGCTTGAGAGTTGCTCTGAGCCCCCTGCTGATCTTTTCGAGACAGATGTTTGCTTTGGAATTTTTTAACGGTGCTTCGCTGAGCAAAATGTCAGAAGGTTAATACGTGAATTAACAGCAAATTTCTTCTCCATCTTGTTGATAGGGCTGAGCGTTTTGCTTTCCAACTGCGATGGCTGGCGTTCGCTGCCATTAAATTAGATCTCAACATTTGTTTGCAGTTGTGCCAAATCAAAGTGAACGTGAGAGTTTAATGATTACTGCACATCTTTTAGATGTAAGTAAGTGTAAAGTGCCAGTTTTCGAAGTCAGCTGAATTTTGTTTATTTTCTACGATTATACTCTTTACTTACTTTATGTTTTTAAAATCACATGCATAATAAAAAGTTTGAATGACTTGATTACTCAACCGTGATGCGGAGTGGGAGATCTAGGAGGTGTACCCTTTGCGGGCGTCACGTTTGGCTGCCGATGTTAACCAGATTGATTGCTAGGTGGTTCACACGGTGTTCCAACCTAATGTGATGTCTGTATAACATGCCACTGTGCACCTACGATCCTTCGCAACAGCTTGGACTGAAAGCTCTAAAAAGTTTCCAGGTTTGAACTGGATGCAGTGCCCCAAAGTTGTGTACGGCAAGTCCACAGCGATTTCAGCATGGCCTTGTAAAGAAAAGCTTCTTTCGTAGGGTGGGCTCCGAGTTTCACTTAAAGAGCCTACTCATTCTTCGAAGTCAGCTGAACAAGCTAGACAATTACACAATGAGCATACATTTGAATAAATTTTTTATATAAATGTACTCTGGACTATCAAAAAGGATTCATTCATAAATGAATACATGAAGTGAAATGTTGCGAGGAGGCACTGTTGTGTGTTAACTTCGGCCCAATCATCTGTTGAATGATCAAAGAAAATATGCCCCACGAATTGTTTACGAATGGTCTATTCGTGAGCAGGGTATAGTTAATTTATATGCGAATGAAAATGGGGAACCAATTATTCCGATGTGATTCGAATCCAGGGCCGCACGAGTGGCAGTTGAGCAATCAACCATTGTACCACTAGGGATCGAACTTTGGCCCACTATGTGTTTGTGGAATAATCATGAATGAGTGAAGGAATGCTCTTTGCTGAGTATTGTACCTACCTATTGTAAATAAATAAAACTTGCAAAACAAAAGTCAAAAAAAGATGAAAAAGTCAAAAAAAAAAGTCAAGATGATGAAAAGTCAATAAGATGAAGAAAATAAACCCCGAAAACAGAAATAATTTGAAATTTATGTTTCGCTGTGATACAAAGGCACAAGCGGTACTTCTGGATAAAATCTCCAGTCGCAGAAATCTTTCGGTATTTGCTATGTAGATTAGATTTTCTCGCACATTCCTAAAAAAGTACTCGTAACTTAGCAGGTACAAATACCTCTAACCCTTAAAATGTGTTGTGTTTAATTTGGGGGTTGCAAACGGTTTGAAGCCATTAGTTGTTGTTTCCTACGTTGCCAACAGATGGCGCCAGAGAGTGGTGAAACTTTCAATTCTACCCATAGGGGTAATAGTGGTGGAATTGAAGAAGTGATGATTTGTAAAATATTTTTCTCTTTGTTTCTGGAAGCTATTGTATATTAGAATCATTTTTGGGGACCCTGGCGTTTGGTTCTAAAATCTGATTTGTTATGATTTAACCTTTTATTAAAACTCCTAAATAAAGAAAAAGCGCAAAAAGAAAAAGTTTAATTTCTAAACAAAATTTGGAGAATAAGGAAAGACCCATAGTCCTCCTCAGAATTTCTATCTGAAATTGATAGCAACTTTTTAACTATCTTGACGTTCATCTGGAGAATGGGCAATCTGCGTAAACATATATTTAAGTGAAATGTATCTATCTATATATCTATCCAATCTAACTATCTATCTATATATATAAAAATATATACATATATAATTCAATGTGTATCTACATGTCTGTATGTGCGTCCGCTATAGACGCTGACACAGCTGCACCGACTGTATTGGAATTTTCGGGGAAACTATAATACAGCCTGCCGAATAATCCTGTGAAGTTTCATGCTTTAGTATACCGGGAAAGTCGAAAGTATATGAAATCAATATTATCAGTTTTCCTGTGAAAAATATGTCAATTCGAAATAGAAGGTCTAACAAAGAAAACTAATAAAATAAGTTTAACTCAAATCGAAAGTTTAGTGGGTTATTGGTGATGATCATATCTTTGGTTCATTCAAAACGATACGGAAAGAAGATGTAGTGTGTTCCAAATTAAGTCCATGGGACTGATGAATAAGAATATCTCAAGCATTGATACATTAAATCCGGAAAAACGGATACAGTTGAATTGGGCGAGTTTGGCGTTCGATTACGATCTAACAATATATTACGACGTAATGGTCAGATGTATCAGTAGACCAGGGCACAATGAGCACTGTTTATCAACCATGCAATGTTATGAAGATTCCACACAAAACGTGAGACGGAAAGGTCAAATTACCACAAAAAAGAGGAGAGCGAATAAACACGAAAGAAGTAAACAGGAGCATGTCGGTGACGCGAACTCTTAAGATGTTGCCATATCAAAAATCGCTCAACGCGCTAAAGAAATTTTCACTTGTCATTTACACCTTCATCCACACAAATCCCAAGGTGCGCAAAGCCGAGAATTTACAATTAGAAAGAAACATAGAATCATAACATTTGTTCCCATATGCAGAAAAGTTCAGCCCAAAGGCCCGAAGCCTCAGAGAAGGGAACTCCTCCTCGAATTTGATGTGCGCACATTTTTTCTGGCGCTTTGAAGCCATTGTCAACCAAAAGCGAGGCGAGGAAAAAGAAAAGCGAATTTATATTTTCAGAAAAAATTTCATGTCAGTATTCTTGCCGCATTCTTTTTCATATATACTCACTCGTACGTAAATATTTTGTAGCCACTATTTTTGGAGATATTTTTGCTGAGATACTCAGCGGGAATCGAGCTATTGTATGACGTCTGTACCGAGTGGTTTGCATTGTATTTAATATACTCACAGAGTCCTACTACTCCTTCACAACATATCCGTTAATCTTTTTTTCTTTTTCCTTTTCAAGTACACAATGCGATTCACAGCGTGCCACACAACTGAGTCAGACATGGCGGGTAACCGAGCAGAATACAGCAGACCAAAAAAGTGGAGAGATGAAGAGAAATATGTCGCGGACACATTACAATCCTTTTTGATATCCTTTACTTTTGGCTCGCAGCTTTGTATGCTTTTGTTTTTGCTCCTGTTATTGCTGTCGCAGTGGTGTGTGGCGCACATTCTCGGGTTCTTCCTTTCATTTTATCTCTCATTTGTTTTTTTTGTAATTTCAATTTTTTCATTTTATTATTATTAAAATGCATGTAAAAATGTGCAAGCTTGTCTCAGTCGTACACTCCGCATTTGGTGCTTGGTGAGGAAAAAGGACTTTGCTGCAATTAGAATAAAAATTCTGCGCCACACCACATTTTGTGGAGCGGCTAAAGTGATGACGGCGGCTGTGGTTGCGGTGGCTTTCATGCCACTTCACATGCTTTGTGCTCGCGATTCATTTGTTTTAGTTTAACCCAACAATTTTAATTGCATCCTTGCATCATTAGAAAGAAAAAATTGTTTGTCCTATTTTTTAAGCATTTTTTCGAACGATGTTTATGAGTTTCAGCGCCGAATCAATTATGGTGATTTTCGCAAATGTAACGCAAGTCATATGAGATACAATCGCCGCGTTATAATTAACATTTCATAAATCGCCAACCATGATAAGAAATATTTTTCCATTAAGAATCAATTAAAGTGCAAACAAACTGCAAACTGCAAACTGCAAGTGGCAGCTGATGCGAATGGGGCGCACTGCAAGCGCCACACAGATACGAATTGAGTGTGCGAAAGAGATAGCGGTAGTGTGATTGCACTACTTTTCACACACGATAAAGTCAAGTTTCAATGCGAGGAAAATATAGACACAGAAAAAACATGAATCGAAATAACATAATTTACATAGGAGCCACAATAAATTGTGCTCCGCGCGCTCGGTCACTCGCAGTGACCGATAGACAGATAGATAGATCGATAGATTGTTGGCCGGCCCGCCTTCTGCTGCGACAAGTGTGGCACATGCGGCGTATGCGCAGCGTTCCGGCGACGCTTTCGAACACAGCTTCGTTGCTGCATGTGCTACTGCTCTATTAACCACATAAAAAAGATATACAGGCAGATTTAATCGCTTTGCGCTGTTGTTAATGATTGCAGCCGAATGCATGCGATTCTGAGCTGCATTCATTCTCTCAGTCGAACATTCCGCCTGTACAGTGAGCAGTCGATGTGCGTATGTAAGCTTGTGGCCCGCCCATGATAGCCATCTATATCTGTCCATTGTAGGCTTTACTTGTGATTTGAGATTGGCACTTGGCAAAGTCGTCATAGCGCCACCGGGCGTTTTCAAGTGTGCCACTTGTATTGAAAAATTGTCGAGGACGTTGGCGAAAATAAAAACAAAATCAAATTTGTTGTAATACTCATAAAATACGCTTACCCACACTGAGTTAGTCGCTCATAAACCAATCAACATTCGGCGGAGAACGCTATTTTTATTTTCCACGTAATTGTTTAATAGCTTTATTTCATCTGTCTGTTTATTGTAGGAGTGTGTCTATGTTGACCAGATTTGACTACTTTCGATTTCGCTCCAAATTGGGATTTTTTATGTATTCTTTTGGTTCAGGTTGTAAATTTGAGTTGGCAGAGAGTCAAGAAAGTGTTTATTATAATCTAATCTAGGGCAATTTAAAAATAATTTACTGGAACCGCATTTTATATTGAAATCGCTGAGTAGACTGTCAATTGTTGAATTCTGTCTTGTTGTATATTCTTGAATATTTTGTACCCTTAAAATTTTGCAGGGATATAACTATCCCTAGCATGCATTGTTAGAATTGGCTTAACGCATATTAAAACGTTTTGCACAAGGGTTGTTTGCTGTTTGTTGTTGTTGTTGTATTTATGTTTGCCAACAACTGAGTACAACACACGAGTGATCCTATAATGGTTCCGTTTTTCATTCAAATGTAGTGAAGTTAGCCGGGAAAAAGGAACAATTACTGAATCCTAAATATTTAATTAGAATTTATTACCGACATAGGTTTCCAATAACTTCTGACTTCTTACGTAATATCAATTAACTAAATTTTTTTAAAGATATTTCTTTATTTATTTTGTTTAAGTTAGTTAATTTAATTTTAAAAATAAAGTAGTGACTCTTAAGGTCTTCGGCTTTAACTGCATTTATAATATCATTTCTATAAAGAAATATATCGTAGTAGTGAAGACTGAGCTATACTCTATACAAATGTAAAATTAATTTATTGCCAAATCTGATGTTAAAATAAATAAATAATAATAAAGAAATTAGATACCCGGTTTTTGCTTTGTCTTTCGAACCGCAACCTGTCTCAAAAGCGCTTAAAATAATCAGTAATTTGTACAATGTGAGCAGAAGCTTCATTTTAATGTATAAAGTAACGTCGAAGTTGACTTCCTTACTTGAATGAAAGTAAATTATTGAATGCCTCTGATTGTTACATGTCTGTATTATTTAGAATTTATTATTATTTGCCAACAGTGGCGTTTTTATGTATGGCACATAGTGCATCTGCAGCGTTACAATAAGGAGTGAGCAAAGCTGAAATATTTTACAAATTTTGTTCGGTTGAATGTGTCCAATACAGCGTAATGTTTTATGTTTTTGTGTTAAGCAAGCTAAGCATTCCGATCTGATTAAGCTATTACATTTTTATGGACGCAAGCATTCTTCTTAACGCTTGTGGTACGAATAATAAAATTCGATTCCATTTGCATGTTTTTTTCGTTATGGATAATGTTATTTTGTCTTGATGCAGAGCTAAAAGTATGAAGATTGGCAAATACTGTGCAACCGTTTTGAAATCGAATCGAATAAAAACCGTGCTAATTAAAATAAGCTCGTAGCTAATTAAAAATATTTATTAAGAAAAATTTACTTTTTTAATGCCACTCAAAAGAAGCAGCAACGGGAAGAGTGACAAAAGTTATGATACATTTAATTGCCATACTCTCACGACAGCAGCAACACCAACAGTGACGACTTCGTCGGTGATGAGGACGTGCAGCACGTGACTTATGAAGCGCGCTAGGCGGCAGCGACAAAACACCTTCAATTGTTGGCACATGCAACATTCAGCGGTAAAGCAACTGCAACAACAACAACGTTGTTGTCGACAATGGCACCACCATCATCATCATCACCATCATCGCATTCATTAACAGCTGTCAGCTTGGAAGCACTTGGCTCGCGTTTACAATTTGCACCTTTTTAATTAACGTGATTGCAACAGCACCACACACACATGTGCCAAACGTGCCTCCCCGCATAGATACACACAGACACAAACATACACAAACCGTGGATAAGAAGCCGATGATCTATGTGAAACGTGATGCTTTGTGGATAAATCTTGGTGGTGGTGGTGGTGGTGGTGGTGGTGTTGTTGGTGGTGGCGACTTTCCTTGGCATCGCTCATGTCTCAAGTATTGCCGACACTCCATTTTCAATGCTGATGGAATGACTTTAGAGAGCTTCAAAGCGGAAGAGCGGTGGCGGGTTGGATCGTTGGAGCGTTTCAACGGAGGCTGCCGCCGCCTCTATGCATGCTGTAAAGCCAGAGCCGCAGCCAAAGCAAAGTTTAATGTTTGCCACGTTCATACGTGTGCCAAGTGTTAATACACGTTTTTGAAAACGGCATAGGCGACTGCTTCGAGACCACCTTTGGCTCAGCTCAGCTCACACTACGATTTGTCTACTTGACGCGTTCTGTTCTGCACAAACCGAAAGGCGCCGCGTGCTCGCTTTCCAACTCAATGCCGTCACCCAATGCCCCTGACTCCCCCGACGGCTTCGGCAAACCACCAAGTGAAAATCTTGCCATGCAAAAAAGGAAAACTAAGCATGGAAAATAGGAAATGATAACAAGAAGTGAAAAGGTGAAGTGCACTTGTAATTTACGCACTCGTTGACACATCCCAACATTGTGGCTGGCGACAGGACGCAGGTGTCCTTATTTAACGGCTTCTTTGTAGTTTGTTTTTCGTCTTTGTTGATTGGTGTTGAATCCAGGGTTAGTTACATTCTCAGTGAACAGTTAATGTTGACTTTGGAGTTATGCGAAGCTGAGTGTTTAATTTTGGTCTCGTAGCTCTTGGAATATTACACAACAAATATACTATACAATACAACCTGAGGTTGGCTTTAACCTTTGCATAGGGCAAGAGATCCTCAAAGCAGGTATAATTTTATAAAGTGTTGATTAAAGCAATTTTTCCACTTCGAACGCTATAATCATTTATATATTCATGACTCATAGTGGCAGACACAGTCTTAAAAACCTTGCTAAAGAAGAAAAAGGCATTAAAGTTGAATGACCTCTTTAATTAGGCCACTGACACACTTTTAAGCTTTCGCTAACCTTCAACGCTGTTGCTGTCGTCGAATTTTCCGTGGACATATTCAAGGACATTTAAAATAATTGAGAAAAACGCTACTGGTGTGTAGTAAAAAGGAAAACGAAAAATAAGGAAAAACGTAGAAGAGAAGCAAGCATCCTGATAGGCAACTTGTAAGTTATTGTTAAGAAAATCCGTAAAGTCGTGGGTATTAAGAGTAGAAAAAACAGACTTTAAGTACACATCTGCATACATAAAAATTCAATAGGCTAGCTTAAGTCTCGAACACCAGAAGCTGCTGCTCTAAGAGTCACTCTGAAACAAACCTCAGGACAGTGATTCGAACAAGGATGCGAGACACGTGATCTACTTCTTCTTATTTGCACGAGGCGTGAGTCTGCAGTAGACGTTGAGGATATTTTTGAGTTGTGTGCTCAATAAATAAAATTGTTGCCAACCGAAATGTCCGCAGTGCTTGACCGGCTATATGTGAGTGCGCTGGTTGGAAAGTCCCTCAATATTTATAGACTTGAATCTCAAGAGCTTTTTCTGTGAAGGGGATAGAGTTAAATGTATAGTGATTTATGTTCGAAGTACTCGTAGGCATAGTCATAGTAGGGGTTGTCGTTGAAATAATAATCAACATCTGTTGCTTCATTACAAACCTCTATATTGAAATTATAGTATATTACCAGACTGTAGTAGTAGTACTTTTCAGATATACCTTTATACAAAAATATGGCTTAGTCTATATTGGCGAATTCATGTTAAAATGTCAAAACAGCAACAGTTGGTATAAATGGATCTACTTATCACGTTTTAGGCCAGCTAGAAGAGACGAGATTCCATCTCCTAATATCGCATTTTTATTACTTAGCTATATATTTCATAGTTGTTTGTTTTTAATCACTGCGAATGCCACTCAAATAATTTTAACATAAACGTAATATTTGTTGTATATATAACAGCTTTTCAATAATTTGTATCCCTCATAAGTGGCAGATTGAGCGAAAATTGAATTCGGCTCAATCGAATGAATGCAATTCAATCATATTAAATATTTGTTGCATGTGGCGGCAGCAGCACATGCTGGTGTTGTTGCTGTTATTGTTATTATTGGATTGTCTGTATGAGGCAAACGAATCAATTATGCGGCATATTTTTACACCGTTATAAATATTTACGTTGAAATTAATTATTTTATTAAAATAACCGCAAACATTTTATTGGCAATAAATTAATGACTGCATGAATGACTGAATGAATGATGGACACATCACATATGCAAAACGATTCAAAAAAGGAGCTGCCAATTGCCGCAAAAGAGGATGTGAAATGCACCTGGTTGTGTTTATGTGCTTGTGTTTGTTTGTGAATGTGCGTGCAATGGGGAACCGGAAGCGGAAATGCAATGCGTGTGATGGCGTTGGTTTCAATGCTTATTACAGTTGCATATACTTAAATGTAAAACAATAACTACAGCAATAGTATGCCGCATTAGTTGCCAACTTTAAGAAGAGGCCACAGGCAAATATTTTTGCTGTTTAATGGATTTTTAAGCGATTACTCAAACTTGAATATTTGTGTTGCAGTCGTAGTCATATTCGTATTTGTTTCGTCATCGGCATCGCCATCGACGTCGACGTCGACGTCGACATCGACATCGAGTTCGACAGCACCAACCAACAAAAACAACAGAAGAGGCAACAGCAACATCACAACCATCATCATTATCGTCATCACGGTCGTTGTCGTCCTGCTCGTCATGTCGGTTGTGCCTCAGCGAAAATGCTCTTTAAGGATCCACTTGTGCGCAACTCAAGTGTCCTTTGCATGTTAGCGAAACCACTCGAAAATATGACGCGTTTGCTGAAGTATGCAAAATTGCACATGGAACAATCACTTCCATGTGCCGCTGCTCTGTACACCCAGCCCCCGTCCAGTGACTCATTTCGTAACGTCTCACCACTTGCGGCACATTTTTTCTTTGTTTAATTTTTTTTGTATTTTTATTTGGTGTAGTGGTTTGCAACAATGTTTAAACAAAATTCACTTAAAAAATTTCAAAATCAAAAAAATAATAAAATTCAATTCAAAACAATTTGAAGCCCATATTGGTTCGTAAATCTATTTTTGTAGCCGGCGATATCAAATGATCGCTCATTAGTGTAAATTATACGAAAACAGTGGCACCTTTGAACCTTTTGTCGAACGTGTCGCGCTTTGAGTACAAATTTCAGATTGGGCTTGAGCAAGCCCAGTCTACGAATGCGAGCTGCCTACTAATTTTCCAACGCCAAACACCAGCGAACGCCGAAGTGGCGCGACTTCGATTCTTGCGTGGCCACTCAATCGATCAATCAAATCAATATTCTTATTTGTGTATTAGCGTCGGCGTCATCGACGATATTTGTGTGTCGGCAAACATAAAATATCACAGCCAAGCCCTTTTTTGTTTGCCCGCTGCTCGTTCGATTCAATGATTTCCTGCGCAAACGTGAGCGTGCCTAATTTGCTCAAGGGTTCGGTTTCCTACTAGAAGCAATACTCTTAGAACGACCCCAAAGGCGAAAAATGCAATAAAAAATGAGGAACGACGCAATACTCGCACAACTAAAATCAAGTCTTCTGGTGTCGCTGACTGACAAAACAGGCTACAGCGAATTATGCCAACTCCTCAAGCGATTTTTGGTTCTTATCTTTTTATTTTACTTGTTTTTATTATTTTTATTTTATTTTTATTTTTATTTGCATTATGATTACTTTTTTTGTTTTGTTAAAGGAAAATTTCGGAAAAAACGTGATCGCAAAACTTTTGCATGATTTGCCCTGAAATTGCCAATCGATCATCGAAGTGTTACAACAACAACAACTGCAGTGACAACTTAAATCCAAACAACACTGAAAAACTTTAGCAAAACCCTTCAGACTAGCGGCTAATCCCCACATTTTCCTTAGTTACTGTTTTTGTGTTTTCGTATGCCAATTTTTTACCTGTCAACCGCGAACGTGTACTTCGAAAAGTCCAACCAACTCGCACTCCTCTCTAACCGCCGAGACCGTCATCCGCCGGCTGCTTTCGACCTAAAGCGCATTTACCTCTTTCACTTTTCTTGGCATAATTACGCCGAAAAATGTTTAACAATGATTAATTACCGAATCGTGCAGACTGCACTTTGGCTATTTGACTGTTTGTCTTATCTCTAGGCGTTGAAATTATAAATTGTTTTCGTGCTTAGTGTCGAGTTGGGTAGTCGGTTTGTAGGCTAGTCAATTTTGTTGTGTGAACTAGTTCAGGATTTTTCATTTATCTTCATATGAAATACGTTTTTCAGCATTTTAGGAACGTTTTTCGACTATCCTGAACAACTTCAATTATGATATGAAAACATGTACGGTATATAAAATGATGTTTCTCTGATTGCCTGTGTATCTGTACGAAGCCTTTAGACTTCGACACCGTTTGACAGGACACCATGAAATCTGGCACATATATGGATGTTGTCATGGAGATGGTTTTTATGCAATACATTTTAATGTAATTTGTTAAATTCGATAAATACAAATAAAAAGAATAGAACAAACTAAGATTTCATTCACTAAAATCGCTTCTTCCGGAGTCCCTACAATTATATAAAATCCGAATTATCCAAGAAAATTACAGTACGATAAGCTATTGTTACCTTAAAAATGAACACCAATTAAATATTACATCATATTTTATAAATACACAGTGAAATCTCCCTTTGGCGGACATCCACGGTTCCAGTGACGGACACTGGAGATGTCCGCCTAGGGAAGCTGTTAAAAAAGTACAGCATGTATGTGTCCACAATCCATAAGAGAACCAAAAATAATATTTTTCACTGCCAAATAGTATATGTGATATAGTATTTACATGTGGATCTCGGACGTGCCGCTTCACCAATGACTAACCACATTTGTTTCTCCCCATCCGTGCTTATACAAAATAAAACAGTGAGTCCTTCCGTCGATAGTTTGCCACCAAAAACGAGGCCTCTCTCGTCTGCGTTGTAAACGTATTCCGGTCTGTAATCGCTCAGCAAAGAAAACCTTTATTTAAATTGGTTGATGATATCTGTTGGAGATACGTCATTGCCATTTGGCAATCGGGAATAATGACAATGAAAATAACAAAAGCGGTACAAGCAGGCATCATCAAGCGCTGCCATAAGAATGAATAATGTAATAAATGTATAAAAGGTCATCAACAATTAGGTGCCAACTTTTGTTCGCATGTTTTTTCCTAAGAAAGACTTTATGTCCGCCTGTTGGAGTTGGCTAGGACGAAATGAAATAATACTGCTATGCATTGCAACATAGGCTTAACTGGTAACTACGTCCGTCCAGTAAATTATCACTCAATAAAAAGAGGACAATCTACAGACAAGTAGTGGCCCCTGAACAAATCTGAGGTACCATTATTGCCACAAACATACAGAAGATTCAAGCCCTGCGCTATCTATCTATCTATCTATAACTGATCAGGAAAACCCGATTAACGGGTCTCGACCTGACGTAAAATTTCCATCCTTCTCCTGTTCAGAATTCCCAAGTTCGACAGAACCTGCGTCACTTGGTCCTTCCACCGGAGTCGAGGTCTTCCTTGCCGTCTACGCCCAGCCACCATGCTGGTGTCGTTTTTGCTGGTGATTATAGAGCTAAGATATATGCAGTCCTTGACTACCTCAAAATTATAGGTACCTGCAGTCACCTGAGAGTCAAGACGAAGCGACTCTCTGCTAGACCATACCATGAATTTCGTTTTACATTCATTTGCTGCTAAACCTATTTTTACCGACTCTTTCAATTGCATTAAAGGCTGCTGTTACATCACGCTTGGTACGGCCAATTACGACAATGTCATCGGCGTACGCAAGGAGCCGGACACTTTTATTTGTTAGTATAGTGCCCAACAGACGTACTTTTGCTTTTCTTAATACACTCTCCATGATGAAGTTGAAGCGGTTACATGACAGAGAGTCACCTTGTCTGAGGCCCCGTATGGTTTCGAAGAGTGTTGAGATGTTAGTTCCTATCTTGACCGAGCATCTCGTATCAGTCAACGTCATACTGCAGAGACGGACCAATTTTGCTGGGATTCCAAGTTCAGACATAGCTGTATACAGGCAAACTCGTTTGGGTCTCTTAAATGCTGCCTTACAGTCAATAAAGAGATGGTGTGTGTCGACTTGATTTTCGTAGGATTTATTCTCGGCCGCTTCTCGCTGACGCCTTTCCTGTTCTCGCTTTTTTCGCCTGAAAAGGCGTTTTTCTTCTCTCCTCTTCGCCTTGTAATGTTCATGCATGGCTCGCTTAGCAGTCGACTGGAGCGTTTTTCTATAGGCTGCGTCCTTCACAGCCGTGGCTACACCGCGTAACTCTGGTTGCCTTGGGGTTACCTGCTAAAAATTAACAACAATATTTCATACTATTTTGCGACAATATTATAACAAACTGAGGAAAAAAATAACCTCATTTTCAAGAATTATAATTTTGAAAAATATTTTTTTACATATGGGGAAAAATGTTTTACGTTTCTGACATTTGATGAAATTCTTTAGCCGATACAACGATCGATTATTGGTGCACAGAAATCACTTGGTCAGATTCTTGGCTACAGCTACATCTATCCGGTGGCCCAAAAGACTCCAGTCCAGGCTTCGGCATAAGGCGACTAGCCTGTCAGCTCAGACCGTAGTTCATCACTACCACAATCTAGATATTGCTATTATATATTATTATTTTTCTAAGACTGATTGTTCAAAATTTTGAAACTGTACAAACTTGGCAATTATTTGATACTTAAAAAAAAAATGTGCATACAAATAAGGAGTTCCAGAGACCCACACTGAAATATAAAAAATACGGATTTATGTGTTGAAGCTCTTGATTAAACGCTTGATCTGGTATATAATATTAGCTTTAGAATGGGGCCAGTTGATTTCATCTCAGACAATTATTTCCATAAGGAAAGACTCTGCTTAAGTCAACGAAGAAGACGGCGTTCAAGTGATCTTAAATGAACCGACTTAGAAACAGACACAGTCAAGTGAGTTAATTAAGTTAAGCAACTCATTTGACATTTCGCGGCTTGTGCATTTACCATATTGTATGTTCGTAATAAACAAAGTGCCTTTTAACTTGTGCTGGCGACGATAAAATTGAAGCAATTTTATGGCATCTAAAAAATGCGATTTCTTTTTGCTGCACAAAATGAAAACAACACCAACAATAATTTAAGCTACTCGTATCTTCGAATCAGAATACTGTACCACATACAAGCACACACGACCTAAGCAACTAATTGTAACCATGTAGGTGTGTAACGTACTTCATGCTCAGTACTTCAGTTCGGTTTACGTCTGCCAACACCGTAACAAGACGTGTTTACGGTATAGGAATGAAGTGGGTGCGGCTACTGTTTGCCCCGTCGAAGTTGCAATCGCGGCTGCGGAATATGGCGGCGGCTAAAGAGGCTGAGAGAGTAGAGTGTCTTCGTTGTTAGGTTCGCTTGTCATGTCATGTCGTGTCTTGATTTGACTTAAAAGTCTTCAATTGAAATCAATTGAGTTGAGCTGTTGGGTTTGAGCATGCGCTCTTGGGCAATAAACGCCCGCACGCTTGCACTATTGCGATAATTTAGTTATACAACAGGCAAAAAAGAACAATAACGAATTCACAAGAAAAACAACAAGAAAATTCAGAAAACAAATGGCAACAAATAGCTGTGCGCATCACGTATATGCCTGTTGCCTGCTGCTGCAGCCTGTGTATCTATGAGATACACAAATGAGCAACGCGCGAGCATCGAATGCGCAATTCACTTGAGCGGCGTTAGAAGATCGCATTGCACCGACAGCAGCAGCTGCAAGTCAGCTTAAAAGGCAGACATTAAGATCATCGTCAGTAAGACAGCCAGCCCGTCAGGCTGCCGTCCAGTCGACCAGTGAGCCATCGAGTAAGTCAGTGCCTAAGTGAGTTAGCGAGCAAGCGCACTCAGGGCAGATAAAAGATTCGCCATTTCGCTTGCAAATGGTGCAGTAGGCCAGTGGCGCTTGCGTTGGCCGCCTGCCGTTGGCTGTCAGCGTATCAACGCAATTTGCAAAATATTAAAAATTATTGCATGTGCAATGAAGACCATTACTAAAGTCTTCATGATGTTTCGGATGATTGTCAGCCTCATACCAGCGTTGCTCGGCACTACAAGTGATTTTTAGCATCTTTTTAGAAAATGCGGAATAAATAAATAAATAAAATAAAAAATAAAGAAGAGGAAGAATTGTAAAATATGCAACTTGTAGAAGTCATCAACTAAAACAAAGTGCCTCATAAATTCACGTCGCTGATTTCGATAGCTCGTGCAGCTGCAGCAACTACAACGCCAAATTTATAGAAGAGCAAACCGAACCTAACCAAACTAAGCCGAACCATGAAAAAAGGACGGTAGCACTTCACCAGTGAATTCTTTATTGCATTTCGGTTCAATCTCCGCCAACTTGGCGAGTGGTTCACTGTAACTGGACAAGTGCCACGGCCGCGGCCGTTACTCCCTCATTATTTTTAATCTTCTTTTGACGTCGCCATCTGATCCGGTCTGATCGGATCTAGTCTGGTCTGACTTGGGAATTTGGTAGTCACTCAATTGGTCATTATGTTCCGCTAGTATTTTTGATATGATATAGTTTTTTTGCGGCATTGGTGGTTATGCGTAATTTGAAAGTAGCAGGAAAATAGAGAAAGTTGAAATCATCGCATTTCGAATATTAGAAGCTACCGAAGGAATGTCGTGTGCGTAGTAAAAGGGATTAGTTAAGCTTTGCGAAAGAGAAAAATATCTGAAAACAGCTTCTCTGTTATCGGCGCGGTCTAAATGCAAAAACATACATTATTGTATTTAAACCGAGGGAATATGAACACACACAACCTGTGTTTCTCTTTCCTCCACATGTTTTCATATAGAAGCCGACCGTAACTTGTTCGCCCCAAGTCCAATCGAACTATGGCACCCGCCCTCAACAAAGCGCCGGCCAGCACGAACTGCACTAGCACAGATTACGAACATAAGCACGAAATATGTATTCGGATATGGCAGGTAAATTGTCGAACTCCTCACTAATAGGGTAGACTGCTAAATTGAATTCCGAGGCGTTGTTGTTAACAAAAAGATCTAGAACTAAAGATGATACGAGTTCTCGAATTTTTGGACCGAGCATCACGACAGTAATCATAGCGTTAACATGCTGAAAATACTCAATTAGAAGTGTAAGGGCATGTCTTGATACTTTACAGGCATTGTTCTAATTATTTTGTGGTTAGTCTGCCTGACTAATGTGGTAACAAGGGCATTGAGGCTGCTGACGTAGTGGTGAAGCCCTATAATTACATTGGCTAAGCAAAGTTAGTCCTAGAAGTGTGATTCAGGAAGGTTGCGTTTCGCCTGCGGTCACGTAATAGTGGACTTCGCCAAACCAAACTTATTAACTTGAAATAAACTGACTGACGATCGTCCATCAAAAAACAAATTATAATACAAGTTATAGTTTAATACCATCCGTTTAACCCATAACTTCCACTTTTTTTGAGTTTTATTTAGCAGACTAGCTCAGACATTTTTCCCTACCATCAATATTGAAATATAACCTAACTGGATACACCAATTTTGGTTTGAACTCACCTCTTGGGCTTAGCTTTGTTTAGGCTACTGCCTTTCCCATATCACAAAGTCTCGAAGCAGCAATTTCCAAAAAAAAAAATTTTTTTTTAAATTATCAAAGATCCAAACAGCAACTTCCAATATACCGTTCAATTTAGTAAGTAAGAAAGATTCACAAATTGACGTGCAATCAGAAAATGGCAAATGTGCGAACACGCCTCCTTTCAACGCTTGTATGTTATTAATCGACTATCTGCCACATGGTGGAATGTGTGCTGGCTTGGCTGCAACTGTGCAACAAAGTATTGGACAAATACCAGCTCGACAGTCCGCCGGACAACCTCACCGCCAAATGGCCCAACTCCAAACGTTAAAAATCCAGACAAGAACACATCGATCGATACCTGCTACTGCACTCGTACTCAGCTTTCGCTTAGCTTAGCTCGATTGGGTTAGGTGCAGTTCACGTGGAAATCCAATAAAATTTAATTGGAAACTTCGTCATGGCCATGAAAATTCACACTCGCAAAGTTTTTCACACTTCTTAAAAGAAAATTGGTGCCTTGCGTAGAGCGAATTCTTGGGAACGCGTTCCCTCGGCGAACCGCATGCGCAAACGATGCCTCGACCTGAGATGAAATATGCCAACTTCAAAGCGAGTCGTCAGTCGCGCTGCTGCTGCTCTTCCACCGCCGCAATAATGGGAGGAATGTATACATCTCTCTATCTGCTGCTGCCGTAATTGTTGTGGTTCCTGTTGTTGTTGTTTGGCATTACACCTGATTCGATATTCTTTTGTTTTCTTTAAAACGACGCAGAGTGTAATTTTTTCTTTATTGCGCCTCGAATTTCCAGCCAGCGGCCCATCGCGACAAGAAATTATGTGTCCCCTGTCAGTTTTCGCAACCATCCCTTTATTTGTTTAGTGCTTTAGGACTTTGAAATATTTTCACTTTAACTGAGATGAAAAGCCTTCTTATATTTGTTGTTGTTGTTGGTTTTCATCATGTAGTCAAAAGAATATTAAATTTGTTTGATTTATGATATGATTGCTCTCACTAACATTAAGGGGCATATAAGAAATGGTAGCAACTGCTACGATCGCTGGCAGATACCAATGCTTAAGGTATCCAGGAATGTTATTAAGATACATCGATTGGACACATTAATTTACACCGCGAATTAAGTATTTCTCTGTGTTTTGACCTATAGATAATTTGAAGAAAAGGCTTCAAGATATGCAAGCCAAGTTTTAACCATAGCCATTTCCATTTTGAAGTAGATACCACCTAATCACATTCTTTGTGGATGAAATTACTGCTGTGGTAATTGAAAGACATTGTTTCTTATCTATTGCTGTTATTGAATTTTGTTATTTTAATGAACCTGAACGTATGCATGGAATGAATGGTTGTTGTATAAGTGTATAGGAGTTTAGTTGTAAGAGGAATGAAACCGAAAAGAATTTTAAGATATTAATGACGATCAATAGTAAAATTTGCGCAGTTTGTGTGTTGAAAAGGAACTCAAGCTACTTCCGTGAATGTAATCGTGACGAACTCGACTTAGTCCGTATCAACAAATTCCCACCAATCGTTGTCGTAGCCTTCATGCACGTGATTGAGTAGAACAGTTCGACGCTTTTGGCAGTAGTGGCCCAGATCGAGAACCTTCTGCTTGATCTCATACAAATTACTTGCGGTCATTTCACGTTCAAGGCATTCGGATATCTTCTCAGTTGAGTTTTCCATATCACGTTGATTGTCCTCGAATATGGTCTTCTGATTGTTCTGACGTAGATAAAAGGCAAAGACGTAGGTGTACATGAGCGCCTGACGGCACTGGCAGAGTATGTTGACGGCATCCTTAAGAAACTGTACTTCGATCCAAGATACTTCTTCTTGCATCTCTTCCATTTTTTGCTGGACTCTGGAGTACAGTTTGTGCTCCATTCTCATTGAGTTAAAGTGATTCATGTAACGATTGTAGTAGTGCAAGTACTTGGCCATCGCTGCTCGATGAACACCTTGTTTTTTACGTGCGGCGCGCGCATCGTCTTCATCGAATCGGTTGCAGCTGTACCAGGCTGAGCCATGAGGCTCCCAAGAACCCAAACAGACCCAGCAGAAGTCGTAACGACATACGGGATTCTTGCAGACCATATGATTGCAACCGCCGTCCTTCTCAATCGTCACATTGCACTTGGGGCACTCCTTTGTATTGGCAGCAAGCCAATTCGATGTCTCCGAGTCGTCGTTGCACTTCTTAATCCACTTCTTCAGCAAATTGCAGCTGGCCGGTGCATGCCAGCTCTCGCCACATTTGAAGCAAAACTGATGCCCACACTTGCAGCGCACTGGGCGAGCCTCACAGGAGCTTGCCTTGATAGCCATGCTGCAGTTTGGTGCGGGACACCAGCGTAAGAAAGAGTTACACTCCACGAACGTGTTCGTGACTAACTGCTGATATCTCTCAATCACAGCCGCATTAGCGGCCAAGCGTACAAATGACACGTCGTCAACGAGTATATCGCAGTTGTGTGACGGACAGGTTATACTCTGAGCGACACCTTCTCCAACAGTCTTATTGGCGAGGTAATTATTCCAACATTCGGTACAGAATTTGTGTCCGCAGCCGAGACCCTTCAATTCGTTGCTTAAGCAAAAGCAAATATCGCACAGCTCAGACGAGACGCGACGACTGCTGATGGATGGCTGGCTAGACACACTCGGACTGCGTGACAAATCGCCCCGGAAAGGATTGACGATTCGCGCCTTCTTAAAGAACTCCTCGGGGCTGCGCTCGAAGTAGTCATCGAATACACGTTCCTTGTCCCATTTGTAATGGTTTAGTATAACGCGTGTCACCTGTGGCGCCAGGTTCAAAACATTGTTTGCCTCATCAATAATTTGGCGCTGGTAGTTCATGATTTCCTCAGTGGTTAGGATATTGTAACAGAAGGAGTCGTTCCCGA
Source organism: Cacoxenus indagator (assembly GCA_035041755.1). Classification (NCBI taxonomy): domain Eukaryota; kingdom Metazoa; phylum Arthropoda; class Insecta; order Diptera; family Drosophilidae; genus Cacoxenus; species Cacoxenus indagator. Next base: position 464,653 of record JAWNKX010000018.1, on the reverse strand, counting down.
GGCAACGCTTAGGTTTTTCAGGGACACCGACCTCTGTACAGATATCCACGTCGTTCTCGTCGAAATTCAGAATGCTGCGACTACGTCCCGAGTCTCCATGATCTTGGTCTGACTGCTCAGCATCAGAATCCACAAAATTCAGAGGTGAGTCTATTGGCCTAGGTGTTTGCGCCATAATAGCGAGTAGCCACGCCCACATATATAGTCCTTCCTTTTTTGCGTTAATCCTTTTTCATTTGTGCGTCTCTGTACAGATTTCAGCGCGCTTGGAGAGTAATTGGTCTGCTGTGATTTTCAGTGGAAGTTGATATAAGAAGTTTTGCTATTCTATAGGCTACTTACACTTGCCGTTGAAAATTTTGATGAGGCGTGCAGAAAAATGTTTAACAACGCTAAATTTGACAGTAAATTAACGAAATAAGTAAAAAGGCGATAACGAATAAAACAAACAACTTCAATACAGAAGTGGCAGTAAGAGCGATGAAATATAACACTAGAAGTTCTTGACTTACTGAGTAAAAGCAGAGCTTTTATTTAATTTTTACATTAAAAAATACCAAACAAATACACAAATTTGTAGAACAAAATATCGATACTTTCTCAGGATTTTTCGGTAGAAAAGCGTTCTACTTGCAATGATGAGTAATATATCGCAAATAGCAACTGATATCGGTTGTCAAGAGTACCAGTGATTTCTTAAAACTCGCAATATCGCTCATCACTATCAAATATTAACACCACATTGTCAACAGCGATGCTGACGCTGTGAAGCAAAAAGCTGAATGCAATATTTGTATGTATATGGAGCGATTCGAACGACTTCGTATGCCCTCGTACGCGAACCAAACCAGATGTCGGTCATCGTCGGTGTCACCCCTACTTGCTTATTATAACGCACACACACTCCATGATCATAATCGATAGTGATGGTGTGGCATCAGATTACCGGCGATGGACGTTTTCTTTAAGAAATAAGGATATTGTAAAACCATTGGTGGAAAAGTAACTTCCGAAAGTTTTAATTGCTAGATTTAAAAAGCGATTTTCTGCAAGTATTAAGCCGATCTGGAAATATCATGCAGCAAGGAAAAGGTGGCAATCCTGATAAAACCTGATAAAATCAGCTGTTTTTGTGTATGCAAAGTGAGTGCCGAAACATAGAAAATGTACTACAATTTACTTCATTTCTTCGAATAAGGTTATTCTGCAGCGAAAAATCCTAAATTATTTCAAATCGCCTAGAAGGTACTTTAGCAGAACGATCAGTTATAACATGGTTTGCACGATTTCGTTCGCCAAAAATTGGTCTCAAATCGCGCTCCGCCTTATCGGCCTTGCACCAAAAAAGTGCACTAGTTTTAGGTGGTTTGAAAAAGGCTGGCTATGCAAAAGAAATTGATCTTAGGGTACCACTCAGTTTGACAGAGAAAATTCTTATTGATCGCATTTGAATTTCCAAAATGTTACTGAAACGGAATGATTTGGAACCTTTTCTGTCCAAATGGATAACTGGCAACGAAAAGTTGGTAAGGTTCGACAAAAAAGTGTGAAAAAATGTTTGAAACATTATTCTCGTTTTCGGAAGTTACTTTTCTGCCAACACTTACTGCCTGGCATGGCAGGCACTCTGTGTGTGTGTTAAATTCTTCTTCAAACTACGACGCGTGAGGTCAGATAAAGGCACTGAAAACGATTACAGCAGAGTACAATGGAACTGATGATCAGCCTAGGTCCTCCCTTCAAATGGAGGCGATGCTTTTGCTCTTCCACCTTCCTTAGTCCATGAAAGTACATAGACAGACATCGGAAAATATAGGAACAAGGATAGAGGAGAAATATTGTGAGTATTCTAATGTGTCAATGGCAAAAGTTTAATGATTAAGACTTTTCGATTGCACTCGCATCTTCTAATTTATGGCACTTACTACTTACAATAAGGATGGAATTTACATGTAATAAGATGTACTTCCTTCACTAGATCCCACACACGCCCTGATTTACGTGTAGAAACATAATTTCAAATAAGGGCAAATGACATTTTAAAACTTGGGTCCTTTATTCGTTCTATGCTTACATCTCAATACTGCTACGCATAATTGCATGCAGCATCATAACTCAAAGGATATTAAAATAAAAATATTTGAATATCTTCAGGCTCTACTCCACCCACAACAGAGGGTGGGTGAAGGCGCAATGAATACGTTTGCTTAACAACAGCTCTGATGGTGATGCATTTTTAATACAATATAAGGACTGAACAAAAAAAAAATATATTGTATAAACGTATGTGAAATGAATGGCAAAGAGAAGAGTAAACAAGTGACAGGATTTTTAATCTTGCTTAAGCCTTTGCACGCCTAACGAGGCGTTTGTTTTTACATTTGCCGTGCGCACGTCGGCCCCTTCTGTTTTTTGCAGTAGAAAAAAAATTGAAATAATTTAAAAAATATGAAAAAATAGGGAAAGAATCAAAAATAAACAAGTCAACTGTGGAAGAGGAGAGTGCAGTGGCAGCGCTCGAAACGTAAGCTTACGGGGGTTATGAGCGCTTTGAGTTGCGAGTGCCAAGGACATGCAAATAATGAGCTCATGCAATTATTTTTTTTTTCTGTACTCTGCATTTTTTGTTTTCCTCTGCACTAGATCTGAGGTGAACCATGCACACTGAAAAAAATTGGTCACTCTTTGATTCAGTTACAGGTGTCAGCAGGCGATGGCAAATGTAAACTACGCCTGTTCCTCTTCGATAATTTATCTAAGCTGTTGGCTTTGTTTTTGAATGCACTCGTTTCTAATGGTTTTAATGCAAATTTTACACAGAATGTAATATTTTAAAAGCATTTCGTGCTGGTAAGACGTAAATCGCAATCATCCGAAAAAAATGGTACAAAAAGTGCCCTTTTGAAGTACTCCACCCTTTTTGTTCTTGGGCGCATTGAAACAAAGAAATGTCTCAAGTGGAATATGTATAAAATACACACACACACACACACCCACACACACACACAGATATTGTACACAGAATCATATAGAATCACAAACATATCAAATGAAAGTGAACAAGGATAATGGAGTAGGTAATGAGTGTGCATAATGCATGCAGCTGAAGCAATGCAGTGATGAAAGCACACACAAACACACACATAAAGATACACTCGTGCATGCACAAATGCACACCACTTTTAAGCTTTTATTTAAAACAAAGCAAAGCCTCGCATCGACAACAACAACAACAGCAACAACAAAGAAAAAATTCAGCAAAAATATGTTTGACGAAGGGAAGGAATAAGAAAAGTTCGAAATAAGAGCAAAAGACGTCAAAAGGCAGTAACGACCAAAAATCCTTTTCATCCATTCTGCACACCATTCGAGTTTGCTAAATTACAAGAAATCCTTTCGTTCGCGTGAATGCGAACGAGTAAACAGCGAAAAAACAAGGTAAACAGTAGAAAAAAAACATGCAGGACAGAAAAATTCCACTAAATATGAAGAAAAAGACTAAGGGAAGCACAGTACCAACAACAACAACAACAACAACAACAACAACAACAACAAAAGACGAAATAAAATCTGCTCAAATACGGAAGAGGAAATAATTTGACCATTCACAAGAAGAAGCAGAGAAACAAAAATGGAGAACGGAAAAATAACGGCAAAAGGCTTGGTTTGCTTATCTTGGCTAGTCTGCATGATGAGTGATGTATAGCAATGAGAGAGGGACGATTTAACTGCAAGGAGTTGCTGGTCCAGTTGCTTTGGGTAAAAAATAATTTCTTTAAATACGAAAGCTTAAAAACTAATTGCCTTGGAAAAGTGTTCAAGCCAACAGCCATCGGTTGAATCGAGTAGCGTCAATGCTTATTGATCATGTTTTGGATTGTGTTACTTGTTTGGCTTCCCAATGGTATGCCAAAAACAACAACAACAACAACAACAATCAAAATACAATCAAATATTCAGTAGTGCAGCTGTTGCATGAATATTAGTCGCTACATGTGGTCAGCGGCCATGTGCAGCAACTAACCCAGCAACAAGAAACCCATAGAAATTTCGTTAAGCGACTCCTATAAAATGCTTGCTCTCTCTTTATTTTTGTGAGAATTTTTTCTCTTATAAATTTCATTTTATTTTTACCGAGTTAATACATAAAGCATAAACTAGTTCCGCACTTGCCATCAGCGCCACCTGTACGGCGCCACTGGAGGCACTTGTGCTGCACCACGAAACAGCACTTCCCAATGAAAGCAGTGGATGCAACTTAACCTTTTCCTCTTTTATTTCTATTTGTTTTTTTTTTTTTTGGTTTTTTTTTTCATTTTTGAAGCGGAAGTCGCACATTTGACATTGAATTTCAAGAAATAAAGGACTAATGGAGAGGCACCTTCGAATTTCATTCAAAATCTTTGCTTCGGAATATTAGACAACAGCACTAAAATATTAATGATTATGCAAGCCAGCCTCAGCGGATGTTGAGATCGCCTTGATATGCGTACAGATTTTTTAAATAATTTTCTAAGACTTCTTTATTTTTGTATAATCATATCTTATGTTATTTCAAATTAGTTAGAAATCACTAAGCATGAAGACTGTAAACTCACTCGTACAAAAACAGCGCTCACTGCTTGGAACTAATTTGATTTTGATGTGAATTTTGAATGAGAAACTGGCGAAAAAAAAGTAAATAAACCAAATAAAAAAATTCGAATTATTATGCCACATTGACAGTCTTGGTTGAATCGTAGTTCTATCAAAGAGTCTGTGTTTCCTTTTCGTTGATGTGTGTAGTTTTTGACAGAGACAAATGTGAGCTAATTTAAAAAAGAAGTTATGCGAGATCTTTAATAGTATTTTGTAGTTTGGAAGTTGACTTTTGTTACGATTTGGTTGCACAAATTATTGTTAGGGTACACGCTACGGAATTGTATTCCAATTGTAAGAGACCCCTGGAATCTGACAAATTGGCATAGATATTAAAAATAAGAAGAGAAACCCATTAATTTTATGTTAGGGCCAAACATCCTGAGTAAGGGCAAACACTTCTTCAATTATGAATAAATGAGGCCCCCATCTTAATAAACGTTTCTCACTCCTGGCACTACTTGGCAGGACTAGTCGACTCAAACTAAGCTGAATTTTACAATTGAACTTGTAATTGGGACTTCCTTCATCTTTTTTCCGATTCGAATGGATGTCACACATACTGAATGACTCAGCTTGCTCAGTGTAGATGTCAGCAACAAAGATCAGCGTTGCGACGTATGAATCCATTTCATCTAATTGAAAAGTGATAATTCCATAGTGAAGGCTCTGACCACACTTTTTCTAAGAAAATGTATAACTTATTCCTAATGCTATTGACTAATACTTGCCGGCAGATTTGTGTCTCTTGAATGAGCTATTAGTTTCGTGAAATTTCCGTATATTTTCGGGATTGATATTTGTAGATTATTTGACTAAGGACCCAATAAAATTGTTGACATCAATCCCAAAACAAAATCATTCTGCCAACATGCAGTAGGGAAAACAACCCTTTATCAAAGTTACTGAAGAGGAGTAAGTACACATGTAACAATGACGAAGGAATTCGTAGAGGGCGCATATGTGTATCATTGTCGAATGGCCACCCCGACTTTTGTCATGTGAACTGTGAGAGCCAACACCCACCGGCAGAAATGCACACACAGAAAAGCAAACACCACCGAAAGTCACACTCACAAAAAAGAAAGCAGTGAAGAAAAAAAGAAAAAAAATCACCCGAAATCAAAAGAAAACTTAGATTGCGTGCGAAAGTGAAAGTGAGCAACCAACCGAATACGGCCCACCCCCAAAATGCAGGCGTTCACCACCCGCGACCACTGCCCCTGCCATTACAACACCGCATAAACATATGTGGCGATTTTGATATGCGTGTGTTTGGGTGTGTGGCGGCACGACTTTGAAATTCAAGCACTTCCGCCATCTTGAGGCAGTGAGCGAACAAACGAAAAAATGTTGCAAAGAAAACGAAACAACACGAAAACGGCAAGCGGAAGAGAAAAAGTAAAAAGAATATCACTGAACAAAATAATCGGCGCAATTTTCCACAAAGCGATTTTCTTCAAAGCGTTTCGCCCTGCTACTGATGCCCGCCGTTTCTCTTGTCCAACTCTGCTGCTGATCGCCTCTGCTCCCCGCCTGTGCTTCTGCTGCGTGCAGCTTGACTAATATTCTCGCTCTTTTTTGGCTTCGCTTGGGGCTTTTGTATCCAAGCCGATTTACGCCTTTGAAATTTAGACGCATTTTTTCTTTGAATTCACCGCCCAAGTTGCCGCCAGCCGCCAACGGCTGAGCTCAGCTGAGCGTTTGTCAACTCCCAGAATTGAAAATCCTTTTGTCGACTACAATGCCCCCGCGGGCTGCTCGTATTTCTTTTCGCTTTATTCTGGTACACAATTTCCCGTGGTCAAGCCAAAGTCAAATCCCTTGCGTCTACAATCCTCTAGAATAATACTTTTGGCTTGTGCACTTTTTTCCTTATTTTTTTTCTGTTGAAGTTTGCTTGGGTAAAGACCTCTTCGAGTGAAAGTTCTCCATGGAATTCGCGTGTGTATTTGACATTTAGCGTATTTGACATGTTGACACTCACGACGCTCGGCTCTTCCGCCCACACATTGCATGCCCCTTGCCAACATGCCATGCCATAAAAAGGCATAGAAATTGAAGTTGACTTTCGCTTCGTGTTCATTAGGCGACATTAGCGTTCCATTATTTTAACTGGTGTTTTTATTGTGTTATTCGTTTTGTTTTTTTTTCTCTGTCGGATTTTGGTTTTCTAAATCGTGTCACGTGACCAAATTCTATAATTCTGCTAGAACAAAGAAAACCCAACATTGTTGCCCTTCACACATTTCATTCCCCTTGGCCTTTTCTAATTTTTATGATCAAGCGGTGACCGTGAGTTGTTTTGACGTTTCCGGGAAATTTGGCGCCATTAATAAATTTCATTTTTTTTTTCTTTCGTTTTCCTATTTTCTTTTTTTTTTGTTTTAATCAGAGGTAAAGGCATCCAGCGCTAAATGATTTGTATGCAGAACTACAATTTCCTATTGAGATTCTATTGCTTCCCGAAGATTTTCGAATATGAATTTTGATAAATCATTCTGTTGTGCATTTTATACGAAACATTATTCGGGGATATCAAAAAATTCAAAACAGTCTCCCAAGTAAATGTCATATCACAATACATTTGAATATGAAATTTGAAACAATCTGAAACATCGGTAAATGTTTTCAATGTCTTCTTTACCAAAAATTAATCATATACAACCTGAAGATCTTCGACAGTATATCAGCTAGACAGTCAGCTAATGCTGACTTTTAATTTCAACGGAAAATTTGTAAACAATCGATTTTTTATACGAGTTTTGTTTCTAGACCTATTCGGAAGGCTTCGAACTTATGGCTCTACTTCAAGATAAAAGAACATAAAATTTTATGTATTTTATTATTATCTCTCTAAATAGCGTTGGTAATAGAAATACGCAATCAGCAGAAACCATTACTCAGAGATTTGTATTATACAGAGGCACGACCTCAATGACCTGAACACCCCACCCAAGTGGAGCGACAGAGAAACTTGTCGTTTGCCACAAAATATCAACACCCACAATCAACGGACAAATAACACTCAACAACATAAGAAATGTTATTTTTTACACACTTCACATTTTGTGAATAGAACTTTATCATGAAGGTTATAATCAAGGAGTTAACATATCCGTCTCTCCATCGACATGCATGGCACATTAGTCCCTATGCTTTTGAGTTAAAGCTTTGAAATTTTGCCCAAAATTTTCGTTTTCCCTAAGCTGTAACGAGATCCGTCCACGAAAACTGCTACGTCACAGACAAAACACATATTCAAATTCAAGTGCTTTTTAGAAAGAGTGTTATATTTGTGGACCTATCCACCTATATTGTTTTAAAGGTCCTTTCCTGAATCAAGAAAATATTTGTAAGCGGTCTTCGAACTTTTTATTGTCTCTATATCAAACTTTCCGGAATTTTTCAACCCCACGGAACCGGTTTTTATCCAATAGTTTTTCTTATTAAGTAATTCTGAAATTGTGTATCTACCACAATACCCTAGCATTATTGAACTGTACTTTTTTATGTTAAAAGTGCTACAATCGCTTAATCCGGATTTTTGAATATGCCTCAGTATATTTACCGATTCGGTTATTCCACACTTTGTCTACCTGTCTTCATTAACTTGGATTCTACGAGAGACAAAAACCCACATCTAAAAATGATTGATGATTATGGGTTCTTAAAACACTACTTACTTCATTTCACTATACCAAAACCCCTTATCTGTGTTGAGTAGTTTAACGAGCGTATGATTTCGGCAGCGCTGAAAGCATTTTATTGTTATTTTTCCAATGCTTGTCGATTTTGTAGCATTTTGCTGAGAACGCCGAAGGTTATCGGTTGACTCACCGTCGAACGACTTAAGAAAAGACTGAGACCATAAGAACTCAGTGCGCCTTTGTTGGAATGCTAAATCGAAACGGTTTATAATCGCGAAATTTAAAAGTTCAGTTTGTCTTTAGATAAAGCATAATTAAGTTGTCACTTGTACACTTGGCGCTGTTCTTGTTGTGGTCTGTGTTTTAGCATTATATCTCCGTTAGCCAAATAAAGCGAAACGGTTTGCAATTAAAATTTTCATTATAACGACTGGTTAGAATTTTGATGTATTCGACTGATTATTTTGTTACTCAAAACGAACGAAACAAAGGCAAAAAACAAAACAAAACAACAACAAAAATGATAGAAAAAACAGCGATTGAAAAGCTTAATGACCTGGCATTTAGAATGATATTAAGAGTTTAAAAAGTGTGCAATTGGCATTCGAAAAGGTACAACAACACGGACAGCATGGGCAACGACAATTCTCACACCAATTCTGATCGTAGACCCTGAGAAACCTACAACCAGAACAAAATCAAAATCGAACTGTTCGGTTTAGACTCGAGAATAGAGCGAGAAACAACTTGGAAACAACTTTCATTTTGTAGAAGTACCAGTACATGTGTGCAATCATGAAATGCTCGAGCCCCCAAAGTGGCCTCAACAACAACAACAACAACAGCAGCAGCAACATGGGCAACAACAACAGTCACCGATCAAGACCATTGATCACAGTGACGGCTTGTGTGGCGGCAGAGGCGGCGGGCGTTGGGTGTTGTCAAGTGGCGTTTTTGTGGCACTCGAAGAGTTGTTTTTGAAATAGTTCGTGTTATTGCTGCGCAGTGTTGGCTGTTACTGGAATGATTGCGTTTAATGTACAATTGAAAATGCAAGAAATCACGTGGGCCCAAAGCACAAACCATGGCATCGGTAGGGAGAGCGAGGGAGATAGATAGAGCGAAATACCACTCAAGTATCAGCGCGATTAGTAATTAAGTTGAAATCGCATAATTAAATTAACGTCTTATTGACTTAGCGCCGCTCTGGTTTTTTTCGGCTGTTGCAGCGGCAGCGACAACGACGGCGGCAACAAAATAGTTGCCACTGTTTTATTGCTTGAAATGTTTTGTTGTTGCTGACGTTGTTGTTATTGTTGTATGTATTTCAATTGTTGCTAGATTGCTGGTTGGCTGGCCACCCGCTCACCCACTCGGATAATGCAAAAGTCGAACTGGTCACTGATCTGGATTAAAAAGCTTGACAAAGTCGTCATTGTTGTTGTTGTCGCTGTTGCTGTTGTTTGCTGCCGTCACCACAATCACCACACACAGAAATATACCGCCGCACACACACACACACACACACACACCCTTGTATTTAGCGCACAGACAATGTACGAAAGCGTGACAGGCATGAATTAACAATTTGAATTAATGTCAGTTACTCATGGCATGCCGCTTAAAGTCAACTCGACTTTTGCCAACTAAGCCAAGCCAAGCCAAGCCAAGTCTAGCCAGTCAGCCAACAAGCGAAGCCAGCAGGCCAACGAGCAAACAGCTTCAGCGACATTTCACTAGAGATCGAAAAGCTCAACCAAAGTAAGTTGGTTGGTATTGTTGAGGGGGTGTACTTCTCGTCGTTGACGGGCCACGAAGATTGTATGGCTGTGGTGATGGTGAGGGTGACGGTGTTAGTGTTTGTGGGGGTGTTCATTGGGGCGTATTTTTTAGTCACTATCACTAATTTCTTGGCATTGATCCCGCTTGCTTGCTTGTTCACATTTGTGGCAATGAAAGGAAAAGTTAGTTTTGTTTGTTGTTAGGGAGTATTTTTCTACAGTAGACCTAAATGTTGTATAAAAGTAAATAAGATTTTCTAGACCTACTAGGACGTTCACGAGACAAAGAAATAGTCACATTTAGTTATTTTGCTCAGGATATTCCTATACCGTAGATGTACACTCTTACATCTTAAGAATGCACAATGATAATCTGAAAAATGTTTGGTTTGCGCTTATTGATCACACCAAAGCAGCGCCGACCTCTTGAAAATGGGTCTACCTACAACAGGTCAATGTTTTGGCCGCTGTGAAAACTCAGACTCCATGGGACACATCATAACCTCATCTGCGAACTCAAAAAACAGATTAAGTGGCAAACACTCTAATGGACTCCAAGCTTCTTTCAGTATCAGCAACGATGGCTTATTATTTATACAATTAAAGGAGTAAGAAATCTTCAGATATAAGAACTTATAAAGCTGATCGGTGTTTGTATATAGACATTTTTTTTTCTTTTTTTCTTTTTTAATACTTCACCAGTTTCCCAAATAATGTTTTATTCATTCAAATATTAGTAAATTGGCTGGAAACTGTAGTGCCTTACCTCGTGCCAACCAATCAAAACCGTTACGCCTTCCTGAACATGTAAAAGAAGGAAAAATAACTATTATTAGATTAGCGCTCAGTAGACGCCCATTTGGGGTCTAATTCATAGAGACCTTTGCATGTTGAACTTCGAACTTCTTGCGCAAATTCTTATCTGCGGCTACGGCTAGACTTGCCATTTGTTTCTATCAAACTCGATTCATGGGGTTGGCTTCTTGCGTTTTTACTTGAATGCGCTAAAGACATGTAAACTAGCAAGTTTTCCATTGGATTAATCTGATTAATCTGATAATAAAAACTCCGCGGATTAGTGTGCAACAATAACATGAATGCTTTCAATAAGAGGAGTAAAAAGCCGTTCTATGGAAACAGTTAGTGTGCATAAGAAAAAAAAGAAAGAAGGATAAGTCAAAGTAATGAAGTGGGACCAAAGTAGAAGAATACCTAAAATTTCCTGTCTGTCTGTCTGTCTGTCTGTCTGTAGGTTTACCCGTCCGTTGTTATCAGAATTGAAAAATAGAAAATAAAAATCTTGCAAAACTTTATTTTTCTCGACAACATGTTGTGTGGCAATTTCAAACTCTGCCCTCACAAGCCCCCAACACCATCGATCTCAAACGACACAGTAAACTTTTGTAGGTGTTTAGCTAATATTTTAGAAAAGAATTTTTTTTGCTGTTTCTGTATACAATTTCGTTAGCTTTATGCAGAAAAATACGCTGGCTTATTTTTTTTTAATTTATTTTTTTTTATATTATTTTTTTATACAGAAAAATGATCGAATTTCACGTATGTTAAAAGTTTTTTCTTTAGTTATTTTTGTAGGCTTCATATGATCAATTATATTCTGCTGATATCAAGCATTTCAGTGTTGGCATGGAGTTAGTAATGAACAAATCTTAAGGCTTCAGAGAGACGAAAACTCAGATGAATCAATTAGTAAAAACCGCGTGACGTGTAAAATGAGGTTTCAGCTGAAAACAAAAATAAAATGAATTGGAAAAAATTGAGAACATATTACTCTCCATTCATTTTGATTCCAAAGTCGTATATAATATATTCTGACAAGAATCACATGTTACATATAAGAAGAATAATTTAGGTTGTTTGTGTTTTGTGTATTGAACTTCAGATACAAAAAAAAGAACGAAGCAATTAAAAGTTTCTGGATAGGACTACTCCCAAGGCTGTGGTTCTAAGAAGTCTCCACATTTTCTGCTCTGAGGACTAAGATGACTCAACCATTTTATATATTCTTCCAAGTAATAAATATGCCAATAAGAAGTGGTTGCGCCTTTTCCTGAGGAATGGTAACTAGTTCCATCTTATCCCATTTAAATGTTCTTATTTCCCCTAAATGGACAGATTGTAAGTGCGTACAGGGATTATAAAGAGTTGGTCTATTGACAGGCGATATTAATTATTAGGGTGACACTTTTGAGGAAGTTGTAGTTCTAGCTTACCCGCTTTGAGATTATGTCATTGCACTCGCATAGTGTATTCAAAATCTCACACTACTTAACATTTTTAATTGCCTTTTTCATACAATCAAATAAAACTCAAAAAAAGTATTCAAAATATATTTTTAAAGTCAAAACCCTAACAGGGCCGTACTCTGCTGCCTCTCTTGGTCTGGGGCAAGTTGAGTAGGCGCCAATTAAATGCGTTTTAAATTTCGTTAAAAATATCATAATTCCAAAGAACTAACATAAATTCAGCAGATAACCACCGAAGATACAAGGCGGAGTTCCTCTCGAAGAAATCCGATACGCCTCTCATGCTGACGTCGTTGTCATCGTCATAGTCTGCAGCGTCTTCGAGGTGTAGACTTCTCTGAAAGGCCTCTGAAAGCTTGAATGACAAACATAACCGCAAATCAGCTTAACTCAAACACTTCCAGTTCTTCAATGAATTCCAACTAGGCCTTCTTATGTGCTCTTCCCCTTGTTTTACTCCGTCTGCCTGTTTTTGCTGGTGGGAGCGTTGTAAACGAACCGATCGAGTGTATGAGCTTTAAGCATAAACTAAATTATTTTGCGGTGGCGACAGGGCGGAGCATCAACAATGTTGCAGATGAAGATGCGACTGCGCAAGCAGGAACACACACAGCTTAAAAGCCTTTAGATTCAGGCTGAGGCTGCTCAACTAGTCAGACCGCCACGCCCTGATTCTGATTTTGTACAGTCAAGCGCTAAGATTTGCATTTTGTATTTGAAAACGAGTTGCGTCGCTATGCCTCGTAATCGATACTTTTTTGTGCCAAAACACAGTTATGCCTAATCTGAGAAACAAGAATGTGCGGCAAAGTAATTTGAACGATAAATCTATTAAAAATAATAATAAAATAAATAATATGAAAATGTTTATCGCTGGCTGATTGAGTACAACATACCCTACACACATCGAGAGCTGGCACTGATTGGCGCCGCTGCCAAGTGCTAGCGTCTGGCGGCACTTCGATTCGGTTTTAGGACCAACTCGAAAACATGTTTCGCACTCAAAAAGGAGTACTTCCTTGTTGTTGTTGTTGTTGCTCTTGTTGATTTTATTAAATGCGAGTTGGTCTGCCTAGCACACAATTTACATGATATAATTTATACGCCTTGCAAAGAGAGAGAGAGAGAGAGAGCAGCAAAAAATATAAAAAGCCTCGAGTTATAAAAACTCAGTTTGAGCAACTCGTTTCCATTTGTGGTGGGATTTTTCTTTGGTGGAGCTTTTCATTAAACTTTTTTATAGACTGTTTTTTGCTCCTGTTTGATTTGTTATTCATTTGAGCTTAAATAGTTGTAGACTTAATTAAAAACGACAAGTGATTTTTGCCAAGTTCGTTGGCAACTCAATTAGTCACATTCGTTGCATTGCTTTCATTTCACTTGCAACAAGTTGTGGCAAGTAGCTTGGGAAATAATTTGGGGCTTAGAAGATTTTGAATTGACTTGAGTTAACCAGTGAACTGCCATGCACATTAGATAAAGTTAGATAGGTTACAGGGCCAGTGACGTAGAAATTATCTCTCTCAGAGCTCAAAACACTTCCATTTCGCCCGTCATCATCTTCGCAGAAACCATTGTACACCAACAGCAACCAACACTTAAGTGCGTTCGATGTTTTTTATAGTTGACAGTTAATATTTACTGGGTTTTTTTGGCTTTGAATATATTCCCTTGGAGAAAAAAGTTTTCAAAATATTTAAAAGATCCCTGAAGCTTTACTAAAATGCGCTTTTGAGAAGCATTTAGAAGAATTGATAAGAACTAAAAACGTCTTTCGAATGGGCTCTTTTGAAGACGAGAAAATCAAATTTTCGTAGTACGCAACATAAGAGGTTGTTCCAAGAAGTAGTCAGCGTAACATAGATGCATACTCTTTTCAGCGAGTATTGAGAATGAAGTCTTAAAGGCTTAGGTTGAAAAATTGGCAACCATATGATTTGGGATTTTTTTTACATCCAGAGCTTCAAAATAGTCATTTACAACACTTTTCAGATTGTCATTCGTTCCAAATCCCTTCCCTCCAGCGCTTTCTTCAGGTTTATTAACAGAAAATAGCCGGGAAGGGGGCTAGATATGGGGAATAGGGCGATGAGGAAGCAATTCGAAGTCCTGAGTCTCTTTTTCGTGCAAGGAGATTGTGGATTCTGCAATATTTTTTTTTATCACAATATCGAATTTTAGTGAATTTTTTTCAGGATTAGGAATTAGGTGATTACTTTCTCTGCTTAAACACACAAGCCAAATGTCTACAACAACCAAGCGGATGAATCAATATTGGTCAAGTTTGTAAGGAAGACGTAAATGTGAAAAGCGCCAAATGAAAAGTGTCGTGGTAATCAAAACAGTTCTCGTCTCTTAGCCCTCGACCCACAGCCCTCAGTTCACAGTTTTGCATTCGCATTCGCGCGCTTTTAATGAGGCGCTAAATTATTCATACGCCACTTTGCACGCAAACGCAAAAGCGAGAAATCATAGAGAAAAGCACAGAAAGGCGATTTCCAACGCATTTAATCGTAGAAACTCTTGCCTTGCACTCGTTCCGTGCAACATACTTCAGCTTCTTGCAAAGCGACGTGCAGCGCGAGTTAAGCCAAGCAAACATGCAGCGAATGTCATACGGTGAATACAGAATGCCAACAAAATGAAAAGTCAACAAACTGACTGTGGGCGTGAGTGACTGTATGGGCGGGCGTGGGGCAAATTGGTTTCTCTTTTTTGACATTTCGGTACCATGTCAGGAGGAGGTACCCTCTACTATGGCACTGCTCGCATACTGTCTGCTGTTGGGTCGCTGTTTTGCTTTTAATAATTTTGCGCACTAAGTGAGGGTTAGGTTAAAGGGTTGGCTGACCGAAAGGAGGACGGAGGTGCCTACAAACGAAGAAGAGAACGCAAGAAAGCAAGGACGAACCTTAGGAATCGTATGCATAACCCCAAACAAAGGAAGAATCACGGTGACGTATATCAATGTCTTTTAGAAGTGATGAAGAAAGAGTGTACGAGGCTGAATACTCACGCTCGCATACACTCATATACAGAAACACCACCGCCGACACCACCTGCGAACAGTTACAGATGCGATGAATATGAACATGAAGCGCTTTTGAGCACGTAGGGACACTTAGACTCAGCATTACAAGTGATGCAAGTGATGCTTGATATCATGACAATCAAGGGAAGAATGACGATGACAAAGGCAACGACGAAGACTGCGACGCTGATTACAATGACGAACCAGGAGCAAAAGAACGAATCACTTTCGTCCTCATCGGGCTCATTCTCATTCTTTGCCTCGCCCTCATTGTCGACTGCGTCATTCGTTTCACTACCCACAGCCTCGATGATGATAGCGGCGATGGCGTTTAATGGAATGAGAACGATGAAGAGGTATCATGCATGAAGCATAAATTCATTTTTAAGTATCATGCACTTGTGCTGCCAGGCAGCAAGGCAGGATGTCATCATCGTAGTCATCATCATCAACATCGCCGATGTTGGGCTTCTCGCCAACTTGTTATCCTCTATAGCAGGAAACATTCTTTTTTCATATAAGAGTACATGTACAAATTTTTTGCTATTATTCTGTTGCTGTTATTGTTGTTGTTGTTGTTGTTGTAACTGCGCCTACCACGCATGATTTTTTATGCATTGCTTTCTTCCTGTTGTTGACAACCCTTATAAGGATGCATTGCATTTATTGATTGAAGTGTTGAGCTTTATTTTGGGTTTGGTTATTTTGAAGTATCTGCCATGAATACTCCCGTATGTATAAAAGAGTAGCTAATTAATGACAAGTTGAAATGATTCACAAAACAATTTTATTGCAGCTCAGTTAAAATTTATCAGATTTCTTCGAGAACTTTAGAGATATTTAAAGATTTCTTCTCTTTATTTCTTGTCCTTTCTTTCCTCCTATATAAGATAGATAGGATCTGTCACAAACAAAGGACTACTAATGCTTTATACCTTTGCTAGCAAAGCTATTGACCTTTACAGCTACTGTATTTACTCGAAAACATGATACATACTGAAAACGACAATTCAGTATGCCGAGGCCAAAATGATAGCCGAAGTTTCCAGGTGGAAGTCCTTGCCATTAAGAATTAAGAATTCACAGAGAATTCGCTCTAAGTCTGGATGTAGTGCTCAAGGATATCAACACTTCCAAGAGTTTTGTTGGTTTCAACCTTAATGGCATTCCTGGCCACAACGTGTTAGGTATCCTGGTCAAGAAAGCAAGAGGTATATGACCAGGCCTTGCAGGATGGCCAGTGCCATGTGGAGAAACACTCGTCCAAGAAGCGTTCAAATTGTGCTTTCGCTTATGCAAATGGAGTGCACTAAATTGCATATCTACTGATTGGACTTCCACTCTAGAAGACTAGTCATTACCACTAATGGCATATGTGGGAAGTGTAACGAACCAGGTGTTGTCTACCCTATGTTGGTTCATCAAGTTCCCTTTCTTCTGAAATTTTCTGATCATCTAACTCTGCAGATTTCGAATACATTCTCTGTGACAAAATAGAACGGAAACTTCTGAAAAAAACATCTTACACAATACCTTTTTACTCATTTTCTAGAATCCAACAATGTCTAGCTAAAAACGGCTCGTATTCTAGTCGTATCTTTTGTGTGTGAGAGTTTTTCATACATCCTTCTGAGCTTAGCCATTTCCTAGAACCGCGCGCTTTTTTCATAGGATATCTCGTAACTCATTAGTAAGCTCTCCGGCGCCGAAGCAACTAGCCTAGTACATTACGCACGCCTTTGAAGACTCCATAGAATTTTAATTCAAAGCAATGTTAAACATTTACAAATTAATTCTTTGCGCGCCAGTAGCGTCCAGAAAATTATATTTACACTACTTACATTAGTTTGTACAAGGAAGAGCGACTGCCGTCTGTCGCCTGTCGACTGTCGACTGTCGACCGTTGTCGACTGCCGTTGGATCCTGTATATGTTGAAGCGAAGTGATTGTCTCTTTCTCTCTGTCTATCTGCTGTCCATCCGTTTGCTTTGTCTGTCTGATCGTTTTTAGCCATGTTAACTTATATAAATACATTAAGTCACAAATCACAATTTTCCACCGCTTGAAATGAGCAAACGGAAGGCATACGTAACGAGTTGAAGCACTACAACACCACAGATGACGACAAACAGCCCGCAGCAAGTGCAGCCTAGCCGGTATGTCTGTCTGGCTGCCGGTTGATCGCCCGCTCGACCATCGGTCGACCAGTTTCAATGACATTCATCCATTGCCTGCGCACTGGACATGGATGGCTTCCATTTCGTAGTCGAAGCTATCAAGCCAATCAATGCGTCTGGCTAACTGGCTGACGACTCTGGGTTGCCTGCCTGCCTGATTGCCGGCTGCCCGCTAAAGTGGCTGAGCAGACGCAATGTCGCATGTTTGCCAACGCCATCATCGCACACACACAGTCGCATCAAAATACAATAAGTGAGCTGCAATAGCGGACCAGGAGCGGGTAAGCTAGTTTGGCAGCAGGTAGTCAAGCACAGCCTCACAGAGTCGTACATGTGTGTTTTACCACATGGGCGCTGACAGCCAAACCTGGCAGACAGACAGCAAACAGTTGGTCTATTGGTCAGTCACTCAGAATTTCAGGCTCTGTGATGCTTTGCGTGAGATTGGATATCAATCTTTTTGCAATTTGGAACGCAATTTAAAATTCATGAGACATTCCTTTGAGTCAGAAGATGCAGGCAAATGCGCTCAATGTAAACAGCAGGCTTGGCTCATGTCGCTACCCATTGGCAGCAGAACGAGCAGCAGCAGCAGCAGCATCAGGGCTGCTTCATGAAAGTGGACTTCTGACCAAATTGCCGTTTGCATTATTTATTTGCCTTCTCAATTGATGACGAACGGCCACTTGCCAAAGTCCTCAACATACACCTTCGTGCGATATGAATGCCCTCCTGCTCGCTAGCATAATACTGTGGCATGTGGCGTGTGGCATCTGCCACATAAACAACAAAAAACAACTCCGCCTAACGGTTTACTCCTTAAAATATTACGGCCTTGGTCGAATCAAAAAGAGGAATCAAAAATGGCATTTACAATGCGGTTTTCTTTGTCAAATCCAAACAAACGAGCGGAGGACCGAAAAAATAAAAACTCTATTAAAATAATGTGCTTATTGTGTTGAACCAATCAAACATCCCTCCCTACCCAACTTACTTAACCATCATCACTACTGCGATTGTATGGCACCCATTGTGTAGTGTTGAAAACCACTCAATGCTTTTAGGCTGAGTAGCTGCAAAGTATTTTCAATAGCTTTCGCTTCGCATACAAAGCAGAGGCAATGAGTTGGGATTTTTAATGAATTACTCCTTTTATTATTTTTTAGTACTTGGACTCTCCCACAGTTAATATAGATCATTATCAAAATGTAGATAAATCTTTTTTTCTGATATGCAGTGCAATTGTTGTGACATATTCCTCAGATAGAAGTATTTTTCATTATTTTTATCTCTTGTTGATCCATGTGAGTTACTTTATATAATTTCTGCCAACCATTCCTTCCAGTCACAATCACTAGTCTGAGAAAACTGTGCTGACCCAACTTATAGGAGTCCTACGACAGTGAATCTTACTTGGCCCTTATATCGACTGAATTGAAGTAGTCATCCCCTTGCCTAAGGAGTGTTTAGGATTGCATTAATCATTTATATTTCCAGAAGTTTCTTTAAAATGGCGCCTGTAAACAAAGGAAGCATGTGAAGCCCACCGACGGTAGTACAGTACGATGCTTACTGGTCTACTGAGTTCGTCTTTACATTTAGAGAGGCTTTTTATGTGAGCCTATTTTGGTTATATCCGCTCCAAATACAAGCGTTTAAATCAACACCCCATATACCGATTTAGTATTTACTTCGGAAACTGTACAAAAACATATCTCAAGATCTCTCTTACTATGAGGTACACATTGGTTTCTACACACTGACAGACTACGGGTACAGTTCATAGTTGTATTATTTAACCAGCTACTTGTGTAGGTAGTAGGAAATACACAATTTGATGCAAGTACTTGCGGCATTAATTATGTTTATAATTTGCACAACGGTTTCCACGCTCTATTAATTCGCATCAAAGTGTTCGACGAGTGCGCTTTCGCATCTGTGTGCTTAAAACGCCTTGGATAAGCGTTGTTAAAACAGCACAGTTCAGCAGTATAACAACAACAGTGCACAACCACAGCAACAGTAAGAAGGCGAAGTGTACGAACCAAAATGAGTTACGCCTCAGTTTACACAATTCATTAACGTATTAACGCATCATGCATCATGCAGCTCAGGAAAGCCAGCAAATAATGGAAAATGCGATAACAAATAAAGGCCCGAGCCTCGATTAAATGAAAGGGTTTGCTATAGACCGACGGGGCGGGTGGCACGGGAGAGGAAACTTGTTAAAGTAACTTTTGCAAAATGGCAAACATCCAACGGAAAGCAAGCCCAACAAGCCAACCATCAAAGCCAAGGAGTTCCGGTTCGGAGTTCATCGGATTTCAGTGTACACGCTTAAATGCACTTCACTTCCTTTATGCAGCCACTAAGTGTAACTGCAATTTAATTGCACGTAACGGCAAATGTATTGTTTATTATACAGGTTGAAAACATATAAATAATTTTAATGAGAATATCAAATGCATAGAGCCAACGTCACAATTAACTATGCCTAACGTACGCCGTACAATGGAAAATTTCTACATTTTTTGAGATATTAATTAGTTAAGTCCTTAAAAAGAGGTAGAATATTGCCTAGAACTCGAACCATTGACCTTTGGGATGACCCAATAAAACCCGCGACCGAGGCTTTCAGAAGAGGAAAGCTTCTCTTGTTCGCTCTGTCTTGTTTCTCAAGCGTTAGCAATTTTTCCTCTTGATATTCTCTTAGCCTTTGGTAAGAAGAAGATGGAAGATCTGATAGAAGTAGACAATAACTACAAACTGAAATATGAGCCCCAGCATGCTTGCTAAAGCCGACTCAGAAGGGTAAGCAATCCAAGTCCCTGAAATTTCGACCCGCATGGAATTGATTGATGGCTGAGACTTAACAAGTGAGTGAGGCACTAAAAAGCGTTTTCAGAGTCAAGAAATTAATTGAAGTTTATACATTGAAGGAAGTCCCAAAAACAAATGAAAATAAATTAATGCAGTTTATTTTGGCTGTAGTCACGAACTAAACTAGAAATTGCAATCTGACCTCATTTGGTAGTAAAATATACGTTTGCCCTCTAATCAATCAATCACCCAGTCAGACACACACAACCAATACCTAACCGCAGTCTAAGGGAGCGTGGTCATAATTCAGTAGTCAAAAACGACTTGAAAATGCCGTAAATGCCAAAATGACCAAAGAGCAGAAGCGAAACCACATCGAATAGCAACAATGATCGCGCGGTTTTTTGGCTTATGGCAAAATCGTGTAGATCGCAAAAATCGCAGTGCACAAAAAAACAAAGGAAAAATTAAATTATCGTCATTGGAATATTTGAGCCAAGAAGCGCCAAACTAAGACCGAACTATATGAACCACAAGCATTTGAAGTGGCTTTGCTAGCTTTGCTGCCTTTGCCTTGTTGCCAGCGCCGCCAAAGGTTTCATTTAAACGCCGACAAGAACGTCATTTGGACTACAACCCCGACGATAGCCGGCTGCTGGCCAAAGTCGAAAAAGCGCACAAAATTACAGTATTTCACATCACTTAGAGCGCATATTAATGCGCTAGTGATGGCCCATTAAAGGCCAGAATGAGTTGCTGCGGCAGTCGAACGTGGCTAAAAACTATTTTGCATACAAATGCCGAGCTTGTGTCGGAGTGTATGTGTACATGTGTGTGAGTATCTGAAGTAGCTGCTGATGAATTCTTAGCCCAAGGCCAACGAACAGCGGAGGTCCGACTTTTGATGGCGACTCACTCACTGCGCTAGGTAATACAATAACAAGAAATAGTAAACTGGCCTCCGCAGGGCACATGTGGCCAATGAGTGGCCGCGGCTGCAGATACGGGCTTGTGCAACTGAGCAATATCTCTGCAATTTGACACTTTTCAATTGAGTCGAGGTATTTGAGTGCGGCATTGGCCACAGCAAAGCCAACAACGAAATTTTAATCAACCGAATAGATTTTGTTAATTAGATGAGCCATCGCACCGCGGCTGTCATGTTGCAAGTCTCTCAGAGTCGACAACGAACAGCATGCAACATGCAGCGAGCGCAGTAGCCCATTATACGGCATTGGTTTGGCATTAGTTTTTCCGCTTTATCTAACATAGATTTTTCCATTTTAGGCAAGCGAAATGAACTGCATGCTTGATGCATAACAAACCAATAATCGAGTCCAGAGAAACAAACAACTACACAAGCAGACAGGCACATAGACACAGAGACAGAGGGACAGACGAATTGTCAGTCAATCATCTACGACTATCGAGTACAAATGCATACGTCAATCGCATAAAGAAAGCCTTTAAACGATACCATTTCGATCATACCAGTACGTTGCAGATACACAGATACATCGAGTGAGATACAAACTACTTTTGTTGCAGTGTAAAGAAGAAATGCTACCGCCTCGCTTAGCCAATTCCTGGAAATGTGCATTTCATCATTTCGAGACATGTGCTCCATTTTTCTTATTCGATTCGTCGATGCCGCTGCTCACTCTTAAGACTTCCTCTTTGTTTTAATGCGCGGCACAATTGGCAGTCAGCCTAACCGACTGCCTGCCTGACTGACATAACTAAGTGAAGATGAATGCTAGCCACGAGATATCAATCATATTTGCTACGCTATATTAGCTTTGCGCAGTTTGCAGATACACTGTAGCGCGCCCCAAGCGCTTTTTGCTAGGCCTACCTCCAAAACGGAGGCGGCCACAACTCGACGGTTTCTTCTATGGATTGCCCACACACTGGATCCACGGCAGCATACCATGCCAGGCAAGGCCAGTCCAAACCGAACAGCATTGAACCGTACAGAATCGAATGTACCATACTCGTAATTATATTATGTGGCATGAATTATTAGACCATATTTGCGATGTGCCACCGAGCCGACGGTTTCCAGCTTACCTCCAGCTCGCTCAGCCTGCCTCGAACTCCCCACAGCTGGATTTGTATGCCTCTCCGCCTTGTTTGTTTGCTCGTTGGTTAATGCGTTTCTGGGAAATTTCATTTCAAGTCCATTTAAGACATGAAAATGATATCGCGCGGACACTAATGATGGTAATGATTGTTGACTGATGCTGCTGCGGCGGCAGCAGTGTTGCCACCGTTGTTGGCCTTTGATGGTGTGGAATATGGTCTAAATGACATTTCTGGCATTGCTATCTGTCGACCGTTCCGTTTGGTCGTCATCGTTGTCATTGCTCTTGACGCTGATTTTGACTTTGACGTTCACGCGTTTTGCGTTCTACTCGCACCGACATGGTCAATGCCACGTTAATTAAATCAAAGACTCCCCACTTCGTTTCATCCAACGCTTATTGACAAATAGTTACAAATGGTTATTGACACGTAAACGACTTCTTCGGTCGCCGACTATCAGTTCAAAGGTTGTGGAGGAAGATTTTTAATGTCTGCTTTAAAAAAGAAAGACAAGACAATGCTAAATCAGAATTTTAAAAAAAAAACATATAAAAAAATCGATTGGTCAAATAAAATATTATAATATTATTTACCTAAAACCCAACCATTTTGGCTAACCATTGCAGAGGAGATGTTTCTAAACT
The DNA here is from genome assembly GCA_035041755.1 of Cacoxenus indagator. Taxonomy (NCBI): domain Eukaryota; kingdom Metazoa; phylum Arthropoda; class Insecta; order Diptera; family Drosophilidae; genus Cacoxenus; species Cacoxenus indagator. The sequence goes on along the minus strand of JAWNKX010000018.1, from coordinate 441,563 downwards.
TGATCAAAATTTGTGTAATCAAAAATTGTTCAGGTACCAGAAATTAATTTTACACTTAACTTAGACCACTGTCAATTTGGCCGATTTAAAAATCTTAGCCTTCGCAATCTAAAAAGAAAAAAGAAACCATTAGTACTTCCTAACGCTTCCTTGCTTGTTCTATGATAGAAGGATGATATATTGATAGATGATATATTTCCTTTGTCTCCCAAAGAATTTTCATCTTTATGAAGCTGATGAACTTAAGATACAAAAAAATTCTGCTTTGGAACATTTACAATAACTTTATTTATATATATATAAGTACATCTGTTTCTCTGTTTGTACCCTATGGACTCTGACATCGTTTGACCGAACACCATATAAATTGGTTCTTATATAAAGTTCATTATGAAATATGTTTGTATGTGAAGTTTGATGAGACAGCCTACTGGCAATGTCGGGAAATTCCATCAAATTGTTGCTATGAAATCAATATTACTTCATCAGTTTGCTACTGATATGTATGTCAAATTCGAAATGGGAAGTCTGTCCAAGAAAAACAATAAAATTTTATTAGATCGAAATTTTAGTGCGTTATTGGTGGTTATCTTTTCTTTAGTGACTTCAAAACGATAAAATCAATAGTGTGCTCGCAATCCCGAGCAGCGCCGGGACCCTTGCGAGTCTTTAATAAAAATAAATTTTTCAATATACGGGGAATAGAGCGAAAAAGTCTGTAATTTACTGCGAATATTTTAAGGATCACAATGACTCTGATATTGGTGGATGGTAAAACATGTCTAATAATTTTGAAATGCCTTTACTCAGAGAAATCGCCTTTCTTTTTTTTCTTTAGACTCAGTGATTAAGATTAAAACATTTATTCTTTTAGTCTGACAAGTATGAAATTAGTAGAGGAAACGACAATGTGATCTGAAAAGACTGGCAGAAAATACGCTCATCTATCAACTTGAGACTTGAGGTGACCTTTGGCCAGACATCAGGTTATATTAATTCTCAATATTTGAGCGAAGTAGGCCGAGTACTCGTATCTACATTTTCAAACTCATATATTTTTTCAAACATAACGGTAATGTGCAGGAAGCTGCCGATGTGGTTGCTTAAAACGATTGGTTTTTCTGAGTCGCAAATTCGTTATTTGCTTCTACGGTTTAAAATCCCAATTCGTAGCTGAACTAGCCTGTTGTTGGCTGTTGAGCACTTATTATCTGGCACCATTTATATGATTAACACGTTTGAAACGATTTCAACCGGATACACAGATTTCAATACGTGATCAAAATTTTGGGATCAAATTCAAGTGAGTGACTATATTGAACCAAAAGATTCTTAAAAGCGGATTCTTGAGTGTGGAGTAATCAATTCTTTCTTCTTCAACTTTTTTCTTGTTATTGCACTGAATTTCCTTGCGATTTTCCGCATTTTTCTTTACCTTATCCCCCCACAGTTGAGCTGCCCACCTCATTGATCTTTTTTCATTTACGTCACCATTTGAGAAATGTGTTCATGCAAAAGTGGTCGGTCGGTCGGTCGGTCGGTCGGTCGGTCGGACGGCCAGCGATTGTATAAAAATTGAATTCTAAACAGGTCTTTGTGCGCTGAAGCACGCACACGCACACTGAGACACGCGGCCCGAGTTAGGCGCACATAGATACACTCGTGCACTCGTACGTTCATACGCGATATTAAAGTAGCAGCGTGACCAAATCAGATAAGAAAGTTGACACATTTTCACCATATATTTTGACATTTGACATTCCGAATTAGAAGCGGGTTGGTTGCTGGCATCGCTGCTGCCGCTCGTTGCTGCTGTTGGCTAAACTCGTAGCCAAAGCCGAGCCGGCCAGCACGAATGCCACATTCATTCCGACATTCTAACGTGTACCGAATGAGCGGTTCGGTTATTTGTTGGGATTTCGCATGTTTCGAATGAGCGCGCGTATTCGTGCCGTTCAGCGGTGGTGGGATCGGGCTTGAGTTATGTGCGCGGGTGGGTGTGCACTGCATGACATCGAAGAACAAAAAATAAAGAACCCACTACTTATTACAAAGCGTATCTCAAAGTAGGGAAGTGGATTACGTGCACTGTGGGCTAAACAAGTTCCCTTCTAAACTGACGTTGACCTCTCGTACTCAACCGCTCGTTCGCCGACCGACCGTTTCGACCCATCCACTCCTGCACCCCAGTTGGTCAAGCCAAGTAGCAAAGAGGTTACTGAACCTTCAATTAAATGCTGAAACTATTTTAAAGCTAACTGACGCCGCATTTTTTCTTGACATTTCTTTGGTTTCCCAAAGTACATCGAACACATTCTCTCCCTCTTTGTTAATGCGGGCACAGAGCTAAACGCCACTGAAATGCTCCGAAAAACTTGGCCGCCTTTACTGCATGCAGTAGCTAATGTGGCTCATGAATACGCACCCACAACATTTGTATCTATGTTTCCTATAAATCTATAAAAAAATATTCTTCTACTGCTTGGAAGCTTCTTCTACTTGGAAACGAGGGGGAGTGCCTGTCTTGTTACGAGTATATGGCATGTGCAAACTTAGTTTCATAATGCCAATTAATACTAATCCCCAGAAAGCGTTCTGCTTATGGCTGCTGTTATCACCACCCTTCATAGAGTTCAGTTCAGTTGGTAGCGCAATGCCAAATCTAATCCGTCGACAACGTAAAATGTTGGAGATTTTTTATTTATTTATTTTTGTTTTCAAATTTTGTTTAACGCTTTGTGGGGTTATCTGCCCCTGTGGCTGGCGTTAACTGTCGCTTAATGGGTTAATTACCTCTCTGACATGTGGAATTAATTTGGTTGTATTCTAAGAAACATTTACAACCTCGTGAATGAGTTATGACTTTGCTGTACAATTAATTAATGATCTTATTGCAATAATTTGTTGATTTATCTTAGCTTTTGGGTGACTCGGGGTCATACAAATAATCTTCAAACGTTTATGTGTTATTGTTGTTGCTGATGATTTTGCATTGAGACAACCATTTCAGATGAATTAATTTATCACGGCGAATATATAAAAATAAAAATTCAAATAAAAATATAAAATTAATAAAACTATAAAAATTGAACAATACAAATAATTGTTTAATAAATCATTTATTACTGTGCGACACTATGTACCTTGTAGAGAATGTACTTTAAAAAATAATTACAAATCAACATGCGGCCTCATTGTGGCTTTATTTTGTCTCTTAACAATACTTTGAAGTGAGAAAATTGTAACAGAAAGTATTGGGTTAATTGCCATACGAGTGAGCTTCTCATATTTCAAGGAGGATTTGATTGAAGTTATTGGAATTGATCATAATAAAGAAGTCGATAATGACGAAGTCGGAGTTGAAGTTCAGTTATTAACAGCTGATTTAATTGGCGAAGGTTTAAAAATCGCTACAAGTTTGGAATAAAAATGTCTTGCTCATGATCATGACATGGGGCGTGTAATCTATAGTTTTGTATAGCTGGACATCAAGAGTTATATAAGAAACAAACAGCATCTAATAATAGGCAACAACAAAAACAACAAAAATACCAATAACGTCCTTTAATATCCAATGAAATTCCGACAGTTGTGCAAAAATCTGATATTGTATCTGCTGATGAAAGCAATTTTGTAATAATTTGTGCTAAAACTTTTTTTTTTAAAGATTTGTTTTTTTACGAAATAACACGTAAGAAAAATATAAACTTTTAGCCAGAAATGGGTGTAATGTAAAATGAAGCACAAAAAAAACTGTAACTTGTTTGAAAAGCCTTGAGTTGAGCTGCCAAGCAAAAATTGCTTATATCACATTACGTGAAACATTTAGAAAATTCAACAATGAATAAAATAAGGTAGCGGAAGTGTAATTACTCAACGTGCAACTTTCTGCCTCAAACAACAATTGTTGCTAACAACTGGCGATTGCTGCTGGCACTGCCACTGCTATTGCTGCTGCTTCACTGCTGGTATTGCAGCAATCGCCAAGGCTCTAATTAGTCTTGCAATTTCCACGCGCGCTGACGCCGAGTCAGTGGCCTGCCTCTTCATGCCACACCTCGCCGCCTTCAGCGACCAGTTGACAAGCGTGTGTTGCCGCCGCAGTTTGTTGCCGCTTAACTATTCTGCATGCTACTCACCGCCTTCGTTTGTTGCATTGCTAGCAACAGTTGCAGATATTTCGTAGTCACTATTTTCTAATGTTGTTGTTGTTGTTGTTATATCTTGCCATTGCGAACAATCCAACGCATGACTTTGTTTTATCGCCGCTAAGTCGTTCTTCTTTTTTTTCCTTTTTTTTCTTCCAAACGCCAACACCAACTGAAACAAAGCAGCCGTCCAACTATCGACCGACCTTCCGCAGCAAATGTGTAATTAACAGTTTTTCTCTGTTTTATCGAAGCCGTGAAATTATAAAAAAACGAGAAAACAGCGAAACAATATAAAAATGTATCTGCAGCTGGCAATCATAGCGCTTCGTGCTGCAATCGCTTCTTACCCATTTCTGCCAATGTTGTTTGTTGCATCAACTTTTATTGATGGCGTGTTTGGCGAGTGTGTCTGTCTGTCTGTCTGTCTGTCCGCCTGTGCGTAAACTATATTTATTCAAACTACTGCAAAATTTTTACCTCTTTTCTCGTAATAATTTGTAGGCGTCACAAATGCGAAAAAGACTTCCGGCACTATTTTAACGATGTCTTTTCCCCCAAATCCAAAGCTCTATACTCGATCAAGTTCGCTGCACCCCTCACCCCCAAATAGAAAAGAGTGCATGCAAAACTACTCAATTGTGACGTGCGCTCGCATAGTCCAACTGTTTGTTATTGTTGTAGGCATATTGCGTAAAAAGTACAACAACAAGAACAATAATAATAATAATAAAAAGAAGGTGCGTTTTGCATTTCTAATGAACACGCTACGCACTTCCGCTTACAACAAACAACCATGAATGATGGCCCATTAGAAGTGAAGTACGATTCGAGTATAACGACGACGACGACGACGACGACGACGACGACGAAGACGACGATGTGACGTTGAGAACGAGAACGAGTAGCGCGCAAATGTTTTGGGGAGACTACAACTGCTGCAACTTTCAACTCAACTTTCCGTAAGTTTTCACAACTTGCCACAATTTATAGTGCATTTTGCAATAGTTTATGGCGCGTAGGAACAACACAAAATTGAGTTATACGGAGAGAATATGACTCGGCCAACCCGAGAACAATAACAATGACTTCGTGACTCTTCCACAGAATAAAATAGAATTTTCAATGAACTTCAACTTTTGACTCTTCCCAGTTCTCAAGCCAATAATTATTCACTCCGCACTGCGCGAACTTCTTCGAATGCGTCGCTCAAGTCGTGCAATTAAGTGCACTTCAGCAAAACTTCGTACTTCCCCACCTCCTGTTTCAACCCATTTTACGCCAAATACAATAGTCTAATTACGCTCAGCCGTCGGAGTGTTTGGAGTATTTGCAATTTGTTGCAGTTAAGCATAGAGAAGCGTGCAAGGCGAATAATTGCCATATACGCCGGTTGCGGGGCGTGTTAGACGGCAACACCCACGCATTTGTTTTTACACCGCGTCAAATTCTATTGAGAAATGATGTGTTGATCATAGGTATAGACAAACGGTTCAGTGGAAATTTATGCATGATTTATTTACCTTTTCCTTGTAGAAAATGTATCAGAGGTATCGAGTAGCTATAATTTTCAGAAGTATAAATACATGTTAATTATGGTACTCAGTCCCTTAAACATTTCCCTATCCATCGATTAATTGGATGGTAAACCTCGTAGTCTTCAGTGGGGCTTTCTTACGTTGATAACAGCTGATAATCGCTTCTTCTTGAGTAACTGTTTTCCTACTTTTCTGTGCAACATCAAAACCAAATTTTACATATGCCAAGATAATTGAGTAATATAACGAAAGCCAAGAATTGTACTATGAAAGAGTTTATGTCTTCCGAAAAAAAAAATATTTTTAACAAATACAATAATTTCGCTCACAATATTTCGTAAGTGTGTTTGAAAAGTATTATATGTCACTCAGGATAACATTGGAAACAGTTTAAATTGCACATACATTGAAGCAACATTAATTGTTTTTTTATTAATTTAAATTTGAAGACAATTCCATTATATCCGATTTTTTTATGTTATCTATATACATATATATATATATATTATATGTCTATATGTATATAAAAACCAAACTCGTTGGGCGTTTGTTTGTTAAAAACGGGTGTTCTCAGCATCCATAAGGGCTACCGAGCTCAAATTTTTACCATGGGTTCTGTTCGAGCTTTTATCGGCTTTTTTTCTTATGTTGGGCCCGGTAGGTGGAGTTATTTATATTATTCAGAATTACATATGTATATATAGAAAGCGTACTGATACGTACACAGAGTAGGTACAGAGTTCTTATTCAAATTTTATAGATTTTTTTAACTGTTTCAAAATAAACTCAATCTGTTCTGTTTTGAGATGCATATTAAAAGCAACTTGTGCCCTTTTTCTTTACAGCATTAATATCACGCTTTGTCATTCACCATTCATTAACATAGTTTTAAATGAATGCGATTTTATATATAGATTGTACGTAAAATAAAAATAATAACACACAACTGTTTAATTAATTTAATACTAAGAAAAGCACAAACGTTCTTTGGGGGCAAAAGAACATTTTCCGGGTCTAGCTAGTATATAAATTAAAATTGGAAGTATATTTGTTTGTTTGTTTATTTGTCCGTTATTGACGACGAAACCGCTGTACCGATTTTGATGAAAATTTCAAGAAATCTCTATAATAGCCTTTAGAAGGTTGCTGTGGATTTTGGTGCGAAAAAATCGTCGAATTCGCTAAATATTAAGACCAACTCAATTTTCAGACGCCTCACTGACATTTTTTTCCACACCAAATTTGGAACACACTAAATTGATTTTATCGATTTGAATTATTATTTTTTTCTATTTGCAAATTTTCGGCTTTAAATTTGAAATACATATCAACGGCAAACTGCTGAAGCAATATTAATTTCATGCAAAAAAATGGGATGGAATTTCTCGACTTTCCCGATAGACTATACTATGAAACTTCACATAAAAACATTTCCCATGATGACATCCATATATGTACCGATTTTCATGATGTTTGGTCCAACGGTGTGGGAATCTATAACCTTTACACAAACAAACATCCATTTTTAGGGATCCGTACGTTTGATTAAAAACGAACCATTATAGTATCACTCGTGTGTCTCTCTGTCCCACTTTTACAGCCAATTTGCTCCGAATCTACTGGACCGATTACGTTGTGTGGTGTATAAATTGAAATGGCTTGTTGCAAAGATCTCAAACAATTTTTTTTTATAATTTTAAAATAAACAATTTTAATGTTATTTAGAAAATATATAAAAATTGACCATTCTCATTCGATACTACCGAGCCTAAAATATTGAAAACAAATGCAGAAACTTGTTCGTACTTTCGGAAAAAACTTCAAGAAGTTTATGGTCTGAACATAACGTGATTTATCAATCATACAAAATGTTTAACATTTGTAGTCGTTACTCAAAAAAATTGAGTGAAAAAACGTTTAGGTATGATTGAGTGACTTATTAAGTGAGCGTTATATTAATTACTTGCTTAACCAAAACGAAATGAGTGGATAAGATTGACGACGCAACCTACATTTACGAACTACTTGTGTTAAGCCAATTTTGACAATGCTTGCTGGGAAAATTTGAACAGGCCTGACCAGCGACTTTCAAAATCAAGAAGTTTCACTGTAAAAATATAATTGAATGCATTTCTAAGTCACCAAAAACGAATTGAATCAGATTTAACATGTGTTACCAACAACAAACAAAAAGTGGACAGTAAAAATCTTGTTATTGGACCATGCCACTTTATATGGAATAGTACGTTTTCCGTATCCCGGCTATATGGTGACGGTGTTTACACATTCTTATAACAGAGCCACAGACCTGCTTATTACAGTATACATTGAAGGAGAAGTGAGACGACAGCCACATTCTGATAAGCTTTTTGTAGACTATCGAAATGGCTTACGATCAAACGCTCCCCATTTTCACATAAACAGCCAATCGTCAACCTACGGCGTCAACCTATAACTAGAGGGGCTTTGCAGTTACAGTTTCTCTACTCCAAATTGCATGTGGAGTTCCCCCTTTCCTTTATTTCCGTTTGTTCCCTCAATTTGTTAGTTCAGTTCTGGTATATAAACCAATAAAATATTTTATTCCGATAACTATTTCAACGCCAGAGCTGATAAACGACGCAGAACTCTTAAAAAGGCAATTACTCCAGGCTTTCTGCGCATAAATTCATGTGAAATTGAGATAAAATGTTGGCTTTAGAAATGTTTATCGGTTGGTTATGACTGAGCGAACAAATCAACAAACAAGAGACACAAACTAAATAGAAATTTGCACAAGCCTCGGAGACCAGCAACAACAACAACAACAACAACACCACATTTTGAAATTTTACGATCTCAATTAAATGTCAAATGAAATGGCAGAAAATTGCTATTTATTGTAGAAAAGCATGGCCAGATGTGGTTACCATATTGTGAGTGCGGAGAGGGGCTGGGGGCCTAACAAACTTAAACAGGCGACACATGCTGTGCAATGAGATGCGCTCGAATGCAATGCAGTGCTTTTCGATTCAGTGCGATGCAATGCGCTACGCGTTTCATTGCGACGTCATTGCTAGTTACGATAATTTCTATCGCTTGTAATAAAATCAAAGACAGCGTTTCCAGAAAGACAAAACGCTTGAAAATGCTTTAACAAAAGGAATGCTTTAAGAAAACGCATTTGTATCTGCAACAGAGTGGTGGCAAGCGCAATAGATGAAGACGAAGACGAAGGCGAGGACGAGGACGAGCTTAGCTCCATTTGGCCAAAGTGTTGTTTACGACAGATCGTACCGAAATGGCGCTCCGACGGTGTAAGACGTCCACGACGATTGCAAGAGGCGACGGAAATCAGAGCCGGCATCGGAGCCGATCATGACAATTTCTTTGCTTTGTTTTTTAATCTCAGCTTGACAATTTACAATTGCCGACAACACTCATCCAGACGCGATTGACTCCACTCGACGCGACTTGGCCTCGGAACTCGGAACTCGGACGCGGTACGAATGAGTTTGATTTTGATTTGAATCAGTTCGAAACGAATTGAAACGAATTCGACTTAAATTGAATCGAATCGAATCGAATGTCACTCGACTCAAAATGCAAGTTGTGAAACTTGATATTTATGCATGCGAAAGTCTTTTCAGGCTTCGGTTCGATTACCGGGTTCAATGAGTCGATTGAATGTGCCATTTTCGTGGACACGGTCGCAGTCGCGGTCGCGGTCGCGGTCGCCCATTATGCATTTTTCGTTTATAATATGAGAATACGCCTGCAAAATAGAATATCATTTGATATACTTGGTGAGCCGGGCATTATCACTCTTCTTCTCTCGCTCCCTCGCTCGGGTGCAGTAAAAATGTGTTTGATCATTCGCTTTGCTGCTAATTTGCTGCTGCATATGGCATGCAACAGTGCCGGTCATGACGTCGATACCGATGAGATGTCGGTGAATTGTTTGTTTGCATCTATTTTTTTCCATTTCATTTTTTTTTCAATTTTCGGTGTATTGAATTTCAAAAGCGCATTCGACATAATTCGGCTTCATTATGCGGGTTGAGCACTCAGCTTTTGTTGCACTCGAATTTGTTTCCAATCTCCTTTTATTTTATTTTTATTTCTGGCCTTTATAGCTACATTGCTTTGTGTTTGGCATGTCTTACAGTATGGGCGAACTGTACGTGTCCCCGTATATGCTTGACATGACGTAGGAAATGCAAAGCTGCTCTATATTTTTGCTTTGAGAAAATCTCATAAATTGTTACTCACGCACGAAGGTATTTTAAACTGTTAGCTCAGTTCACAGTACGCTTTAGAACCGGACATAGACATTTTTAAAACTCAACTTGGGTTTGAAAAATTTTTACAAGCACAATTCCCTTTCCAAAGACCCACCTCTTCAAAATGAAGGAGGTAGACTACAAAACTATATGCTCCCACAGGCACGACTATACTTTTCTATAGTTATTATCTTTATCAAACAAATCCATTAAAATCAAAAAACTACGAAGAATTTATATCAAAACCACTCACCCATTTAGTCATTTAAGGTCCGGTAGGCAGACATGTGAGAAACATAGATTTGCAGATTTAATTCAGATGTGGCCAATGACTGTTGGCCTTGCGCCTTATTTATGTTTATTGAAAGGCAAAATAAATAAAAAATTGTAGGAACTTGAACTGAATTCTTTGTCTGAAGGTACCATCGGAATGCGTAGTACCAATACTATATCTCCTCTCTTTCCCATTCAGTATTATCGCCTCTATGCGATTTCCTTTCAGCCTTTCTGGGTGAATTTAAATTACGAAGCAAAATGCAGATTATGGTGTGGTAGTCCAGTCAAATCGCTTGAATTTAAAAGGTAATTGACAGCTTTGTCTACATCTGTCGCAGCTAAGAACATCAATTCTATTGTATTTGGATATGGGCTTTATCAATATCGGATCGTTCACTGAGCCGTGTGTCATTCATTCATTGTTAAAAAATCATTTTTACAATCGGTTCAATATGCAAAAATGAATTTAACACTGAACTTCAATGACAAAGTCTATCATGGAGAATAGTTCAGGAATGTTGCGTTTCGCCTTTGGGAATGTTGCAAATGATTTTGCCAAACACATTGCTTGTCTGTTCAGTAATAATATAAATCGCCCAATCTTGGATCTCAGCAGCTCCGACTTTTGATTGCTATTGACACGTATCGGCACCATCGACTTCGATATGACTTCACTTAAGACTATCAGATGCCCCGAGTGTACTTTCTTCTAGAAGCTGAAGCTCTCTGTAGTGTGAGCACTGAGTTATTGAGCAAGTGTCCGCCTTCGTTCTAATGTCCAGAAAGAGGACCCCTTGCCCTTCAGAAATTGGCCTGGATTCTGGTGTACTACCACGCTATTGTATATTATTTTGATAGTCTAAAAAATGTCTACTTGTAGTTTAAAGAACACTTATCAATAATAAAAATATTATTTAAATTATTTTAGTAAAGTTTCTGGTTTTAAACACCATCATAGCTTAAGTTAGAGACTTTTCTGTAGTGCTTGTAACTCCGCACTCCTAAACAGTTAAAGGCGAGTAAATTGTTGTTCTTCTTTTTGATTTAACTACAACGAACGCAAACAAAAAAAAAGTTACTACAAATAACTGACAGCAGATGTGCGCTCCCCTCGTAAGAGAGGGCATGGAAAAAGTTGTTGTGTGACGACTGTCAGTGTCAGGTTTAAAAGATGGCAACACTGTCAACGCCGCTTGGCGGCAACAGTGGTGGCGTCGACAGCCGCATTTGTTGTGCATGCAACTGAGCAATGCGCAAAGCGAGTTCTAAGTATAAAAGGCAGATGCAACAATTGTTGCAACTGTATAACAAAAACGACAAAACGATGAGTAGCATGGATGATAATGACGACGATGATGATTATGGTGTAGGTGAGGACGGTGTCTTTATGGACAGACAATTGTTTATTTTACAATTCAATTGAAAGTTATTCAACTCACGAACTACTTAAGCCAAAAAGAAAAGAGCTTGGACAAGTATCTATGATACGAGGGAAAAACGGCAAACCTCTACGGCTTCGTAGGACAAACTACGGTTAGCGCTGACAACGCCGCGGATGACGACGAACAACAACACAAACAACAACAATATTGCACACGTACTATTTAATCGATGTTGTTGGTGCTGTTGGTTGTTGTGTCTGTTGTTGTTGTGGCAGTTGCAGTTGCAGTTATTCGCTACTGTATCTTCTGTTTGATCATTTGTTAAGGCGAATTCGACAGATATGTATGTCGTCGCCATTGCCGTCGTTGCCGTCGCAGCTACCCACAAAGCGGTAGCCTATAAAAAAGGGAAAACCGCAACAACGACAACAACAACAACAAAAGTATGGGCAACAAGCCAATCGATTTGTGTTGATCTGTATGCAATTGCAGCGTTGGCCGTTGCAGTTGCAGTTCTTTTAAGCATCCAACAACTGCATGCAACCACATCCACAACAACAACAACAACAACAACACAAGCAACGGAACAACATCCAACGAGCAAGCGAGTTGAAAACGCGACGCAGTGCAAAAGTTCAAAAGGGCTTTTCACATATTCGGATTGTACATTCACGTGCACTCGCAACTACATAAATGAGCACCGAAAGCATTGCTGCTGCCTCATGTTGTTGCCGCTGCTGATAACTGCGATCTTTTGATCAGCGGCAAAATGTTCGCTGATTGTTGGCCCACCTTTTGGCTTCATTCGATTCTCCTTGTCTTCTTCTTGTCTTGTCCATCAGATGCATACGAAATTTTTCCAGATATTCAGGCAACTCAGATACATGCCACAATCTACTCGTACTCGCATCACATTCATGCAAATCCCCGTATGAAGTCATTTTATTTCATTTCGGTCTGCGAGCAATTGTTTTTCTTTTCGCAGTAAATGTCATTGTATGATAATGAGCATTAGTGCTGGGAATAATAAACACGTTCCACAACCGTAGTACGAGTACGACTACAAATGGCTTGTTTTTGTCTAGCACAATAATATAAGGGCAAGCATAACTGTCACTTATTGTCTAAGCAGTATTGGTACCCATCTCAAAGAAATATAAACTGGACATTGGTCTAGTTCGGTTGAACGGTACTGTAATTGAAATTTCCAATGATGTCAAATATCTAGGGGTAACTCTAGATAAACGTCTGAATTGGAATGCTCATCTCAAACAGTACTCAACAAAGCAACCAGAGCCATGTGGGCTTGTAAACGGTTATATCTTAGAACAAAACGGATCTACTGGTTATACACCATGGTTAGACCCGGCGTTACCTATGCGGCTCTCGTGTTGTGGCCTAAGACGCTTCAGGCATCAGCCATGCGACAATGCTACAAGCTGCAGCGGCCGTGGCCATGCTACTCTGCCCGACAGCCACCATGGAGTCGATTATTAACTATTGTGGGTGATACACACACAACTACAGTAAAGTCTCACACACACTCTTCGCATCACTAATTTTGTTGCTAAATTACCTTAACGCATGTGGTTACTCAGTGACATAGTACAATTCAATATTATTACGATTCACACTACTGCTTCGCGCTGGGCGAACACTAGTTTTCATTAAAATGTCAGCTGCAACCAGTATTCTTTTTTCTTTATTTTTTTCATAGCCTTAGCAGATCCGAAGAGACCACAAACTGATCTCACATTGGGCGAGGCCAACTGGTATCAAAATTCATCCAGACTGGGCTTAGCTGGTCTGATTACTAGTTTCTTTGGTCAGCATGCGACACCAAAGCTAATGTCTACGTTCTACATGGTTCTACATCAGACGGAAAATCATCAGACGTTTACAGTTAATCATGCAAAATGTAATATACAGTTAAGAATTAACTAATAGTAAATTTCAATTAAAAAGAAGGCAAGCAAGAAAGTATTAATTCCCTAACTCGTTGAGGTTGATCACTACCCTCAAGTGGGTTTACGAGACCAGACCAAGTGTCTGTTCCGCAGTGCGCAGACAAATGCCAACAGCAAACCAAAGGATAACAGCAAATACCAATCACAACCAAGGATTGTATAAAGTGTTAGAATTACAACAAATGCTATAGAAAATTTACCAAAGAACGTGTGAGAAGGTTACGAATTAATAACACATTAACGTAAATAAGATTATGCATGAAGGTTACACCCATGATTGTTCAATTTCAAAAGACTTCGATATGATGAAAGGCGTGCATTAGGCTCTCAGCAAAGATTACTGAGAGCAAAGAGTAGAATCAGTTTTTAAACAGACTCAATGCAATCAATATACCTTTGATGTTGAGGGTTGCAAATACAAGACCCATATTCAATAATAGGTCTAACAAGTGAGGTGTACAGCATTTTGGTGGTATGAGGATCGCCAAATTCCTTAGACCAGCGTATAATATAGCCAAGGATACCTCTGGATTTAGAGACTGAAGAGGAAATGTGGGTGCCAAAATGCAACATGGAGTCAGTTCCACGGAAAAATGACATAGCTTTATATTTATTAGAATTAAGTATAAGGTAGTTAATGGAACACCAAGTAGATAAAGAGTCAGAATCCCTCTGAAGTAGAAACCGCTGAGGTTTCCACGCCCTTGAGGCATGAAAATAGTTTAGTAAATTAAAATATGAGAGTATTTGATAACAGTAGGTAAGTCGTTGATGTATTTAATGAAAAATAAAAGCCCCAGATAACCGCCTTGAGGGACACCAGACGTTACAATAATAGACTTTGTAATAGAAGACTTGAAAAATACCATTTGAGTACGACAATCAAGCTAAAATGACAGCCATCGAAGTAAGGGAAGTGGAAAACCAAACCGCTTTGAGTTTGGTTAAAAACAAAGTATTCGATACTGAGTCAAAAGCTTTGCTGAAATCAGTGTAGATAACATTGGTTTGACTACCTACCGAGAAGTTCAACACTCAGATAAAGTATGGCATGCCTTTCAGAGGTAGTGCTCACTTGAGCCTACTTATCGTAATCCCTGTCATCTCAGCCTGTGCCAGAACAGATATCTGTGTGCACAACCTACTAGCAAGGGGACCAAGAGATATCTATCTGTTCTGATAGCCAAACAGCGCTCAAGGCACTTACATCCTGGAATTTCTCATCCAGGAGTGAAAAATACTGCTTTGATTCCCAGCAACTACTGTCCTCACAAAATAGGCTCACGTTGTACTGGGTCATCAAGGCATCGAGGGTAATGAAGCTGCTGATGAACTGGCGAGAACTGGATCCTCCTTTAAATTCATCGGTCCTGAATCCGGTATTAGCTGGGCAGCGGCCAAGTTATAGAGGAATGGTTCAGAGACATTACCCTAGCCACCCAAGCCAAATTTCTTATCTGCCCCGGAAACTCTCTTCAAATTTAAATCTTAGTAGGCCGGACATCGTCTGAGCTCCATGAAACATGATTCTGTCACCTGGAGGATCAGCAGCTCTTAGACAAAGAACCGCCTGGCCTTTATATATGACACAAAAGATCTTCTCTGGTCGCAGAGCCCGCTTCCTCTGACAGGAATACTGCTCAACAATAATACAGGACCAACAACGTGTTCCACAGGTTTTCTGTTTTTACTTATTGTCTAACTATAACTGTTAAATGTAAACTATTAAAGTATTATTATATTACAGATAGAGGTAGAAAAATGGGAAAGTCTCGACTTATATGGAAACCCTAAAACTTATTGGAACTCTTAAATATTTATCCATAGGCTAGCTGTGTCCCGACGCACAGCCACGTGGTCAGCGAAAATGTCGTCATGTTAAAATTAAATAAAATCAGAACTATAACAAAGTTAGTGGAAAGGCCGCAGCTGAAGAAGGAGAGTGGCCGATAAGGCAAAAGAAAACAGTTTACTTGTTCAAAAACGATAATATTTATTATAGTAGTGGAGTTTACTACTGAATCCTTTTTCCACTAAAGTGGTAAACTCAAGTAGATTTGTTGTGGCAGACTCCATTTTTTACGAAACCATGTTGTGAAGGCGCAACGATAGATTTGCAAAGGTGTTGAAGATTAGAAGCTATAGTCTTTTAAAATAATTTAGGAATAGCAGAAAGTTCTTCGTGTCTTAATTCGACGGCTTCACTAATATCTGCTGTCCATGTTTGCTTTTCCCAGATGACCAATCAGACTGACGTCACCATCAATTGTCAGTACCATCTTTGATAATGGCTACTCTTCAGGCGTGGGATGTGTTCCCTAAGACATTTATAGCTAGTGGCTTTAGTTTTGAATTAAACAGTATTTTCCGCTATGCTTACCGATTTCATTGTGTAATATACCGGTCATTATCGAGTGTGCCGCAATATGTATTTTGGACATTGAGTGCAGTAACCAGCAGATGAAGTCTTATACATACGAATACATATGTATTGTAATACAAGCATTCGATCTCACCAGTAAGAGCATATTGTACTTTAGTTCCAACTGCCTCCCTTTCTCTTGGATATGAGTCCGTTTTTTGACCACTGCTAAACACTTGTCGCTGAATATGTTGAGATGGCTTCACTATATACCCCATTAGCAGGACAATTTTATTGTACCAAATACAACTCAAAAGTAAGCGAGTATTCCATATCACAACTCTTCCTATAACGTCTTATATATCTTTCAAAACAAAAAGCTGTGGAAAGCCAACAAATTAATGCTTAAGCTGACATTAAAACAACTTGCAACACTGTCCTCCTTTTTAGTACGCCATAAGCCGATTTATCAGCAAGAAAAAGTAATATTTACACGTCAAGGAAACAATTAACGATAACAGCGCCAACAACAACTACCACAACTAAACAACAGAAACAAGCAAAAAGTACTCATCGTCGTCAGCAACATCATTGTCGGAGCGTAGTGTAAAGAGAATTGATGTCAATATAATAGCAAAATAAAAGCACGTGAAGAGGAAGATGATGCTGACTCCTATTCTGATTGTGATGCTTCTTCTGATTCATGGCATTGCTAGCAAAGCCAACTGACACACGATGCACAAAGTTGAAGGCGGTGCGGGCGTTTAGCAATGATTGCAGCGCAGAGTACAAAATAACTTTGTAAATAAACCGAACTCAACAGCGAAAAAAAAAATAATAATAATAATAATAATGAAGATAAAAACTGTGCAAAACAATGCAATACAACACTTACAACGACTCAGAGATGACGTGAAGTTGGTTGGCGTATCTAACTTGCTGCATGTGGATTACAAATCGCGCAAGAAAAAAGACGAAAAATCGATATGAAAAAATAAAGCAAGACTAACGCATCCTGTAGGCGAAAGCCGAGCAGCAAGCGAGCGTCGATTTGGCGGATTGTGTGCCAAGGCTGCAACAGACAGCAGCAGCAGCAGCAACATCAAAAACAACACTAAGAACAAGAACGAGAACATAAAAAAGCAGGCAGCAGCTTCAACATGCATGACTGCTGCCTGCCACCAACACAGAAAAACATGAGCCACCAACGCCGACGCAAAGAAGCAGGTGTTGCCAACAATTACTTTGCACATGGCCAACAAACACATATACACACACACACATGAGAGCACGACACTTGCGACGTGCACTTTGCAACGGAAGAGATCTAGTAATCATGCTGCCTATGCTGTCGCTGTTGTTGTTGTTGCTGCTGCTGTTGGCACTTTTTGCTTGCGAAGCTGACACTGCCACAAACTGAAAAATAACTCAAGAAAAAGACGACGACAACAACAACAACATTCAGCAAAAAGAACGGAAAACTTAAATTCGCATCGCAAACCGTCGACGGCATCGACGACTGCACAAGGCTAAAAGTGCTGGCAACTCTGGCGCAAATATTAAGCGCAAACTATTAAAAATAAATCATGACACGGTATTAAGATCACGAGTCAAGGCGGCGGGCGACCGTGGTTGGGGCTGCAAGGAAAGGCAGCTAGGCGAACAAGCGCCATTTGGCGCAGACGCAGACAGACACGCTGACAGATGGACAGACAGATCCGAGTATACGAGTACACTCAGTAGCAGTGGCAGAGAGATAGACGACAGGCAGAGATGCAGTCGACTAGACGGAGGGACAGCTAGAATCAAAACAAAGCACGATCAACTGCACACAGGCTTTAACGGGAGCTGGAGCTGGAAGTGCAACGCGCATCGCGGCAGCAAGGACAATTGGCGCAGCTCGTTTCGTAAGGCAGCAATAAGTTGTGCCTCAAAACGTTTTGTTGTTATTGGCTGGTTGGATGGTTGGATGGTTGGTTGGTTGGTTAGTTGGTTAGTTGTTCTTTCAATTGGCTTTAAACATAATTATTTTGCTAAATGGCGCAGTTACTTTGGCGTATGTTGCGTTGGGTATGTCGATGACGATGATGTCCAACAAAATACGCGAACAAAATTAGCTCCCGCTATTACTCCTTCCTGCTGAGTTGCTATTGTTGTTGCAAATATTGTTATTGTTGTCTATGAAGGCATACGAGTATACGCAGGCAAATTAGTAACTCGTTGGTCAGGTAAACCTATGCAAACGGGGGTTATACTAGTACACAGAGAGAGAAAGTGAGGCCATGTTTGCGTTGCCTTTAAAGAGAGACGCGTACGAGTTTCATGTGCTGAAGGCAATAACTTTTTCATAGAGCTAACGACGATTATAGTTAACAACAACAACGGAATGAACGAATAACAACATTGAGCAGGTACTCTTCTGGGTCTTGCCAGTGTTTGTTGGCCACGTTCAACATCGTCAGCGCCGTTGCCGTCGCCGTCGCCGTCGCCGTCGCCGTCATCGGCCACGTCGTTGTCGTTGTCGTTGTCGCCGTCGTTGTCGGCTGGGGCGCGTAATCAATAAATCTAAAAATAATTCTCAATGCATGTCAAAGCCGTAATAGGGAAACCATAAATTCTTTTTGTTGTCCAGCAATGTCCAGCAGCAGCAACATTAACGGTGGCAACATTTTCTCTACTATTGTTGTTATTGTTGTTGTTGTTCTTGTGGTTGGTTGATGGTTAGCAACGCGATATTGGCAATAAGTAACGCTGATTTGGCATTTAACTGCTGTGGATGTTGATGTTGATGTTACGGCGGCTGCTGCGGACATTGCTGCCACCCTACAACCACTTGCCGGATATGCGAACATATTATCTGTGCAGTACAGCAGTGGCAGCATCCGAAACTGGCAACTGTTGCAGGCACAACAAGTACGAGTAATGATGCAAAAAATAGATACCGTTAACTATGACATCTAACATCCGTAACACATTATTAACAACAGGAACAACAACAACCGCCATCGTTTGTTGCAGTTGTTTTCAAATGAGTTAAATTTCAAAGTAAAGGAATTTGGCTGTCGAATAATGAGTTGCTTTTCCGGATTTGCGAATAGGTGATACTTCAAGTAGATAGATTAATTGATTGACAGGAAAGCTGGCTGATAAGGAACGGTCATTTATAATAATAAGATATTGGCAGTTCAGAGCATAGATCATACAATTACAGTAGAACATCGATTCCGAGAAATCATTGCGAGGTGGATGATCTCATAACATTAATTTAATCCGTCCATGTAACTTTCAATAAGTATATCCATAGATTTAAAAGGAACGCATATCCCCGAGTTACCTTTACGTTAATTTAAATGACGAGGTAGTGTTCTCAGTGTCTATCTGCCATCACTGAAATCTGGTGACATAGAACTGAACGTTACAAGAAACGATCTTAGAGATCCACAAAAATCGGCAACACCTTTTAATACACACGATCGCTTACAACAGACAACACCAATCCCAAACCTTAATGAATGTAGGGGTGAATCTATATATATAAAACAAAGTTGCAAAAAGCGTTTGTTTCCCTCTGTTGCTCGTAATTTTCCACCAATTTAGTTGGTTTTTTCTTTTAAGTGTAAATAATTACGTCTATCGCCTATAGTTTATTTTTATTTTTTGCGATAAAAGAATAAAGAACGTTACACCTTTGCCAGTAAATATAATATAATAAATTAAAATTGATAACTTCTTAAAAAATTCAATGGATGCAACGGACTAAGAATGGTATTGTTTTTCAAGCACCCCAAACCGCTCGTTATAACTGACTCTAAAATGAGTAGTACAGTATAAAAATGGGATCAGGTCTTCTAAATGTTTCTACCCGATCCCTGACGAAAGCACCATATTCTGGTATTTAAATGTTCTGCTAGCGATTGTTATAACGATATACTCATGATAACCACCTGTCATCCAAAGCTTACAGATCTCGAAAGAAGATCAGAAATAAGATAAAATATGTTGGCTAGAATAGGATTAAATATGGAAAACATATAACACTTTAGAAATTCAATAAGTAACCAGCAGCGTTGGCAAATAAATGTTGCAACAACAGCAAAAGCAACAAAATAGTAGTGACAACAACAACAATAACAACAACAACAATCACTTGAATGCAATTCAATTGAATTGCCTTGCATGGAGTGAAAGGCTTCAATCAAACGCAGTCGAAGTAAGACATGCAAGGAATGACTCGCTGAGCGGTACGAGAGGGATGAATGGCTGAGTCAAACAGAATGGAGTTGCGCATGCGACAGTGGCATTGCCAATGTTGGCAGAAATGGTGGCAAATGTTGTTGTTGATGTCTGTTTTGTTGCTATGTCAGTGGCTGAGTTCGCGTTTAAGTTCGTTTTGTTGGACGCTGCGATTTTGTTATTTCTTATTTTTGTATGTTCTTATTTTTTTACTATTTAAAGTTCAGTTCAGACAATGGCAACAGGGTGCAATCAACAGCAACCAGAACAACAACAATAGCAAACAACGTCATGTCATAGGCATGTCAATTTGGCAAAGGAAAAGGAAATCTCAGCATGAATCACGCTCGAACAAGAAATATGGAAAAAACAAAAATAAACTATATATAAAAATAATACAGTAAACGCACGATTTGCTGGATCGTTTGTGTTGAACGATTGGTGTTTGTTGTTGTCACTGTAAAAGACTCCCGAAATTCTCCCTTACAATTCTATCAAATCGATTTAAAGTCAATGGTCGTTAGACCCATGACTAAAGATAAATATTGGATCTCATATTCCAAATTCCTTAAAAATGAATGAAATATCCACTGAAATGCAAAACTATATAGAAAGTGTGTCGGCACCATTAAAAGGAAATCAATTATATAGAATTAATCAAATTATATAAATTATTTTTTGACCCTGAGACCTCATTTCTATTGCTTATGCAATAATCGCGATAACTCAGCTGCATCATCACTGCAAGTGTCCCAGAAATGTCATTAATAAATTACAATTATTTTAGATTTAATAATAATCTTAATTCCTTCCTTAATGACCTTTCGAACTTAACACGTGCGTATCAACGCCCATTGCTCTACTTAGAGCCATCAATCGACGAACAATCAAAGTTCTATTTCTATTTAAATTATTTCAATCGATGATTTAACAAAACTTTACTAAACGGACGTGATTTAATTGTAAATTAATAAATGCAAAACTGATAAGAACAATGGGTTTGGGGAAATATTTTGATGAGAACTTTTAATTTATTAGCAAATACGCAGACAGAACCACAATGAATGTGAATAAATCACAAAATCGTAATGTGCCAATTTACTTGGATCGAATAGGAACCTTGATACTCTTCTAACTTACGGTTGTCTAAATAATATATCTATTGATGAATTTGTATATAGAAGAATAAGACACCTGAAACTCCTCACTCACCACTTGAAAATATTTACGGCTACGTTCCTGAGTTTGAGCAGATCTGGGGTACTGGGATCACCGATGTCTCCTTCCATGTCTCATAAACTTCACGACAAAATTAGTAGACGAGTACCATTTCTTACTGACTATAACAACCGCTGCAGTTTAGTTTACCATAAGCAGAACATATTTTTGAGTTGGGATCTGAGTGCGGCCGCTGTTGTTCCTTTTCCATGCCGCTGTTGAACCGATGTTATTACAATACAAGTAGTTTAAGGAAAAAGGAATCCATTATATAGTTATCATATGTTATCTATATATATAAAATTGGAAATATGTTTGTTAAAAATCATTTTGTTTGGTTCCGCAAACAGTGCTGCCAAAGGCTCCACCTAACAGCTGTTAAGAAGTCCGCAACCTTTTGATAGAATGTTTGGATATTTTGCCGAGTGTACTGACCACCATTTTTAAGGATCCAATTTCCAATCGAGGCGAGGAGTTTTTTCAAAAAAATCCATTTTATTCGCAATAGCGCGTTTCTTCTCGACATGCTCCTCCGTTTGCGAATTCTCTTTATCAACTTCCTCGAAAGTTGTCACGGCAAGATCCCTATGCAGCGTGGTGTTACGGACGTACCAATGGGCGCCCGTTAATCTTCTGAGAGCCTTGCTCTGACGTTGTAGGCATCAGTAGTGCCCCAAATTTGTATGGCGTAGCGCCAAGCAGGTGCCACTACTTGCAGATAGATGAGCCTTTTATTAGTTAAAGATAACTTATTCACAACCGGACAGTCGCCTTGCCTTAATGTGAAGGTTGATTTCTCAGAGTTTATGGCTATATTCCAGCGCCTGGCCCATGAGTGGAATCTATCCAGGTAGCTGGACAATTTCTCCGCAGCTTCGTTCAGAGAGGCAGAGTTGAATATAACTGCCGTATCGTCCGCGTAAGTAGCAATAATCGTATGCTCATCTCTAGTTGTAGGCATATCAGACGTATATAAGAAGTAGAGGACTGGATCTAAGACACTCCCCTGCGGGACACCGGCTCTCATGTGCCTCATGGTGGAAATGTTGTCTCTTACCGCCACAGAGAAGGTTCGTCGTTGAAGAAAGCTTCGCATTAGTAAAAACTGTTTGCCAGGCAGGAGTAATTTTAATTTATATGTCCATCGATCCATACCCTATCGAATGCTTGTTTGACATCTAGGAAGACTGCAGAGGAATACTGTTTCATCTCAAACGCAGTAAGTATGTGATTAACGACTCGATGCAGTTGTTCGGGAGTGCCAGGCTGTGATCTAAATCCAAATTGGTAATCAGGAATGGCTTCTTGAACACCCCGTACTGCCAACAATCTACTCAAAAATATTCTTTCAAAAATTTTGGAAAAAGTTGGATGCAGGCTTATGGGCCTATATGATGTGACACGGTTCTCCGGAGTACCAGGTTTAGGTATCATGGATATCGTTGCACACTTCCACTGTGTGGGAAAGTGGCAGAAACAACACTCCCTTCCAAGGGAGGGCTTTCACCACCTTGTTGTCCATATGGTCATGTCCGGGGCTCTTCTTAGATTTCAGTCTCTGAATTTGAGGCACAACCTCTTCAGGGGTGACATGTTCAGTTGGACTGTGGTCTAAGATACACCTCGATAGGACTTCAGCTGTTTCCTCAACGTCTCCAGGGTCAGCCAGGCTAAAAGGCGTGAACCGGCTCTCCAACTCATTAGCAAATGCTTCTGCTTTCTCGGTCTCCGTACGCAGCCACTGGTTTAGAGGCCCACGGATTGGAGCATGTCTGTGAGGCTGTTGTTTGATGCACTTGGTGGCACGTCATAGATTGAAGCCAGACTTTTTCCGATCGCACAGCTTGCATTACATTTCTCAATTCTCGGGCAGCTCTCCTCCATGCAGCCTTGTCAAATTCATTCCGTGATTTCATATAGCGACGTCGTAGCCTGCGTTTATATCTCACCAACTCCAGAACCTCAGGTTTTAAGAGAGCCTGAGATGGGTTTGGTGAACAAGGGAATCGGTATGAAGAGGCTAATTCGACGGACTCATGAATGTTTTGGGTGAATTTTAAGTTTTAACGAATCCACATTGCAGTTTTGTTTCCACAAATTTTCAATCAAGAAGTTTCGTAGCCCTACTCTCATGTATCACTATCTAATGCGTTATATGTATGCATGAATGATAATGCGTCGAGAAATAGACACTGTATTGTATTACAAACATCTTGAGGAACTTGAAATGCCACACGCACACGTGAAGCGTACAATAATTAATGCAATAAGCGTTATTTATCAAAATTGTTTATTATCCAAGTAATTTCACACAAAAGTTTGGCGATCAAACCGCACAATTGCCAATGAAAAATTAAATTTTGTATAAACACAGTGGGATTTGGCCACTCTCCCACTCAGCAGCACAACGAAAACACTGACAAAAGTCACAAAAATGTTGCAAGCGACATGAGTGAACGAATGTGTTTTGGGACAGGATATCGAATTCAATTACATGTTTGTGGCAGGCCTCAATACTCAATAATGCAGTTAATATTATTGGCGTGCCAATGAACCCGTTGACCGACGTTCACCGGCGTGGCGGTTGGCCAAATGTGATGGCGGTCACTGTTCAGGCTATGAGAAAGCGAATGGGGATGAGTATGAGCATTGCAACGGCAATGGCAATGGACAGGAGCACGCCCAAAAGACAACGATACGGTCTGCTGCGTCTAATTCAATTGTAAACCGAAAATTATTGACCACACTATACGTTCGTAACGACGCTACTGAGGATAATGTTGTTGATGTTGATGATGTTGATGACGTTGATATTTTCAGCTGCTGCTGCTGTGGTCGATCGCAAATTCGGCTGAGTTGGTGTCAACAAACTGATTGTGCTCGCCATCACATACGTGGCTATTTGATGGGTCCACACAGACATTCTCGTGCACATACGCATACGCAGTCTCATGCATAATATAGATTTGAAAGCTAATTGAATTTCAATTTGAACTCATTTGCCATGGACAAATACATTCATCGGTAATGAGGATAGTGATGGCGTACCAACAAGGTTTGTGAGAGCTCCATTCGAGCACTAGCTCAATTAATTGCTGTTTTGCTAATATTTGGCAAACCAACAACAACAGATACAACAACTAACAAATGGCTTAAACAAACATTGAACAGCTTAGCATCAACGACGCTTCTTCCACTGATGTGCAAATAATTTACTTGATTCGGGGCTACACACAAACTTGATTAATGCGATAACAAAAACGAAAACAACAACAAGAACAAAATAAATAAAAATAAAAAACACCCACGGGTCAAAAAGCTAAACAGTAAGTGGGGAAAATGCTTTTGGGTTGGATGATGTACAACTTCGCTCAATCGATTGGCTTCATGTTCATTTGGCTTGGCGTGGCTCGGCTGGGCTATGGTTGCCTCGACATGGCTTTGGTGGCGGGCGACATTCGGCGTGTGGATGTGGATGTGTGTGCGTGTTTTCGTTTTTGTTTGTGTGTGCAACTGCGTGGTTGCGGCGTTTATAAATGCAACAAAATACAAATTGTTATTCGAATGTTTTGCCATTTTTGGCTAAATTCAATTGCGGCACCTAAAAATGCTGCTTGTTGCTGCCATCGCAGCAACATTTGTTGGCGTTTGCCGGTTTCAATTTGTAGGCGATTTGCGAAAACTGTTGCGCGTGTCAAACTTCAAAGATAACAAATTTTATTTAAATTATTTTACTTAATTGAATATTTTATTTTTTCGATTATTTTCTATATTTATTTCACCAGTGGGGTGTGAGTATTTCAGTGAGTAAAGAATTCATTCTGAAGGTTGAAGAAGGTTCAATTCCAAAATGTCATAATATTTAAAATAGTGAAAACATGAGAGACTCGTTAAAGCCTGTCTACAACGTTGACTCAATTAAACGTTTCTTTAAACAAAAATTTAATTATATAATTTGAGCTCTTAACGCTCTTAAGTCTAATTTTTTGTCACGTCATTATTTTTTTTAATCCGACAAATGTGTTATGCAGTTTACTGCGATAAATGTTATAATCGAATTATGAAAAAAAGGATGTTCTCCCAACTCAAATACCCAGTCACATGAAGAAGTCTGTAGGACACAAGCTTTTTAAATTCTTTCAATATTTATATCAACAATTGCTACATATATCAGTATGTAGCTTTAGGGTACTGCTGTTAACTGAAATCCGGAAATTTTTCAAAGAAATTTTGTATTTATCCTTTCGTCCAAGCTAATCTCTGAAACCACCCGATTTTAAAGAAATTTTGGAAATGTGTACGGTTGGTTGCAACTTTAAATATAGGTGAGCTTCGGATTCGGTAGATAGTAATATTGTCGAGATCCAGATCAAAATCCATTCTTCCAACGAAATCCATTCTTACGATAATCCATTCCCCAATCACTAATTCAAGTTGTTTTGTTAATTTTTTTTTAATAGGAATTGCATAGCTAAGTGAACGACCGAACTTAACAGGTGAAATGTTGTTGTTGATCAAATTGTTTTCCAACCACAACAACAAAGATGCCCACAGAATTGTCTCATTCATAATCTACAAACATTCTGACATATGTAAAAGAAGGAGTCACATACACTCACTCGATTTGCCTGGACTACCACAACTTGGTAATTCAAACTCGCCTCCACTCTGTGCAATTAATGTTTTGTGGATCAGCATAATTATGGGAAATATTATAGAGGCGACAATATTGAAAGGGAAATTTAGAGTAGGGAATGTATTGCTGCTACGAGTTCTAATGGTACTTTTAGTCGTGCCAATTCAGTTCAAGCGCTTACAATTCGGTGGGAATTCTCATTGCCATAAATAAGGCGTATGGCTAAACATGGGCCATAACAGATTAATGTCAGCCTACCGGGTCAACTAGTCAATATACGAATACCAATTTTTTTTGCTAGGGTATTAAACGATCAGCGTCAGAGTCTCGTTGTAATATTATGTCATATCTAATGGAAAATTTCCACCTTCACTAAAAGAGACAAATCCCATAATTCGTACTTGATTTTAAATGAACCAATTCGAACTTGACTTTAAAGCCAATAACACTCCAGTGTAAATTTTCTTTCAAACGAATCTTCTGCTTTCTCCTGATTAACTTAATTAACTCGACTAGAACACGAGAAAAAAGAAAGCACAAACAAATTCGCCATAGCAGCGTATAGCATCGCATTCACAGAGTTAATGACTTAATTTTAATTCGCAGAGAGTAGCACATAATCAATTTGCAACGTGTTTGCGCAGCGTCTGACGTTTGATGACATGGCAAACGCTGCCGAAGCGACCAAGCGAACGGCCGGCGAGCTGAGCGAAGCGTATTGAAATCGCAGTGGACATGCAATTTATCAGTACACACAGACGCAATATGTGTGCGTGTGTGTGTGTGTGTGTGTGTTTTAGTTAGTATTTGCAAAAATGTACTCAAGTAAAATGTTTGCTTTGCATTCTAAGAGCACACATGCATCAGTACATCAGCACTCAAGTACGTAGAGAGGGGAGTATGAAAATGGCAAATGACTGTCCAATGGCGCCGCTGTTGGCGATTCGGCTCCAATCTGTTCGCAGTGTCTTTTTCATTCTGTTTGTAAGTCTGTCCCTCTGTCCAATGCAAGGGGGCACGACTGCCGTGCTTGCGCTGCTGCTGCTGCTGATAGCACGCTCATCCATCGATGATAGCATATCGGAGTACATTGACAGCGCACAAGCAAAAGTCGCTGATAACAAGGCGAGGCGAGTCGTGGCGCGTTGAGTCTATTCGGATCGAGCGCCAATGCGATTCGATGATGTTGAGAAACGCATTTAAAATGCCAAAAGCCAGCAACAACAGCAGCACCAGTGGCAGCACCAGCAGCAGTATCGCCCAAAGCCCCGCGTTGCATTGGCTTGTCCCGTGGCAGGCAGCAGGGAGGCGGTATTCATTTGCCGGCTGGCCGGGCCAAACATTTACTTTGGCCATTCTCGGTCAATATAGACAGATTTCCATGCAAATTTAATAGGCAAACAATCGCCCTGACCAAATTGAAAATCTCATCTATGCAAAGTGCTGCTGCCACTGCCAGTGCCACTGCCAGTGCCACTGCCACTGGAGTCCGCAATGTCTAGGCGAGCGCACTCACCTCATCGCATTTGGCGTTTTAGGCATTCTCCGGAGGCTGGTCATCTGCTATTGCCACAGACGCTGCTGCCGATATTTTGATGCTTCCGTAGGCACTGCCTATTGGCATCGATAACTCTTCATTCATTGCATTACGCCTAAGGGGAGTGTGGAGGGATTGCAGCATGAGAAGGTATTCAATTACTGGCCAAAAAGGCTCTCCGATCTGCGCTAACTTCGCCGAGGCGGATGTGCTAAGCGCGCGCTGCCAATTTAAAGCACAAACACAATCGCCAGCTGAATATCCGCTTCCGCTTGTTGTTTTACGCCCCGTCATTGTGCGCCAAATGTCCAGCCGTTCGCCTGCTCTCCCACAAACACAAATAAGGCCCAACGCCCGGCCTCAACATCCATTCCACATTTGACTGGACAGCCGAATGAAAAAAATATTCTCTTTGTGTATTCGTTCGATCCGCATCTGCATCTGTGCTAACTTGTTTGAATAGCCACTCAACACGTACACAAGTTTTGTAAAATTTTAATTAACGCGTTTATTAATGAACACGAATGAAGATTTTCCTTATTTATGAGTGGACTTTAGCGATTTTCGTATCAATAGAAACAACTCGAGTAATCACAGCAACCATTTTATAATGCAGCTGACAGATATTTTCGTGACTTGCACCGTAAACAAATATTGTCATGGATTACTAAATTACGAACTACTCCGAACGACCTGTTCTTAAACACCTACTGTCTACATGCCTAATTATATTTGGAGCTTGCGTAAATTCTGATCTGTGATATCTAATGTTCGAAGTTCGAAGTAGCAGTGTAAAAATCTGGCAACAGTTCTGTAATTCGATGGTTTTGACATTTCTCAACATTAAAATAGCGGCTTTCCAATGAGTTTTATTTGATTTGAAGAAATCTGCTGCCGAGGCCCACCGACCACTTTTAGAAACTTTTGGAGGTGCTCTCCATCATATTCCAACTGTCGGTTTTTGTTTCAGGGATTTAAAGGGTAGTTATGTCAATGACAAAGAACAGCCTGGAGGGCGAAAAAAGTTGGAAGGTAATGAATTGCAAGACATATTGGACGGAGACCCGGCTAAAACTCTGAAGCATCATGCAGACAGCTCAGCAGTTAATGAAACATGGTAATTCATGCTTGGTTGATACACGGTTTCGAAATGCTGAAGAAGTACGATAATGGATCGATGATTGGATCGTTCTAACGACGTCGTATGGCCATGCTGCCAAAAGGATGGGAAAAGGTTGCACAAAATTATGGAAAATATTTTGGATAATACCAATTTTTCTCAATAAATCCCTTTTTACAATCACACAGTGACCAGAATTCATGCATGCTCCTAATGCCATACATAATTGCAGATGCAATTTGCAATGAAAAGGTGCATTCTGATGGGATATCTCTACTGACTGACTGCATAGTCGACGTTTATGACTTCAAACATTTGTGACATACTTTATTTCCAGCACGGTTACGTTCCCTCTGCTTAAGCGGTACTAACACATCGGCTGATCAGTTGCCGCTCTGATACGCAAATGGCGCCACCATTACAAATTAGTATTTGTTAGTTTGTACTAACCTTCGAAAGGCAGCTGTAAAACTTTCATGACCATCTAACAAATACTTTAGAAGTCGTGTGTTGATAACCACACCACACCACACCACGGTCTGGTCGCCCAGAAGATTTGGTTATACAGGAATATATCAAGAGAGTCAACAAAATCATTTTGACAAACTGTAAAGAGAAGTTGCCGGATATAGCTGACACTCTACACATATCCAAGCAACGTGTGGGCTTTATTTTAGTGGGTGCCGCATTTGTTAACCATGTCAGTGTCAAACAGCAGTCAGCTGAGCGGACAGGACAGCCGCCGGTGAACCTTGTCTTATGCGGACATATGCTTGTCATAGCACTGGCAGGTATTGGCGTCCGTCTTTTGAGATGTGCCCGGCATTTTGTTTATCGACAATCAATAGCGATCGCTACATGGGCCAACTGGATCGGTTGAAAGAGAAAATTTCGAAGAAACAGGCCTATAAGCAAAGAAAGAAAGCAATCTTTCACCACGACAATGCACCGAATCACACGTCTTTACCTGCCAGATTTGGCACCCAGCTACTTTTACCTGTTCGCAGAGCTTCAAGAAATATTCGCCGGAAAGGGATATGGCTCGAATGACGAAATGATCACCGAAACAAATGTCTATTCTGCGGCTAAATTTAAAACGTTATTCAAGAAAGATACCGAAATGTTAAAGAAGAGCTGGAATGATTGTATCGCTCTTGAAGGAGACTATGTTGATGAGTGAAATTGAATTAGACCAAAAAAGTTATACACCACCTCAAAAGGACGAGAGCTACTTAAAAGTAGAGACTATATCATAGTGATGGGGTACTTTATATGTCTTACACACTTTTTAAGGCATAAGGTATATTCTTACTAGGCAATCCGTCGTAGAAAGCAATTACTTGGCTTTAATTGCTTTTCACTTAGCACACAACAATCCAAAAATTTGACGATTTACCTACCACCTACCACAAGTGTCATTAACCATCAAAGCAGACGCAAACAGTTTGAGAATCAATTAAGCAACTTGCCGACGGTGTTGTTGCCACGGAAAACGATTGCAGCCCCTTCTTGACGCCATGGCAAGAAACAAACGAGCGGCGGCAACTGTAACGGCAACTGCAACAGAGGTGGGAACAACGACGTTTCACCACGCCGGCTAACACGACCCAAGCGACGAGCGCTGACTTCGCTCCATTGGCCATCGACGCCAGGCGACGGCAGACTCTGCTGACTCTTATTTCCGGCTTTTGGGACGGTGCAGCAACAACATTTTGTGCAAATTAAATGCAATGACAAATGCACTCCGTCAAATTGAAAAGGGATTTCTCTTATTAATTATGACGCCGCTCGTTGTCGAAAGGGTTGAGGTAGAGGTTGGTGGCACAATCACACACACACACAAACGCACACATTATTTCTTGGTATATCTCAGTGGTGGCAACTTCGAGGACGATAGCAGTCGAGGACGAATGCAGCCAACTGTCGATTTATGTCGTTATTCTTGTAGTTGTTGCACGCTGCCACATTTAAATAATAACACCGCGGTGCGCACTCCTGACGTCGAAGTTGCCTTTTATTCTTCTTAATTTCTTTTTTTGTTTTGTTTGTTGGAAACTTTTGTTTTTTACAGAATTTTACTTCAATTTTTTAAAAATTTTATTTCCATTTAAATTTTTTTTTTTTTAATAGGACGACGATCATTATGAAATGTCATCAGTGCTGAAAGCGCGCCTGCGCATGTTGTTTGCCGCAATTGTACCCTCACTTCGATCGAATTAAACTCCTTTTTTGAATATTTGAAATTGCGGTGAATGAGTCTGAAATAAATGCTGAGCACACAAAGCGAAAAGAAAAAAAATATGAAATACAAAAAATAAGCGATTTTAATGCAAAGTGACATTTGCACATTACAATGAGACGCGTCTTTACACTTCCCAGGCGGGCAGGCTACCAGTCAGTAGAATTGACTTTGAGATGTCCCAGTTGGTGGTGTTGCTGTTGACGTTGTTGCACTTAAAACGCATTCAAATCAATTGAAATGCATAATTTGATTGACATCGTGTCCAAGTGACTCAAGTCGACTATTCACACAATAAAAAAAAACACGAAAGCATGAATTAGTCCCCTCTACAACAACAACAAATAGAGAGAAAAAGCTCATCATCAATTCCATTGTGACACGGAACTACGATAATTTTCTCGCTTATGCGAATCACTCACCGTTCAAAGCGTACGTGATCGACACCAGAGCCGACTCGATCAACAAGAGCATCAACGGCTTGTGTCACGTGTTCCGTTTAATTTGTCTCATTCATTCCCATTCTTTTACGTTTTATTACGAGTGTTTTTTTGCCTTTTCCTTTTTCCGTACTCCACCCATACAGAAAATGATCAAATGTTTGTAAGTAGAGATCCCACGAATATTCGTCAACTATTCGGTATTCGGCCTATTCGGCCACTTTTCTGATATTCGGTATTCGGCCGAATGCCGAATGCCAAATCATAAAAAAAATTCCACATATTAATTTAAAATTTAATGGATATAAACTTATTTATTATTACATTCCATTTATTATTTATTATTATTACATTTAGTTTAATACTTAAAACTAAAAAGCCTCTACTGGTGAGAGAATATAATTTTTTCGGCACTTGCAAACAGTAAGCGATTCCGTTTTTCTTTGTAAACAATGCCTGCTTCTTAGAACAACGTCTCACTATATACGCTGCTTCCGGGTGACGATAGGTAAATCCTTGCAAAATTTCTCAGATTTGGGTGTTTTGTCGTATTTGCTGACCGCCAGGCGAGGAGTTTTTACAAAAAAATCTATTTTATTCGCAATAGCGCTTTTCTTCTCGTCATGCTCGTCCGTTTGCGTATTCTCTTTATCAACCTCCTCAAAACAATTCCAGAAACTGTGGTGTATTTCACTCGCTTTACCATTGTTAATTATACAGGCGTTTTTACGAACCGGAGAAGAGTCATCATCTGTACTGAAGTACTCATCGTGACTCATTTTAAGAGCTTCTAGTAGAATTTTTTCTTTTGCTCTTTGCGATTGAAATTTGTTTTAAAACGCGGGTCAAGAAAGGGGGCAACTAATTATTTGTCATTGCCGACTATTCGGCCGTGGTATTCGGTATTCGGCAAAATCACTATTCGTGGCATCTCTATTTGTAAGGTACACAAAATCTTCTGCATCTTGATGAGCCCAGTTGATATAATCATGGTTTGATTCCAACTATATACGTAGGTTTGAGTGAACAATCTGACTTTGTAAAGTTAAGTCAGTCTAAAATTGGTCATTACATCAGGAGCCCTTTATTGGAATTACTTGGAAATTTCATTGAATTCTAGGGATTTTTTTCCATTCATTTGAGACTATACAATAATCTATTCGTTTTTTCACCACAACTGAATGAAATTGCAACCAAAATAAATAAGGAGCTCTGAGTCTTCCCAAACGTTTATTTAAATTCTATAAACAAAATAAATCTGATTGAGGATCATTTAAAAATGAATTCCCTAGGAATGAGGTTGTTTGGAATTTTATTGTTGCGGTAGAGCCTAAAGGAATTTTAATTTCTTTCGCTGCACGGCTTTGTCATGAAATTTGTAACACAGTAAAGGGATCATCGAAGATCAACATATTCTTCCTAGCTTGACAAGTTGATTTAGCCATTAGTATTGAAAGTGTTTACCATACACCGTACATTTGTCGAAACAGATCGGATCCGTCGATTATAGGATAGGTTTTTGTTGCCACAACTTTTTTTTCTTTTGAAGTATGGAACTGAAATTTGGCCAAAGCTTACTTGAGGTCAACGTAAATAAGAGCTACAGATTTTAAGATTATGAGTGCCTATCGATTACATTGAAATCAGGGCGTCGGGGTTGCACTGCACTGTACAGTGGGCACTCCTTAAACATACTCGTACAATATAATACAATATTTCATTATAAAAAGTGCTCAAACCCAGGAAAGCCAACTTTTTTCTCAATTTTGTTGTAATTTCCTCGCAACTGTCCGAGAAGCGATAAACTTTTTACGCCGCAGAGTCATCAAGTTGATGATGATCGCCGATCAAAATGAGTGTTTTTATTGTCGAACGTTTTTCTTCTTCTTTTTTTTAATTTTTTACACATTTTTTATGGTTTCATGTATGAAAATACTTTTAATGCTTTTCAAACCAACACACAAAAAATGTATTCGCCACTCCGTCAACATGCCATGTCAAATGTAATTAAGCGATTATGCGTTCTTCTTCTTCTGCCACCGCTTTTTCTTTCACTGCATGAACTTTTTCTCTCCTAATTTTTTTTAAATTTGGTTTTAATTTTTCGTTTGTATGGGGTTTTGTGGTGAAAGATGAAAGTATTTCTTGAGCTACTTTGACAGCGTAATTAAACTTGTAGTTGTCAGCGCATTCAACGCTCAAACTTTTAACATTTCTTTAACAAAATGAAATCTATACGAACAACAGCCAAGACGAAGAAGAAGTTTTTAATGCGCAGATGTTTTCAATTAATGCACTGGGAGAAATTTTTTGTTGTAGTAAAGAACATACCAAAATTAATCCTGCTCACTGTTTTGCGGAGATTCGTTGGGCTCCAGGGCAGTTGATTTTGCAATCGATAGCCTTTGTTTTCGACCATGGTAAATCTTGAATATCGCCGTTCTTAATGCCTATGTTATGTATATGGATTTAAGGATTTCAGTAATGCACTTTACCTTCCCTTACCTTATCTTACCTTACCTTACCTTACCTTACCTTAGATTTCTGTGTACTCCACGTTCAAGTTGTCTCCACATCTTTTTTGTCTCTTTCTTTCACAACATGCAGGGACATCCTATTCGAAGTGGAAAAAGCTGCATCTAACACCAAACAAATTGTTGGAGATATATTTCATATATTAGGAGCTTGCATTAATTCTGATCAGTGACATCTAATGGTCAAAATTCGGAGGATCAGCTGGCAAACAGCTGTCTAATTCGATGGTTTTGACATTTTCTAAAATAGCAGCAGATACATTGCGTATATCATCAAATACGTGAAATGTTCAGTTGAGAATAAACTATTTCTCTTACTATCGTAAAATGCCCAAAATATGTACTATCATTATCACTATAGTCATTATCACTATAGTCATTATCTTTAATGATTCATTATCTTTCATGATTTTAATTGTCATAACTGGAATCTACCATTATACCCGATAGGAATGCCAGCGTTTACAACAATTTTGCCTTAGTTCCTGCGCTGCGTGAATGCATTACTGTATCATCTGGTTTCGAAGTATTGTCATGTGATAATTAAAACAAGCTGATTTTGGAGTACCTAATGGGTACTCGAAGATTCCGAAGGAAACACCATTGCTCCCAATTTTATACGATCGTCTCATACCGGAAAATGAAAAACTTAATATTTGATCCGTTTGTAGTAAAAGTTTGTCGGTTACTAAGGTGAGGTCATTGGTTATTAAGATCACAAAATGTGCCACCATAACAGTTTTCTATGGGCTTAGGCAAAAGGTTTTATCTGTCCAAAAGAAAAGTCATTGTAATGATTTTGAGACAATTCGGGACTGAAAAAATTCCATGTCGGGCAATTATAATAGTATTGTATTCGCGGAAGTACTGTTCTACATAAAAAAACAAAGTCCAAAGAATAAAAGAAGCCTAGATGAAAAAAAAAATTTCATCTCCAAGTACGTGTAGTTCTCTTCAGTTTAGTATTGGTTATATTCCTCGTGATGTTTACATTTACGTCGATCGCACCTTCATCTCAGACGTGGTGTTTCGGGAGCAGGAATATGAAAAAGCCTTACCCATTTTGCTGATGATTTTCATTAAGCTTTCCCTCCACTCTACTGCGCGAAAGCACCCGCCTATTGGTTATTATTGGTACTTATATGGCTTGGGGTTCTCGCCTAATTTTCGTTCAGTGTCTAATTATATTAAAGACTTGCTAATGTCTGCACACTGACTCATCCATTAGGAACGAGTGAGAAAACACGAACCCTGCCACAGCTCAAGTCAACTCGGCACTCTGTAGTTAGACTTGGGACACACACGAGTGGTGGTCAGTTGTTGGCACTTGCTTAATACTCTTCTTTTCGACAAATACCGGGCTATCGTGCTCTGTTGTCATCATCATGAGTAGTGCTGCTATGTTCCTACTTTTGTTGTTGTCGCTGTTTTCGGTACTGGTGTCAAATTGATAATCGCTTCAGTTATCACAACAACAACGACAGCAACAAAGTGCAGAAGTGAACTGTCGACAACGACGGCCCCAAAATATGCAGTTCGCAGTTTAGAAATGAATTCGTGTTCGTTTGCTTATTTGTTTGCACAATTTTGCACTTTGTCAGCACGTCGCACGTCTCATGCTAATCGAACGGGTGAGGGCTGGTGCGGAGTGTTGCGGTAACAGTAGCAGTTAAAGGGTTACTGCTTTTTACAGCAGTTGCATGCGCACGGACGCGGACACAGGCCACTCAGTGATAGCTGGGCTTCATTTGTTAGCCGCTTAGCCGCTGCCACAGGTTCGTTGTAAGAGTAACCCACATTATGGTCGAGGCGAACAATTTTTACCGTTTGTTCGCATAATTTCCTATCGTTGCAGAAAATCGCTGGCAAAAAGCACTGAAGCGCACCAAAGCCAAAGAGTGCACAAACAGGAGGACAATCCACATATCTGACCAGTTCGGTGAAAGGAACGGAGATGGAAAGGGTGGCCATGTGAATGAGCCAAGTTCGATTGAGTTACATTGGCCGAAAACTCACAAGCCCAGACATCGAAAAAAGGAAGGCGACCAAAGCAAATTATCAGCTAAACTGGCCACTACTGTTGACAACAACAACAACAACAACAACAACAACAACAACAACAACAACAACAACAATGAAAACAAAAATATTAATAACAACAACAACAACAACAACGATTATGTTGGGAAAGCATTAAAGGAGCGAAAGCGAAGCCGTTCGATGTACTCGTATCGATCAGATGCGTGCCCCGGCGTCAGGCGAAGAATGAATAATAATGGCGTCGAATGTTTGCTCACATGTCAGGATGAAAGGTGTAGATAAAACGCAATTACATGCGATTATCACTGGACGAAATTATGAAATGTGTAATTTACAGTTAGACCGGCAGAGGGCAACGGCACAACAAGCCGCGGACCAGGCCAGGGCGGAGTGAGCACACGACGCGTACAAGCCGTGCTGGGCTGGGCGTTCATTCAGGCGTTTATGTAACCTTAAACAACCGACTCACCTTTAGGACGAATTTCACTCCACGCAAGTGCATTTCTCTTTGCTTTTTGCACATTTTTATTTTTTTCGAAAATTTGTTCGCCTGTGTGTATCTGTGTGCATAGCAAGTCGCATCGCAAATTTGCGTTACTTCTTTGCTTTCGAGATGCAACGGAGTAGTTGGACATGTGCAGTTTCGTTGTATGTCGTGTAGGGTGTGTGCCAAGCTATAAAAATCTTGTTAAACATTAGCACAAATAGAGACAGAAACAGAGGTGCTGGTGCACAGCGAGTGTTGGGTCGACCAAGAGTGAGGAAGGAGGCGAAAAACATGAGAAAATTGTGAAAATCGACTTGGCAGAAAAACAAACAAACAAACAAAACTGATTTTGAAAATTGCCCTGACTACGCTGAGTTAACTGCAAACCACTACAACAACAACAGCAGGAACTCAAACAAAATAATAGCAAAAACAAAAAAAAACCATAACGCACTTGTTTGTTTTTACTATAAAGCGAATGCGCAGCTAAAAGACAAGAACAAATAAATGAAAATAACGGCATTTTACACTAGCCATCTATCTAGATAAAATTCAGCGTGAGTGCGCTTAGAGCTGCAGTAGCACATTCGATGTGTCTATCAACTTTGATGTGGCATAAACACGAAGCCAATCAGAATTGACTGCAGCACAGCAAAGCGAATTTATTTTTGCTGATATTAACTGTTTTATATGTTTTTATTTTTAATTCCTTAATTAATCAAGTAACGAATATCTCCTTCTTCCTAGATGTTATGGAAGCCTGGTTTCTTCAGGCGCTTAAGTGGTCTGAAGTAACTGCAGAGTTTGTCCCTACATCGGCTGGTGTGCCTTCCAATCTGCTCCTCTACAGTGTGCAAATTGAGTTGACGATGTATTGTCACATTACACACGTAGCAGGGGCAGTCGGTAATCTGCCTTTTAGGGCTCGATTCCGCAGCACCTGGATGCGATTGTAATTCGTCTTTGCGCAATACCCCAAATCTGCACTCCCTAGAGCGATATTGGGACAATACACTTAGAATAGGATTCTCTTTTAGCCTTCACTGAAAGAGCAAACAGCTCTTCCTATTGGGCAGCCACCTCAGTTGTTGCACCCTCTGTGACATTTTTGGCTGGTAACGGCAAGATGTTGCCGGAAGGTGAGCCTTTTATCCAGGGCGATGTCCAGGTACTTAGCCTGCAACGCTTTCTGTAGAGACTCACCTTCTATCTGGGCAAATGTTAACAAAGTTATTTTTGGCCATTGGCCATTCGATGCTATACGATTTTTCTGGCAATTTATGAATGCCTTCCCAAAAAGCCGTTGGTCCTTTGACTCAAACCACTCATCAAGCCATTTTTCGATTTCGTCAAAATTGCCATTGCCAATGGTGCTCAGCCATCGCGTGTCCCGTTGATGCAAAAAGATAATAATCAAACGGGACCAGGTCTGGAGAGTTCGCAGGGTGCGATAGTTAGTCCCATCCAAGCGTTTGACTACGTCTTTCACCGACTTTGCTGTGTGTGACGGTGCATTATTTATAGTAGCAAACAAGCAATACGAAATCTACTGAGAAAGCAAGTAATAATGCAGAAACTGTTGTGGTAACTAGGAGCAGCACATTCTGATCATTGAGTCTATAGGAAAATGAGAACGATTCAACAATAGTTCTACGTTTAGTCTAATTATTAAAGCCGTCCACTGACATCAGCTAATTCAGCTGTTTCACTCTTTGAGACCAGTACATCTGCAAGTCTTAGTTTCCCTATCGCTTATTGCTTATGGTACTTCTAACCCAAAGACATTGAGAGAAGCTTCAATAACCGTCTTCCGAAAGGCATATTTATATCACCAAAGTATTAACCTACTCGTAATCCACGATGGTTATTGTAAGACTTCAATGTGTACGAGTATGTTGAAAATCGATTGAAATGAAGTAGTATATGAAATATATCTTTGAATTGGCTTCTAAGACATTTTATGTGATCACATAAATTATTGAAATTGTTTGTCGAATTAATCCCAGCTTGAAAAGTAAAATCTGAACTACCATAAACTTAATCCATTCAATGCGATTAGCTATTCCAAAAGATAAAAGATACAAATCGTTTTGTAAGTATCAACAAAAATAATTTTTTTTTTTCGATCGTATCAAAAGTATCTTTTTACGCAGAAAATATCTTTTTTTTTCTTTTTTTCTTTGCCAAACAAAGTATCATGTACTGTGTTTCTATAAAAATTACTTAACTGTGGGATATTCTCTTTGGGTGCGGCAGAGCGCAAATACGCTGCTGGCAATTCTTAAGCCGATTATTTTTTTTTTGTATTTATTAAGGTTTAGCTTTATATTTGAGGTACACATGTATCTTTTTCTGAATGCAAAACCGAACACGATACTGTCACAAAAGTAACGGTACACCACATAAGCTTTGATGGATTTTGACGTAAATATGAGTTTCTTTTGGTCAGCGATGTCAGCTACCAATTTTGGAGCGGTTTTTGAACGAGCTTATCAACGCATTAGATCCATTATTCAATATGGTGGTGGCCAACAAGTGAACGTGGCTGCTACTTGTCTTGCGCGTTTTAGCTTCAAAACCGTATTTGGACACGCGTACTTATTGTACTCGTAGCACACGCACGTGTGTTGGATGGTTGGTTGTTTTGAGCCGATCACTTCAATCGATTGGTTGGTATGTAGACTCATTGACGACAACATCGCTGGCTTCTCCGAGTACCAAAGTTGTCTTGTCATACTTCGATCTGATTGGCGCTGGCGGCGGCAATGGCAGTGGCGGTGGCGGCGATGGCAAAATTTATGTTAATCCGCTCGCCATAATTTCACAAAAGGGGCTTACTCGGAGTCGTAGTTGTAGCCCCAAGTCTGCACCGAGATAAGCTAAGCTGCGTTTCGCTCATGCTGGACAGAATTCTGCCAGAGCGCGTGCTGAGCATTTCTAATCAGCTGCACGAGCCGCGAGTCTCAATTGACGATTTGCGAAGGCATTTAGCTGGCCATTTGGGTAATGTTTAATTTACATAAATATTTTTATGATTTCCCAAAAAATCAACAACAACAAAAACAGAAAATAAAACAAAAATAAAATAAAAAATTTAAAAACTGCAAAACAACTGAAAAGAAAACCAGAGAGACACAAAGAAAGAATGGCCACATGTTGTCGTGGACGCCAGCACAGGTGAGTGGTGAGCAGGTATTATGCAATAAAGCCACGTTTTCATTGTTTTTGGCATCCCAAACTGTAAACCGCCAGGAGTTGAACTCGTCGACGCTGGCTTCGGAGGTGTCATTGCCCTTTTTCGCACATAACTGACTCGACGCCACTCGACTCGACTCGACTTGACTTGACCAGGCGAGACGCCTTGTGATGGGGTGTGGAGTGGCGCAGTGCGATCAACAATTTAGCAACAGATGACAGACTCGCGCACAGCCAAAGGACAAAAGTCTGTCTTCCTTGTTCTGTGTATGTTAGTTTCTCGTTTGTTTTATTGTTGCTATTGTTGTTGTTGTTGCTAGCTTAAATGCCAATGAACTCGCAGGACACGCGTCCAGCGCTTGTACTCAGCTCATGCGGAAGTCTTCGAATAGGAAGTGTACAACGCTCTCATCAATGACTGAAGCCAGTAAAATTGTAACAGCACGGTTGTTGTGGGCACATGCAATGGCAACTCCTTTACAATCTCAGCTGTGCTTTTCTTCCATCTGAGACTAGTAACACATGCATAGCCCGACTGAGGTCACCTGGCCTGCTCATATGAAAAATATCGACTTTATTGCTTTCATCTTTATTTAATGTCATTTAAACTTGAAACGCCAATGCGTATTAGAATAAATATTTTATTTATTAAGCACCAAACCGGGCGCATTGTGCCTCATAATGTGCTTTGCATCTATGTCATAACTTATCGCCTGGTTTGAACCATTATTTACTACTATTACAAACGTATACATTAATTATTTGTCAGGTTTAGGATTACTTAAATTTAATTTCAAGGATAAGGTTAGCGTCTTCTCCGTCTAAGGCGAGTCCTGCTCCTTTCCAAGAGCTCGTGGAAGTGAAGCCTTCTGAGACGCTGTATGGGTGAGACTTCAGCCAGGGGTCTGGCTAAGCGGTTTGAGTGTGCCAAAAGTCGGTCGTTGTATCGACTGATTTGTCGGGCGATCTGGTCCTCGACAACAGGTATGTCCAGGTCTCTGTGCAGGGTTGAGTTTTTGACGTACCAAGGAAAACCAGTCATTAGTCGCAGAGTCTTGTTTTGCAGGACTTGCACTGTTTTCTTCTGAGGATTTTGCTGCGATTCCCCAGGTCTCTATGCAGTATCTCCATTTAGGGATAATTATTTGTACGTAGACTGTCCGTTTGATAGAGAGAGACAATGAGCTTCTTTTGTTTAACAGCCAGTGTAACCAAATGATCTTGCTGCGACAAGATTGTTAAATGTGAGCTTCTGGTCAAGGGTTAGACCCAAGTATTTTACTGTGTTGGTTTGGCGGAGTATGTCGCCGCAGAGATACACAGACGGTGGAGAGCTTCTTCTCAAGGTAAAGCAGACGTTGGTGCATTTTCAGCTATTTATTTTGATATTCCATCGTTTTGCCCATGTCTCTAAATGATGGAGGTGTTCTTGAATTCCGTCAGCGGCTTCGTACTTACAGTGGGAGGAGTAAAAGACACCCAC
Organism: Cacoxenus indagator; assembly: GCA_035041755.1. Taxonomy (NCBI): domain Eukaryota; kingdom Metazoa; phylum Arthropoda; class Insecta; order Diptera; family Drosophilidae; genus Cacoxenus; species Cacoxenus indagator. The sequence goes on along the minus strand of JAWNKX010000018.1, from coordinate 400,466 downwards.
GTCGTCAGCGTAAGAGAGAGAAGAGAATTGGGCCAATCACGCTGCCCTGTGGTAGTCCCGCCATGACCGGATGTGCGGCTGATAGCCCGCTTCGGGTCTTAACTCAAAAAGTGCGTCCCTCTAGGTAGGACTGGATGAGGCCAAAGTAGGGTGATGGTAAGGCGGACTTAACCTTCGCTAGAAGCCCAAGGTACCATACTCGGTCGAATGCCTCCTCGAAGTCGATAAAAACAGCATTACAAAACTGTTTTGCGTCAAATGCCATAAGAATATGGTTTACGGCCCTGTGCAGTTGTTCAGTAGTGCTATGGCCCGCGCGGAAACCAAACTGATGTTCGGGGATGAGTCCGCGGCACTCCACGACAAACATCAACCTGGTGGAGAATTCTAATTTATGCCATTACCGACGTCTGTAATTAGGCGCTCATATTTCTCTTTTCATACATGTAAGCAGCAAATGAATCACTTAACTGAGTAGTTAGATTAGGTTCAGGGACATTAGAGAGTACACTGCAACTAATAAATTCACACTAGCCGAGGCAGTTAGACATGATAAACTGGTAAATAAATTTCAGGTATTACTCACGTCATAAACTAAGTTGGCGCCTTCTACAATACGAGAACATTTCCAATGCAGAATTAATTAAGAATTAATAATAAAACCAGAAACTTCTTACGTTTGCCGATATTTTCCGCTATGAATTAATTTTCCGAGCTCGTTATAAATAAATGAAACCCCAAAGAATAGATATTAAATAGATGGCCACACACAAATAAGTTGTACGAATATGCCACATACATATTATTCCATAAAACGATCCCACAAATCAATCTCCTAAGGGATTTATTCCTCTCCTAGGAGCATGCCTTTCATTATTTTCGAAATTTTGTCTATCTTTAAATCGCAGTACCTTGGTGCTTCGACATTCTACTGCTCTTTAATAATATTACAATATTATTTATCCTGATACTTTTAATTTTTACCATTAGATGTCACTGAACACTGTAATCTCGTTTGGACAGGCCCATAGCTGAATGCCAGCGATCGATTTATATAAAGACAATTCGCTATGAATTGACAAAACGACTTTCGTTTATTTAGCTCTTCAACAATAAGTCTTCCATTCCAGTTTGGAGCCTGAGGTTTCTTGAGTTTTCTTAGATATTGTTCGAAAGTTTGGGATTATTTTGTGTGATATATGGTATTTATATCGATATTTGTACTCCAACTTCCTACTTGCAGTAATATGTACTTTTGTCCACTCTCAGTCAATCAATGTTATAAGAATTTTCGATGACTTTTTTGGAAACTCATATTAGTAAACTCCTATCAATATAATTGTTTCAGCGAATGCTCAACATCTAAGAAAAAGTCTACGATTATCTATTGAAATCAAAATTTAAAATTGTATACGAGCATCGGCTCTTCAACAGCGTCATACACGACAAACATGCATTCAAACTCGTGCGAATCACACGCGCATTTTCGTCGTGTATGGGCAGCTTTACGGATTAGAGATTTTAGGGATTGGCGTGGTTCAGTATATACCTGCTACTGAAGCCATAAGCACATAAATGTTTTAAGATCACTTGCTCCAAAATATTTGAAGATACTTTAACCTTTGCAATACTCTTGGCGACGGCCTATACGGCCGTCTCGCCGCCCTAACTCCTCCCATCTGCGTCGTTTTAGAAGGCGCCTTGCTAGTTTATTTGGATGATTTTTTAACCTCTCTACATATTTTTTGGCCTGACGATCTATCACATCGCCAATTTTCGGTATTTTTAAGTCGTTTTCAAGGTCCGCCGTTCGCATGAACCAAGGGGCACCAGTAAGCATTCGCAATTTCTTGGCCTGCAGTACTCTCACCTTCGTGATGTTTGACCTCGCTGCTATGCCATACACCTGCAAACCGTATCGCCAAGCAGGAGCAATTATGGTTTTGTAAATGTTCACCTTATTTCCCAAGGACAATTTATTCCTGCTAGTTAAAAGCCAATGCAATTTACCAATCCTTTGTCTTAAGGATTTCGTGATACTTGAAGTATGCGTCTTGAAAGTTAGCCGCCTATCCAAATACACACCCAGCTATTTGTAACCTGAATGGTGTTTCAGCAGCTGGTAAAAACTATAAACTATATCTAGATACAAATCAAGTGTTGGCTTTTTTTACATTTTTCATTTAAAAATACATATACAAATAAATAATGAAAATAGAAAAAATTAAAAAAAAAATGGGTTCATGTGAGTGTAAATCTCGTTTTTCGCAAAGATTCTCGATTTTGCAGGGTTTTATTTGATTTGTCGGGCCAGTCATAGCGAGGAATCATAATTTATAATCAGGCGCTCTACAGGCGATTTCTTATTTATGCGATTCCGTTATTTTGAAAAACAAATAAAGAATTGTCTTCTAGTGTGAATGTATTACTATATATCTGCACACTTTTATAGACATTTTAGATGAATAATGTTGCCGCTTTTTGTTGGCTTTGTTGAGCATTCGTTTTGTTGTCAAGTCGTCGACTTTATTATTGTCGACTTCTTTGATGATTTAGTGCGTTCATATGCCAAATCTTACGCTAAAATTTATTAAAAAATTTTCTTTATTTTTTAATTTATTTTTATATTTTTGATGTGATTTATTTTTTGCTTTTATTTTATTTTTGTTCGGCACAACTTTGGCAAAAAAAAAAAAAAAAAAACACGAGAAACACACTGAAAAGTCAAGTAAACATTTTCTAATTAATTTTCGGTAATTTATTTTATTGAAATAACAACTTTTTAAATGTCTTTATACTAATTCTTATCTGATTTGTTAATTAATTGGCTTTGGTTGTGTTTGAAACTCATTTTTATTTTCAAGTGTCTGCGGCTTTCCAAGCGACAACACCAAGTCGCAGTTAATACTAACTGTTTATTCAATTTCTTATGTGTAGATAATCATTTTTCCTATCATTTCAGCCTGAGTTAATTATGCATTTATGCACAGATATCATCACACATGCCTCGTATCAAGATGGATGCTGTGAATTAGAAGCACAGCTAATAAAAATGCTCATACTTTTATGACATCAAAACTTCCAACTCAGTCATCGATGAAGGCTGAAAGATATTTTCCGGCGACTTGTGGAGTTTGGGGAATTTAAAAACATTAACTACCATATATGAACTTTATTTAAGCAAAACGTACAGATATATATATGTATATAGATATATTTTTACCAAGTAATACCTATTTTCGTGCTATAACCAACTAAACTCTTTTTATGCTAATTCGACTTTAAAGCAATTTAGGTAAAAAGAACACTCTAAAAACTGTTCGGATACAAGGTGAAAAATAAGAATAAAATTAATTTCGGATTTGCATATTTCTGACACTCATAATTGACGCGGATTTTTTTTTCTTTTTTTTTCTTTTTTTTTCTTTCTTTCCCGGTATTCCTGCCCAAGCAACACTTTCGAAGCGTTGAACCATTTGAAAAAGCCACACCTAAATGAATTTTTTTTAAATCATTTTATTAGTATTTTTAGTGCTGCTTCTTCTTATATCATTACGCTTCGGACGCCCCGTTGAGTGGCGCCGTTCTTTACTCGCGGTACAGTTGCAATTAGCATTTCTGTCGCTCCCTCCTCGCTTCTCGTTCTTAGCGTGGTTCATTTATTTTTTATTTTATTAAATTTATTTTAGTTTAACAATGCAATGACAACCTGCTAAACCTCTTATAATATTTTACTTGTTTTTAATAAATTATTATTACCAATTTCTATGCTTTTCGCTATGGTGCTCTCTCCCTGTGTCTCCCTCTCAAGTCTTTCCTTAACGCTTTCATAAAATTGACTTCTTTGAAATGTCTAGTTTTCGAGCTTGTCGCCGAGTATTCGCACGTGGCGCTAACATTTTTGTTCAGCATATAAAATAAATTAAAGCAAATTGAGCAGCAAATTTTTATTCCAACTCGCTGTTGTTGTTGTTGTTGTTGTTGTTGTTGTTGTTGTTGTTGTCGCTTTTGTTTTGCGATAAGATTTCGCTTCCAATTTCAACAATATTTGTGTAAAGTGAGACGAACCCGTAATCGCATTCTTCAATAGAACCTCTTGAACTGGTTGTGAGTCATGGCAGATAGAAAAAATCGCTGAAAATAGAATTTAAAGCAATCTTTTCTTATTGTAAAATTGGTATTTCGGCGGTAAAATGGCCACACATACATAATGTATCAGTGAATTGAGAGTTCTTGGCCAGATAATACTTATCTGCATTAAGTAGTACATTTCAGTAATTTCACCCAAAAAATGTGCGCTCCAATCTCATATCACATATGAGATTACTAGGTAATCTCATGAGATACCCTCTCCAATTAAGGCGTTTCTCCTTATTTTTAAACAACCATTTATTGAACCTAATACTATTAACTTCAATTTTATGCATAATGTAACTTATTTAATAATATGCTTTTTTAATATGTCAAAACCATTGAAATAAATCTCTTTCCTTATGTGAAACGAAAATGTGGCCACTGCAGCCTAAATATGGAGATGTTGAACCATCTTTTTGTGGTATTTATAGTTTTTCGCGGTGAAGCACATATTGGCACGTCCATTATTTTGATAGGAGAGCACATTTTTCCGTAGTCTAACGCCACAATTTTTCCTTGACACATTCTTGGAAGAGATCGAGTCGACAGTTCCTTGTTGTCCTTGTTGGTTTAGACCAAATTTGGTGAACATGCTTCATTACCGATCTAATGGAGCTGAATTTATGTTGGTTTCTGCTGTGTTCCGATTGATCCACGTTTCATGCGTGTTTATACAACGGCGCCATGATTTTGACCAATCGCAGCGCCACCAAACCAAAGACGAAACTCATCTTGAGGATATCGATCGAAATCGAAACCATAGAATAGGCCTGTGGTGTGACTATAATCCGTTCGTCTAAAACTTAATGATGGATTTTTTTTTAAGTCACAAAGAAAGCACAGAGTTTTTGAGTAACCCTCGTTTCTTTTTCCACTTTTAGAAAATGTATTTTAGTTGTCGCATTGTCCTACAGCACGTATGACTAAGTCCTGTTGCTCCATCTGTCCATTCAGCTACAAACATTTCGCTTTCGGTGCATTGGGACAAATGCACTCAGTCACTTGCAACAAAATCATAAACATAAATGTAAAAAACGAATAAAAGTCACGGAATTGAAGTGAGAGGAAATTTAGCGACTTCATGAAAGGAGAACGACAGCAACAACCACATGAACACAGCTTGCAAAAATAATCATAATGCAAAAAACAACGAAAACAACAACAACCACAAATTTATTTAACACTTCTCAACACTTTCAAAAAGTGTTAGAAATAAAAAGCAACAAAACGAACAATTCGCAGTCGCTTTTGGGCCATTAAACTGTCGACAATGAATTACGAACATTCGGGCCGAAGCCAGCGTAGGACCAAGCCGAAAAGTCCGAAAAGTCTCAGACCGTTGCGCTACTAAAAGAAGTTGGGCCAACAAAAATGCACAAATGAAAGATACACAAGTCATCGAAAGGCATTATTTTGTATCTTTTTCACTGGGCGGAAATGCACTCTTTTTTTTTCTTTCTTTGTATCTCTTTTTTTTTGCAGCTCAAATCTACAAAATCAGCAACGCTGCGCGTGTGATGTGCGAGTACCTCTAACGAACTCGGTTTTGCAATACAAATAGTTCGCCATTTTCTGCACATCCACATTATAGTTCGATTCACACTAATCCATTTAACAATCGGGTGGTTTGCAATAGTTTTGTGGCTTGGGTGTGGTCTCTAATTGGCACCCTTACTGCGCTGTTGTTGGCTACCAGTACGGCTTTTGATTCGGTATAGGCTGATCATGCCTTAAGCACATTAGTATCTGTGCATTTGGATGGTGTCTCAAAGACGAAAATCGACGGCAACAACCACCGCCATTGTAGGGCGAGTGGGTAACTGTCAAATGAATGATTTTATTTAAAATGTGACCGTTGTCGCAACGATTTTTAAAAGATTTTTTATCCTTTTTTTACCTATTTCACTCTGTACCCTACTTACTTATACCACTCATTCTGCTAATAGAGAGTTATACGTTAGAAAAATCTCAGACCTAATCATCCAGTGGGAAGGAAGGCGCATACAGTCTATGCCAGTTGACAGGTAAGGGACCTAAAGGCCAAAAATTATGTGAGATGTTATATACGCTACAGACTTTCCCTGATAACAAAGTAGATTTTTTGTCAAAGTATTCCTGATCATAACAGGTTAATATTGAACCATCACACAGTGAGAACTGGATAAAAAGTTCAAAGCCTGCCGTATATCAAGCAGACCGAGACCTTGTTGCGCAGCGATTTCACCTGTAGATATCGCACTACTCGATAAGAATCTTAAGTATGTGAGCACCCTACTTGCCAAGTCATATCAGGTTGTGCTTAGCGTGAAAGCAACAATAACGACATTTTATTCATAATATATGATCACTCGGTATGAACGATGAGGCTTAGTCAAAACTTAGACAAATCAAACAGACAATTGAGCGCTATAACAAGAACGCTACTGTCGCTACTGTCGTGAAAAGTCATTGCTCAGCTTTATCAAACAAATGTAAGCAATCAACTTAAGCACAGCTTACCACACACAACCTGCCACCGAGCCTAAACAGTCATTTGCTAAATCTTTGTCTTTTTAACGATTTCCGCAAAGTTCAAAGCAGAAATTAGACATACTCACCTTTTATTTAGATACTTTTCTCAGTGGATTAGTGAGTTCGGTGCAGAGAAGGGACATACTAGATGAATAGATACAAAAGCTAATCAATTGAAAATTTAAAACAACAACAACAACATTATTCAAATGCAATTTAAATATCTGACGTCAGCGGTAATTACACGAAGCTGTCTGTTGTCATGTTAAAGCACGATTTTGATTTATGATACGATAATATGACAAAATAGAAAACACACAAAAAAGGCAGAGACTGAAAGATACAAACATTTCAGTAATATACCGACTTAGTCGAAAATCCACTCATCCCTTAACGCTGTCTCCTTGGCTAACCATCCGTGAAAAATTCTCCGACTCTGACGCGAGACGAGCGCGCACACAAGCGATCCACTGACCGAGCTCTGGAACCTATGAGGCATACCTCATTAGCATATTTTATGCCGCTTTGGGCCAACAACTCTTCTGCCCAGGCGGCAGGTAAAATGAAACACTATTACATTACTACTTACATATTTATTATACATTTATTGGATTGCTGTATAGATGTTGTAATGAAATTTTAGTGCCAATCAGTGGTAGGGTGATTCTATATCAAATCGCGCTTTATTTGTGTGGCAAAACTATATAAACTATATACATTACAATATATAGCTATAGATGCATTTACTATTTTTTTCTCATACATGATTGGATCTCTTTGTTTGTGTGCGTTTGTGTGAGTTCGTGTGTGCATGGGTAGAACTTGTCATTTCACATCGTCCGCTGAGCTGTGCTTGGTTTGTTTGTCAGGCGTTCTACTCACAAACACACAAATCCAGACAAAAAAATTTTTTTTTGTATCTTTTATAACGTAAAAAACCACAGCGACAAAAATCAACTGGCATTAAACAGAAAACTGGCCATTTGGTTTTTTCAGCTTTTCCATTTATTTTTTTTTGTGCTCTGGAATAGTTCTAGTCACACACGGACTGACTGAGTTGAGTTGAGCTGAGCTTAGTTGCTTCGTTGATTTAGACTTTTTATATCTTTGTTAGACTTGGACACCCTGTACGCTGTAACTGGCATGCTACCACATGCCACAACATACACTGACACAAGCAACGAGTGATACGCAGATGCAAACATTTGCTGTTGCAGTTCATTGGACCGCAAGCTGTAGTTTCAGTCGCCTTTATCTCTGCTCTGCCGCTCTGCCGTTCTGCTTCAGTTCGCAATGCCGTTAGTCCATGAAAGGCCGCACAGGCGCCTCTGCCTCGGTGCTGGAGTCTCCTTCCTCATTACGAGCGGCTGTAACTGATAGCGTTTATTAATATAATTTCAGAGATTTATTTATTTATTCTTTTTTTTACGAATTTCTAAATATCTTTAAAAACACAAGCTTTTCCATTTTAGGGTATGTATCTGCATAGCTACTACTTTCACTAAAAGATGCAAGAGATAACTCCTTCATTTCAACGCAGCATTTTCTTAATGTTTTTTTTTTTGTCTTAACTTACGAGTACTTTTCAATCTTGAAATTCTTTTGAAATCTTTGTGAATCGCATCTTCGGACCCAACTTCGGATATGCTACTCTTTGTTTGTGACTTTGTAGATATTATCATTTTTGCTGCTGCTGTTGTTGTTGTTGTGGATGCTCCCATTATTGTTGTTGTGTCGTTTGTCAGACGTCATCAGTTGGCTGATGACTTGACGTGCCGCGCTTTGAACGAAAGCGAAGCGAAGAAATAAACCGCGACAACTTTGTTTTGCTGTTGGTTGTTACTGTTGCTGGTTGTTGTTATGGCAGTTGCTGTTGTTGTTGTTGTGGTTGTTGTTGTCTGCTGACTGCTGATGTTGAAATGATGAAATGCGGAAAAATCCGACAATGCAGAGACAAAAGCTGAGGCGAAAAGCAAACATTTGAGGAGGCACCGTTTTGATTTATGAACAAAACAGAAATTAACTGCAGCCGAAGTCGTTGGTAGAGGGCGAGAGCGAAGGCTACGGAAACCCGAAACGAAGTCAAAAATGAAGATGCGACGATGATGAAGCAGCAGAAAGGACAGATAAAGAGCAACGACAAAAATAAAAGAAATTAAAGGTAAAAGATACCAAAAAAGGCAATCGAAGTAACCGAAGAGCGGCCGGAATGTGGTCGTGGAATGGGTGGCGTGAAATGGTAGCCACACCAATTTGAAAGGAAATGTGCTGAAAGTGTAAAAGAAATAAAAGAAAATTGTTATGATTACAGTTTGTTGTTGTAGTTGGGTCTCTCGAAATTGCAACTCGAATGGCAGCAGCTGAAGATAAAAAAATGTGTCAATTCGTTTAGCATTTTGTTGTTGGTTTCTAGTGTTGTTATTATTGTTGTTTTTTTTTTTTTTTTGTGTTTATGGACTTTTTTATTTCTGCTTTTCTGCCCGATAAAAAGTATTTTGCATTGAGCGCACTCTAATGATAAGAAGTAAGTGGGCCGCGGCACAGGCAGCGCATACACGAGTATATGTGCATATATCCATATATTTTGCAAATGTATCTACAATTTTTGTATGCTGCATATATTTTAATGCCTGCAGAAGATCTCGCAACGACTGCGTGCCATAAAAATACACTTTAACTGCAGAAGCCTCAACAGCAGCAGGCGTAGATACATCAACGCAGATACGCTGCATGCTCGCGTTTTTCTGCAAACTGCTGCACTTGCATATACAAAATACAACGCAAATTTGTGCAACGGCCGCAAACCGAACTGAAATATTGTCGACACTAATGACGATGATGATGCGCGCTGCCTTTGCTCTTGCTGTTGCTGTTCCTGCTGTTGCTGTTGATGGCGGAGTTGCTTACAATGCAGTTGGGTTAGGGCGAAGAAGTGTAGTGCTTTACGTGAGGAACACTCGGTTTCCTTCGACTCCACTCGTCGTTGCCAGCAATTGGCGTTTGCGATTGCATGTTGCCACCAGCCCCCAGCAGCAACTCACCTCATCATCATCATCATCATCATCATCCTCAACTTCTTGCAACGCATCTGTGTGCCTAAAAATTGTTAGTCTGTTATTGTTGCGCCAACATTTTTCGAAAGTACGTTTCTCTCTTTGTAAAAACGTACTCAAAGATACTTTTTAATTTTTTGTTTTTTTGTGATTGATCTTTGTGGCACGTCATGCGATTTAAACTTGACGCATCTCCTACTCAACAAAACACAACACAGCTCCACGTCATACGATCTGCATAGTCACTTTTGTGTTGGCAATCGAGACAAATTGTTATTTTAGCATTGTATCTGCAGCATTGATTTTCTCAATAGGCGTTAATATTTTTATGTGGGTAAGCAGCCACCGAAAAGGCTTAAGCTCCACACTGATCTTAAGTAAAAAGCAGTACGAAAACAGCATGTACTACTTAGCCAACTACGAAAAGTATTCTTTGCTCCACTACCTCAATTCTCTTTGGTTTTAATCGAAATTATTATTATTATTATGTATATAAATAAATATATAAATATTAAATTTCGTGCCAGATAAGCGTCTATTTATGACTGACTAATCGTTGATCGAATTTCTTAACAACACACAAAGAATTGCAGACTTCTCGAGCCTTATCTCAATTGTATGGCCAGTCAATTGTATGGCCAAACGACAAGCGCAATTATCAATTGAAAAAAGTCTATCAAAACTACTTCCGATCCATTTGAAGTGTAATTCTTTCCTAAAATAGTTGTGTTCGATCCGCCAGCAGACATAGGAAATGTACTGCAATCACTACGAGCCTCTACACTTTAAGTCGCCCAGTAGACCTGACTAATGAGCTACGGGTATTGCCAAGTCAAATGTGGCGCAGTTTAAATCGCGAAAAATACAACAAATCAGATTCTATACAATTTTGAGAATAAAAAGTATACATATATAAGATATACACATATATACAAATTTAGCAAAAAGTCTTGCGTCTCTATGGCAACACGAAATTTACTAATTGTTGCTGGTTAATTGTGGTCTGCGCGTAAGTGAAGTGGATGGATAGACGAATGGAAGTATGAAATTGCATGTTCGTAAGGAGTAGACAAGACTCTATAGATACACGTTCTATTGCATAAACCATCATAAAACCTTATAACCAGCATTTAGATGGTATAACGGTTTATATTCCTGGAAGCGGCTGTGATTTTATTTATAGGTTGGAATGTTTTGAGGGTTTAGAATGTGGCCGAACTACTATACAGCAAATTTCGATCTAGAGAATTAGTCATATTGAATATTCCATTATAATTCCTAGAAGGATGTAAATGCCAGAACCAATCATTGGCTTGAAGACTCAGAGCCCGGAATAACAAACCTTCTAACTTGTGATATTTGTAAGAGAAAGTTGAGGTCGTGTCGAGAGCCGTCAGAAGGAATTAAAAATATTGTAATATTGAATATATTAAAAAGCGTAAGCACCTATTTTATATATTAATACGTATATTAATACGTAAGCACCTTCTAGTGGTTTTTGAATAACGAACTATGCTACAACTGCAAAGCGTAATTTCCTACATGGGACATAGAATTAGTGCACGTAGTTACACAGGTTGAAAAATCCAGCTCGGGTGCGGACGAGGAAGACTGCCTCAAACGAAGCCGAAGAGTCATCTATGTATCTAGAATCCTTTATTTTTAAATTAGCACAAATTCCACGATATAGTGGCGAGCGGAAGGTGTTATTAGCTCACCAAAGCAAAAACGTTTTTGCACTTCATCCTAAGTGAAGAATAGGATTTTATATTGGATGGATTACTCGTTTCACGGTTTCTCTGCGGGCACAAGTTGCGGGTAGCGAGGACGTGCCACTCCTCCACTTTACACAGCAAAATAATTTATTTGATATCGATACCGATACGAATATACGAAGTTAACACAAAGGATGTTATAGTTTGAAAATTCCAGTGCATTTGTTCCAGTATATTTTATTTATTTTTTTGGCTTTCTTTTTTCTCGTTGATTATTGGCATTCCAAGAGCACGGTATGAAGTTCCTACAAATTTTTAAAGCAAAGTAGGAACTCTATACCTCGCTGATGGCAAAACCCGGAAACAGTTTTTTGGCATTTTGTGTTTTTTTGGCCGGAGTTTAAACTGGAACTTCGACTGGAACTCGATTGGACCGAAATTGCATGCACTTACCAATGAGTCCAAAAAGGAATTGGAAATTATGAGAACTCACAAACAACAAGTCCTTTATTTTTTAAAGCGAACAAGATGTTGGTTTTGTTTTTATTTATTTAATTATACCAGCAGCAAACACGTTTTGATTTTTTTTTTCCTTTACTGCGGCTCGGTGCCAGTCAATATTTGACGATGTAGAAATCGCGCAGTTTTCGTTTTAGTATTTTTTGAAATCTTTTTTTTTTATTATATTTTTAATTTATTGAACATTTAATAGTTCTCGCACCGATTGCACAAAAGTACACAACCATTTTCGGTGCTGGAAAATCATATTCAATTGCGCTTTTATTTAAATATTTTTTTCTTCATTTTCTTTTTGTAAAGTTAAAAAACATTTTAATAACACTTTGTTTCCCGTTTTTTTATTATTCTTAAAAAAGTAGATATATTTATTTATGATAATTTTTTATATCTTCGTTGCACTTGTTGGCTGCCTATGCGACAAATTTGTTGTGGGACAAAAAGCTTTCCATCAAATAGCAGCAAAGCACACCGATAACAACGAACGACGAAGCACGCGCATGGACTGACTACAACGAAATAAAATAGAAAAAACAATACCCGCGCAACTTCAACAACGAAAAAAACGATACGAACTCAGGCTACGACGACAGTTCAGCAGCAGCGAAAGCAGCGTAGACGCCGCGGCGATCGCTCGCGCAATGCCAACGACAAAACGACAAAATACAAGTTTTTATTGTTGTTGTTGGGTATTTTGCACGACAGAGCGGAGAAACTCCGTTAAAATTGTCTCTGCGCTGTTGCTGCGGCAGTCGAGGACTGGCTCCAGCGAAGTCTTCTATTGCGCGATCAAATAGAAATGCTGAATGCGCTAACTGCGGTACGTGTGCGTTTGGGCGTGTGTGCTGTTTGTTGCGCAAAAAAGCTTGTGCACTGTCACCAAAATTGCGTTGAGGCCAACGGTGCTATCAAAATCGATAATCGCGAGATTATGAACTACAAAAAAAAAGCGAAAAACGCGCGAAGAAAACAATAACGGCGTCACAGCACGTTTGACAAACGTCCACTTGTTCACGTAAACGTTTCGTCTAGACGCGTCTTCGGCGGCGCTATCATTATGCTCGTAATAACAACAGTTTGCGATTTCGACTTCTTTAACTTTTATAACAGCCGAATAGTGCTGCGGGAAAAAGAAGCGAACGAAGGAAGAAATCAGCGAAGGCATAAACGCTACAAGTGCAACTCGCATACACACACAAACACACGAAAACCGATCGTGCTAGAAATTCCAGTTAAGCTGTAAGCGTCGCAACAACCATCGTCTTTGGCCAACTTGTATATTCTCACTCACTCCTACCTTTGCATCGACTAACCGAACGAACAACCTTTCAACACGACCGCCAATTTTTGAATAATACGCCATGTTCAAGAAGCACACGGCAGAGACTTCGTTGCAGCACTGTATTTTCTGGCGCTGACTTAAAGCAACGCCACTTTACTTTTTAACTAACGAAAGTTGCAAATGTTCATATAGCGACATAATACAGTTCAAAGCTGTCAAAGTTCGCTTGCGACATTTCGAGTTGTGTGTTGAGTTTTGGCTTCCTTGCTTTGCTTATGTGGCTGTTGTGGTGGTGAGTTCTGCTTCTACGAACATGTTTGATACAACTTGAGTGAAAGTCTTACTCACTCGCACGCCTGGAATCAAACCCAATGTGAAAAGGGGTTGGCCAATTGAGTTGGTTGTTGAGTGTGTTTGATATGTTTGAGTGTTGTGCAAACATTGTTTTTTGCACTTATTTAAGTCGCATGCGACAAGTTGCATGCGAACATGTTAGTTTAACGTATGAGTTTTTGTCGCTTTGTCGCATCCAATGAATGCGCTTTCGGTTTGCTTTCGTGTGCATGTGTGAATGTAAGAGTTTCGGCGCTGCTAGCGTCAGCGTCCAGTGAAAGCCGATTTTTGTTTGTCTCTTTTTTGGCTCCACTGCTTTTGTTATTGTCGGAGCTTGTTGCAGTGCTGTTTAATTACGCCGTTCGAAGTTTGCTGTCTTTGTCATTTACACTTTTTGTCTTTGTCTTTTACACTGTTGCACTGCGTAGGTGCTGCCGTTATTTTTTTCTCGTACTCTTTAATTAATCTAATGAAAATGATTAATTACAAACGACGCCATGCCGAGCGCGTCCCAAACACAACGAGTTAATTCAAGGCCAAAATCTTTTATTGATGTTGTTTTTACTCGTTTCTTCATGGCACCGTTACGCGCGTAATTTCGGTTATTTTTTGTTCTTTTTCTTCGTATTCATCTTCTTTTTGCCGGTTCGTTGATCTGTTGTTCAACTGTTGTTTTGATTATCAATCGCCCATGGTCGTTGACTATTTTAAAGTGAATGACTGGAGAACGATTTAGCATATACCTAGTCTTCTTCTTCATCGTGATCAATGCCTTACGCCACTAAAATCCTTACATAGGAAACAGTTGTTGACGCTTCACGCTCGCTGCTGTCAACTTTTCGAAACTCCATCTCGCTCACCATCTCCCCCGGCAAACACTATTTCCATCGGTAACAGAAAACGAGCGAACAACGCTTCGTCATAGCGTTGAAGAGTGCCCGCTTTTTTGCTGTCTATCTGCCCCGCTCCTTTTCTTATTGCTTTTGCTGTTGTGTTCTGGGTTTTTTCTGCTGGCTTTTCGATTTGTTGTTATTTTGTTTTAGTGTTGTTTCTTTTCTTCTTCTTTTTTGTTGACTTATTTGTAAACGCGTACGTACGTATCTGCGGTAGCACGCCTCAAGAGTATTTTCACAGATATGTTTGTACTTTATCTAGATACAAACATATGTATGTACTTATGTATCTATGGGGTATACTGCTGACTTTTGTGTACACACATTGGTGTTGTTTTGTTTACCGTGACACGATCAGAGCAACGAATGCCGAATAGAGATGAGGATGACGAAACCACAACAGCAAACAGCAAATGTATGAGTTGAGATATACGAGCACATATGTACATACGTATGCATGTACATATGGCCATATCAAGCTAAGAGTAAACAATCTACGTAATTTAAACATATTCGCACGTATATTTGTATCAATATACAAAAAACAACAACAATAGTAATATCAATAAGAGCTACAACAATAACAAGTCAGCGACCACGCACAACTGACAAACAACTAGCAGAACAATAAGAAGAAGAAACAGTCGTTGAAGTAGTGAGTAAGAATTAGGAGAAGCAACCACACATTTCTTACCTTTCATTACCCTTCACATTGTGTGGATAGCATTCTAGTACTATGAACAAGTTTATGACATGAATGTACTGATCAGGTCGACGAGACCCAGTTAGAGCAGAACAAGAATCGGGTTATAGTTCGATCTGGCAGTACTGGGATTTGACAGTGGTCAGCCTGGCAGTACTAGATAGACAGTTGTATTGTTCAACACTAGACTAGACTCTGTCAAATCTGTGTTCGAGTGAACGACGATACCGGACAGAATTATCGAATTATAATTCGTGAAATAAGCCTTTTTAAATTTGTATTCTTTGTTTCGAACAGCTACGTATGTACAATCGTCGGGAGTAAAGAGTATTACCACCTCAACATAGCCGAAGATAACGTTCTTTCTGTTTTATGTTTAACAAAATTTGGCCTGCTCTTTGTTGTTGCCGTTAGCTGCCTCTTCGCGCTGATTAACGGGAGTCGACACTGACGATCGCCGATGATTGTCGCTCATCGAATTGGCGTCGTGTTGTGTGAGAGAGTAGGCACGTGTGAGTGGTTTGGTATTGTAATGCGAGGTGTAGCGGTTTGTTGTATTCAACGAAGCTTGTCAGTTTCACAGGGGGGCGGGAAGCTTAGCAATTCTCATTGGAAACGCGCCAAAATGTGTTAAAATCTGTATGCATGTTCATACATATGTATGTACATTCGTGTGCACATTTTATGTGTCAACGGCCGAAGTCGCTGACTCTCAATTTTCACTCCTTCACTTTACATTGCTTCGCGTCATTGTCTCTTCTTCTTGTGCCTATTAGCATCGACGACACGTGCGTGCGTTCGTTCAATCATGCGTTTGTGTTGTATTTTAATGTTTTTTTTTTTTGTTCACTGTACTCTCCAAATGTTGGAAGTGCACCGCGCCCAATGACCCCAAGCGCAGCCACCTTTCAATTCCAACAACATTGATTTTGCTGTGGAGCTTATTCATCAAAGTGTTTATTGCACTTTGGAGTGATAATTTTTTGTTGCAGGCTTGTGCTGTTCTTATGGTTGTTATTGGTCGCGTCCAGCAGAAGTGTTTGATGACCTTTTTTAATGCTTTTCGCTCATTGTGAATGCCGAATTCACAATTTCGATAAAAATTTTAATGATTGTGATGGAAAATTCATCACAAAAATACTTTGATCACATTTCAGTCAGATGTTTTTCGTTTGTATACAAAGTAATAAAGACACAAAATATAAGGTAAATAATTTGAGTGTTGTTATTAGTTGCTTTGAAAGTGAAATGTAATGATATTTATTTATTTAATTTTTGTTAATATGTATTTATGTTCTTAATATATATATGTATTTGACAGATGAGTTTAATGGAGAATACGTTAATTGTTGGCAAATTATTTAACGCAGAAATGAAGAAGACTATTTGCGAAGTAGCTAAACGTAATTTTACAAATCTAGCATCGCTGCGTTCAGCAGAGATAAATCAGTAATCGATTATTAAGTCAGAGAAAATGATGAGTGATGACTTATGCTGAACGGGCTGCGCCCATTGTTCTCGGTGTCATTGTTTTATTCATCAGCATTTTCGCATGACATACATATGTATGTTTCTTCTGTGTTCTTTTTTGTTTGATTCTTGCTTATTTGAATTTTCTTTTAGAAAATCTGATCTTTTATTATTTTGTTTTGTTTTTATAATTAATATTGACGAAGAAAACACAATAATAAAAATAATTCTGAGCAACAATAAACAAGTAGTAATCTAGTAGTGGTGACTAGCCGGCAATAAAGTAGTATCCTACATCTAAGATTCTTTGAACCTGGAACATAGAGAGTTTCACTGAAGGTTTCTGAGAAACAAGTCAAAGATTCGTGAGGTCTTGGTTGGTTCCAAGTAATGATTAAGTATGGGTCAAGGAAATTGATTAACTAAATTTGAATAACTGTTGTGTCCTTCTTATAATACAACCTCACTTTTACTGCGCTAATGATGAAGAGGGCTAATTGAAATACAATGAAACTGATTCTGGGAAAATGTTTTAATGGCGATCCTAAGAGCGCCATCTCTCGGATAATCCAAGGACTATTGATCGACCCACGTATAACGGAATTAGTATGCTAAGCTTTTTAGGTAAGAACCAGGGATACAAAAACAAGATTTGAGGAACCGTTCTTAAAACAGCTACTTGCCTAAGGTGGTCGCTTCTAATCTAAGAATTTCTTACTTAACTGCATGAGATTTGGATTAAATTATTGGATTTTTTTTTTTAATACTTTTTTAATGTAATAAAAGCCATTGGAAAAACTGCTTTGTTAAAAGGTTGATTCCAAAGCACACTTTGTGACATTAGAATAAAAGCTGGTCGCACTTTGAGAATGACGCATTTAAACACAATGAATACGTGAGCAATACAATGACGATGATGATGACGACGACGATGATGATGTTCCCATATTCTGACGTGAAGATCCAATGACATTTTCTTTATGAAAAACGGAAAGACGATAACTGTTTCTTTGAGGTGTGCAAAAGAGAGAATTCAAGGTCTCCAAGCACAAAGTGAATGTGAAGTCGAGAAATAAAAACAACAAAAAATAAATGAAAATAATAAAAAAATGTACTAAGATAAAACAACAACAACAACAAAGAAGTAATAATAAATGAATAAAAAAATCGACAATAAAGCATTACTCATAGCCGCGACACGTTTGAATGGGCGAATGGGCCGAAGTATAATACGTACATAAATATATATGTATCTGCAATAATTATTCACGTCATTTCAAATGTAATGATGGCAAAGTACGAAAAAATTTGAATGCATAATTGACAGTTCATTATTGAAGTGTTCGTTTGTTCTTCTACTTGTTGCTGTTGTTCATGTTGTTGTTGTTGACTTCTTTTTACTTTGTTTGTCGCTTTGTGAGCGATGGACATTTAAATGGTATTAAGTATTATAGTTTGTTGTGTGTCTGTCCGCCTATCCGACTGCCTGTCTATTTGGCCACTTGTCTTTCCGCCTGTGTTAAGTGATTTTTAATGCCAACATTGACAACAATAGCAATAGCAACAACAATAACAACAGAAATCGCACAAATGCCCAAAAAATGAGTATGAGATACAAAGACGCAATCATCACACAGCTTCCTAGAAAAAAGAAAAAATAGTTGGCATCAACAATGAAAAACAAATAAAATACAATTAAAATAATCAACCAGTGGCATTCGAATAAAGCATTTTCTGCAACGAAGATTTTTAATTTGATACGAGCAGCTTAGAACGGCGCACTGGCTGCGGTGCGGCGGTGGGTGCCACTGGTTGTAGCTGAGGTCTAGCTTGCGCGAGTATCTATCATTAAACGAGTAAAGGAAGCATTTAAAATGAATGACAGACATGGAACAGGAAGCTCAAAATGACTTTGAATCTTAATAAACTTGCTTGCTTTGTATCTGTCTTTTTTGCCTTTGTGCCTTTTTGTCTTTTTGTAGTTACGAGTGTTTTCGCTAGTGTGATTATTTGCAAGTGTACTGAAGACTACAACAAGTAATACATGAAGAGTAAGAAATAAACAAAACACGAAACACGAAACACGTTGCAACAAGTAGCGAATAAAATGTGAATGTCATAACTGAGTGGCGTAGCAAAAGGCCACATCTGAAGTGAGAATCGCCTCGTGAACAAAAGATACTTCTTCGTTTTTGCTTTCAGTTTCTGTTTATGTTTATGTTTCTGTTCCTGACGACAGCAACTTTTCCTTTACATATTATATTCTTCTGCATGAGTGTTTATTAATCCCAGTTGCAAGTTCACACACACATACACACAGATTCTGTGCCTGCAAAAGTTTTGTATCTGCATCTGTAGCTGGGTGCTGGTGCGTTTTTTGTGGGAAAGTTTGCGTTAAACGAGTTCGCTTTTGTTTGTGTACTTTTTGTTTGGTAAGCTTTTATTTTGTCAACCTCTTCATCGTCTTTTTTCCGTTGAACTTTTCTTGCAAAAACTTCTTAAAACTGTTTAAAAGCAGCAACAACTTCAAGAACAATACGATCGTAAAATAATAACAACCTGTTTGAGTCACCTCATTTGTTGTTGTAATCATTGGTGCCGCTTGTTTCGAAAATTACCAATAAGTCTCGTTACACATATACACATATCGGCATATAGACAGATGTGAGGTGTGCGCCACTGCAAGGAAAGAGACAATTTGTTAATTTTAAGTTAGTTAAGAATTTCTTTTTGAGACTAAAAAATTGTTATCATCGCTGAATTCAAACGGCAAAGGTACAGTCGAACTTCCCCGTAATGAAGTTCTATATAACGAAACTCCCTCTATTACGAATTGATTTAAAGTACACAACTTTTTCGAGTACGCATCATTTCAAGTGTACATCACAACCAAAAAGTAACGTTGTTTCTATGCATGTGAATATTCGATTGCCACTTAACAGCGCCTAATGTTATAGTACCATACATTTTCCTGGAAACCCATTAAAAGTGGCAGAAGGTAGTTGAAAGGAGAGTGATTACATCATTGATTTGAATTAAATGAGAGAATATTTAGATACCTTGTAAGCGGCTTAGATGAATCTTGTTGAATATACGATAAAGAATTGTATCGTATGATCTCTCCCTCACTTTTTCCTGTGATCTAACCATTCGAAAGTGTCACATCTTCTTCTACTTAAGTTCAGTTTTCTGATGTCTTATTATACGGAACCTCACTCCTCCGAGGTCAGAGTTTACTGTAATTTGGTATTTCTGTGGTCTCTGCACTGCAGGCTTTTACTGTTCTAGTGTCAGGTCCTAAGTTTTCACTCTTCCGTGATCTAACCTTTCTATGGTCTTCACTTTCTGTAGGCACTGTGCTATTTGATCTCGATTTATTCTCTTTTCGGTAACTTACTTGTCTATGAGATCCTTTTTTCTGGCTTTAGTCTGGATTTATGTTTTACGATTTATCTTTTTGGAATCTAATTTTCCATTATTAGTTTGTATATTTTGAATTTTATAAATTCCCCATACTTTCAATTTGTCTAGTCACGATCTGATTATTTCAGCTGTCAATACGATTTACTACTCAGGCTTTACAGGTGACACAGTAACAGTAACACAACTCAGTTTCAATTAGACGCTATCAGTTTCAATCGATTTTTGATTTGTTAAATTTTTTAAAGCGGATAACATAATGTAATAATATATTAAAACATTATTTTAAAGGATGTACGAGCCGCCTTGACTAAGGTGTGGGCTTTTATCGCTGTGAATTCAGATTGTGAACCTAACAAGGGGGGGTCTTTAACAAAGTTATCTATTTGCATACAAAAACATATCTAAATTATGTTAAAAAATTCTCTAAATTTTTTGCAGATTTTTTAATAAATTTTTTGAAAATTTTTTCGACTCGTTTCGTTGTTTGTTTTAATAAATTGTTTTTCAAGTGTTCAAAAGACCAGCTGAAAAATGAGGAACACAGAAAGTAAATGACAACTAAATACGAACAAGTGTTCGGCATGTAGTGTATCTGTTGCCACCCACCAGCAAACGTCAGCGCGCAAGCCTCACACCCCACAAACCACCAGGGCAACGCTGATCAAGCCAAGTTTTTTAATATTTTTTTATTTGTGTTGTTGCTGGTTTTGTTTTTGTTTGCTCTGCTCTTTCTTGGCCTAGTGTCAATTTTATTAAATGTGTCAAACGAACAACGCAACCGACAACAACAACAAGTGTAGCGAAGCCTATTAATATTCGACACTCGGTGGGATAAAAAAATGCCTTGTCATTTCGAGTGAGCGAGAAAAAACGCGATCGAAGTAAGCAATTTTCATGTATCTAGATACACAGCGAACGCATTTTTCCATGTCACGCCGCGCGTTTACGTTTAGCAGCACAGCATATCAGCAGAATTGTAGTTTTTTTTCTTGTTTTTTTGCTTTCAGTTTCTGACTTTGAGGAAATGTGCCAACACCACTCTACATGAGACTTGTTTGTCGTTGCTGTCGTAATTCGAGTAGATTTTTTCATTTAATCTAAATTAATGAAGTCGTGTCGATTAAACTCGTTCACGTAGTTCGACTTAAAAAGTCTACATTGACTAGTAGACATTCGACTAGTGTTGCCTGCCACAAAAAAAAAAAAAATCGGCCGAAAATAAAATTCAAATTTGGTCACATTAAAGATGTGGCGTCCCTTCAAGCTGCTTCCCGCAAAAGGTGAAAACTTTTATTTATGGCTTCACTTCAGCAAACACCTTTTTCATCATTGATGCTCGCGCCAACTTTTTCGAATTAAATACTCCAAGTTAATCATATAAATCTTGTTGTTGCTGTTGTTGTTGTTGTGGTCTATCATAAAGAAAAAATAAATAAAAATGAAGGAAACAGAGTCCGAAAAAGCTACACCTTTGACAGTATTCAGATTTATTGCGCCAATCCAAAAGAACGCTCAGATGAGCCCAACAAAAGAAAGAAACAGAGCCAGAACCAGATCCAGAACCACAACCAAAATTCAACTGGAAGCATAAAATAATTTTTAATGTTTAATAAAATTGTATCTTAAAATATTTCCGCAATAAAACTTAACTCATTTCCAAATTCATACATCAACAGCTCTTCGAGATAAATGAGCGTGGAGTATGGGAACAGATACTTTCTATGAAATGTTATGAAATTTTTATTTGGTTTCATATACAGTTAGCTCATTTGTTTGTTCACGCCTTTATGGAAATGTGTCTCAAAATGATCTCGTGAAAGCGCATATAAAAGGAGAACTGGGAGAAACTTTCTAAAAAGTCATATTTTCTTAGCGCGCCGTCCAATAAATCTTCGGCTCGCGTAGGTGCAGCCATAATATTTTTCGTGAGTAGTCATTTTAAAGGAAAACGCCCAGTTGAAAAAAAAAGAATCATTTAATTTTTGTATTTTTTATTACTTCTATGCTCCGCCGAGAGATGGCAGGTTTTTGTATTATTTTATAGTCTTTGTGGTTCAGTTCGTAGTTTGTTCGTTGCTCGGTAACGCTTCTAATGAATAAGACATGAATTTCTAATGAAATGGTTCATAAATCAGCTCAACGCGCACGGATTGAATATCAGCTCTGCGGTCATTTCGGACCTACGCACTACGCTTTTTTGGGTTGTTTCGACGCACTCAATTCAGAGTGTGTGGTAAAGGCTTAAAGCTACTCAGCTCATTTTATCGTATTTTAGCGTTATATAAAATCTGAAGAAACGTGCACTCATGTTAATCCAATAGGTCACGCCACAATACGTTTTCATGGATGTTAGTTTTGCGGAAAATATCACAAGAAAATACAACAGCGTAAAGAAGATTATAACTACTCTATAATGCGCAAGAGAGTGATGTCTATAAGTCACCGGATCATCGAATATTATTAATCAATAATGGTTTTAATAAAAATCCGGAAAGTATACTTTATACTTTATAGATTACTAGCAAGGGCTCCGGCGTTGATCGGGATTTGAAACACACTAAATTAATTGTATCGTTTTGAATGCACCGAAGACATGATTACCACCAATATCACACCAAACTTTCAATTTGAGTTAAACTTTATTTTTTATTTTTCTTTGACAGACTTTCTATTTCGAATTTGACATACATACAACAGCAAACTGATGAAACAATATTGATATTTTCATACTCATATAATTTTATACAACTAAATTGTGTGGAATTTCCCGACCTCCCCGATAGACTATCGCATCAAACTTCACATACAAACATTTTCCATGATGACATCGAATTTTCATGGTGTTCGATCTAACGGCTTCATGCAGACAGACAAACAACCATTTATATATATATGGATACAATGTGGGAAACTTAGTCAGGATGGAGCTATATTTTAGAGATCTTTGGCAGTAAACATTTGTGTATAATTTGCAACGGGAATCTTGAGTTCATAGTCCAGAGTGGGATCAGTTATGCTTTCAAATAGAAGTTATGCTTTCAACAACAAGGAAGAATCAAGAACAATTGTCCTTTATTATAATCCTGACTCTCATAGACAGGAAACTGCGAACCACTCTGAGCTGTTTCATGGTCTCATGTTATATATAGGTTAGTTTAGAAGTCTCGAATAGGATAACATAAGTTGGGCGATTATCCTTTCCATGTTGTACCTTACAGCTTCTTCGACACTGATTGAAATTATGCATACGGATTGGGTCGTTCAATAGTTTTTTAATTATATTTCAATTGCCTCCAGCTCAGCTCGTATAAAAAGCTTCATAGACCTTAAAAGTTCTGTTAAGTTCTGTATGTACAGCCTTAGGGTGCAATGAAGTATTACTAACCGAACCAGCTGCAATTCTTTTATATTTATAACCAGATATTACATCAGCGCTTTTTGAGGTGCACATGCCATAGCCCATTGTTCAGCGTCTAATCAAAGGAAACTTGTGCCTATTTTGACGGATGACGTGCCCACAAAGATTTCAATTACTTTTTAATTTCTCATTAAGAATTTTAGACATTAACAAGAACAACAACAACTTTCGACTGATAAGATTGTCGCGAAGGCGTAGAAGTCTTAGGACTGGAACAAAATGTTTGTTTAACAAATTTACTGAAAAAATTAAATTCGCAATGTAAATTTGAGTCTTCTTGTTGTTGTTGTGTTGTGCTGTGTTGTGTTGTGTCGTTGTTCTTGGATGTCAATGCCGGTCAAGTCATATTTGACTTGTACAGACATATATGCTGACATAGTCAAATGCGAATGCGTCATCTGTTTAAAAATAGAATTCCCAACTGTTTCATCATCATCATCATCATCATTGTCATCATTATGATCAACACCAAAGCCGAGTAACGCAACACTTTAAGTGGCACAATTAAATCAACTGCTGAGGCGACGTGATCTGACGTGATGTGAGGGTGACTGATGACGATGACAGCACCGACAATGACGCTGAGATAAGAAGGCGGGCAACATTCGTCCACTAGAGTTGAGTTGTGTTGAACTGAATTGGCTTGGGCTGGCTTGGCTTGTATAATGGAGGTACATACATTTTGCTGCCACCCAGACAATCTTCAAACAAAGCGGCTTAGAACGTTAAGAACTATGTCAACATGTTATCCTGCGAGTGCAAGGAACTCACTACCGCAAATACACCTCCCTACAGCGCTGTGAGAGTCAAAAGGGGGCAAACAATTCATAAGTCAAGCAGTCAAGTGGTGTGCCAGCGTGTGTTTGTGTGTGTCTGTGAGAGGGTGTGTGCCTATAAAATGTGTGGGTGACGCCTACAAATGCTGACTGGGTAGACAAACATGGACGACGGGGCACTTAGAGACGCACAGATGCAACCACAAAAACTACTTACGCGACCGTATATGTGTGACTGCGTGTGTCTGCTTGTGTTTGCGTCTGTGTACTTACATACACATACATATATGACTAATAACGCATATCCTTCGCTTATCCTAACCACTTACGACGACGTCAGGGAGTGCTGAGCTGGCAGTAGCCGCGTACAAACACACAAAGATACTTGGATACAATTGTATGTATGAGTGTGTGTGTATGGGTCGGGCATTGAAGCATTATAAAAAATGCATGAAAAAGGACGGAGAAAAAAAATCGTTGGAAACACAAATGGAAAAAAGGTAACATTATTGACTTCTCGCACACCAAAAAAAAAATGAAGAAAAAAACGGAAACAAGGAAGCGGAAGAAATACGCCATTCAAGGGTGGTTTTCTCACATGCCAGTATCCTTTTACCATTTTTATTTTATTTTTTTTTTTAATATTTTTAATTTTTTTAATTTTTTTATTTTTGCGTTGCAGCTCGTCCTCGTTATTGCTTTTGGCTTACTCTCGTTCGCGCGCTCAGAGCCACAGCTTTGTGTTGGAATGCTCACTTTGCATGTCATCGATTCTCTGAAGTTGTGTGCCCTTTTCATCTGTTTTTTATCGCTATTTTTTATGCCATTTTTTGTCTTTTTGTTCAAGCATCGACAACGGTTTCGATTTTAGACGGCTGCATATCCTTTTCTCATATCCCTGTTTTCCTGTGCGCGTTCAGACTTTGCGTTACGCACTCAAATTTTTTGTTTTTCACCTTTCTGCTTCTGTGCGTTCGTTGTGCCTTTCACAGGCACCCATTACATCTATTCGTCCGTCCATCTGTCCGTACTTCAGTCTATTCGTCAGTTAGGCCCTTCGATTGGTTAGCATTTTTACTCGTTTTGCCGCTTTGCATTGTGCGCGTTGCGTGCCTGTTTAACATTCAGTTCGTGTTTTTTCGTAAACGTCTAATGAAAATGATTTATGTCTAATTTCAACTGAATTGGTTAGCTGTTTATTGCTGGTGTTGGCAGTGTTGTTGTTGTTGTCATTGGTTATATGTACTATGATTATGCCATGAATGTGGGTAGTTTTACTTCTCGACTTTACTTAACTTGGCCATAAGCTACCTGCGCAAATGTGTCGGAAGTGGTTCGCCCGTTTTCAAAGTGTTGATTTTTTCTGGGAAGACAAGGAGCTAGCTGCGTAGAATTGGAGGCTCAGGCCTCCCATAACAAGCCTATTTTTAGCCGCTCCACAAGGAAGGGATTGATAAATCAAATTGATTCTGCCGAAAGTGCCCAGATGTCACGAGTTAAGCTCGGGCAACTGTCAACATCAATGACGAAGATAAGTACTGTCGAACTTGTCTATATCGACCTTCTATACAGCGAAGCTCTCCCTATTACGAATTGGTTTCAAGTACACAGCTTCTTCGAGTACACATTTTTTCAAGTACACATCATTTCTGTATAACGAAGTTTCTATAAAACGAAGTTAATTTTTCGGTCCCGTGAGGATTCGATATAGGGAAGTTTGACTGTATACACAGATCCAAGCTCAGGCGCTGCATTTGTTGCATTAAGAAGAGTCTTAACTACGATTGCTAGGAACTACTCAAACCGAATGAAACCATCAAATAAAGAGTAGTCCTGCCACGCCCGTTTTATTCTCCAAATATTCACCAATCAGCGATCTCGGTGATTATAACTTTTTGCATTCAATGACTTCGGGCTTGTCTGAGGTTAAGCCACTTTTTACGATGACGTGGTATTTGTCTCCTGTTCAAAAAATATCAAAAAGTAGTGGCTAGCCATTGCTAGCCTAGTATTGTCCATTGACAATATTTCTAATACAGTCAAACCTTTCACCCTGATCACCATCACATGTTGATCACTCGCCTAAGTTGACCGCTTTTCGATGGAACCAGACTTTTAG
Source organism: Cacoxenus indagator (assembly GCA_035041755.1). Classification (NCBI taxonomy): domain Eukaryota; kingdom Metazoa; phylum Arthropoda; class Insecta; order Diptera; family Drosophilidae; genus Cacoxenus; species Cacoxenus indagator. The sequence goes on along the minus strand of JAWNKX010000018.1, from coordinate 374,120 downwards.
TATAAAGTTCAATTTTAGTCTGTATAAGTTGAACCTGCAGAACCTATAAGTTGACCACTTTTTCGTTGGGATTTTTAAATTATTCAGTGCAATGTAAGTTGACCATATACGAAATTCGCCGCCACCTGGCGGAGAAAAACGAAACTAGCAGTAACTTAAAGTAGATCTCGAGAATGTTGATGTTCATTGGACTGCAAAAGCGTGAAGTTCTTCTTATTTTTAATAACACCACAAGTCATAAAGAGGATAAAAAACTCAGCAATATCCCATAATTATTACTACCACCAAATCTTACTTACATCTTCTCAAGTTCAGCCCCTGGACCAAGTAATAATATAAAATATAAAACTAACATCATGTTCAACCATTTAATCTCTGAAATAGACGCAAGCGATTCACAGATGTTAGCCAAAAAGGTAGACTGCAATCTGATACAACTGATGAACAATTCGACAATAATTTGCGCAAAATTGAATGTGAAATTGTGCGCAAGGACGTTGGCGACAGTATCGGCAAATTTTTGGATGCCATTTTAACGAATGCCTTAAATTTAACCGCAGGATTGAACACCAACTCTTCTGACGAATGTAGCTCATGTGGAGGAATCATCAATGATCCCAAAAAAAGCTCTTAACAATGTAAAAAGACTTATCAAATATATCTGCGGGCATGTACCAGGTTCAGATGGTTTTCTATGTCATTCTTATTTTTAAATTGGGCTTTGATTAATTCCAACTCCAAATATTTTGCCATTAGATAGCTGTATTATCTTCACTCCACTTGAGATTGAATTTCAGTAAGAACAGAGTTCGGGTGAAGAACTAGACGAACCAGTCATCAATTCATTCTAAACCTAAGTAGTCAGATAATTCTAGTTAGTATACTTAGTCGACTCAGCTCATCGGGTTTCTGATATCCACAAGTTAATTTATGATGATTTCATATAAAAGTCATTAATCAGCACAAGGTCCTTGCCGCATTTAATAGACATGGGCGGCATTTGTTTATTTCATTAAATTAAAATAATCTAATTTTTATTTATTTATTTATTATTTTTTTATCATATTATACATCCACATACGCTTTGTTACTACGTTGCAATAGTTCTTTTGTATTTTCTTAATTTTATTTATTTATTATTTATTAATTTTTTTTTGTGCCTCGACTACGCACAGCATCGGAACATGGTGCATAGATGAAAGTTTATTTTGCAAAAATGCTAAAAAAAGGAGTACAAACAAACACACGTAAACAGATACATTTTAAAATTAGCTACTGCAACTAGAAGGGCAGGGGTGTTGGTTGTGGATGCAGTTGGTGAGAATGAAGAGAGATGCGGATTGCTTACCAACTCTGCCACTGATCATTGCCTGTTGCGGTCGAGATCTTCATGCGAATTTTACGCCGCAACTAAGATCGACAACAACAACAACAACATTAAGAGCAAGTGGCAAAACTACTGCACCAAAACAACAACAACTAAAATTACAACTGAAAAAACCACTTCATCAGCATTATCAACTTGGTCGGCATGATTATGATGATGATGCGGATGATGATGATTAGAAGCAGCGGCAAGATTATCATTGCCATTGACTACATGCAAGTGGCTCTCATTTTCTTCTTCATCTTCTTCTTCTTCTTCTTCTTAGCATACGAAACGAGTATCTGCAGCTCATGCGTTGTGTGTGCAGATTGGTGAGTGTTTCCTTTAACTTATCTTGTCAGTTGCATCTATGATTTGCTTTCGAGTTTCTTTTTTTTTGCGTAATTTAATTAGTATTCTGTGGCAAGAAATCCGATATTGTTTATGGCTAAGGCTTTTGCAATGACAGTGATTGACAGCAAGTAGTATAATTCGTAGATGCATAGATGCACGCACACGTTATATGTATCTAAGACCGTGAGTGTATGCATCGAGTGGGTGATGAATGTGAGCAAGCGACGAGAGAGTGAGTGACTAGTGAGTGCAGAAGATGAATGCGAACCATGCAAAATATTATTAGAAGAGCATCGCTTCATTTGCATGCACTGCAGCACAGGCACTTAGTGCATTTTTGCTGCTGCTGTTGATGATGATGACTTTGATGAGTTGCAAACCAGCACAAATGAGTGCACATCAAGCAAAATATACTAATGTCATATAGTTGATTTACATTTCTAAGCATAGGGAGTTACAGTATCTTCAATATTTTATCCGAACGCGTTGAAAAGATGCACAGAAATCGAATGGGGACAAGCCTAATGATTGCCAGAGAAGAATGACTTATGCACAAATGAACGATAATGATGATGACGAAGAATGCTATCCTATCAAAATGTGATCATTAAGCGGCAGCAAATGTGCCCGCTGTGCATGTCTAATACAAATTACCAACAATGAATGAACAATGGCAATTACAAGAACACCAACAACAGTGGCAACAACAACAACAACAACAACAACAACGTCAATAAGAACTATGCCATTAAATGCACTCTTAGCTAAATTAATAAACCAGCAACAAACCAGCAGCACACGAAGCACATCGCACACCAATACAGTATACGAGTTAGACACACCCCGTCATAAAGCCATTGAGAGGCGCAACATATTCTCTCACATATGAATGCCGACAACGACTAATGACACAACATTTCATTAAAAATAATTTTACTAAATATTTGACATATTATCTTTCAGTACTTTGGCATACGAAATGAAAAGCGCGCGTACACACACACACACTCAGCGCAACTTTGCTACAAAAAACAAAATGTGAGCATTTGTTGTGCACTTTGTTGTCGCGCATGTTTTCCAACTTGCAACTTGTTGTTGTTGCTGTTTGCTGTTTGCTGTTTGCTGTTCATTTGTGTTGTCCACTTTTATCAGTTGTATCTGTAAAAATGCTTTTAATTTCCTATCGGTATCTCACAATCACATTTAATTATGGTGCTTGAAATCTAGTTAGTCGCACATTTAGCCATTTAAACACACAAAAACGCCTTTTTTGCGTTGTTGTTGCTGTTTTTTTTTTTTATTCCCATTTCAATCGCTGCATTCGCTGTTCGCTTCAAGTGCTATTGGAACTTGCAGATAATGTATCTGTTGTCAGATTAGTTTAAGTGCGATTGCAGATATGCTCGTCAATTGGAGTGTATATATATATATATATATATATATATATATATATAGATATGTGTGTGTGTTCTAAGATAATCTTAAGCAGCGGCCAATAAATTTGAATTATCTGTGGTAATCTCTAGTAATTAACACTTACCTCAGAATGAAATATACGGAAAATTGACAGTTGCCCTCGGTTGTTGCCTGAAAAGACAAGAGACAAAGTTAGTGAAAGGTTGAATTGAATTAGAAAAAAGAAGTACTAAGAAGAACAATTATCTGCTTTGTAGTAGTCGTACAATTGGAAATTGAACCAAGGACTCGAATGAAATGTAAATGATCCGCTGGATTCTTGAAATGTTCAGCGATAATCTCTTTGGAAATATAATTTCCGCGCCATACATCAAGAAATATAAAAGTATGAGTATTAGAGTGCAAGTATTATCTATGTATATAAAATTCGTATCTATGTTAATACGTACACAGAGTAGGCACATTCAAATATTATTGCTTCTTCTGAATTGTTTCAAAGTAAAGGCAGTCTGTTTTTGACACAAATTGTAAGTAATTTACGCCCCTTTTGTTTACCAACTTCAAATTAGTTGCTCTGTTATAGCCCACTCCCTCACGCAGTATTAAATGCGGATAACACACATTTTTTCCTAAGAATATTAACAAATACACAAGCGTTCATTGAAGGCAAAACAAGGTTTGTCTAGTCCAACTAGTATTTGAATAAAGTAGTAGACTTGGATTTGACCTATGAGATCCGGTCGGTTCGAACATATGCACTATGTTGTATTAGTATTGGCCTGTTCAAGAACGTGAACCCCAAAATCATTTCTCGAAGAAGAGAAGTAATAATAAGAGATGTAATATTTTTTAGTTCATAATAAGAGGAAAAATAAGTAAATGAAACCATAGATCCTTTTTGCTATCCATAATACATAATTAGCTTTAAAGTTGCAGAGCTGTGCAATATTTGTGCTTCTGAAGAATTCGGTATTCCTAGAAAAAATCTAATAGTTTATATCCACATGCCCAAAACAGGACAAGCTCAACCAGCGAAGATTTCTCTGGAATGGTGCCATGGACTTTCGTTAGCTTTAGTTCTATTAAGATCATGTCTTAGCAAAGTCTAGTGTTATATTATATATATCGTCAAATATTTCTAACGCCCGTCATATCAAGTTTAAAGTCCTAAAACCATCGCTGCTATTTTTCCGGCGATTTCCTCACCAGGCAATGCCAAAAGGTGGCTTTGCGGGGTTTGCTGCACCCCCATTGCGATTCAAATTTTTGTCAGAACACAATCAATTTTTATATTTTGTATATTTATATATAATTTTTATTTTTACTCTGTATTTTTTTATTAGTATTTTTCTTTATAATGGTAGGTGCTTGTTGCAAAGGTGCATTATATACCCTCACCCACTTTTAGGTCGGCTTTCCATTATCACTGACTTACTCAGTCTTCCAAGCAAGGCCGCCTTTGTGAATAGGCTTCCCGGCATGCTTCGTATATGAAGAATTTCCACCTAATGCACCACTGAGTAACCGTCTCATGTGGCAACCACACTTAATCGCATTAAACAATCCATTGCAAACACTCAACTCACATTGTGAACTGTACAGTGAGTATTGCTTAAGCTCATTACGATGATTCAATATTTTTTATCACCGTTTCATTAATTGTTGCTTTTATTCTCAGTGTTTATGTACATACATATATTTGCCTTGTAATCCGATTTGTATTATAAGAGTGCTTGAGTTCATTGACAGGTGAGTCTTGATACTTGTTGTCATAAAAGTTGTTATTGTTCCCGTTTTGTGGCTCTTTATCCAACAAAAAAGCACAAAAATGTGATTTCGCAATGTTTTTATTATTGCAATACGCATTTTATTGCTGCGCATTTTGGCATTGCGTTACAAACATAAATAAATAAGATACGAAAAATACGAAACGAAAATATCTTATCTGCATTGTTGAGCACTTTGCGAAAGCAAACGCAAACGACAGAGCGACGGACAGCGGAGTCGCACAACAACGCACTCACTCACTCAGTCAGCCGGTTAGTCATTCAGTCGTTCAGTCATTCAGCCGCTGACTGAAAGATACTTCCTTTATGAATTGTATCTACAGCGCGTAAATTCGCAATTTGCCTTAAGTAAAGGCAAACATTTAAAGTCATTCCATTTGCATATTTCACTTTATATTTCTTTATGTTTATGGGCTTCATCAAAAACTAATAAAAATTCAATTCAATTCGTACTTTTTGCAGGCCTTCAATTTTCCTTGGCTGCACTCATTTTGCGCTCATTGAGAGTTGCCCCAAAAAGGTCCGCCGCAAGAAGCGAGTAGAAATATTTTTTTTGTTTGTTGCCGTTGACGTTGTTTTCTTTGGTTTTCCCTATGTAATTGAAATGCTCGAGTCAAAAAAGAAGATAAATAAAAAGATATAACAATCTGCAACAAGAAGTCGGCGTCAACATGTTGCGCTCGCGTACAATTTGCATAAGTGTTGGAGCGTTCACCGTTGCTGTTGAAGTCGATTAGTTTAGTGCATGAAATGCGTTGGAAAGAAGGAAGTGTAGATTAAAATAACAAACCAATTAAATTAAAAATGCAACCAGTTTAAGCTGAATTCAGTTGAGTTGCACTCAAATCGCTGGCTGAGTGACTGACTTGACTTGACTTGGTTGCTTACATTTTCATAATTTTCTTTATTAACTTTAGAAGTGAAACTTCTAACGGAGCATTGGTAGTAAAAATGTGCAATATTTCAACGCCGAGACTCAGCGTTCTACGACAGAGATGAAAGAAAAATATGTAAGAGTAACAGAGAAGGAATACACCGCAGACGTACAAATTTTGTGTTTGCATTTGTGAGTTGCTTAAAAATGTACAAACGTTACTCTCTCTTGAGCACGCATGGAAGTATTGCGCTCTTCGTTGTGTTCTTTTTGTACATGATGTTCATCATTATGACGCGTCATAGTATCATCGCGTCACCGCGTCATCGCATTATCAGTCTTCGTGTAGCATTCGAGCTTTGAGCCGAAGTTGTGAAAAGAAAACAAAGACATTAGCAGTGTATGTTGTTTTTTAAGAAGTTTCACTTCAACCATGCGTGTACTGCACACATAAATTTTTTTTTAATTAAATTAATTTTTTTTGTTATATTTACATGCACTGACACAAAAGCCATGAGTCACGGTAAAGACAAAAAAGTTGTAAATTTGCAAATTGCTGAACTTTATGAATGCCAGCGGATGCGAAAGGAAGCTGAGCCGAAGCTCATCTGCCAGCTGACAAAACTGCCAAAACTGCTGTTGAGCATTGAGCCCCAACGAGGTCAGTTTGAGTTGAACTGCCCGCCAGCGTTGCACTTGACGATGAACGATCGACCTCCTCTAAACGTGTCTCGGCACCGCAAACTTTTTATATATTTTTTTGTGCAGCATTTGCCGAATTTGGATTCGCATTTCCATTGTTTAACGCAAATGCAAATGCAATTTTTCAATTGACTTCACTCATTGTGAAAGAATCACTTTGCCAAAAGAAGTATCTTGCTGCACACAAGCGCAAACAACAACAACATAAATAAATAAAAAAAAAATACATTCCGGCAATGAAATCCATGTAAGAGTTACTTCACGCACTGAATGATTGACTGACTGACTGACTGAAGGTTCGTCTGTCTATCTGACTAACTGACTGATTGCCAGGCCTATATAGCAGCAATTGGACGATATTCGTAATATTTATGTAATGCGAAGAGATTATGATTTTTTCCGATTGCAATCGAAGTGGTTTCTTGAAGTTGCTCAGTACCTCCATTAAACTGGAGGCCTTCAAAATTGTCTTGTACCACACCATTTGATGAAAGCTTTTTTTTATTCAAATATTCAGTGAATTTACTTCGAATATCTTAACAACACATGCCTGCAACCTTAGGAAGGTTTCTAATACAGTTTCATAATCATTCATTGATTGATTAAGTTATTCTTCATAGGACGCGTCGTGCTATTCTGTGATGTTTCCTCGCCTTAAGCCACACAATTTTTCTGATGAACCTCGAGAATAAATACGTTTTCGTTTCTTAAGAATAGACTCCTTTCTTGTGCAGACATTGTGACGACTGGAGATTAACTGAAAGGTATGTCTGTCTCGTAGAGATTGGGCTAGTTTGACTATCATTAGTATGGAGAAGATTATGCTACTTTGATGTAACTTTATGGAATGGGCCTCACATTTTTGCGATTGGGGAAATATCTGTGAAGCCCGTCTGATAGGCGGAGTATTCTAACTTTTATGTAGAGCTTACATGTGACTACCCCTCTGGAAAATTTTTGGCAATCGCACATCTGCTTCATAGTATATCTCAATTTTGTTGTGCCCAAGTATCCATCTCCCCTGTGCGCAACATTCTTCTTTCAAGTTTTCGAATGTATGTGATGGGAGGTTCTTGACGATTTGGTGATCTATTGTTGTTTATTGTTTTATTGTTTTCTCTTTCTTTTGTGTTGAGAGCTTTTGCCGAAAATTTTGCATAATTTTGCGGGGTTCCGAACTCCGTAATTAACTTGTGCACCAAGCGCAGATTAACAATGAAAACATACTCGTGCACTTATGACTAAATTAGTTAAATTATATTAACTCTGTTTTTTAATTTCCTGTGGCTGGATTTTGCATGCATAATTTTGATATGTTAAAAGCACGACTACGACACCGGTGACTCGAGAGATTGTTGCGTTATCTCTCGAGTCACCGGTGTCGGTTGTATGTGACGGGCATGAAGCGCAGCCAGCAACTAGCAACGCGCAGCCAGCCGCCAGCATAATTGTAATTAATCCAAGCTGTTGCATGTTAATTAGACTTTAACAGTGCAACCGTAACAACAACCACAGCAGCAGCAACAACCTAGGCAATAAACTGTAACAACAACACAACTAAAAAGTATATTTTATCTGTGTTTGCTGTCATAATCGCTAATGGTGATCATAGTCTCGCATATCGTAATGATGATGTTGCAACTGCATTTGGTTGTAATTTATTTCGTTTAGTAGGCTTTGCACGTAACTGTTTTATTTACCGTTCCAAGCGTTCGAAATTAACTAGAAATTATTGGGTAGCTGTTAGATACGCAGCTCGGCCATTGTACCTGGTAGATACCCCATAAATTATTACTGTTTTTACTTAATTAAAATTCACACGTTGAAAGCAACGCGGTTGATTTGATTTTCCGCTTTACCTTTTATTTATTGTATTTTTTAATTTTTCCACTTTTCATTGTTGCTTTTTCATCTTTTATCTGTTATTGCATAATGACGCAATGCGATTTTGAAGGCTTTTTGTGTGTTGGCACAAGCAAAATAAAGCGAAGCACAGCACAGCCTCTATTTTCTTTGTTTTTGTTTAACCTATGAACATTTTGTTGCATTTGCAACCGACAAAAGTCAACATTAACATCAACAGCTCAGCTCAGCTCAGCTCAGCTCATCGCAGCGCATCTTTATCAACAGCGTCATCATCCTCATGCGCTACCATCATGCATCTGTTGCATGCATAATTAGCCGTTGCTGTTGCTGGTTGCCAAGTTTTGTTGTTGTTATTTTCGTTGTTGTTGTTGTTTCGTCAATTTATACTTCGTCTTCTTCTTCTTCTTCTTAGTCGCCTATTATTATTTTAATAAAAGACTTTGAATTAATGCCTTGCTGCATAGCATTTGGCCGAACCGGCACCACATTCTCTCACACATTTTGTAATCGTATATGAAAAACCTCGATTCGTTTGATTAGATCATTAAACGAAAACGAAATCCAAAGAAAATATCGTATAGGTCTTTCTGTGATTTACAGTTTTGCTTTCTTTATGTGACAAGGGACACTTAAATTGCTTAATGACAGAAAGAAACGAAATGGTTCTCCAAATTCCAAGTTGCCTGCTAATCCAGTAGTGCCTCTTACTGCCTCTTAAACCGCTTATTGGGCTTAACATTGAAGCTACATAAATTGATAGGGAAAACATCTGACTACAAAAAACTGACACCACGAATTTTACTGTTTTTTTTTTATTGTTGTTTATTGTTCCATAACATATAATATTTTGGGCGTGCTTAATTGCGGTTTTCACAACTTCTATGTGATCCCAAGATGAAATACATTGCTAGGAACGTCCCTAATATATATAGGTTGAGTTGGGCTGTGGTAATTAATATGAGAACCACAGTAGAGTTCTTTAGGTGTTCAGTAATGCCGGAATGGGAACACTCTCGTGTTACTAAGAACAAATTCCAGGAGTGCGTTCTAACACCAGCACCTTCATCTCCCTTCAAATTGAGCTTGAGCAAACAGTTACCCAGACCTTAAATTCACTGACATGTCTGATGCTTCTGCATTGCGTAAAACATGGTGGGGGGTTTCATGCTATTTGCCTGCGCCCAAGGGACCTATATGGTCTTTCACGTAAACATCGTTCATGAAGGAGGACAACATCGGTCTCAAACGCCTTTTGTAAGGTAACTACGAGTGTACGATTCAATAGGGCTGTTAAGGTTTAAAGATTTCTTTACAGGGGTGGAGTTTGCTGCCTGATGCGTTCTTTACTATAAGACTCGTACTCATGAAACTTCATATCGTATTAATAATACAATTCATTGCAGGAGGCAATCATAAAAGGTACGCCAAACGCATTTCTGTTGATTCTTGTTGTATCGCTTAACTATAGTTTTCAAGAGCCTTTCCAAATCAACCGCAAAGGTGTCTTCTTCAATTCGATTGTCAGTGCCCCGAAGTGCATTCGTTTGCGGTCAAATCGCTCTAACCACATTTCAGAGCACTTTTCAAAATTCTAATGGCGTTCGACACACCTTATTAAATATGAAAATTTGAACAGATACATTCACATTCCTTTCGAGCACACAGAATGTGTTGTCATTACTCGGAATGCTTTCTTCGGATAATTGTTGGTGCCAGTTTTTATGAAAATTATTTTTTTCTCCTGCCTTTTCCTTTATCAAATTATATAACATTTATCATCAATTACCGCCACTGTGTGAGTGCGTGGCTCAAAGTGATCTACTGGCTGTGCACGTTGCTGAGTCGGTGTGCCTGCCTGTTTGCATTGTATCTGACGCACGCAAACCGGACTCAATCGTGGTTCGTGTCACGACAATCCAAAAAAGGAAGAAAGAAAAAAATGTCATGCGAAATTTTTCCATTTTTCTGTGTTTGCCCAACTCGCGCACATTTCCATTTTTACAGCCAACAATGGAATTTTCTCTTGTTTCTTCTCTTCTTCTCTTCTTCTTTCTCTTTCTCTTTTTTTCAATTTTTCATTTCTATAATTATTAACCGCAAAAGCAGTTAGTGTTTAAATAACCGAAAAATTGTTGAAAAATGTATGAATGAATGAATGATGGAGTGTATGTCTATAGCGTGAGTGATCTGTGTGGCAGGGAAGCAAGAATAGCAGCACTCATCAAATGTCACTTGCATGACAGTTGTCTTACATGAGGCGACTTCAGTCATCAGACGAGCGAAAAGGACAGTTAAACATATAAGTGCAGCTGTCTGGTAGGCGGCTGAGGAGGTGAGTAGAAAGTCGCACTGCGCGGCCAACTTGTCGGCTTACATGGTCAAGCCTCGAATACAATCAATATGTGTGTCGGGCAATCGTTTTCTGTCGTTGCTTGACTTGCCCTTCAAATCTGCAGTTTTGCATTACCTCTCCTAATGCAACTTAATTGCTTACTTATTTAAAAGGATCGTCGGTCGGAGAATGGGTTTAGCCTGTGAGCTTAATTAACTATTCGTTGACAAGACGATGACATTTCCTCCCTCCACCGTAGAGCAAGTTGAACTCAGACAATGTTATCGCGCAGATAAAGCTATGAATCTTCACGACTGAACCAGCAAAGATCTTTGAATTGGGCGAAATAACACGGGTTAGCTCGATATATGAATACAGCCTGGCGGTACATACGGTTAATATTATCCAGTTCTAGGATATTGAGACGCAACCTTCGGCTCACAACATCTATAATGCGATAGAACTAGACCAACACTTTTCATATGCTCAATATTTGTTTATTCAAACTGCTTAGTAGCGTGTGAGTACTGGATATCATCATTAGACAGTTTATGAAATCATTCTGTTGACTTGAAGCATCCCTTGCCACACATGTTATCGTCGTTCAGTTTGCAGGAGATTCTGCCTGTTCTCCAAGAATGGACAACATTAAAAATCTAACATAAAAACTGCGTAAACTAGTCGAATTCGAATTTCTTTCAGTGTACCAGTATATTATCGCATGCACACTTCCCTCGAATTTGACTTTTGTCTTTCGATGTCGTTTTCGAATCGGAGAATGCGTGCAATTTCATTTGACTGCATTTCATATCGGACAAAGTTGTCAATTGCATATGTCGCTGACCATTCCATAGCAACTGCATATCGAGGTTGTTGTCATTATTGTCGTTATTGTTGTTGCTGGGCCAACCCTTTTTCACAACTTTTCACAATTGTCACAAAGAGTGACTTTTCAATTTGATTAAATTGGGGTTTGTACATTTTTCTCTTTTTGTTTAGTTCGTCAACCTGCCGTCATGCAAACTTGTCATAGTCTAAAACATACGTCCATACACACACCCAAATACAACTAGATACGAGTACGAGATACAAGTGGGCGCGCATGTGTGTATCTGTGTGAACGCGCGCGCAAAAAAAAAGATGTAGAAAGAAATAAAAAACCACATGCTAAACGAATGTTGACAAACAATTATTATTTTATTATTTGTTTGATTGCTAGTCTCTCCGTTTGCCTTTCTGTCTCTCTGTCTGTCTGATTGTCTTTCACTCACTCATTCACTAGCTCATTTTATCAGTCAGTCACTTGCCAGCCTGACTGACTGGCTGTCTGTCTAATTGTGTTAGTGCGACATATTTTAGAAAAATCGTTCCTTCTTTAAAATTGTTTGAGCCTCTGACGGAGTTCTTCCATGGCCTTCCATGGCTTGTGAATCTAGTCGTTTGACTATCTGTCAGTCTGTCGGCATGTTCCACTGTAGTTTGTTTGTCAAACTGCTTTGTACATTTATTCGTTGTTTGATTATTTTATTGTAGTTTTTTCATTGTATTTCTTTTTGTTTAATTTATTTTTTTTTGATTGTTTAAGCAAATTTTCACATGCAAAAAAATGAGTAAAAAGGCAAAGAAAAAAACAAAACAAACAAAAAAACGTAAAACATGCAAACACCAAAATGACAGTTAAATCAACAAACAATAAAAAAAAAACCGTGAAACTGACAACAGCAACAGCAACACGAGCTTATTAAATGTATCGCATATCTGTTGCCAACACTAATTGAAGAAGCCAAATGAAATTTGAACATTTTTCTAATTGGCATTTATGATGTCATGCGGAAAGTTAAGTTTCTCTTCTTATTTTATTTTATTTTTTCTGTTTGTTTGTTGTTTGTTTATTTTGAAGTTGTTCACTTTTTCTTGTTGTTCTGTTTTTGGGGAAAACCGCATGTTTTTGGCGCTTAACAACGCCCAAATTATACTGTCGCTCACTGCTTCATCCTGTTACAATGTTGAAGACTTAAAACTGCCAGACTTGCGGTTCTTTTAACCACACACTCATGCACATGCACAAATACACAGACACACAACACATACGTACACACACATACACTGCTTTACTTATTGTCGTCACTTGTAACCAGTCTCAGCCTGTTTAAGCTGCTTGCAACCAAATAAAAATTCTAAGAATCTGAATTCCAAAAAAAGAACTTTAATTTTTTGAAAAAATAAAATGAAATTATTAAACTAACACACACACACACACACGCACAGAAGAGAAGGTCTAAGCTAAGAAAAATAATAACAGGAACAACAACAATGATAAAAGGACAAAGTGAAAACTTCACCAAAAACGTTCAACTGAAATTTATACGAAAATCCTCAACTGCTTCGTGGCAGCGGCAAAGGCATCGGCAGCGGCGTCGGCCTCATCTCCATTTCCAATTGAAGCGCGTAATTTGAGACGGGTCCAAAAAACCAAGCTGTAGTAGTAGTAGTAGTAGTAGTAGTAGTAGTAGTAGTAGTAGTAGAAGTGGAAGAAGCACAAATAACTACCTAAAAACGGGACCTGATGCAGTTGTATCTCATGTTATGCAGGCAAGGCTTAGTCATACTTTGTTGCTGTTGCTGTTGTTGTTGCTGCTGTTGTTTTTGTAGTTTTCGTCGTCATTTATTCGTCTTTTCATGGTCAATATTATTTTTCAAGCGATTTTTCAACATTGTCCATTTGAACGAACCGAACCGAACCGAACTGAACTGAACCAAACCCAACTGAACTGAATCCAATTGAGTCAGTTGATCACCAAACATGGTCTCCTTCTTATATTCCTTCCATCGCATGTAGGTATTTACTTACATTTGTCCATTGTGGATACTCAAGTATCTTTTGCAAGCGTTTTTGGCTCGCAACCATGTCTGGTGAATAATGCCGTTCCCTCTGGCGTTCTTTGCATCAATGCGCTCGTGACAAGTCGAAACAACAAAATAAAAAGATAGAACAAGTAGTAATTATTTCAACAATAATGAGAATAACAACAACAAGAACTACAACAACAAAAACAAAAACAACACTCACAATAAGGGAGTGTACCTGAGTGCTGAAAGCGATTGCAACTGAGCTGAAAAAGTGGGTACTTTAATAGGTGTGCTAAGGCGAATAAAGTCTGGAAGCTTGGACAAGACCTGTGAACAGAAAAAGGTAGCGAATTTATTTTTCCATCTAATATTATTTTACCTACACATACTCTGCCAATAGTTCACAGCATTATAGTATTAGGAGTGGAGGAGTTTACAAAAGTTGGCGTAACTAGCATTAAGTCGCATCCAACCATCTGGCCACTATATTCGTGTTAAGGTGTCATGATTCTGTCTGAAAATCAGTATGTGTCATTTTGTTGAAGTGTAAACAAAAAACTTTTTTTATGCTCTAACAATGTCAACCTTTTGCCGGAAGCTCCCGTCTTTTGCTTTGCAGATGACAGACATCGGAATAATACTCAACAAAATCAACAAAAACATGTAAGCTCGGAGTGATCTACTTTGATCTAATCCAGCCTAACGAAACCATCTCTGGGAATTGTTACCAAGAACAATTGATGCAATTGAGGCGAGCATTGAACCTCAAGCCAATATGCCAAAGACATAACAAAGTGGAAGTCAAAGAAACTTTGTAGACGTTCCAATAGGATAGTCCTGCCGCACCTGCAGTAATACATACATAATATACACAAACAATTTTATAGTTCAAATCACGCCACTTGCTCCGCACTGGCAAGTGGTTGGGGTTCGGAGAACAAAGCGAAAGTTCCTCTTATGCCTCTTTCCTCTTTCCCAACCACGAGCGGTGATGTGCAATGAGATGGTCTTAAGACGTAAACCAATACAAGGGATTTTAGTATTTCTCCCTTTCTCCCTGGCTTTCATAAAAAGCAGATGGTCTAATCGACTAAAAAAAGATCACAATTGATTTTATTGATCTACGTGTACTTTATTGTATTTATTTAAGACTGTTCGACTTAGGCTCCACTTGGTCGATGATATCGCAATTGTGATATAGAGTATAATAAAATAGAGTAGGCAGTAAGTAAGAGGAAAACAGAAAGAGAAGAATATATAATAATAAATTGGAAGGCACAGAACGCAATAATTCAATTAGCGCTGTTCATAAAAGTATTACTTTATTTTTTAATTAATATGCCGATATCATGCAATGCGATTTAAGCCCACTCAAAGCGAAGCAACAACAAATATACACCGAAGTCAATGGCAATCAAGCGAAGACTAGTGCCAAGAAGGAGTGCGTGAAAGTGAGACACTTGGAGCTGGTCGGCTGGACGCAATTCGCATAAGACATGAACGAAGCAAACGAAGTCAAAGTGATTGCAACTTGTTGTTACTCAGGCGTTGTTGTTCTTGTTGGCGTTGTTGTTACCGCCTCACTTTCCAAAGCCTTCTCTGACGTTGTTGTTGTTGCTGTTGCTGGTGTTGTGTTATAATTGTTGTTGTTTCAGACAATATTTTTCGCTGTTATCTGCCAAGAATGCTAATTATAAGATTAGTGCAACTGCACTAGTCGTCGTCGTCGTCGTCGTCGTCGTTATGTCTTTGTATCTATTCATCTGAAAGTGTATGGCTGCTACGATCTATCTCACATGCATATCTGGAACTGTGCTACACACCATCCACATACACAGTATCTCATGTCCGCACTACGACAACAACAGCAACAACAACATCAACGACAACGACGCTGCACTGCACATTTTAATTATAATGCATGTTTTCTACTACGCAAGCTACTCTATGTGCAAATGCGAGTGCAGTGAGTGCTGCGAGTGCTGCGAGTATGTGATCAGTTGAAGTTGCTACTTATGCTATTTTGTTTATAATTTTTACGAGTGTGACTAACTCACATTAAGCGTGCGCGCAATTCAACCGAACTCAACTCAACTCAACTCAACTCAAGCGCGTTCACGCCGTGCTACTGTGAATTTTAATTTCCGGGCAGGAAAAAAGCCGGTTTTTCTTTTTAATTTATTTACGTGAAAAATAACAAAAATTTTCTTTGTGCTGCTCCCCATTTTTTTAAATTTATTTCTTTTGTTATCATGCACGAATTCCAGGGAAGGCTTATTTCATATGGTTTCCACTGTAGTCCGATAAAATTTTTGCTGATTTGTTATACATTTCCATTTGACCTCGTCGGCTTGCGATAATCTTTCGACAACACTTGGCGTAATTACACATTTAGAATGGGCAATTTCATATGGATTAACACTGCAAAAATTGTTATCTCTGGACATGGGTTTTTCGCATGTCAATCATTTAAAGTACTTTGCGATAACACCTGAGTATGCATCAGTGCTGCCCGCGACCAGTTAGCAAATTTAAGAAGGTAGTTTCGATCATTTCTATAAAGCGTGAAAGTTGGAAAAACGCATTGTCCAGAAATATTTTTGATTTTCCAAGGCGTAGAGTTTGCATCAATTCTAATCAAGATAACCATGTTTATATGAGTATCGTTATTCTATTTAATATTAGAATGATGGGAAAACTACTTCTTATAATTGGCCTATTTGAATAAGTGCCGCTTTCTACGGCTAATACATATATAAGGTATTGCGTGTGCGAAGCCTTAAATTACGGCCCTGGATATCTACCGGTTGCTGAGAAATTTCAAATGCTTCTTTTTTATGTGTAATGTGTAATTTTAAGTTTTTTTATTCTCCATGTAATAGTCATGTGTATCGATATGAGACTTGATTAATTTCTTCAGACGCTTCCAAAAATATACTCTAACAAGTCTAGTGCAGAGTTAGATATGATGTTTTGGTTAAAACTTCTTCATGGTAACACTTACGCGGTAGGCTTAGCAATTGTACAAGTTCTTACACATCCTTTCTTCAAAACTTATTTCAATCTAATGAAGAAACCAGGAGTACTCTGAGCCACCTAACTATAAACTGTAGTAATCCCGAGACGACTGTCTTCTTACGAGACTAGCGAATGAAGCTACCGACTATGCTTCTGATCTGCTCATGGCCTGACTCGCTCACTTTGGTTCTGCCATAATAGCCGAGTAAAGTCCAATAAAGATAAAAATAGAACTTTAAAGTTTAAATTTAATATTTTCTATTGTAAATACAGGTTGGCAATCAAACGCTAAATTATTCAGTTTCGCTAATTTTGGCATATGGAAAACACATTTTTAATTTAGTGGCCTCTTAAATAAAGTGAATTATGTAAATGACGACGTCGCAAAATGTCACTGGGCGCTCATATACGAGCAATAATCAAATCAAATTTGAGGTTTATTTTAAGCAAACTCGTACATTTGGGAACTGTAACTCTGCATTAAGCTAGCTGCTACCTGCCACCTGCCAACTCGCAGTCCAAAAAATAAATAAATAAATACGAGTATATAACAATATTGATAATAATATTATTATAAATGTTTATTATAAATGTCGAATCAATATTATTGAAGGCGTAGCATTTCTATATTTCTATTGTACACTCGCATATATAGATCTAACACGATTTTATTAATCATAACTTTTGATATTGTTGTGCTTGGCGAACTTGTTTACGACAAGTGAAAAGAAAGCACGAGTGTTATATAAATAGAAGTTTATATCTTTTTTGACTTTTTGTATTGATTATGAGGAAAAAACACGAACGCGAACTCAAATACGTGCGCCTCTCACACGCTGCGCTCGCAACGCGATTATTTATGGTCTATTTTCAATGCGCGGAAATAAACACAAGTCGAATGAAAAAAATTAAAAGAAAACAACACACATTTTTTTTTAAATCGGGAAAAAATCTGAATTAAAAATTCAAAATATAACAACAAGAGCTTCTCCGATGGAATGATATGGATGCGGTACTAATTTTAATGCGTAACAAAATGAAGGCTGCGCTGCGATGCGCCTCTATTTTTAGCCGTAGTACGCGAGAAATGAACGAGAAACTGCAGCAATGATTGCACACGGGACTGATTCGTATAGATCGCTATATGTGTGTGTATGTGTGTTTTTATTAAATATTATTATTTTTTCTTCTATTATAGGTGAAAGAGTTCTCTACTAAGATGAGTACTCCTAATGTTTAATACTCTCGCTGGGCTTAGCTTAAAGCGCCTGCATACCAATCTACCACCGACTACGCTGACCCCGACAGTCTATCGTAGAACTGCAATTAAAGGTGCACGTATTACTTCGCAAGGGTGCCCGCCATCAAGTGACTACAAACTCTTCTTTTATGAGGCCGCAGCAGGCGGCATCCCGCGTGTTCATGCGCACACATACAGCAGTGCTTGTGGTGCGAGCAAAAGTGTCTAGCAGGTGGAACTGAGTCTCTGCGACAAGAGTTCGTTTTTGTGTTCATGTGTGTGTTGTCGTCTAAGTAGCTGACTAACTGCAGCAGCAACAGCAACAGCAACAGCACCAACAGCAAAACATGTCAGCTTAACGCTAATGCAAAGCAAGGAAAATTATTTTTCTTAGTATTTTCGCTTGTTCTTGTTCTTTTCTAATTTTCTTTCAAGTTTTACTATTTTAAGAATAACCACACACACACACACACATAGGCACACACAAAAAAATGAGAATTAATTTTCACATGATTTTTATGAGGCAATTATTCATCGACACTCAGAAGAAAATAGCCTTTTCTTTCCTCTTTTCTCTTTTAATTTTCGATGCGCTTTGCCCATATTTCAGCAGCGCAGAGTTACCTGAAAGGGTGACAAACACAACGCGGCGTATGCGTTATTTTTGTCTATACTTTAGTCATTTATTCGATGCAATTATATGCGATGGTAAAACAACATTTTAGGCATCTGCAATTTATTATTGAACATATGTAAATGTATATATTTTAAGTTTAGTTGTGCAATAATTGAAAAGAGCAACAATCTGCTCCACATGACTAAAATGATTTAAAAAAATATTTATTTAAAAAGAGAAAAGTATATTCAAATACAAATTGCGATTGCGAAGCCACGAACTGCCAACCAAATATATCATTTGACATTGTATTTTGTGTTGTTGTTATTGTGTTTTGGGGGCGTCGCATTGCGTTGTGCTGCATGTGAAAAGCATATCTCTTTTTCCCATAATTATGCTGACGAGGACAATGGCAGATACTTTTCATTGTTGCTATTGTTATTGTTGTTGTTATTGTTTGTCAGCTAAAACAACAACAGTTTAAATTGTTGAGTTGAAATCGTTGCACGCCCATTTCAGACGAGTTGAAAGTCGTCGCTGGGTCGTTTCGTTGCTGGTTCTTATGTTAGAAATTATTTAGAACAAACATTCTTCATTATTATTATTGTTTTTTTTTTTTTAATTACAGATTTACCAAATAATAATAGTGTTATTTTCTTTATTTAAAATTGTTTAATTATGGATTTTTTTATTCTACTTTATTTTATTTCATTTTATTTTATTTCAGTTCATTTTATTTTTTTTTTCGAAAGGCAACCAACCTCAAAAAATGCAGTGCGGTTGAACAAATTCGTTAATAATATTTTCAAGGCAGCACATTTCCCACTACACGAGCACAGATACATTTCGTTGTTGTTTTTGTTGCCAGTGTGGCTGTTTTCATTATAACACATCAGAGGCAGTGCAACACTCAACATTCAACATAGAATCATGGCTCAACACGACGCGACTCAATTTGACTCATCTGAATTCGTTGGCTGACAACGTCAACATAGTCATCATCGTCATCATCGTCATCATCGCCATCATTATCATCATCATCGTCATCATCGTTCGTTCGTTTGTTCATTCGGTCGTTGGTCGTATCTGTCGTGTGCATCTCTTGAACTATCAATTTAAATGTCAGTTTAAATTGTAGAATTTTTCATTTGTTGGACTTCGTGCATGAAAACTATAAAATGTTTCATTGTTTCACAAACACACACACTCACACACATACACACTCACACACATACACAGTCAGACAACATTATGATATGGTCTTAGAAGTTCTATGGAATTGTTTTCGATTGCGCCTATCTCTATTACCCGGAATATCTGATGTGCCCGCCCGTTGCCTGCCTGACTGCCTGCCTGTCTGCCAGCCATTGTGTGTAGTGTACATAACGACATGGCTGCCTACTCTTTTTGCATTATTCCGATCTTGGCTCACTTGGTCGTTCGCTCGCCCATTTCACAGTGCTGCTGCCTTTCAACATTTGACAGCAGCTGTCAAAAAGCAAGAAAAACTCAAGTAAGAAAAAACAGAGAACTTGAAAGAGTTTTGCCGAGTTTCTCAACCGAACTACAAAGTAAAAGTTTGCTTCAACGCCAACTTTGGCCTTCAGTGGCAGCTTTCGTTACCCCTTAAATAGTAACTTAGCACAAGGTTCTTGTTGTTTGCTTACCGGCTTATTGTTTGCTTACGCCTATTTTTAGTGACTTGGCATAATTCTGTGAAACTGAAATTAGAGAGAAATAAACAAAAAGGAAGTTATTATTAATTTTATCGATTTTATTTAAGGCGATTTTGGCAATAATCCTCGTACTAAGAGTAGTAGAAACACTTACAGTGCTCAAAAAAAGTATTCGCCATACAGAAAATATTTTGAATATTCTTTAATAGCGAAGAATCATTAATGCTAGGAAAGAACATAAAACTAGAATAACATGCGATGGGAAGATTTTTGTATACCGCGAGCCCAATGGGGGTGGAAGAACGAAATAAGGCAGCTACTATCACTACTCTTTCTATTTGTTTATTTAGTATGTGCTATTTTGGGGCAAAATTTAAAGTCATTGAGGGCATCATGAACCAACATGTCTATATTGACATCCTAAAGGAAAACCTAAAGGATAGCGACCTCCAACTCGGCCTAGATGGCAATTTTCATTTTTATCTGGACAATGACCCAAAGTATAATGCCTATAATACGAGGCTAATTTGTAGACAATTGTCACCAATTGTTTTTGTTTGGTGTAAGATTTTAGGTGGAAATTAGATTTGCGATTATGTTATGGTGTGCGTACTGAATATTGAAGGAGTTCGAATGGGGATGTTTCTCTAATTTTGTGTCCTCCCCTAGCATTAATGGTTTCGGATCTATTAAATAACGTCATACATTCTATCAAAAAATAAATAAATAAAAAACGCTTAGAAAATTCCTTAGTACCATAAATATGTGATATTTCCAATGTTCAATGTCATATGAAGAGTAGTAAAAGAATTGTATCAATTGTACGAAAGACTAACAAAATTTGTATATTTTTAGCTCTGCCAACTGGCAGAGTGTCTTCTTAGTGTATTTAGTAACATAAAGCTCATACATGAGGCGCGACATCCTTGTTGAGCTTATGAGTTTAAAACACAAGACAACATCCACGTCCCAATTTAAATACGGAGTACTTGGTAATACAGATGTCGGCTGAAGAACTAAGATCCTGAGATTTTTTCTCCATCTGTTCAGTTCTCGCTCTGAAGTAGGTTCTTGTGTATGGACCTGATAAATGTTCTAATATTATTAGGATTTTTTTAATCGTTATACAAGTAGTGGCCTAAATCTATGAGCGATGGGAAATTTCTGTGTCCATTCGGCTTTAATGTACTTTTAAATGGCTCATAACTGCGGCCATCAATTGGCTTATCAATTGCTAGTTTCGAAGCCAGAAAGCAAAATATAAATGTCAGAAAGCGCTGAGATGCATTGAATCGAAATTGCATACGATTTGCATAATTTTCACAAGCCATAAAAATAGCACAGCACAGAGAGAAGAGCCCACAGTTCAAAACCAACGCAAAGAAGGGCATTCAAACGCAACAAGGACGCGCCGCACCTTTTTACTGGCGAATATTTTTTGGCATCAACAAAGTTGCCATTATGCGCACAACCCCTGCTTAGCGTGCAAATTGCAGTCAGACAAAGTCACAGGATTAAGGATTACACTGACAAATACACAGAAAGACAGACAAACGAAATGGGACGAACTGCATTGTGTTGTGCTGAGTTGAGTTGAGTTGAGTTGAGTTAAGCTAAACAAGGACGATGGGTGTGTATTTTAGCAATTCATCGATAATTGGCAATTTAAGAGTGGCAAACAGCAATGACAACAACAAAAACAACAAAAAGGAAACACAAGGACAACAATAAAATAATAACAAGCTATTGATTGCTGGCTGTGTGTGCGCGCATGTGTGTGTGTGTGTTTGTGTGTTTATAACCGATATTGACTTTAACACTTTTGTGTCGATAAACATTTGAAAAGCGGATTTGTAACGTGGAGGGACACACAAAATTGGCGTGTGTCACTCGCAAAAATTCGTGCTCGTTTCGTGTTGCGTGTTCGCTGCTCGAGGGGCAACTCCGTTCAACTCAACTCAACTCAATTCAACTCAATTGAATTCAAAAATGATTTTGTGCCATGTCATTTCATTTGATATTTTCGACAAGAATTTAGGGAGCGTATCTCATACAACTTACGATTGGCTGTCTCTCTGTCTGTTTGTCCGTTTGTCCGTTTTCCGATTTATTCCTTTTCCCCGTTGACGTGTTCATTTTGCTGTCCGTCTAATTGGGTTTGTGCAATGCGATGATGATGATGTTTTAATTGCATTATTGATTTCAACTGGTTCCCAAAACAAGTTGATTAATTTCGGCTCGTTTCGTTTCGATTGCCTGCCAGTCATAACTAATCAATGCCAGCTGAAGATTTCGAACTAAACAATAGCGTCACAAATGCCAAGACGAACTTGTTGAATACCAGCGCCAAAGACAAAAGATACATACACCGTACATCGCCACAGGAAATATCGATACTGACCAACGATCGTTCAATTGCTGAGCGCCTCCGGCGTTCGGTGGCAGCAATTAGTGTCAGCATATAATTGCCAAAAAAATATCTAATATACAAAATATTTGATTGAAACTGCATTAAAAACAGTAGCCACAAACACGAGCGAAACGAAGCGTTATGAAACATGACGTTTGCGATACATTCAAATCTGCCGCTGCTGCTGCTTCGACCGTGATGACTGGTGACGATGATGACGATGATGGCCAAGAAACCAAAAACCACAAAAAAAAACGTCTAACGATTTCAATGAAACATGCAATCTCTGAACGCACAAGCGGCTAAGACTCGCAATAGCGTGGAAAAGATTGAAGTGCGCAAACAAATCATTTAAAAAAAGAAGTGAAAAAATTCAAAAAATAATAAAAACATTAAATGAAAAGATTAAACCGGATTTTCAACTATTCCAATTTGAAATGCTGACGTTCACAAAGCGAAGGCGACCACGACGCATTTCGAATCAAATTGAATTGAATCGAAACGAAGCGAAAACGACTCGACTCGGTTCGATTCGATTCGTGTTGATTCGACTGCGAGTGAGTTCGAAACCTAAAAAGCGCTTAGCATTCAAATTTGTACAAATCCAAATAAAAGTTGAGCGAGCGTAGCACAACAATCGATAAATCTTTTATAATTGTTTTTCAACACGAATGCAGAAACTAACAAAAATAAAGAAAAAGTCAATACAAAAAATAATAATAATAATGATAATAAAAAACAATATACAAAATATAAACGAATCAAGAAGTTGAAAACGATTACTTTTTGCCGATTTTTCAATTTAGTTTTTTTTTTTTTTTTTTTGTATTCCTGTATGATTCAACACCGTCGCCTTCTATTAGACAGACTGACCGCTGGCGTGGTCGAATGCTTTAGCGAATATATTTTTATGGTGTTTTGAACATTTCGTAGAACGTGTACGTGTTAGTCATATAACAAATTTATGGCCCTTTTTTATGACACATTTAGTGGTAAATGTATCAAGGTTTTCAAATATAAATACATACCATGGCAATAGCCAAAAGAAAGAGTATAGGCTAAACAGTAGTTTTGTTAGTCTGCACAACGGTCCCATCTATTGTGAAATTTTCTATCGGAGACTTTGACTTTCTCGCCTGTTCAAGGTTCACTAACTTAACAGACTTCACACGACTTTGGATGAATTACTAGTCCACGTCAAACTTGAAAACTAGTTCGATTTGTTTAACAATTGATAGGGTTTGTGCCCAATTCTGCGAGCGCCTCGAACGGTCATTGATTATTCATGCGAGATTATCTTAAAAGTGATAGGCATTGATTGATCTTGGTTGACGAGAAAGAAAACAAGCCATTCAAAAGATGTGACTTTAGCCAAAGGCACGGATAAACGGACTTTTGTAGTAAAAGAAAGTGTGAATATCTAAAGATACTCGACTAGTGTGAGTGATCTCAACGTATTTCAATAAATATTCCCAAACCAGCTGAGAAAGGTGGCTGACTTTTCTGCTGAGAGTGAAGATTTCTTCGATAGCAAAATACGATCAGTATTATATCATAAAGTTCATAGTAATCGGCCAAGATAATATAATATTTAGATACTATAATTACAACAGCATTACATAAGCCCGTTGAAATGATATGAAATGCTTTGATATCAATCAAGTTCAGTAAGCTGGACTTCACGCCAAATTACACTGACCAGGCTCCAGGGAACATACGTTCATCCCATTCTTCCCTTTTATATAAGAGTATTAAAATAACTACGTTGTAGCGAATTCTTTCCAGCAGACTAAACACACCGCCTCTAAATTCTAATAAATTGCCAGCAAATTTACTTGCCCACCGATCGAATGCCTTTCAAACGCCATTTTCCCTGTCATGTTCCCAGCAATTTTCCCTATAATGACTCGCGCCCAAACGCATGGAAATGGAAAAGCGTTTGATCCTTGTATTCAGGTCGCAGACACATTTTTACGTTTTTCTCCATATTCTTTTTATTTATTTTTTTCGTTTGGAAGTGCCGCTAATTAGAGTTCTATTTTGGGTTAATCAGCAGTGACCCCTGAATTGTGTGTTAACAGGGACAAAGGTCAGCTGCCGTAAACAGAACGACGAACCGAAGTAGACTATCGAACAAAGCCTTCAGCAATGCACAAAACATGTAAATTAAATAAGACTGCCGTGAATATCCTTTTTTTAAAGTTAAATTAGCGGCCGCAACGTAAAAAGGGATGATTTGCCGAGTCCTAAATGTAAGAGACACAATGACAGTGGCATCGGCAGCTGGATTAGATAACAAAGTGTCTGAGGTGCAGCCAAGTAAATATGAGTAGAGCGACGTTAATGCAAGGACCCGTGGCCAGGCCGAGAGGCCTTTCCGACGATGGAATGGATTGATGGTGCGGCTGGCTGCCTACGCGATAAGCGGTAGCTATGTTAATTACGGCTGGACGGATTCAATAAACTTTTGAATTACTGGAAAACGCGACTCAACTTAGTTGCATGTGGCTTGTACAAATATTTGCCTATTTGATTAAAGCCTCATTTGGCCAAACGAAATAAAAATAGTTGCATGCACTATTTGTCGTTGATCTTATGCAGATACAGCTACAATACAATGCAAACGTATCTACATTGTCTCTCGATAGTTTGCTGATATGCCGATTTCCCATTGAATGAGGGAATGATTGACGGCGTTGTCTCATCGACTCTCACGAGGAGACACTAACTTGCATCCTTTCCTCCGTAGTTCAGTTGCTGACATGGCCTACGCACAGGCGAAAAGGGTTGTTTAACCCAATAGTGAAGCAGAGAAAGTGTTAGAGCGGCGCGACGCCTCTTTCACCCCGTCCCAGTGGGACTCCCTGTGCCAGTTTCGGCTTTGGTGCCACTGCTCAGAGCCGTTCAAAGTTAACAACATTTTGGCTCACGATTTGTCAGAGTTGTCGCTTGTTGTGTTGGCATTCCTTGGATTGCTTGCGCGGAATTTCAATAAGCCGAGGCATTCAACGCAAACGTTTCTGCAGCTGTCCGTATGTCTGTCTGTCTGACCGTCCGTCCTACAGTTCTCCTGAACCTTTCGCTGTTGCCTTGAAAGGATTTAATTTGAATGTTAAATAGGCCCGTTGAATGCGATGCTGTCTTTGGTCTGGTCTGTGGAGGTATTTCATGATTTCGGGCTTTCCTCCTTATTTACTTCTTTCTTTTTTCAGTTTGTTACGCGTTTTCCTTTCAATTCAAAACCCCTTTTCATTATTATTGTTCTTAATCGTCCGCGCATTGAAATTGATTTTGAAATTCGTCTCGATTTCTTTTCTGCGTTGTCCGTCGCCTTTCCGCTGCCTGCTTGCTTAAGCAGCCGAAAATTATGCAATCAGCGAGTGACTCTGCCGCTGAGGCAGGGAACGGCAGAGAAATATTTGTAAGAACATTATTCACCGATCAAAATCCTGTTGCGGTAAAGGATGCCATGCCTTTTGTTCGACGATGCTGAGATTTCGATTTTATTGATGATTGTCTGCAGTGCGCATTCAGATTCACTCATATGCAAATTTTAATGCCTTGTTTGCCGTCGAGCTAAGAAAAGCCTCGGTAAGAAGGGCGAAAAAGGGTTTCGATATCGGTTTCTCTTGCGCAGGACATGAGACACCAACCAAATGCAGCTGTTGTACGATTTTTCGGCAGTTTATATTTCAAATCTTTTACGTAAACAAAATCATGTAAAAATACTCAGAACTGTGAGAAAATTAATAAAAAAAAAAAGATTCTACAAAAATTACAAAGACCAGGAAAAGAATGCGCAGTTAAAATAACCACTTCTGCTTGTTGCCTTACACTAATCTTAGAAAAATAAAAATAAAAAATAAAATAAAAAAATATTGAGGAAAAATGCTTGAGAAATGTCTTTATGTTTTCGCATTGCAGTGCATTAATTTACGCCAACTTAGTAGATAAATGTTGCACTGACAATACGCAGATACACAGTTACATGCACACGCCTCTATTCTGTTGAACTTCTGCCAGCGCCTTTTTGCAAGTGTTCGTCGATGTGCAACAAATTTCCCCCATAAAGTCGCCTCCTTCGCACGCTTCGCCCGCCTCACAACACAATCCATGCCTCTGAGGCAGTTGCCGGGATGTCGAGATACTCATGCGTTCCCTGGCTTGCTCGGTCGCTCGCTCGTCTTCTACAGCAATTAATAAAGATTAAACGGTGTGACACACACAGAAAATGTTTATGTGCTGAAAATGCAAATAAACGCAACGGAACGAAATGAAATGCGAAAATGTTGCAAGCATTCGCAAATGCAAAAGTGCGAAAATCTTGGCTTATGAGAAATCAGCAAGGGAACCTTCTGTGTGCAGTTTTCAATGGACAGTCAGCGAATCAAAAAAAAAAAAGAAAGAAAAAACCGGCAAACGCGGAAAACAAGTCGAATGAAAATGTATTTTGTATCTTTCGACGTACAATTTATAAAGGTGATGATCGCGTCGGACATGTCGTGTCGCGTTTGCAGGTGGTAAGCTTTTGACAAACACATTAAAAATGTATTACATGGGGAAGAGAAGTGGATGAGATGGAACTTGGTTTGGTGGGGTCTCAAAGAAATTTATTTTCTTCATTCGAGGATTTCGATTTACCCACTGGTGTTAAATGGGAGCGGAGCTTTTAGGGTCTTTAATTTTTAATAAAATTCGCTCTGCCAGCCCGTATAAAACTCAGTTAGTGCAGCAACAGAAGGCTTTAGATTATGAGAGACACAGAACGGTTTCAGCTTGGGCCTTCGAGCATATGGACCTTGATTCACATTTTACCAGCAAAATCATCTTTGCGAACAAGCGCATTTTTGGATCGGTTTTGTGAGAGAGGGTGTGGCTGGCATCTACACGGAAGACATATTTTTCAAAACAACCAGTCACGAAATAAACGATCGTCCAACCATCCAGTGAAGATTCAAGACCTCAAGAACAACATTCGTCAGACCGTAACGCCGGAATTATGCCCCAGAGTCATCCAAAGTTGGAGGATTCGGGAGACGGATGTTATATTCCACTACGAACTGAATCACTTGTACTTTTAATTGATAATAAAATGTTGTTAAAAGTAAACGACGTTTGAGTTCTATTTTAAAAGTAAGTTAGGACACTGTTATCGAAAAACCCTAAGGCAAATTGTCTCAAAAATTATATTGTGATTTGTTTGTGGCACGCTCTTTGGCATGCACCAATTTCATGGCCCGTGATTTGTACTCCTTCTGGAATATGCCATATTTCTTGGTAATAACTTTTCCGTTATTCCTGTCCGATTTTAATACATAAACATTAATTTAATGCGGCATATTTGCAGTGTGAGACCTCACTTTGTATACACAGAGAGGCAACTACTCACACGCTCAGAGGCGAACTAAGATAAGTCACTTTATAAGGCTGAAATGTGAAATGAAGACGAGAGGCCGACGGATACAGATGCAATAAGAATGGTTTCGTCAAAATTATTCTTTCGGAATATAAAATGCGAACTTAAAATTGTACAGAAACTAAAATGGGGCCAGTGAAATCCGAAAAGCCCACACGGCCCGAGAAATGAGTTCTTTGCTTCACTTCCAGTTCAATGCTGGGAGTAAGCGCGATTTTTGCTTTTGTTTTTTATCGTGGCGCTGATGTCGAATTGTGTTTTCATGCTCTTATTTAATTGCAGTTGTGGTAATTAATAATGTTATTTATTATTCACGGCATTTTGCTGCTGTTGTTATTGAAGTCGAGTACTAAAATTACGCTGATGACCTCACCCATTGTCGCTCGCTTGGGTCTACGAGCGTGGAAAGAAACTCAGAAGCCACGTGTCCGTCTCAAGTGGCTTGCTGCAGTCGAGCACGACTCGGCTTGGCTTGGCTTCACTTGGTCTTGGTTCGTTTGCTGTTTGCTGTGTGCTGTCTGACCCTCAGTCTGTCTGTCTATTAGTCCCTCTGCCCATTTGTCTAACGCGCTCCCAGTCGATGTGTCTGTGTCATTAAGTAAATTAAGTAAGTAAATAAACATGTGTGCGCTATATTTAACTATAATTAATTGCCTTTTGCTTAAGCCGTGCCGTTCTAGATGTATCTCTGTGTGCAACTAAAAGTATCTCTCGGCCATTATATGTATCTGCAGCTCCCTATTCTGCTGTTGTTGTACAGTTCGTTGTCCAGTTCATGCCGCACATCTTAGCAGAATATTCTAAATTGGCACCTGCCATTCCTAAATTTGTTGCTCCCATAAACAGCAGAAACACGGATATTCAACGCAAAAGCGCGTTAGGAATTGAACATTTTGCGCCCTTTAGTGCTCAATTAAAGCCTGACGCACGGCTTGACCGAAAAACCCTCGCACTCTTCGCCGGGCCAACACGGCATTTCAACGCACTCATTTGCATGCGTTTATTTCTTAATTCGGCAACTGGCGAAGCCTGTTGAAGTAGCCTTCGTCATCATCATGACCGTCATCATCACCAGAGTCGTCGATGTGCTTGTCGAAGCCGTCGTCTTCGCCTTCGTACGCCGTTGTTATCACACAACATTTTTCACTCACTTGGCATGTGGCTCTCTGATTATGGATTCGTGTCCGCTTCCTCGTTCGCATCCTGATCGAGTGCTAAACATTTGCAAATTTCTGTTGATAAATTTCTGACAAAAACAAAAAAAATAAACAAGCACAACAAAAGCTTCAAGGAGCAAAGGAAGAAGCAAAAAATTTGCATTTAATTTACGCGCTTGCAACATTTTTCTTCATGCGTCAACGCGCGGCGAGTAAATGTTGCCGCGGCCTTCGTTGTTGTTGTTGTTGTTGCAACTTGCAAGCCATCGTTCCCATCATACTCCGTTTCTGTCTTTTTCCTCTTCTTCTTATTTGGCATTCTTATCTGTGCAACATCGATGTTTCATTTGCTGCCCAAAGGCTACTGTTGCATGTAGCTACTTTTACTTATTTTTCTTCGGCGTCACCACTTTTTTTTGGCAATTTCTTATGGCTGTTGTTGTTGTTGTTGTTGGTAATACTGCTGCTGCTCCACACCTTTTAGAAAGTGGTAAACTTTTGGGCTTCATCCTCTCACCGAATACCCTCACGCAATTTGCCTGTGGTGCGGTTTTTGGCCGGCACTTCGCTTCTTAGGATGGTCATTTGCGGTGCCCTTTTCCTGCGTAATCGCATCAAATTGTTTTGTCGAATGTTCAAAACAAGCTTTTATGGCTTCGTTGAAAAGCCCTCGAGCACTGCGTTGTGTACTCTCACTTCACCTTCGCTTTGTATCGGTATCCACACAAATTGAGTTACTATATCTTTCCCGTTGGTACTTCATTTTTTAATTATTTTCCAGCTACAACTACGACTTCACTTCGACCGGTTTCATTTTTCACAAAATTAAAGAAATGTCAATTCTGCCTCTGCCAATCTCAGCTTTGTTTTGCGTTTTGATGTCGCAGCCTTTTCAAATATGGCAAAACAACATTTCAATTCGCTCTGATTTCAATGGCCAGACGCTCGCTGTTGGGCCTGCTCGTGGTGGAGGTGGTGGTTTCTTCGTTTGCAAAGTGGCCTTTAATCGAAATCGACTCAAGCAAAAAAGGTCGGTTTTAGTGGCCTTTTAATTTATGCTAATCGCGGCCATCATTTCTCACATTGTCTTCGCTTGGCGTTGGCGTAGGTGTTTGAGAAATTGTTGGTCTTCTTCGTAGTTTCCGTTTGACATCGTAAATTTCAGAATTTATTCTTTTTAATTCAGCTGTTGAAATGACGTTCCACGTTTTACTACTATTCTTCTTGAAGTTGGTGTTCAGTTTTATTGAGATACTCGTATCTAGTTTCGAATAGGTTTGAAAACAAGTTTGTTGTAAAATGTAAACGGACTGGAATTCAAAATTGAAAGATATTAAAATCTACCTCCAAACAGAAGTACCCCATAAAAAGTCTCATATTCTTGATAATCATATGGGGTGCTGAGTGACAATAAAAGAGAAAAACAAGAAGTTGTAATATTTTACAGGGCATATATCATTAAATTAGACACACCTTGATGACGGCAAAACAATTTTTCTGTAGGTTTCGAAAAAATCTTGAATGGAACTATGAGATCCAGTTAACTTACACCAATACCAGTCCAAATTTTAATTTGAATACATTTTTTTTTTTTGTTTTAGTTATCCAGATCCAATGTTCCGACAATTCTACAGCGTATGGTATAGTGAAAACTTTCTGCAGAAGGCGAATAAACGGACAGCCAAACCTATCTAAATAAGCTCGTCTTAGGAGCTAATTAAAAATATTTTCATATGCTTCTATTGTCTCCCTTACTGTGCTCTAGTACTAGTACCATTCATAGAATGTGAAAGCGAAAACCTCAATTTTGAGACTATGGCGGTACTACCAATACATATTTTCCCTCTGTTCAAACTGTTCAATAGAAGGAAGATGCTCTTGAGAATCGAACCCTCAATCACTTGTATGAAACCACCAAAAGCTGCCTGCTGTGTTACCGAGTCACCATAGAGTTCTATACACAATATCTATAGACTCCATATATTGCTCCATTTTATTCAACTCAAGCTCTCCAAATGGAGCGGCGGAGAAAATGAACCGCTAGCTGGATAGATTCCATGCTGGGACAAGGGCTGGAACGTAGTTATCAACGCCACCAGATTCATCGATAAAGTTCCATATGTTGGTCTGATCATTGACAAACGTATCACTTGGGATGCACACACAAAGGTGGATGCTGTACGGTGCTACCAAAAGCTACGGAAGTAAGTAATGTTCTAACATTATACAACAAATTGAGGATTATAATAAAAAAAAAATTAAATAAAATAAAAAAATGGTTTAAAGTTTCTACAACTTAAATAGAAACTGATGTCAAGCCAGCGATGGTTTCTCTAAGTCTCACAGTAAAAGATAAAAACAGGGATTTGTTGAATTGGGTCTGTCGCTCATAAACGCAATACTTCTGAGTTTTTGTCTTAGGCGTTCTTTCTATATTGCAAGTTCTATAGATCTTGACTGAAGCTCGACTTATCTAAACATATCAGGATGAATCACAAAAGACGCCTCAGAAATCTATTAGAACGTATTTAGGTAGCGAAATAATCCAGTTCCTGAGTGCTTCAAATTATATGCCCCTTTTATATGAAAACACACTTGTGAGTCAACTACTTTCTAAAAGAAACGAGATTAATTCGGAACTGAAGGAACGCGCAAGCAATACGCCGTTAATGGCTTATTGTTTCAAGTACCGCTACAAATGCTGTCAGTTTGAGGTACGAGTGCGTGAAAAATCTCAATACAATTAATTAAATTAAAAGAAGTCAGGTTTCTCATTAAAGGAGCCAGTCATAAATTCAACCGCACCAAACCAGTTATTCTGCGTCGCGTGCACTTGCCGTGAGTGCTTGGATTGATTTGAATTGAATTGAATTCAATGGAATACGCGTACTTGCCAACATTCTAACTGTACTTTTTGATGATGTTGTTTGTTGTTTGTTGTTTGTTGTTGTTGTTATTATAAATTAATCAACAACAAAAATGTGCAGCTAATTGAATTGATTTATGCTTTGTCGCACACATTTTAATGAACTTTTTTCGAGTTGCCAATGATTCATTTGAATTTATTAACTTTAAGATTTATTTATTTATTTATTATAATTTATAGAAGAATTTATTTATGAATTTGCCTATGCGTTGATGTCGTGTATTGTTTGTTCGTTCGCTTGTGTGTTTCCTTCTTTTGCTTAATAACTGTGCTCTTTTGTGCATTAAGGAGAAACACACTCGACCAAGTAATGATTTATGCATGGCACATTTTATGGCTATTTTGTTGGTAATTTATTAACAAGCTTGTTAACATAGCAAATATGCAGATACAAACATACGCACACATGCATGAGAAAAGTTTTAGTATCTGCGTCGCAAGCAAAGTTATGCATTTAGTCAGGCAATCCGGCAGCCAGGCAGCCAGGCAGATAGGCAGTCAGGCGGGCAGACTGAGTTCCGAAGGCATTCGCAGTTGCAGTTGCAGTCAAAGAGCGCCAACTAAAGCGCCTTCACGTGAACTTTTATTGCCAAAGGTTAAATCAAACACGGCAGCAATGCCAACAACAACAACAACCACAACAACAACAACGGCTGCAACAACGTGCTGTACTTATTGGCCAGGTTATGTGGCCACCACTAAGTTGGCAGACTTGCATCGTTGGCGTCTTCACCTGCACAACGGCAACGACTCCGAGCCGAGCCGAAGGTGTGCTTATGACTTATTTATAGAAAGTTTCGACAAAGCGTGTTCATAATGCACAAAACGACGATGCACAAATTAAACAAAAGCGCATTTAAATATTTGACTAACTTTCATAGACACAACAACACGACAACACAACGCAACAACGCAACAATACAAGCCAATCGACTAAGTTGGTTGCCTGGTTTGAGCACTACTGATCGATGCCCTTGCGATTGTCTATGATTTGTTTGGCAAAGCGCAAGCAGTAGCCAAGTATCTAAATAAGTGAATTCCTGAGTGAATGAGTGAATGAGTGAGTGTTTGTGTGTGTACATCGCACAACGCACAATGCTTTCGAACGTTTTCTAAATTCTAAATATTTGCTAAATAATAGACAAGACACAGCGACAAGTGAAGTAAAAGGCCCCGTCACCAAAGCCAAACAAAAACGACTATTTGCTTGGCAAAGTAAGCGTTTAGTAATCAGGCGAAGTAACCGAAGTCAAGCCAAGTGCAGGCAGGGCCCGACAACTTGTCTCGCAGGGTTGAGTACGCGAACACTTGACATGTTTGAGATACACACTCGCTACTCGCTACTGGACTTACACACCCGGCCGAGAAGAGGTTCAACAGTGACAATGCGGGTTGGCGATTGCGTGAAAATTTTCCAAGATGGTTTAGTACGCTTCATTAAAATTAATTTCACATAAAACTTTGGCTTAACATATAATCATATTATAAGTTGTGGTTGTAGTTGTAGTAGTTTCAAATCGAAAGTCGAGCACCAGAGGCGCTTACACAGCAAAATAAATAAAAATAAAATACTCGTAAAAGATATCACGAAATACTAAATACTTTGATTTATAAAGTCAACAATCAAGCTCGAATTGTGCCGGGCGCGGGTGTGACGCAGTCGCATGGTGAGCTCTTGCACTCTTACACTAATCGATACAATTCGATTCGTCGAGTGTCAGTAGTACACAGTTGTCAACTTAATTTACAGCTTAGACTGCAAGTTCAAGCGATTGAGCAACCGATAAGAGGTATTAGTTTCATTGCATATACGAGTACATAATGCAAATGCTAAAGCGATCTGAACATTAAAACGACTGGGAACTCAACTTGAAGTAATAAAAGCAGAAATTCCTATAAATATTCTAATAGGCAGCGCGCATTAGCTGATATCCAGATTAGAAATAATGCTCGCCATTTGATACTTATCGGTGGCGCTGGGTGACGTTAATAACTGAAATTAATTAAAAATGCTGTTTTATTGAGCCGTTAACTTTTATCGCAGCCACTCTATGTGCCACTTTCCTGAACCATTTAAATAACTAATAAATTTTTTAAATTATTAATGGGTACTAAAACTTAGCATTGGACTCGCATGGAAATCAGATAAACTCTAGATTAATACATGAAAAATATCAAGTTCAATTCGACTAAGGGCAGCTCCCAACTGTATGATCTTGAAGTTCCAGTCTAGATATTTCCCTCGACGCATACGGAGCAATTGCGCCTACTTGTATTTAGCACATGATTTTGTATAGAGGCTAAATGTTTGAATAATTCGAGAATCTTAAAAAAAATTAGCTAAACCTCATCCGCTTCGACAGGCGAAAAAAATCTTTTTCCGATAATTTGAATAAAATTAAAAAGTACTGCGTTATCGAGCATCTTGTTGTCTCTATGTGCGCTTTATTCGTTGCCAGCATTTCATGCCACCTTGCATTAATAGATGGTGCTTTAAATTGGTAATTATATTTTGACAATTGACAAATTCAATAACTTACTTAAATGACAATGAATGACATTCAAAACGTGTACAAACAGAAATGGAATTCAAAATTCGCTCACACATAACCGTGAGTGTACTCTTTGATTTTTAAAAAAATGTTTTTGAATGTTTTTGAATTCATATATATATATTTTTTTCGCCTATCGAGTTCGTACCATTATCATCTACAATAAAAAAAAAGCCACCTAAATTGGTGTTACAGATGAAGTTATCCCAGTCTCCTTGGCACGCTGAATTACGATAGGCATGTCTATAATTACCAATTTTTTACTAACAAAATATTTTCCTTATGTAATATTGTAATAATATTACCGTCCAGTATCTGAGCCTTCGTTGTCTATTCAATCTAACTAGATTGGCACACGTAGTATTGTAGGGTTAAGCTCCATTGTAGCGCCTTCCAAATATAATTCAATATTAACGGAAAGTAGTTGGACCTCAAAAAAAAAAAAAAAAAAAAAAAAAACAGCCAAAGGCTGAATTTAGTGGCCCACCTATTAAGTTAATTTCGGTATTGCTTTTTGACCATTGCATAGGCAAGAGTTAGGTTGCGTGCGTGACTTGGGACTGAAAAGCGAAACGCCATGAACAATACAAATTTACAATATGTTGACGCCGTTTATATCCGTATCTCTAGACCTCAACGTCATAAAAGAAACTATCTTAAATGCAACTTTACGACGAGAAAAGCACTTAAACAATCTCGACAAGAGGAACAAGTACGAATATAAAACTCACTCACCACAACGGGCGCGACTCAACTCCACTAGAAACGGCTTAAATGGTTTTCGTTTAAGTTGCTTTGGTTGGCCTGGCTGAGAACACGAAAGGCTTTGGAGTCGGCGTTGGCGTCGGCGTTGGCGTCGTCGTCATCATGGTCCACTCCATGCATTTACTCGAACTGTAATAAAAAATAAGCAGAGGGAGAATGCGTTTTACAAGAGAACACTGACTAAAGAATAAATTTTCATATGATTGTCTTGCCTAATATAAAATGAAAAACTTTATTATTAGCGCCGCCTCGGCGAGAAGCACGAAATGTGCGAAGACATCAACAGCACAGATACGATCAAAAAAGTAGATATGGTATGGTAGATATGGTATGCATTTAGTCAGCTTCTGTATTAAATTAGTGAAAATTGCTGATAATAAAAAACGAACTGACGCCGTGTCATGTCGACTCATTAAGAAAATGTGGCCAAAAATGTTTCAATTAAAGTCTTCGAAGTTGACAAAAAAAACGGACGAGAAATTTACAAGAGCAACGCGCAACCGAGTTGAATTGAGTCGAGCTAAAAAAGCGAAATGAAATGAGATGAAATTGTAGGCGGACAAGTTGCCATAAATTGTTGGCTACTTTGTGGCAAGACATAGCAGTCAAGATTGTCATCATAATTCGGAGTGAGAGCTTTATGATCAACACTGGTTTTGCTTAAAGAAAATGTATTAATTAAAAATATTTATATATTTTAATTAAAATTAAAAAATCTATTCCAATTAAAATATAATAAAAAGTAACTGTGTTAAAAAACCTCAACTGTGAAGTCTGAAAATGTCGTCGACGCTCGTAAATTTGGGGCTCATTCCACTTTTCAAACTTTTACGGCTTCGCTCGTTAATTGAATGTATTAATTTTAAAGATTTGACAAATCAAAAATTAAATTTTATGTTCGGCCATAAAAATTTTGACGTTTTCGTTTTTATTTTCTTTTCTTATTTCTCTCTCTCCTTCTTTTCATTTATTGCATGATTTTCTATTCTATCTGCGAACTTCTTTCATGGCCAAAAGTGTCATAGCTGTGCGCCTCAGCTTATGTAAATCGACGTGGCGGTTGTATGTGTGTCTGATTCCAGAGGTGTGGTTGGCCTAGCAGCCCAAATTGGCATTTAGTGCCCAACCAAGAGTGCGCATTGACAAAGCAAAGATTTAAGAAATTAGCTAAAGATATAACAACTCAACTGCGTGTTGGCAAAGTCAAAGCGACAAAACAGATATATATTTTTAAAATTGACAACAACAACAACAATCAAAAGCATTTAAATCCACGCCGCCTCAACACGTTGCCAAAGTCGCCCACGACAAGGTTTAGCGGCAAAAACCGTCAAACGCGCGAAGTGAAAATGTTAAAGAAGAAGAAAAGTAAACTTAAAAAGGCAAGGCATCAACAACAACAAAATACAAAAAATATTAAGTTAAAGTTAACTTGAAAGACGTTCGTTCTATGCGCGTGTCAGTTATGCACATCAAAGTCGACAAACCGCCAGCAAAACATAACGATACAAAGATATATGTGAATACTCGTAGATACAAAGATACGTCCACATATACTCATTGTAGATATGTGGCGTTGTGAAGCATGTACAAGTAAAATGCCTAATTGTCTTTGGAAAGCCGTTACGCATAGAGAAAACGTTTAAGAAGAAGAAATCATGAAAATGCATCGCTTTCAAAGCAATACGCAGATACAAAGATACTCGTAAAAAACGCAACTTTATTATATGACTGACAGATGTAAGCGTGTATGAGTGTGTGTGTAAGTCTTTTGGCCACCACACGAATTGGCCACAGCCAATGACTATCAAGATCGACAAAATATGCGCTAAAAAAACAAGACACTTCGCGGGTATCTTCTAACTACTTGAGACGTTGTGCGCACCGTTCGGTCAGCCAAAGGGTAAGCTAATGACAGTTTAATTTAACTCTTATCAGCACACATTTAATAGCCAAATACAGATGTGTGCGTTTTCGTGTGTGTGTGTGTGTATGTGTGTGTGTGTGCCAAGCCAACTGTAAAAAGGACAACATTTCTAATGCCAAGCCAAAGGAGCCGCCCGGCCACAGGTGCAACAAGCCAATTCGAAAGGTGCATGTGCAGCAGCAGCACCACCGCAGCAACAGCAGTGACAGTGGCAGTAGCACTGCCATCGGCCACTATTGAGTTGTACTTAGTACTAGGAATTTAACACCACTGCCGCCGAGGCCCCAGCCAGACGAAGTCGAACAATAACTCTTGGAGTTTATGCACCGCGCAGCGAGCTCGGGCAACAAGGCCTGGGCGCAATGCGTAGATGCGTGCAGGAGTTCGTGCGTTTGTGCGTGAGTGCATTTCTCATTTGCACCCTCGTCTCAATTAGTTTACCTGTTTTATTGTACGACATTTCGCGTAACTAAACATTTTTCCATCCACTACTGTCTCCACTTTAAATTGGTATGTGTGTGCGAGTGCGTACTACCAAATCGACATCGTTTTTATTGCCAATTGTTGTCGCATAATTCTTCGCATTTTACTATCATATCTAGGAAACTCTACGCACTCATGGTTTATTATAATGAACTTGTAGGCACACAGCATGTGGCCAGCCGATCCTATGAGATATGCGATTCGTGTAAGTATCTTTGAGCCTACCTATTGCATGAGTTGTGGCCGCTGAGCTGGTGTTATTGTTGTTGTGCGCCTTTTGTTGTTATTGTTGCATTATTAACGTCATTAGCTCGACCTAAGGTTAGTGGCGGCTGGGCCTGCATGCCTCTTAATGCATCTCACATCAGCGCGCCATTGTAGTAGGCGACGCGCGCCTAATGAGTTTTTAAATTTATGCACGATTGTTGTGTGTTGCGCTTGCGTTGCCTTTGGTTGTATCTTTTTTCCAAAGTTCCACATTTTTATTCTCAATATTTCCATTTTGTGGGCGGCGCTTTAATGCCGTTGTTATAAAATGGGCGTCACTTCGATCTTGTTTGGTTTGCGCATATTTCAAATAATCTGCCTGTAATCTGTTGTCAAAGTGTCATTCCGACTTCGCAGCCTACCCAATTGGCCTATCTCATGTGGGCTTTGTAATCTTTTATATTATATAATGATTTTTAATTTTTTAGTTAACTGCCAGATTTGTTAATCATGCGCACGCTATAAATCGGTTCTCAAGCTTAACTTGATGCAGGTGGCCATTTGCTTGTAACTAACGCATAAACAGCAAATTAAGATCATTGGCAAAAGATATTTTAATCGGTTAATATCTTAGATATGAAGTCTGATGATAGATTACATTTGAAAAAAATTAGATATTTCTGCTAAAGTATCACTTTCCCATCAAAATTTATTGGAAAAGTATTTTTTATGAAACCAACGGCCCTATCACTATCACTATTAAAGCCTGTTTTTTAAGTGCCAAACTTATTTTGCTGATATGAGAGGACATAACAATAAGTTCTTCCTTTCTGTTCTTCGAAAATTGTTCTTTCATATACGATTATAAGAAGTTATGTTTCAGGATTCCACTACGACGCCTCATCAATAAAAGAGTAT
Source organism: Cacoxenus indagator (assembly GCA_035041755.1). Taxonomy (NCBI): domain Eukaryota; kingdom Metazoa; phylum Arthropoda; class Insecta; order Diptera; family Drosophilidae; genus Cacoxenus; species Cacoxenus indagator. The sequence goes on along the minus strand of JAWNKX010000018.1, from coordinate 335,262 downwards.
TGAATTTTTAGGGGCAAAGAAACATTAGAACTTCTAAGGATATACTCGACATCCTTAACATTTATTCAATCGCTTTGAGTCTATCGTTGTATGCCGCATCTATTGAATTAAATGGCTGAAACGGACACAAGGACTTTTCAACTAAAGAAATTATTAGATGCTTCAAAAATCCCATTCAATATTCAAACATGCAGAAAATTTGACGACGAACGTAACATTTCACTACGGTCATATGTCCACCTACTTAAACGAAAACCACATCCGAAAAATCCTGAAGAACGACGCTGTAAAGAATTTTGTTGCTATGAATTAAAGCCTTAAAGTAACGTCAAAAAACTTTTAAATATCTCTGTCATAATAATATAATTACTACATGGTATTTCAATAGGGACGTCTTAATTTCAAAATTCTGACATCTGGCAACCCAACAGCATTTTTAACATTTGATTTCATAAAAATGATCAATACACTTGCCAGTTTTATTGTGGGGTCATCCAAAATTGAGGCATCCATATGCAGGCCTGACGCGCAGCTGTGGCGGCTATCTGAACGATGTCATATTCCATTACTAATTCAATCAATTGTACTTTAGTTGCTAATAAAATTTTGTTAAATATGGAAAGCGTTTGCGTGTTATTTGAAAAAAAGTTAGTACACCCTTATTGAATAACTGTATATTATGTAGATAAATTGATTTAAAAGTTATGTATTTTTTATACATTCAAGTATTGTGCGTAAGTGTAAGACTATGTGAGTAGCCAAAAGAGTAGTGAAGCGTAGTATAAGTTCAAGGATAAAGTAAGTTTTAGTTGGTAGACCAGTGGCAAGTAGGTTTGAATGAGACTGTGATGTGCCTTTACAACGGCTGATCTGCTGGTTGATACTGGTTCATGATAACGGATTTTTTCATTTAATTTTTTTTAAACTTTTTTTTATGGGACATTTTTTTCCCTTTCTGTATTTGTGTGTAATTCAATTCAGCTCAACTCAAAATGTTCATTGCAATCGAGGCACGCGCTTAATTACAACAACAGCAGCGACAACAACACCAACAACAACAACACAGCGAAAGCCAGCGCATTTTGTAATTTGAAAAACATCACCGCAAACTGTCAAAATTTTTTGACATTTACAAATTATTTCGCTGTTTGAAGCGATTTTAATTTTGTCATTTTTTCATTTTTTCATTTTTTCTTCGCTGCTCCTTTTACCCGAATATTTTGTTTGCACACTTTTTGGTGCTTTGCATACAGGTTTCAGCAGCTTAGGACTTTTTAATCCTTTTGTTTTTTTTTTTTTTGAGTTTAACAGCATTTGCCATTTTGCGAGCATATGGCATGCAGCACACGCTGTCTGTCCGTTCGTCCGTCCGCCCGTGGTACGCTTTGAACATGCGAAATCGAGTAGTCGCTGTTAATTTGCGTCAACTCCCTAATAAAGTTTCGCGTCGCTTTTGATTTTGCGGCTCAAATATGCATTTCGCAAACACATTCTTCTCTTTCAATCTTTTTTCTCTGTTATTTGCGTTTGCAGTTCGTTTGCATGCCAAACAGTTCTCGAGCGCAAAATAGATACAAAAACATTGCTTTTTTCTTCATTTTTCTTCACGTCGTTGTCGTTATTTAATATTTTTGTTGCTGCTATTTTTGTGATTTCTGGCAGTTTTGCATTTTTTCGATTATTTCTTGCAATTTTTAAGTGAACAGGCTTGTCAACCGAAATGTCAGTCGTGTGCGCAAAAAACAACAACAAAAACATACAAAAACAAAAAAATGAAAATTCATTTTGTGACATTTCAATAACATTTTTTCGCTCGCATTTTGCATGCAAATTGAAAACGATTGTCAAGCAAAAAGTTCGACAAAAAAGCCAAATCGTTGACGTCAACTTGAAAAAGATACTTTTATTTTGGGCTAAATAGATTTTTTCTTTTCTTCGTTTTTTCTAGCTCTATAATTGATTTTCACCTGAGAATGTCAATTTTTGATCGATCGCCGCTTCCTGCTGAGTTGCGATGCTATGCGATGCGATAACGATCCTCCTGCAATCTTCCGCATCCCTTGCCACACGGCAACTGCTTCAGCCAAGAGAGGATGATGCCAAATGCCACTTGCTCAGTTCAATCCTATTGAGTTGTGTTTATGAAATTCCTCATTAATTGCATTTGATTGAGCACCTGAGCCGAGCCGAGCCGAGCCGAGCCGAGTTGGCTCGACGAGTCGACTAGTCGAGTCTACGCGATTTGCCTGCGCCTCAATGGAAGCGAAAAATTTCCTCGGCAACCAACGGCTGCTGCAGCTGGATAAAACTATCTATTGCGACTGAGACTGCGACTGTGCCTGATCCACACTATCTTTGTATGTTGGTGCTTGTGTATGTGTCCATATGTGCATGTGTATGTGGGTATTTAGACATGCGCAAGGTGCAAAATAAGTGAGCATTAACAACGTTGAAGCTGCCGCAGAAGATTGAGTGTTACTTTACTTGGCTGCCACTTTTCAATGTTCTTGTTCTTCTGCTTTTTGTTATTTTTGTTGTTGTGTTTTCCTCTTTCTCCATCACCGCTTCTTTCTATTCTTAGTCGCATCTCGCTGCTTTATAGTTTATTGCCTCAAGGCGTTTGCCTTCTCAGCTTCACTTGGCTTAACTTGGCGCTTTTCAGTGCTTTGCTACTCGGTCTGTATGCTTAAAATGTATATTCTTGCCTCGTCTAAGACTGCGTCAATGAGGAGTGTCAGTGGTTAATAGTAGAAAAAATGAATTATGATTTGACGGTAGGAATTTAATTGATGCCAGTAGATTTTACTCTTTGGCTCGTTCGGCATCGGCAACACGTTCGGACAACAGCAAGACGGATAGTTGGACGGACTGGCTGGACGGACATACACTTAAACAAAAATTCCTTTCAATTTTTTGTTCTTTTCACAATTGAAATTTCTTTTCTTTTTTATTTTTCGTTTTATTTTTCGAACGCTCACTGATGTTTGGCGCCAATATTGACAGCTGGTATTCTGTAAGATTGTTGCTAGCTCCTTAACTCGACTCGACAGGTGTATATGTTCGACGACAGACATTTAGAAATTCTCTGGACTTGGCCTTTAATTGAATCTTCTTCTAATGGACGTAGAAGCAGCCACTTTAATGAACAAGTGTCGATAATTCGCCACCACGGACCTTAATAGTTGCGGTTCTCCTATTGAGCCGAGTTCAAAGAGTTTAAAGTGATTGCTGAGCTGTTTGAGTTATATACAATAGCTTTTATCTACCTTAACATTCCTAGTTGTTTTTTTTTTCCTTCTATGTAGAAGTACGTGTCGTTTGGAGGGCACGTATTTATCCAATCAGTTCTTGAAAATTCACTCAAAATTGGCTTATTTGAGTTTGAAAAAAATAAATGTACCTAACTGATATTAAGTTGGTTGGGAACCTAAAAAAATCAAATTTTCAATTTTGTGTTTGGGTTGACCTATTGTAGAACCCAATAGTCAGGAACGATGCCTTTTGCTTCAAAGTAATTTCCAAAGCCTTGAACTCCACCCAAAGTCAGCGCTATGCAGTAGGATTCAAAAAGGGTTTAGGTCCAGTTTTCTGGTTTAAAAGCTGTAGAACAAAAACCGAAACATTTCAGAGCTAATCTCATAGAAATTGAAGGAATAAGAACGGTTGATTCATTAAAACCAAAAAACCATCCTTCTGTTAGGAGCTTGCATGAATTCTGGTCAGTGACATCTAATGGCGAAAATTCGGAGTACATGTCAGTGTAACCAGCTATGTACTTCGATGGTTTTAACATTTCTGAACAGTAAAATAGCAGCTTCCACTTAGGCTTATTGAATTATTTAATATATATTGACGCTAAAATTGCATGCATTACTGTTGTTATTTGATTTGAAGATATCTGCTGCCGAAGTCCATCATGCAAGCACCTAATAGTTCAGTTGATGTAGACAGATGAGTATGAGAAACTACTTTTCCTTTGGGATGGTTTGATATTGTTCCATCGATCAGTTAGCTACTGTATTCAAAAACTTTATAGCAGTAAAACGTAGCGATCAGTTGTGAAGACAACTGAAAGATTTAATTTATTACAGTCGATTTCGAATTCTACCAGATAACGAATTGAGTTAAGCTATAAATGTCATAAAATATCTTTTTTGGGTATCTCGCTGGAAAGTGGAGTGGACACCTAGAAAAGTTGTCAGCCATTACATTTTTTAATGCAGCAGAGCCAATCGGCTTTTACAGCTTACTTTGGACGTAAAATTATTTAAATGGATTCAATGTGTTTCCAACCGTTTATGCAAGTTTAATATCAAGGTGACCCAATCAAACAGGCAGCACGAGACATCTTCGAGTGCCATAAAAATTGAGTACTCATTCAATACTTAATACTTTACAGATCGAGCCAAGCTCACATCGCGCCAAAGAGGAAGACGCTCGACTTTCCTTTTTAATTTGTATAGTTGAATGTTTATTTGTAAATGGCTTAGCAAAGATTTTGAATGCAGTCACAGTTTCAGAACATGAAATACAACTACGAGAAACCAGGCCATTGCAGATACTTTTTGGTGATGTATTTTTTATAGTTAAGCGCTTTAAGTGCACTGTTGGACTTTCACCTCAAAATGAGCTAGAGAAAATAACAACAACAACAACAACAACAACAACAAAAGTCTAACAGTATTAATTCAATGTAGTTACATTGTTAATTTAATTAGCCGCTGTTAATAAAACGCTACAACAACAAGAGCAACAATAACATTCGTACTTCATAGGTGTGGTTTTGGGTTGGCTGTGTTCTGCTTAGGACAAGCTTTAGTCAGCTTAGCTACTTATTGTGTACTTTTTTTTTTACCACTTTCTGTACATGGAACGTGGCCAGGTTGGCTGATAAAACCAACAAGGCCCACCTGTGGGGGAGGCTTCAAGTCTAGAATAGAAATTAGCTAAGCTTTTCGTTGGATTACAATCACCGTCCCCACCACTGGCAGAGGGCAAGGCGCGCCAAGGCGCCTGACAAAACTACAGTTCAGCTCATTGTTTGTACTGTTGATTCTAAATTTAATGATGGCATAAACTTGGCCAAGAGTGGCTAAAGCGATAATAGCTCAAAGTAAGCAGTCATGTAGTTACAATAAAACGATATAAAAACAACAACATTTATATGTAGCTAGAGAAAGAAGCAAACTAAATAAAGTCACTTTCAACTGTGGTTGATTTTGGACTTCGTATCTAAACTGACTTCTGACTGCGGACAAAAGCAGACTTAAAACCAACACTCGGCAAACTACACAACTAGTACAACGGCGAGAACAACAGCAACTACAGCGACAACAATAACAAAAACAAAAACTAACTGCACAAATAACAACAACAACAAAAATTGAAGAAAATTACACTAAATTGGCTTCAATTATTGTATTAATTTGGGTTCCGTGTTGCTTTCCGGCTTATCCCTTTTTTTGTACAACTTTTTCTCCGTTGTTGCTGCTGCTGCCTCTTTCACATGATTTGACTCAAATCGACTCAGCTCGCCTTAGCTCAACTCAACTCTACGTGACTATACTCAATTCGTCTGGTCGCGCCCGCTTTTACCGCCTTCACCCATATAACTCTCAGCCACTCATGCAGCTCTGTCATTTGTTTCTTTTTTATTTATATTTTTTATTTATTTATTTTTTAAATTTCTGCATCACATTCTGTTTTATTTGCTCTTCTCATTCAAGCACAAAACGCAAGACAATTTCAAACTAACAACCAAAACGAAGGGGTCCAACTACAGTCCTCCAACCAGCCAAGCGCTCAGCCTATCGTATGTGACAGACAAACGTGGATCGCTCTGATGTTTTATTGTTGTCTTGTTGATTTTGTTGGCATTATTGTGCAGGAATTATAATCGCAGAGATATTGTTTAATAATATTTTCAAGCGAAATCATCGAAAGCCGCGCATGCCTAACAGGCAGTCAAGATCTGATCCCATCGAAGCAAGTCCAGGGAAGCTGGCGATTGAGCGGTGTGCTTGGGGAATTTTTTTTATTAGAATTTTGTTATTTTTTATTAATTTTTTTGTTTATTATTATTGCGTATTATATACGTTTCTTTGGAAAAGGTTGGTTAGAGAACACTTGGAGAGAACTTACAAAAACATTATGATAAATATTTCTGAAAATCGGTTTCTATTGTTTTATAGATTTTATCTATTATAAAATTCTTTTTCATTTCATTGTTGTGCTTCATTCAAATTACTGGTCAGCAGTTGTAGGCTCTCAATTAAAGGCTGAGCTACGAAATCTTTATGCCAATTGCAGGGCAGCGATATTTGATCCAAAAATATCTTTGGCTGTCTTTACTACATACATAGCTTTTCTCAGTAATTTGTTAATTATTATTAGTGTTATTAATTTTTTATTGTTGTATTGTCAACAAGATTTCCAGGTTTTTGATAATTCCATAAGCAGTCAAATGAAAATTTGTTTGTAGTTCTATTGCACTGTAAATTTCACTTAAAACCCTTGAATCTTCTTTATTTTTTGTGGCGAGTCAAAAGCTAACCTTTCTGGTGTCGAGTCAATTTACTAAATTTCCATTTTCTAAATGTTTTGGCTTCTTTCCAAATTTCCTGACTTTACTTTCTCTTTAAAGGATTCCTAGTGCATTCCGAATGATTTTAAATGCACCTTCAAATGACCAAATACATTTAAAAAATCTGAATTCGTTATCCTCGGAGGTTATGCATATCGCAAACAGACACAAATCTCACAACTTTGCACAAAACTGGAATTTTTTTTAAATCCAATTTATATATATATAGGCTACTGTACTTCAGAATCACAGTGACAGATACTTTCTAAACGAAAGAAATTTTTCGACTTAAAGTTTTTGAGATATGTTAATATGTAAAAATTACGATTGTATATGAATGGATCCCGAATCCGTAATAGGATAGTTTTGGACATAATAGGTGACGCTGTTTTCTAGATTATTTTGTGAACCTATAGAAAGAATTTTTCGTTTTCTCATCAATGTGACAGCTTCCTTTTATTTTGTTTATTAGTCTATCGTTTTTTCTATTTCTATTTTAATTATGCCCCGAAGAAGGTCAAAACTTAACTGCCTTTAGGCAGCAATGAAGCACGACGACATAAGAAAGGCGCGTGCTAAACATTGGCCATATGTGGATTGAATCTGGAAAATCTCACATGGACAATTTTACTTTCTGTGTCAGAATAGCGTCTGCCTACCGGATCCATTAGTTCTTTTCTAGAGTTTTCAAGTTAATAGTATAGAAACTTAGCCTCTGGTTTTGTTCGTCTTTTAAATCCCTCGATTCATTTGCGAATATTGCCAATAAAGAAATTCGAATTACACACGCGAAAATATTCGTCACAAGATCTGACATTCTTATATTATAATTAATTTTATATAAGTGTTTATTTATTTTCGAATCTCGGAGTTTGTGAATTCATTACATAAGGACATGAAGGGCATAAGCCCAAGTCATGTTAATTTTATGAGACTACAACAGATTGTAAATGAAGAACAATAAAGAAAAAAATAATGCATATTACATATTATTTCTATTTTTATTTATATTTATTTGTGTTGACTCATTCTATGATTTTGAAAAGGACTTTTAGAACAGACTCACCGTTAAATTAATGAGTTTAATTGAACTGCAATTCGAGCGTTTTCACTTATTGATTACACAGTTTGAACAAAATTACTTGAACTTAGTTTTAGTTCATCCGAAAATTTGGTTTTAGTTTTGTGAAAGTTCGGCGAACTTCCAAACTTGAAAATTTGCACTGCCGTCGGTCGGCTGAGTTTGTCGCCACAAGTCAAACGGCATTGATAATTGATTCCCTCGTTTTAATTGCACATGCTCAGATACTCTGAAGTTAGTTCATTAGTCGGTAATTAAATCAGCGTCAACTAACACCGCAGCCCAGCAAGGACGAACTGTACCGAGCTCAGCTGAGTTCCAGTTAATCTCAGTTGAAGTTTTGTTCATTGTTTCGTTGAGCACAAACTGAGGCGCGAGGATGTTACACGCACTTTTCGTGTACGTGGTTAGTTGAGTTGGCGATTTTTTGTTTTTCTAAGATAGTTTTGCTCGCCTTGGCTTTTATTGCTTAACAGCCGCGCGGCACGAAAGCCGAAATGCGAATGCGGCAACTGGCGACTAAAGCGCCTCGACAGAGGCAGCTTTGTCTTATAGGCGGCATTTGAGAGCGAGAGGCAGCAACAGCGAATGTGCAAGCGAGCGAGCGAACGAGCGCGTTACGAGCGAAACGAACAAACCAACGACTTTTAACCGCAAAGACAACAACTGCTGCAGCAACAACAACTGCGGCAATAATTTCTGCACAACACTCGCCGCCACATGCATTCGAACCGAATGCGACTCTGCTGCTCTGCAGGTCTGCGGTGACTTTACCACTCAACTTCGCAAACTCAACTCATTCGGCCGAGTTGAGTTGAGTTGTGCAGTGTTGATTTGAGTTGCCGAAGATGTTGACGACGAAGGTGCCGGTGGTGTCGGTAATGGTGAACTTGCAAAATGCACTTTCAGTTAGCCGACCAGCAGCCACTTCGAAATCCTGTGCGCCGTGAAAGCGCAACACGACTCTGTCGCTTTGGTTATTGGAGTATCGTGCTAGGCGAAAGAGAAACATGTTGCTTGCCACAAGTTGCGTGTCGCTAATACTTCGCTGCAGAAGGGGCAAAGGCTGGCGGTGCCATAACTCACCACATAACCGCACAAAACCTGTGGTGAGTGGTGAGCTTTGTTGGCAGCCATGGGAGTGTGCGAGCACGTGGCGCTGTGACAGGATTAGATTAGACCGGTCTGAAGCAGCACATCAGTACACCAGCCGCCTCGCTCTTGTGCTTCCTGTTTGGCGCGAGAGCGCCTGAGCTTTAAACCAACAATGTGACTGACGTTTCCTTCGATCTGTCAGAGATCGAACAATGGGCCAGGCCTGACTACGTGCTTAGAGGTATTGAAAACTCATCGCTGCGCCGCCCTTATAGGTTTTCAATATCATCATCAAATTCATCATCGATTTGTCTTTTGGCGCTGATACAACGTGTTTCCGGCGAGTGCAAGTGCGATTTATTTAGTCAGTCAATGAGTTCGTTAGTTAGTTACGTGCCAATCCCAACGTCCTACTCCACCACTAATTTGCTCACTCACGAATATTCGTAATCCCAAAGAAACATAAATGAAAAACCCACGGCGATTTTTGAGCGGTTTTCTTGCGATTTTCGAGCGATTTTTACGCTTGCGGCACTTGCGCACTTCAAATGCTCTCATGTTGCGAATTTCCCCTATTTTTTTTTGCATGTGAAAACAAGAAAGAAAAATGGAACAGCTCAGTTTATTGCTGGTGGTATTGGTGGTTGGTGGTGCTGCTGGTTGTTGTCACATGCAACACGTCTTGCCTTTCGCAGGGTTGCTGCGTCTAAATTATTTACGCTCGTCGCTCGCCAAATTGAAATGTTTATCGAAGGCGTTGTGGTTTGACTTTGGGTTACATTTATTGCACATGCAACGTTTTTGCTTTTCTCCTCTCTGTTTCCGCGGCGATGCGAAAAAGCGCTGTCTCGCACCCGTGGCAGCCCTTCGTAGGCAACCTCGTGTTCGAGCTTGCCCACATATCACGTGCAGAGCTCTGCTCGCCGCTCGCTGATTCGCAATTGAATTCAATGCGATTTTTATGCTCAGCTCAACTCGTATTTATTGAGTTTCTGTGCAGGGGGTTAACTTAGTCAAATTGGAATTTAATGCTTTCAATGCGAAAGATACTCAGCGCCCGAGGCGTGTTTACACTGGGCTCGGCTACGCGAGTGGCCCTTCGTTTTTTGGTTCATTGTAAAGGGTATACAAAATATAATATATTTTTTCTACTTTTGAGAGGAAATACAAATTTCGAAATAATGTGCTGATTTTTACCTCGCAAAAAACACCATATATTTATCAGTTAAGCTAGATTTAACTGTTACAATATATCCAAATTCATCCCTTTTGCTATGGATACTTCTTCTAGACCAACAATCCATTTCACAATTTCTGTTAACTATCTATTAAACTACTTCTTACCAATGTAATAGCTCAGAAAAATCTGAGTAGCCAAGAAAATTTGACATTTCATACGAGTACACTTCAGAAACCACATGCCATGCCTTAGGAGGGAAACTGTAAGGCAACAGAAGTCCTGGAAAAGCGGCAGTTCTTTAAGCAGACCTAAGAAGTCCAAACACGTCCAGGAATTGTTTTCCTTCTTCTCTGAGAAAATGTATTTCTCTTATCGTTGATTCTTTTGAAACACAATGATTCTTGTCAGAACGGGACTATTGAACTAGATATATTTTTAAAGATTATGTAAAACAAAAAACGAATATATATTAATGTGATAAATACTCCCGAGCTTCTGATGTGAAACCGCTAATTGAAAAAGTGTAAACACATTTTTTCGACCCCCATGGGCCTTGAACCTCGACATCCGGGATGGCAGCCGAGTCGACGGACACATTCAGGCAGGCAAATGGTTTAACTGTATGTGGGAAGCGGCGAGAACGACTTCGTATGCTTTCGCAGTGAGCCAATGGCGATGTTTGCTTGTCTACGACACAATGTTTTATTATTATATGTGAGCGTTTTAATATTTGATTGTGTGTGAGCGTTTCGGCTGTAAAATGTTACACTACTGAAACCAAAGAAGATTCACATCGAAAATGTTCAAAAAAAGAAAAAAAACCTGAAACTTCGACTGCTTTTCCTTTGAAACCCTATAATAAATAATGTATTTTAATCCCGAAAAGGGCAACGAAAAAAAAAATAAAAATTGAATAAAGCAACATGTTCACGACCTGAAAATATTATGACCGAATATTTTGTTGTATTATTTATTTTTTCAGCTTTACAAAAACAATTGTGGGTGGTGCTGGCACAAAGTTGTTTCTTCTTTACTGCTGAGTGTTCTATTTTTCTTTCTTTGTTACGATTTTTCGCCATTTTCTTTTTAATCATTTATTCCGTTCTGTAATTTGCACAGTAATCACATTTCGCTCTTTTAATTAAAGCATGGCGGCGCCAAAATAAACAGCAACGAGTACAAAGCTGAAGCTGGGGGCGGTGTTCATGAAAACATTTTCCAGATTATTTTATAAACTTTTTGATTGTTTTGCATTTTGACATGAAATGGGCAGCCAAATTTAAGCGCATCAGTCAATCAGAGGGTCTATCAATCGGGCAAACGAGTTGTCAAATTATAGTGGAAAAATAAACTTTGAAAAATTTTTAAATCCAACAAAATGGGAAAACTATTTCCAAATTGCGGTTTCAGTGGTGGTAAATAGACTCATTCCAAAACAACTGCAACAGGCACTCCACACAGACACGCGCGAATACACACTTAGACAGCACATTCGACCAACTGCGACCCACAAAAGTAGAAAAATCCCTTCAGACGCGGCGTATGTGCAACATCGCCTTTGCGTAACGGACCGAGCGAACGCGGTGCGCGGATGGCGGAGCCCAGGATGTGGGTAACCTTTTATTAGTGCAACTGAAACTGTTTTTGTGTCTGCAACTTTTGGCATGTTTTCAGTTTTGCGGGAAATTTTTGTGTTCAAATTTGTTTGAATTCTCTGTGGGAGCCACTGCCGCTGGAGTGAGACGGCGGCATTGAGGGAATTCGTAAATTGTGTTTGGCTGCAAATATGCGTGCAAAACGTTATATTTGATAAACGAAAAAGGTTAACAAATTACATTCCTGAGAAGACCCAACTGATGTAGCTCGAGTTGTGTTGTTGTGTTGGCATACATTTTGAATGCTGTGAAGAGTTTAATGGAGCCAAAGTAGTCCTCAACTACTAGAGTTCTAAACGAAATAACGCTAATCGTGGAGACCCTGGAAGAAGCAGCAAGGATAATGTCACACTACCCCCAGGAGGAGAAACCGCATATGACTCATAGAGACCCCAGTTTGGCGTGGGCAATCTGGTATCAGACTTTTATTTCGAACAACAAGAAATGAAGTCCTCTACATAATCAAAGTCGACTGACAAATTCGGTTTTCTTGCGCGGGTCAGGGGAAGGGAATTTGCGGCCTAACAAAAACCCACTTAAGCCAGCAATTTGTTCTCTTCTCTTCGCTTCTCTTTAAGCCGCTCTCAGAAAGAAATATTGTTGTCAAAAAACTTTGTAAAAATTCCTCACAAAACCCAAAAAACGAAACATTAAATTTCACAACAGGAACAGGTTTAACCTTGGAGGTACATATTGCAGCAAGTTGGGTCGAAGACAAACAAAAAAAAAAACAACCAAAAAAGCGAAAAATTAAATCGAAAAGTAAAACTTGAACTGGGAACCCAGAAACCAAAAAGAAAAGTCAAACCGAAGAGCCGAAGACCCAAAGAAAGACCCACAAAAATAACAGGAGACATGCGGAATTAAAAGGGAAACCAAATAAAGCTGCGTCACAGAAACAACAACAACAACAACAACTACTACTACTACTCCAACAAGAGCTCCATATAAAATGCCATAAAAATAAAGTAAGGCAAAAAGAATTTAATGAACTCGTTCGCTGGTTGAACTAAACTTCGCTTCGCTTCGCCTCGTTCCACTCAGCTCTGCACGGCTTAGTTCAGCTGCCTGGGCAGTTCACAAAACTTGCAGCAAATACTGGCTTGGCTGACGTACTCAGTCACTGACAGACTGACTGACAGACTGCCATCAGTAGTTGGCCGGGGTCTGCGGCTGCGGCTATGATTCTGCGCCTGCGCACAAAACTTTGAGCTCGAAGCGAAGGATTTCGCTCTGCGGCATGCAACGTGGATGAATAAAAGCAAAGCAAGATGAAGCAAAAAAAAAAACAAGGTAAACAGCAACAACAACAACAAAAATCTGCAAAACCTGAGATACATATTCGTTTCAACAGCTTCACACACTCACACACACTCACACACACGCACACATACACCAACAGTTTTAAGTGGTCTCCTACACGCAGCGACAAGTTGTTTAAGGCTTTTTCGCCTCAAAGCACAAAATCTGCAGAAAAAAGGCTAATAAACCCAAAGAAATCTCTTCAGCACTTGGCAGAGTAAGCCTATATATTTTAATTTTTTTTAAATTTTTTGTTTTAGTTTACTTATACCGTGTTCCCCTGTGGGAAAAAATCAATTGCGCGCAAAATATTTCAGATTTTTTGTAATGTAAACAGAAAAATGTGTCCTTGTTGTAAGAGTTGAAGCCAAAAGAAAGAAAAAAAAAGTACAGAAATAATGTTGAATAAAAAAATATTTTAACTGACATGAGAACGCCTTAAATATAGTTTACAAGGGCCATTGGCTCACGCAATCAGGCAGTCGTATATAAAAAGCGAATGTGAGTCCAAACTCTCAGGGAGAGTGAGGGTTAGGTGAGCTGGGAACCGAATAGGTGGCTACCATGTCTTTGGGTAGGCTTTGAAATAATTATTTGGAAAGTACCCAAGTCACGCCAGTGGAGCTACTCTAAGAGTCTGAAGTTGTTATTTAATCGAGTTTGTGATATCATAATAAGCCCTCTACTGGTGGCTGCACAACAGCGAAAGGATGTGGTTTTGTTTTCCTCACATTAGAATGATCCATCAACTCTATCACAGGTGAGGTTAACTAAACTGAGCTGAGATTCAAATTTTTCTGACTTCTCTGAATATTGCAGATTTTTATATACTGGGATTTTTACACCCATTAAAATTGTTTCGAGAGGTTACGGTTGCGTTCGTCTAGACAGATACCTATATACCCGTTCCAGTTTTTCTTATATTAGGCGATTACCGTTGAAGTTGTTGCCTGCTTCGAGCGCTAATTTTTCGATTTGCGAGAATCCTCGTTTGGGTGTTCATTCATTTTATTCTTCTATTTTATTTAATTTTATTACTTTTGCGTACTAAATATTCCTGCTTACCTTTCACGACTAAAAGACTTCAGGCAACCAGATCAAACCTCTAATTAGCATTTGAAACGGAAAACAAATAATTAATAAAATAATTATAATAGTCGTATTTCTTATATTATAGACACTTTAATTGTATTAAAGTTACCATAACAATGTCTATAGGTACTGAACATGCTGCAACCAGAGCTAAGTCGGTGATTATCACCAGTACACAACACAAGGCGTTGTCCTTTTTAATGCCTCTTAAGTGCCTCATAAAACACTAGAAATCACTAAGCCGTAAATCAGATGTGGCTAATTAAAGCACATTCAGTGCCTCTTCCGTTGACCTTATCTGTATTACATAATCAAAGGCTAGAACCCTCAGCACTAGACACAGACAAAGGCTTCTAAATTGACAAGTTTCCTTTTTCTCACCAGTGGGAAATCAAGAGATTTTGACAAAAGATTTGCTACACACACACTGACATACACACCTACAAAGAGGCACAAAAACACCTTGCAACGACGTGCCTACTGAGCTGACAAGTTGCACAAAGGTGCGACCATCATAGAGTTGCATCGGGTCGGGTAAGGAGGGCCAAAAACACATGTTCAATTTTCACATGGCAAGTGCAAAGACAAACAATGACCACGGATACGCCTCCTTCTTGAGCGGCTGCGGCAGCGGCAGCAGCGGTGGTAACAGGGATATTTATTACATCATAAGAAAAGGAAGAACAAATCCAAGCTGACTTAAGAATGAGATAAACCAACCAACACTGGCAGAATTTACGATTGTCTGCTGAGGTTGCTCACGGTGATGGTCGTTGAAACTGAAAGTGTTTGTGTGTAGCCCAGAGACCTACTTAAATACACCCGAGCTGGTCCAACTGAGTTGAGTTGAGTTGAGTTGAGTTGAGTTCTGTTGTTTTGAGGGGTCGACTGTTTTATTGTTTCGCTTTCATTGAGAGGAAATCACAAGAAACACCAACAACAGCAACAACAAAATGCCTTGTGCAGGGAACTAAACCTGAGATCAGACAATAAATCAAAGCCTTAAAGTTGAATGTGCGAGGCAGCGAGCGAGCGAGCGAGCGCTCTGTGCCACAACCACAGTGCACGATCTGAGGATGCTGAGGATGCAAACAACTGCCGCCTGCTCACTTCGACTACGTCTTAAGTATTCAGCGGTTGTAGGCAGACCAGACCGTTCAGACAGACTGGTAAGCAATCAAACCCTTGCCTACCTTAACATGTACCACTTAAACAGCTGAAGGAAATCCCATTCAATTCAACCGAGTTGATTTTGTTGTTTTTGTTCTTATTGTTGTTGTTGTTGTTGTTGTTGTTGTTGTGTTTTTGTTCAATCTCGATCTGAATAATTTTTGCAGCAGACTGAAAGTGAAATCTGTTGCAAGCAGGAATAGCAGCAGCCGCCTCTGCGCCAGTTGCAGTCCCAGTCGTTGTTGTTAATAAACGAGATCGTGAAGCGCAGATCGCGGCGATGTCAGCTGAGTGACATTAAAAGAGGGAAGCACTTGCAGTTGAATCGAGAGTGGTTGGACCGTAATTTTGTTGTTGTTATTTTCGTTGATGACGCCACAAGAAAAAAATTGAATTCAGCACAACAACAACACAAACACATACAAACACAGCTGAAAAGGGTTAAAATACAACACGCTGAGAAAGGAATCAGGAAAAAGGCGAACGAAAAACGAAGGGAAAAGTGAGATTGGAGTTGGAGATGAAGCTGAAGCTGAAGCTGAAGTCGTTGCATTGCAAATGCGATGCTGAGCACGATAATCCCCTCTTAATTTGTTTGTCTCAATCGGCAGCCGTGGCAGCCGAAGTAAGATGACGCAGAACAACTTGAGCCAAGCGGCGTCGTCAACTTCGAAGGATGTCCCGAGCAAGGCGCACAAGGACATTTTCCACAAAACTGATGGTGGGAAGCAAAACTTCATGCGGACCGAAGTCGTCGTTAGTACCCCAGTGCTTGATGATGCTGATTTTTATTTATTATACTTTTTGTTGTTGTAATTTTTTATTTTTCTTTGCTTTATCTTTCGAAAGGGTTCGCCCCACAATAATACAATACAAAGACTGACATAATTTGCTTGAGCAGAACTTTTCCAATTTATAAATGACAAAATTTAAGGAAATAAGAAATACAAAAAAACTCGAAGCCTTTCTGAGAGCGCAGTTTCGCTTCAATTTTTAATTAAAGACGATGGGGTGGGTGGGCGTTGCGCAAAAGAGAAGAGGAAACGGCTTAAATGTGTACCTTTTTTTTCCTTATCCTGCTGCTAAGGAAAGGAGTGTCGAGTCCCTGTGATTTGCATTAAAGTTGTTGAAGAGAGATATGGCTGCAGAACAATTGATGAACGAAAACGGCAGTTGAAGCAATAATCAAAAATCAAATGGGAAAGGGTTGTGAGGAAGGGCGACAAAATGGTCATTTGCGCTAATAGAGCGCAGCTGAAGGAGTCCTTTTTGATACCTTCGCTTTTTTGTTGCTTAAAAGTGAGTAATTAAAAAGTACTCAGTTGGAAGACACAAAAATCAATAAACTGAAACTGTTCAAGCTCTTTGAAATCGAAAGAATGGCCATAAAGAGAAGCTTAAAAGTCGTCTAAAAAATTGGCATACGAACTCGACTTCAGAATGGAGTGGAGGAGAAAGAAAAGGGCTTCGATATGAGAGAATAGAAATAGAGAAAACTAGATGGCGCTAGTAAAATTTGTCGAGGCATTGGGACAAAGTTGACAAAATTTGTATTCTCCTCAGAACCGAAGGTGTGCACCAAATTGCAGATCAATCAGTCAACAGGAAGTGGGCAACGTTTCAACCACAAGATTCGACCCAAACTGGCTGCTTAAATAAAAGCGTCTTAAAAAGCGAGAAATCACTTGGGGATGTGAGGAATGAGCTTCAAAACGCATACTTCAACTTCAGAATGACCTCGACACTTACATCAAAAAATGGGCTGCCAAAGAGAGTTTAAGAATGGCCTGAAAAATCAGCTTCAAAATAAGTGTCGCCATAAGGAAACTACTTTAAAAGCGCATATGGCCGACGAAATGCAGAAGCTGGGGCATTCTGCAAAGTGCAGCATTCGAAATCATAAATAATATCTCGAACGTCTCTTTTAAATGGGTCACCTGATGCACGAAATTCAATAAACAATTTATGTGCCGATACTGCTGAGCATGGCAGTATCTCTGTACTTGTGTGTCTGTGTATTTGTGCATAATTTTGTTTGCGCTCACATGTGGACGCACGTATTCACTTGCAGATACTCTCGCACACACGCAGATACACATGATGAAAGCATAACGGTTCATAGCTCGTCATCAGTTGTGTTATTATAACTTTGCTTTATTTACGCTGTTGTTGCTGTTGTCATTTATTATTGTTGGCCATCATGTTTTAATGATGAACCATGCCCCGTTCACTAGCCCAGCGCCAAGTGCTGGCTGCCAGTCAACTCCAACTTCTTCCGCCCTGACTCGCCGGTCGGCTGCTTCAGTTTCGTTATGCTGCCGCTTCTGGCGCCTGTCATTGCCACACTTCAACCTGCCGAAAACGTGCAACTTCAACTCAATTCAACTCGGTTGCGTCTCACATCGTCCTGGGCCAATGTATCTCAACAGCTTTCGGGTGGCATTAAAAACGATTTTGACTTTTCGTATTTTTTATTGAGCATGTCAGATATTTTTTATACCCTTCGCATTACGTTATAGTTACTCGTTTCATGACATAGTCATGATAGTACAGTGTGTATATATGTGATGTAAATATACTATATACTATATACAGTACTACTGTACATCTACTATATACAGTAGATGTAGGCGCACTATTTCTTCAGTTTTTGAGCAAGACAGCTGTAATCACTCTTTCACCCAGACTGTACATTTGTTGTCATGGGAATTAGTATCACCACTAGGAGAGGTAACTCCTTCACAAACTACGTCTATTTAAATTCCAGTACTTACTATTGCAGATTTTTTTTTATTTCTTGGGTTGGGATTTGGAATGAAAAATTCAATACCCCAGGTTTACTAGAAATTATAGCCTAGATGGGTGGCGTTTTTTAAATTTTCCGGAAAATTGATTGTGTTATTATCAGAGTAGTCCTAATTCGATGATAAACACATATGATAACGCTCTTCCCAAAGCTTTGGTTGTGAAGAGTATACACCTTCAGCATAGCCGAACATAAAATTTTTCTTCGTTTTTATTTATTTTTAAAATACTTCTTTCCCCCATGTTGTTGTTTTTATTGTTTTTGATGTCATTATTGCTATCAGTTTTTTTATTGTTGCAAGTGACACAATTTTATTGTCGATGTTGCTGTTGTTGTTCCCGCTTTGTACTTCCATGCATTTCAGTTGCGTCGGGAAAGACTTTAACGCGATTAAGTTTAAAATTTTTCTATTTTTAATGGATTTGTAAAACACTCTCCTTACTGCACATTCACATTAAGGCAAGGTTTCTGTCCGGTGTGATGGAGCAAATCCCGTATCTCGGTCTGATTCTAGCCAAGCGTCTTACATGGCGTGCACACACAAATGTAGCTACAGCGCGCTGCTACCAAAAGCTCAAGAAACTAGAGTGGCTCCTCCGCCCTTCGACCAAGTTATCCTTAGCTAATAAAAGACTCATCTATATGCAAGTAGTGGCACCTGCATGGCGTTACGCCATACAAATTTGGGGCACTACTGCCGCCTACAACATCAGAAGGGTGTAGTTGTTTCAGAACAAGGCTCTCAGAAGATTTGCGGGCGCCCCTTGGCACGTCCGCAACATAACGCTCTCCGTGGCAACTGTTATCGAGGGGATTAATTCTCACAGAAGCCGCTATCACTCAAGACTATTGACGCACCCAAATCCGCTGGGTCCTCCCTCACCCATATCTCAACAAGGCGTAGACTGAAGAGGTTACACCCCCATGATCACCATTAAGAAGGAATCAGCCTTCTCTGCCATTGCTTTTACGGCGCAAATAGCATCATAATCTTAGTCTAACTCTAATTTTTAGTGATAGTGTATATCACTATTTATAATCCGACTAATGTGTTATGCAGTTAACCTTTAATAATAAAAAAATGAATATTCAAGGAATATTTTACGATTTTGCAAATTTGTCGGTGTGGAATTCTGGCTCTTGCTAATTCTTAGTAATAAAATTACTAAATTATTAATTATTAAAATTGCAGTCTCTTGACTGCTCATATAATTTAAATATAGCCCACTTTGTACAAGACCTAACCACTATTAATTCGTACCCCTACATTTTCCAAACGGATTCTAAAAATGTTTTTTAAATATCATACAATAAAATAAAATAAAATATACTTGCTAGAAAGGGTGTGGAATCCACTTTTACAACAAAAAAAAAAATTACTCAAAAACTATTCAGCACGTAATTTATTTTTTATTAATTTTTATGTAAAACAAATAAAAATAACGTCAAACAGAAACTGATCATTAATAATTCGTACGCCCCAGTTAGATATTTTTTTTTTTTAAATTAAATTATAACATTTAACGCAGTAAACTGCATAACACATTTGTCGGATTTAAAGAATAATGACGTGAAAAAATGCCAGTTAGATTGCAAAAACAAAAGAATGACGTGGATTAATATGAACAATTTGCCATTATCAGTTCTGAGAATGTAATTTCTAATGCTTCTGTTTGTGCATTGCATTCGCCATTGCTTTTTATTATTCTTGTACAGGCTGATTTGTGAAAATATTCGCAATTTAATAATTAAGAAATGTAATTGTGGCAAAACTTATTTGGAAATAGCATCGGAACTAAGTTTATCAAAGTCGCCTGTTCTGTATATTACCAACAGTTTTGAAAAATGGTTCAATTGGGATACACCTGCCTAATCGCGGTCGAAAATCAAAGATTACATCCTGTGATATGCGCGCTTTGTCCTTAATCGTTAAGGAGGATCGACGAAGTTCGATCAATAACATGTCTTCAGAATTGTCATACAGGATCGTGCTGAAAGTGGGACCTGAGTGAACCAGACAAAATATACAGAGATTGGAATACGGATTTTACAAAACAGAAATAATTTTTTCTGATAAGAACTTGTTTTAGTACCTAAGATAAAGAATTATAAAAAAAAGTTAAAGGCATTATGGTTCGGTGGTTTAAATTCCTCTAAAAAAACTTTGAAATATCTATTACCGTAATGTCTAGAAAGGCAAGCCTGAAAATGTGAATGAGAATTTTCGGTTATAATTTGCGAGTTTTTTTTTTTTGGAGTTGATTTGATTTATGATAGAAAAAAATTACCAAAATTTGTATGAGTAGGGTTTTATATGCCTGTTTCTTCCATGGTTATGTTCAATAGGTCATTACTGTTTAATAGTGACGCACACATTTTTTACCAGTTGCGAAATAATAAAAATGCCAAATAAACTAAACGTGAAAAAATACACTGTCTTTGGAAACTGAGGTTCAAATATTAGAGAAACTCGATGAAGGCGTACAACTGAATCGTTTAGCCCTAGAATATAATGTGAGAAAATCTACCATAACCTACATAAGATCGAAGAAAGGAGCTTTATTTGCTGCTTTTCCAAGACTTTCGATAAAGAAAGAAAACCTTACACAGCGCTGCATAATGTAATAAATTGGTGTAAAAAGAACAATGCATTTCCTACTGACCACATGACAAATTTGCTAACCCTACTTAATGTTAGATTGTACCAGATGTAACAAAAGCAAAAAAAGGAAACAAGCATAACTCAATATTTTACTTAATAAAATAATAATATAAATAATGATGATTAATTGCAACAACACTTTTTGTTTATTTTTGTATGGATAAAAAGTCCAGAATAGATATTTCCATAAACTCAAACTATCAAAAAACGAAGTGGTTCTAATTTCTGAGCGTCAGATGTAAACAATGCCTGAGAGTTGCAGAGCACGGCCTCCTTCCATTTAATTTCAACCTAAGGCTAAATCTACGCTGAAACGATTGTATCGCTCTTAGAGGAGACTCTTAGAGGAGACTCAAAAGAGGTTGATGTGTCTACTTCTTCACAATATGTAGCAGTGCCTTGCTACACAATGCTCCGGACTTTATTTTATGGCACTTAAAGCAATTGGATTTCAATACTAAGACGAAGTTTACGCCATTTCAATAGAGAAGCTTAGAATGTGGTTCGTCAAAGCTGAATATGCCAGGTCGCGGTATGGCCTCCAAATCGGATTTTGCGAATTTACTTATATACAATACAAATAACGATAGTTGCATAACCAAAACCATAAAATATTTTACATTTACTCAAGCTGCAAGCTTTTATAATTCACACAATGCACCTACAAGAAAATATTTAGTGATTTGAAAATTGTTCAACTCCTAATTTTAGTCAAATTTTTTTTTTCTTTAATTGACATTTAACGAATACCGTTTATCGCAGTAAGCTGCATAACACATTTATGAGATTATAAGAAAAAAGACGCGTGTATCAACTTTTATAGGAAAATTAATGCTGAAGTGCTAAGAGTCATCAAAAACGCGAGTTTTAAGAGCCGCGCGTAAAAAATAAATAATATTTTTTGGTTTAGCACCGTTTGGAAAATTTTAGAGGCATAACTAAAATTATGCAATAAAAATAAAACCACCAATAAATTTGATGACTTCGAAGAATTTACGAGCTAAAAGCAAATAAATTTTTCCATTTTCAACGACTGTTTTTACTGCCATTTTATTATTTTAAAAAATCCAATAAACACAATATTTCCCATCGACTTAAAAATTCAAAATTTTTTCAAAGAAAAACAATTAATACACTTATAATTTATTTTGAAAAGCTTTCATATATTTACTTTTTGTTTTATAATACTTATTTTTTCCTTAAGAAACTGATTTTGTGACCAATAAATATTCCATAGTGGAAACGGCGATCGAAGGAGAAACTATAAATAAATTATTTAAGAAATCTTTTTTATTATCGGCCTATTTATTTATTAATTTTTTTAATCGCATTGTAAACAAATAAATGCCTGTTTATAAATTGGAATCTAATTTGCAAAAAACAGCATCCAAGTAAAACACTCGTAAATAAATAACTTTAAAAATATAAGTAAAAAATAATTTATATATATATATATATATATCGATGTGTGTGAATGTAAGGCTTGCCAAGGGGCTACTTTCAGTACTGACTGAGTGGAATATGAATTTATTATTTAGAAGAGAAAATATATATATTAGCCGTAGTATAAAAAAAATTTTTTTTTATTTTTGGTTGAGACTTACTTGGGCAGATTTGAGGTGTCGATGTGCCGCTGCTTTCAGCACTTGCAAAGTTGTTATTCTTGTAGCGATTTGTGCTTGACATAAAGCGAAAGTGGTTTGTTTTATTTTTGTTGTTGTTGTTGGCTACATTATTTAAGTGTTATTTATTTTGAGCTTGGTATTTTTTCCGTCTCGTCGTGGTTTTCGGTTTTGTTTTTTTTTTTTTAATATTTTTTATATTATTAATTTTTTTATTTGTGATTAAATAATTTATTTATCTTGCTTCGTTTCCCTTTTTGCGTGCACATGATTTAAAAGTCAATGTCACTGAACGTTTTTAACCAACGCGCGATACTCACACATATGCATACACACGCGCACGCACACACACTCTTGGTGCTTGGACTTTTAACACGCACGTTTTGCGCTTAGACGCAGATACAAAGTGGCCAACGGACAGTTTTCAACAACGGCAGCAGCAGCCGCTGGCCTCAGCAGTGGCGCTCTAGTAACTGAGACCAGAAATAATATTTGAGCCCATAAATCAACTTCAACTTGTGCACTGTCATTTGTTGTTGCTGTTATTGTTGTTGTTGTTGTTGTTGTTGTTGTTGTTAGTTGTTTGGTTGGATGGGCGCACAAGTGTCATTTGAAACTGGCTAACAGCGTAACTGTAACTGTAACTGTAACTTTGACTCTGATTCTGACTGTGACTGTGATATTCGTTGCGAGTGTACTCGTCCGTCCCAAAGTCGTTTGTCTGGCAATCGGAGTCTGCGGCTGACTAAGATTTATTTGTCGCGCTGTTGTAGTGCCAACAGCGGCTGCCGTCGAGATACTGCATAAGGCCAGGATGCAGGATAAACCATGGAGCCTGTGAAAGCGCGATGCGTCACGACAGCGAAGACGATGTCGATGGCAACGATGACGACGGTGGCAGAGCTGAGTAGCAAGCGTACGTGAGTGAGTGCGACGTCGACGGCGTTTAATGGTCGCAAATGGGCAACGATGGCGCGTTGCAAAACACCATGGAAAACAGCCCACGGAGTCTCATTAAAATATTGTGTTGCGCGGGGGGCAGAAAAATTGTGGGAAAATGTGCGCACGCGGAGTTCAAACCGCCAAAAAAGTTGATTCCTTCGTGTGTTTGTATGCGAATGTATGTGTATGTTGAAGGTAAAGCGAAAAAATTACTCAGCTCAAAAAATTCGTTCGAATTCAAATTAAAAATGGAGCAGCGCAAACGCACGGCGAACTCAAAAAGTTGCGGTTTTTCAAAGAGGAAATACACTCGTGCTCAGTGCGAAAACCAAACGCGAACTGAGCCACACAAAGGTGTCCTGGCAACCTTTTGACGAGCCTGTAACGTGTTGAGGAAAAATTAGCAGCAACCGAATAAAATCACATACACCCACCCAAACACACACACACAGACACACTCATGCCCAATGCCACCCTCAACACACACAGTAACAAAAAGCGGGGAAATGCCACATCGGAAAAGAGACAAAAAAAATGAAGAAAAAAAACGGGAAACACATTTTTTCATCTATTGACATGTGCGATTCGCAAAAGTTTGTGTGTGTGGCTGCCGCATAAGGACGTATATGTGACTGTGTGTGTGTGAACGCGATAACTTTTTAAAAATGGAGCAACTCCTCATAGGGTTGTTGGTGATAATGATGAGCGATGAGGCCGACCGACTACGCAGCCACTGGCCCAGCAATAGAAGTAGCGCAAACCAACTCGAAAAAATTGGCTGCACTATTGGAACTAGAAAGTATCCTGGAATAACCGGCTTCATCAAAGTTATATACACTACAATGCGAAACAGGTTGTTGGATTTCTTTGTAACGATGGCTGACCTTATTATAAGGATACATCGCGTTAGCATTACCTACTTGAGGGGTATTAATACCAAATTCCTTCTATATGGAAGCCTTCAATTGATTTAACTGGCGACCGTCACGCAAAAAAAAGGTTTTCAATAATTTGAATAAAGTTAAAACAAACTACGTTCTCGACCATCTTGTGTCGCTGTATGCGATGTACGTCAATGCCTTCGTCTTTGGCGCCAACGTGCGTCCTGATATTAATGACTAAACTTTCTTGGCATGATTTCCAAAAATACTGGTATAATAAATAATTACATTTTGACAACTGACAACTTTTTTTGCCTATCAATTTTATAGCGTAATTATATCCATTTAAAAAAAAAACCAACTAAATTAGTTGAAAATCAAGGCCAACAGAGGGAAACAAACGCTTTTTTGGTTTATATATAGATCTCGAGAAGCATACACGCTCATTAAACGCAAGGGTCATGTATTCAGTATAGCCATTTTTAAAACTTTCATGGTCATGGAACTCTTTTCAACAAAATTCTGAGAGATGCACTGACACCTACAATAGAAAAATCTACGTTTATTGCAGGTATCCATACGAAACCTATTATTGCACTCTCTACATAACTTCAACTAATCGTAAAATATAAAAAGGACATAGCGATAGACTACATTTCTAAAGAGTAACAGGCTAATTTTTTATTTAACGAATGCCAAAGATCTTATTAAGAGCGTATAAAAAGAAAATCCTTATAACCACGACAATGTTCAATGTTCCTACTGTTCTGGAGAATTGTTTTTACTGTACATGCTATAATTCAGACCATGCCTCAAAATGAAGAGTATCCAGAAAGTTTGCGATATCCGCCAATGAACAAATAACTACTGAAGCGAGTTGTCGGATAAATACAAAAAGACTCACACATACATATATATGTATTATATACAGAACCTCAGAACTTCCAATAAAAAAATCATCTACACACACACAAACACATAAAATCACGAAGCAAAAAGCTGCGCACTCAAACTAAAGCAAAGCCACAAATGATGACGTCGCTGTCGGCGCATTTAATAATTAAACAACAAAAAGTAACAAGTAATACAAAAAATACATGATTATGTACACCCGAACCCCACACCCACACACACACACACGGCTATCAATTTCATACATAGGTTTTTTTTTATACACATATACATATTTTACTAGCGATTTTTTTATTTTTTGTCGCGTTCATCGAAAATTTTTCTCCGCCGGCAAACAGAGAAAAAAATCACCCTCGTTTAAATAAGTACCGAAATGGCAGAAAAAACAAGTCGCGGGGGTGGCAACAACACACGCACACACAAAGCACCCACCCCCACGGTTATGGCATGCTGTCACACAGGTTGTCACTGTAGTTGTTGTTGTTGTTGTTGTTGTTGTTGCTGGCTTAGTTGAGTCACAAGTTGGCAACAGTGATGTCGATGTTGTAATTCTTCTAGCCGCAGCGGGGTCGGGGGCGGCGGACTGGGTAACGAAAGGAAACGTAGTCTGGGCGCGCTCGCGTTTTTAAAAAGAAAAAAGGTGGCAAAGGAAAAACGAATAAAAAAGAAGAAGAAATTCCAATATGGCTACAATTTGCAACAACACACCGGCGAACGCCAATGTCGGTGGTGGTAATGGTGCTGTTGTTGCTGCTAAGGGAAAGTGCAATAATGAAAAACTATTGCGCGAAAAAAATCACACACACACACACACACACAAAAAAATGGAATGAAAAAAAATTAAATTGTTGGGCTGAGCAGCTAAGCAAAGCAGAGCGCAGAGTCACAGACACAAAGAAAAAAAACTCCGCCCCTTTAAGACGCTTGCGCTTTGCAGTTGCCGGTTGGCTGGCTACGTGGAATTGGTGCTGCAGCATGAGTGGGTGGGCGTAGGTGGGGAAGAAAGCTCTAAATGGTTGTCGTGTTGAGTGCGACGTTAGACGAAAGCAGTCGTCGACGATGAGATTGAGACGTTTGACTCCGACAGTCGCAATGACAGCGCCGGTGACGACGACGCCAACGCTGCTGCTGCTTCTGCTGACTGCTGACTGCGATGCCAACGCTTGTTAACAAATGCCGGTCGTGAGTTTCTGATTGTGTAGGTGAGCGAGCGCACGAACTAAAGAACGAACAAGCTTGCCGCGTGTGAAAGCGAGAACGCAGGCTTTTTCTATGTGTGAGTAATTAAATGCTTATTAACGGTTTGATGTTTTTTTTCTTCTGTCCTTGTTGTTGTTTTTGTTGATATTCATTAACGCGCCCTCGAAAACTTGTTTGCTTGCATAAGTGTAAATAAGTATGTATGTGATTTGTATGTTGGTAGGTAAACTGCCCCTTCGGCGTTGGGCTATTTTAACACCGCCGCCGCTTTAGCCCAAAGTACTCGTATAGCCAACGAGCTCGTGGAGCATAAGGCAAGGTGCAACAAGCAATGGTTTCCACTCCGACCGCTCATTGAGCAATTCTAACCGATTGAGTGAATTTTGCTGACATACAGATGTCGCGCTTAGCAACAACTTGCTTTGATTAATAGATACAAGATACAAGACTACATTTCACTAAGCACACAACTACCCTTAACCATTTACCACCTCCACAATCACCCTCACCCTCACCGTCACCCTCACCGACATCACCGCACCACCAACGCCGACTAAGCACACTTCAAATGCACTTTTTCCCATTTCCATTGCTCAATGCATTTTTATACTTTTCATTAATTGGCCGCCATTTTGAAGCATAGCCTTGTGTATTAGCGTAAAATAACCATTGCGGGCTTCTTATTTAAAATTACAATAACTAACTCGCATAATGTGATAACGGGAAGTCACAGACTGATTCAGATGCAGATTCACTCTCCAAAAACCACACTTTTTTCCATGCGGTCAGAATAATAATTAATCTCACACGACACACACACACACACAAGCACAAAAATAAGGCATCAACAAAACATATGCATGGCGCGCGGGTGTCTTGTGCTTTATCCGCAGGTCACATGTCACATGTCATATTTTTGTTTTTGTTATTTCGTTGTTGTACTCGTTGCCGTTGTTGCTGTTGTTATTGTCAGCCGGCGGCATTTTTCTGTGTTTTCGCTTAAAAGGTTTGATTAATTGGCTTAAATCTTTCTCTTTCGGGCTCAGACAAAATATGTTAAAGCAATAATTTCATTAGCCACATTTTCGTTGCTATTCATTACTTCGTTTCCAATTTCTATTCCGTTGTTTATGTGTTTCTCGTTGGTTTCTAATTTGAATTTGATATTCATTTCAATTATTCCCGGTGAACAGGTGGCTCCCCCATTTTGAACTTGGCTGCTACCACTTGCCTGAACCCATTCTATTGTATCTGCAGTATTCTATTCTATCTGCATCTGAATTAACATATCAATAATAATAATAATAGTAATAAAGTATGTAATAGTAGGTTGAGTTTCGTAAATTTGCACCTCAAGGCGATTCTCTTAAGAAGAAATGTGAATTTTTAAACAAAAGAATTGAAGAAATTTTTAGCGAAGCCAACAGGACTCGTATAACAAAATGCAGCATGGCGATAAAAATTTAGTTTATTATCGTTATTGTAGCATCCGAAAACATCACGTAACTACTTGCAACAGGCTTATTTGTAATGTTATAATTAAAGATTTGCCCACGATTTTCGAGCCGCTCCTTGTTAGGTTATTTATGTATAGACGTTTTCCAATTTTAGTCCTTGAATCTCATAAATTCACTCAAAACTTGTAAAAAGATATTTTATTTAAAGCCACAAGTTTTCACAAATCGGCGAAGCCTTCGCTGAAACCGAACGAACGAGCATCTCACAAAGCTTATCCGCCGCCTACGTCGTGTTGCGTTAAGTATCTTTACGTTTTCATTCTCGTTACGTTCGATAGTCAATAGATTCGCGTGGAAAGAAAATTAGACGCGCGTCGTCAATAACAATAACAACAACAATAAAAACGATTTTCTTTTTGCCGGCACACAAAGTTTCCACTTACGACAACAACAAGTCTTAACAAAACAATGAAGTGTATGGGGCGCGGGTAAGCGGGGAATTGAAGCGATTCTTAATCAGGCAAGCACGCACGTACGCACCGGCTGTACTCATTTTGCGTGTGTCCACGGCACCAGAAACTGTCGAAAACTGTTGTTGTTGTTGGTCGACAAGCCGACCGAGCCGAGTCTAGTTGAGTTAAATCGAGCTGAGTCGAACTTGGTTCGACGCGCAAAAATGCGCGGCCCGGTTGACCAGCGAGCGAAGCGACACTTGAGAAAAGAAGACAGACAACAAAAGCAGCGTTTCACTTTTGTTGTTGTTGTTGTTTGTTGTTTGTTTTGCGCTCAAAACTTGTTCGATTCGAAAAGAGGCAGCGACAGCAACATCAGTCAGTATCATTGAAAGGGTTGAGAAGGGCTGTGGAAAGCCGATAATAATCGCAAAGGCAACAAAAAGAAGGACGAAAACGCGTGTGCTGGAAGGAGAGTAGTATGGTTGGAATGAATGAATAGCTGAAAATACAGTTCGACAGAGAAACCGCACGCATGAGAACAATAATATCAACAACAACAACGAAGAAGAAATCCTTGACAAACACTGTAAAAGCTAACGGGTTCAAGGGGTTAGAAGATAAGAATATATGTATGTGTGTTCGACAGAATTACGACTTTGATGGTCATCAATATCATAATTACCATGGCTATCATCATCATCATCATCCTCGCCTTTGCAATGTCATTGTCATTTCCTTTGTCCGTCCTTCGCGTTCGAATACTCAGCCGCTGTCGCATGTGGTCAGTGGAAAGTGTTGCTCAAGGGTTGAGTGGCTTGGTTAAGATCTCACACGCGACAGCGAAATTGACACCAACCCCAACACACACCCAGCAACACATGCACGAACGACACACGCTGCCTGAGTGAGCCACAACTTGAGTATGAAAACCGAAAAAACGAAAAGAAATAGAAGCAAACCTCTAGCAGGGGAACAAACAATTCTGCCGGCGCTTAAAAAGTTTCACTCAATTCGATGTTTCTTCTGACATCCAGTAGTCGTGAAAAACGCTCAAAACCGCAAATAAAAAGTCACTCATTTTCGCTCATTGTTCGCGCCTCTCCAATTGCCACTCTCGTGCTCCGCCTACTTCTTGTTGTTCTTTTTGGCTGGCAATATTTTAGTTCGATGATGTTTCATCGCAGCACATTGGCCTGCGTGGTGTCGTCTGTTTGAGTGCAGCGCCATCTGGCCTGGGTTAGAATAACTTAAACAAAATGAGTGAGTTTTATTTCTACACTCTCATTCAAATGACCTTAAAATATCGCTTTGAGTGAATGAGTGTTGCGAGTGCGGTCGATTTTTTATTTTTCCCCTTTTTGAAGCTGGGAAACATCCCCAGCAAAACATGGAAAATAAACATAGAAGGACTCGTGAAAACTGTGCCCACAATCCTTGGTTGTGTTTTTAGATAAATTTGCGTATTAGAAAAACATCGCAAGCCCAGATTTGATATTTGGTTTCTGTCTTGAATAAAAGTCCGCCTATATTCGAGGTTATTTTTTCCTTAGGTGTGTGTATGTATAAAAACACGTACAGGCACTAGCCACCTGCAGCGCCAAACTTACTCCCACGCACACTCAGCACTCGCTTTGTTAGCCATTCATGCATCTACACAACCATTGCCATTACCATTTAACCATCCATCATTATTAACCTTCTCAGTTCGATAGCCAAAGTAGCTTCGCACACGCCTGCGCCACTGTCAAATGACTTCGCTAATAGTAACTGACAGCCCGACAACTTCTTCGGTTCTATGGCAACGGCGACTGCTTCGAATTTTTGCATTAAATGCCAATAAAAGTCAACAAAATATGGCATAATCCCAGTTGAGCGATTTGTATCTGTGTATAAGAACAATGTCAGACGGTAGTTTAATTTGTTAAGCACAAAATTCATTTGTAATTGTTTAAAGAAATTAACATAATTGAAGCTGGCAGCCTGAAACACTAAACACTAAAGTCTAAGGCGAGGGCAGCTAACGCGAAATCATTGATTTCCATAGCGGATTACAATGACGCAACATCGCAGGGGATCCGAATTTGTTTAGCTGCCGCTGTCAGACGCCGTCAAAAGCACACAGATACATACATACGCAGTCAGAGCCGTAGATAGTCACACAGCGCAGAGTTAGTTGCTTAGCCTTTGTGTTAGCGGGCGGAGACGGCGTAAGGTTAGACAGTTAGTCAATCAAACAGTTGGTCGAACTCACAATCAGTCGGATTAGCGATACAAACTCTGCTCAGCATGTGGCTCAGATACACTTGTTCGCTGCTCTTTATATGTCAGTCTCTCCGTCTGTTCGCCTTTCCGTCTTTCTGACTGTCAGACACACTGTCGGTCTGTCAGAGTGTCGCTGGCAAACGCGTTTGATTTCCAACATGCAAAATCCAATTGCGTCAAATGCGTGGCAGCAACGATTATTCGCATAGTTATATACAAAATCGCGAAGTCATTAGATTAATTGATTTTTATGTGAATATTTCTCTTCTTATTTTTCCTCTTTTTTGCAGAAGCAAATTTAGCTGACTGTCAGTCTCATTGGGTGTGTGAGTTTGCGTGTGGGTTGCCACCAAAGTTGGAATTGCCATTTGCATTTGTCGCTCTGCTCTTAGCTCACCAGCCACCATTAAACAATTGTATCTCAATGCATTTGTAATTTCCATCGCTCATTTTGCCAATGCGTCGCTATAATAATTTTACTAGCGGCATCTGTCGGTAATATATTATGTTAATTTCTATTGCATTCTGAGTTTACTTCTAACGGATTGCAAGGATATAAAATTAGAGATTTGTTAGAGATTTGTGGTTCGAATCTTTGCTAAAACAGTAACTGGTTGAGGGTCCCCTTGAACAAATTTGCAAAATAACCACGACTATAATAAAATAATTTAAATACTTTGTATTGACACTATTGCTGTCTACCATTTATGCCGTCTATATATGAATAGGCCAATACATTCTATTTCACGACACCGTACGGCTAAACTACATAATCGATTTTAACAAAAACTATACCATTCGACAGGTTTTCATTTGCAGATTTTCACCATATACTGTGTAATAAAATTAGTTAGGCATTATGGGCGTAAAAACAGTTAAAAGTTGCCACACACACACGCTTCACATGACACACGATTGCATTTTCTTAAATTACCTTAGCGCGTGTGGTTACTAAGTGTAGAATAACATACTACAATTCAATATTATTACGATTGTGGTTGAATTTCAACCGCTGGACCAGCGCTAGTTTATGTAAAAATTCTAATCTTCTAATTTGGTAGATTTCAGTTCTTGGAAAAATAACACTCACTGATATTACCAACTTAGACATGGTAGGCCAATAACATAAAGATATAATAATATAATAATAGTAACAAGGGTCCGGCGCTGCTCGGGATTTGGAACACACTACATTGATTTTATCGTTTTGAATGCAACAAAGATAATGTCAACATCAGTAGCGTACTACACATTCGATTTGAGTTAAATTTTTTTATTATTTTTATTATTCTTTGACAGACTTTCGATTCCGAATTTGACATATACGAGTATCAACGTCAAACTGATCAAGCAATATTGACTTAATACAAAGAAATTATTGGAATTTCCCGACTTTCCCGGTAGATAGTCTACCATTATCAAACTTCACATACAAACGTTCTCCATCATGAGATCCATATATGTACAAATTTACATGGTGTTAGGTCAAACGGTGACGGAGTCCATAGGCCACAAACAGACAAACACCCACTTTTATATATGTAGATATAGGTAGATAAAAAACAACACGGAAAAATATTTTTTTATTATTATTTTTAAAATGTATTTTTTTTGATTATATAGATTAAATTATATAGATTACTATAAATTATTGTAATTATTATTATTAATATTATTATTCCCTTAAATAGATTATAGTTTCTTTTTAGTCACGGGACTTCCTTCGTCGTTGCAGTCCAGTTTTCTGTTAGAAAAGAGAAGAGAAGAGACGGGTGCATAAATTATTTAAAAGTTATTATGTATTATGTATTATATAAAAGGTTTTTTATGAGCCAAGTTAAAATAAGGATATTACTCGTCCTCTCAAAATTCCTTCAGAACAAATCAGCTATGCTTAAAAGTGAAATGCTTCATGGAGAATTCTTCAAAAGTACAGAGCACAGTTCTGGACATACGTTTGGTATAGATCCCATGGAAACCAGAAACAGTCCCTTATACAAATCTAGGTTTAAAATATAACCTATAATATTTTGACCCCTGAAAAATTGTTCATATCATTCAATTTGTTTTTAAACTAATTCACATATAGGAAACAAATAGCAAGAGGGTTTACTTATAGAAAGCTGAATTACACGAGATGTCTTCTCGTGTACATCAACGAACCTTCACATTTCTAGGAGTAACACTACAAAGTTAGAAATTCCGAAAAATGTGTTGCCTCCTGGCATCAATCTCTAAGCTTAAGCTGTTATTGTACAATTATATTCTGCAGCAGATATCAACTTACGGTATATAGCTCTGGGGGCAGCACCCAAATTAGGTGTGGAAATCGTTCAAGGGTTTCAGTCTTTTGACTGAAATGTTGTGGAGCTTTGTCGATGCGACGTGGTTCGTTTACAGTTCTGCCATTTATCGAGAATTGCAGATCCAATCACCAGAATGGTTGATCCTGACCGGAGATTTGCATGCGATGTTTAGTTGTCTCTCCAAAGAACCCATAAATAATCTATTAACCCAGACCATAAAACGCAGATATTACGAGTGCCATTACTGCTGAAACAAGTGGAATTAAGAATAACTTTAATAGATTGGATTACTGAAGTGGATGTCGCCTGTCTGCAATAATGGGGTACAGCCGAGGATTAATTATTTTATTTATTTATTTTTTAGTCTCCTTTTTATCTTAAATAAAAAGTGATATTCAACCACAGCAAATATTTTAATTCGGCTTACGACGTTATTGCGGCGCACATTTTTCGCGTATTCATAGCTTCACGCTTCACCTCCGTTTATCAAAGCCGATCGATTTTTATTATGTAACCGGAAAACAAAAACGTAGTCAAACCCTTTGGCTGCGTGTATGGGAAAACAAAGCGTTATGAAGAAGAGCCTTGCGCACCGTTAATCAAGTCGAAGCCCGAAAATGTCTGCTTCAGCAACAACAACAACAACAACAACATGACACTAACAGCAATAAAAGCAGCTCGCAAAATGCATAAAACAAATGAACCGTTATCAATAACGCAACAGGAGCATGAAATATGCACAACCCAACTGAACTCCGTTCAGTTTAGCTCAGCTCAGCTCAGCTCAGCTCATCAAACGAATTATTCGCAACTGCCAAAATGTAATGCAAATGAAAAAATTGAAAATGCTCAGAGATAAAGTAATGCGATAATGGGCGAAAGTAGCAAAAGGGGCGACAGGGCTCACGCACTGCGATCGAAGGGTGCACGGCGTGGATCACGCATGAAGAAAAGGTTAAGACTAACAACACAATTTGTGGTCTTTGCAGAGAAGGTCGACGAACTTTACAAGAAATTGCTGACTTCGGGAATTTTGCAATTACGAGTATCTCTTCTTATGCAATTAAGAATTTCTTTTCTGTTTTTTTTTTTTTTTTTTTTTTTGTTCCTTGGATATCGATATCACTTGGCATGTTCACATGTTCACTTTGCTGATGCATCATCGTTTTACTCGCTGTTTGATAGCCCGCCAAGAGCACGGTATTAAGTTCCTACGATTTCGGATGCGGTACGTAGGAACTCTATACCTCGCTAATGGCAAAGAGGCGTGTCGCATTCAAACACTTTTCATGACACTTTTTTATCTCACATTTTAACACAAGATGTAAATTTCACTGCTTTTGAGTTGTCCTTCCAGATCCCGATTGTGCACTTAAAAAGTATCTAAGCCAAGCATGCTTAACTTATTTAAATGAAATCGTTTCGATAATTTATAAGTAAAAGAGATTATGAGATATGTTGAAAATTATGAGGTACATAATTTTTTGAGTATGCAAATAGCGTAAAGATACTAGACAATTTTTAGCTTATTGGCAAACGGATCAACTTTTATACTTGCGGAGAGGGGTTATTGTGATGGTGTGTGGTGTTGCGGCTTTAAGGCAGGAAGTGTTGTGTGTCTTAAAATTTTATGTTTACACATTATCCAATGTGGCAACATTGCGAAAATGTATCTTAACTAGACGAGCACAAAAACAGTAATGGCGTACGGTTAAGGAAGTCGCAAAAAAGTTTGTTTATTGATGCTTTCGTCTGCGTTTTAGTCAAGTTTGCGTACTCCTCACAGTTTGCGTTGGCTACACAGATGAAAATCTTAGGACATTTTGCTCAGAGGCTAATACACTTGTCGTTCCGCCTAACTGTCTAGTATCTGTCGATGTATATATCTATTCTATTTAGGCGCTCAATCCAGCAATCCATTCCGAGCGCTTGTGGCTCCAAGGATTGTGGATGTGGGAATTACCGATCAATGTTGACGGCTAACATGGAACATAGCATTTAGCCTTCGTGGAACTCGAACTTCTGAGTTCTGATATAATAGTATAACGCTGCTATGCTAACAAAAGGCCAGTCTACTATATATATATCCTTCTTACATATGATACGGACGAGATTTGCCTCTCGTTCAGTTTTCAAAAAATTTTCTTTGACTTCAAAGGATATCAATGCCAGTTTCAAATATCTCGAAATAGTTCTTCAGTTTAAAGTTTAAACAAAATGAAATGAGCATCTGGGCAGATTTATTTATTATTTTATTATGAATCTAGTTTATATGCATTAAAACTTATCTTTTATATCCTGTAGCTACACAATCTTTTCGTTCAGTGTCTTTGGCAATGGCAACCAATTCGCCATAAGTGCGTCTATTTAATATTGGCTCAGCAAACCAACTGATGTTTTTTTTTTTTGTTGCATATTTTTTGTATCTTTGTATCTCTGGCTTAATCGCATACATTGTCTAACCAAAGACTAACAAAAACGAAGTACAAAACCCATAACAGCGACGCCAGTTTGACTGTCTCCATCCATGTTGACGATGACGATGGCGGCATTTAGCCTAAAGACAACGTAGATATTTAGTAATAAAATAATAAATAAATAAATAAATAAAAGCAAAAAATGAAAATGTCTACAAAGTCAAATCTATCAAATGAAAGAAAAAAAAATGCAAGCGAATTAAGTCGTGTAAAGCAACCTTGAATTAAAGACAATTTTCCACCCGCTCTAAACACTTGCACACGATCAACTCTGGCAAATGCCCGCCCTAGTGCCCGCACACCCGCACACCCGCACACCCACACAAGACAATGAGAAATAAAATAATTGTTTGTCTGTCTCTTTGTCTTTGTGTTCGATTGTGTTCGGCCTGGCCGTTTGTCTGTCCGACTTTGTGTATTGAAGTGTGCAGACGCCCGCTGCGCGTTTCGCTAATTACCACAGAAACGAATCAACTTGATTGATTTATCTGACAGAACTGCGGCGGTTGACATTTCAAAGGCAACAAAAAGCAACAACAAGATATGTACGTTTTCGTATGTTGTATTTTTTATGACATTTTCTTGTATTTGCATCGCCCATAATTCTGCACAAATGAGCGCATAACAAGTTTTGCTTACCTCCTTCTTTTTGTGTTTTTTCCTGTCATTTATTTGAAATAGTTTGAAATTAACGCCCACCGCAGCTCACGGGCGGAAAGCAAAGAATTTCATTGTGGCTATAAAATTATCATTCCAATTAGATGCAAAATTAATGCAGATACACGATTGCAACAAAAGGTTGGCTTTGGCTTGCCTTGGTTTGGTTTGCATTGGCTTGAAAAATGTGCGAGTAAAAGAGTCAACGGGTGAGTGATTTGTGCAACTGTCAGCGTGACACTGCGGCAGTTACATGACCAAAGAAACTTAGATACACACACACACGTAGTCGGAGGCTTAGATACGTGCTGCAACTGAAGTGTGAACAATGCGATGTCAAGTTTGTGACTCCGTTTTTCCTGTCCGTCTCTTTGTCTGTTCTTTTATCTGTCAACGTCACTGGTCTGCAAGTGGCACCTCTGATCATTCATTGCCTGATTTGCATTTAGTGCTGAAAGCCACGTACTCAAATGAAATCGAATAAAAAAGTATGTAAGCGCCCAAGCCAAGTGGTTGGCGTTTGAGTGCACGTATCTGCGAGTGCTACAAAGCATTGCAAGTGTGGAAATTGAAAGATATTCGAGTGACTCGACGAACCAGTAGAGGATGCGGGGGAAGACGAAAATGTGCACTTTTAAATGCTTTTCAAACTGCAAAGTGCTTGGGTGACGGAGTGACTTCGTTTAGCTTTGCTATGTGGCTCTGTGTGAATGTGTGTGTGTGTGTGTGTGTGTGTGTGTGTGTGTGTGTGTGTGTACGTGCAAAAGCAAGACATAAATCAATTTTTATGTCGCTGGCACTTCAAACGTTCACGAGACAGCGTATCAGCGACAACGGCACCAACAACAGCAACAACAACGAAAAGTCAACCGGTAGCAACATTTGCGCTGCAGAAAGAGGCGCCCCCGCTGTGCCGCTAACTTCAACGACCAGAGTTGCTTTTCATGCTTCACTTTTGATTTGTGGCAGAAATACAAATTTGCAGCAACCTTCTTTCTTTGCCGTTCCGTTGTTGTTGTTCTGATTGGTGTTAGCTGCCTTTCATTTGGATTGCCAGCCATAATCATCAGCGGTAATGGCAACAGCAACACGATGGCACAGACAAACGTACCGACAACAGTGATCACAATTAAATTTCAATCAAGCTCACATTATGGCCAATTCAAATTAATGCCACAAAATGCTATTACGACTTATTACCGTTGCCACATTTATTCGATGCGATTGTTGCCGCCGCATTATAGTTTTGGTTAATGTTGCCAGTTACGATCGCCAATGCTGCCGACACAAAGTTCATTGCCTCAATTAAATGCCGCCTTAATTCACTTTCGTTGGCATAAGCCTTTTCATTGGACATGCCACAAAGTCAGTCACTCACACTAACCGTTTCCGCGATGATCGCGCATACAATAACTTTGCATGTTGCATGCTTCATGTTGCAGTTGCATCTACTCTGTCGTCCGAAAATGCTTAATTATCGACAGCTCAAGCTCGAAAACGAACAACAAAAACAAAGAAAAAAAAAACAAAAAATCTTTGCCAGAGTATCTTTTGCTAGTGCCTCAGCTCAACTCAACTCACCGCTCGACACTTGACAACTACGCCAATGCTCACCACTTAGCGTTCAGCCCTCAGCTTCACATCAAAGCCAAACCAAACCAAGAGGCTTAGTCGTAAAGTACATAAACTTCATGACTTCTTGCACTGATTAGCATCAAAGACAGTCGTCTTGGCTTGACTTGACTTGACTCGACTCGACTCGATTCGACTACACTCCGACTTCAAGTCCGTCTGCGACTTGCTTGGGTCCAAATGATGACGATGAAACGAAAATAAAAAAAAATCAAGTCGAATAAAGAAAAGATCGATTTTATATCGTAAATTTACGTCCCTCTCATCAATTTCGACTACCGTTTTGGGCCGCTTGGTGCTGAAAGATGAATGTGTCGTCGATGGTGTTGACATGCGTTGCTTTAAACAGCGCCAGATTAAGCGAACTTATGCCGAATGAAAGGAATTTCAGCCACTCAGTAATTGTGATACAGAAAAGACGAATGCAGGTGTTTAATCAGCAGTAAAAATAATTTGTGTAATGCAATAAATTTTAGAAAAAATGTTAACTTAAATGCTAACGTCCAATATCAAAGGCAGAGGAGGTGAAAAACATTTTCGTAATACCCATAGAAGCAGATGAGGTTGTGAACGTATCCTTCCCCTCAGGCAACCAAGCAGTGACATTAATTCAAAAAACAGCCAAAACACAAGGACCCAATAAAATTCCTTCAAGTACTCACCTCTTAAATGTTGCTTGGGAAGTCATCGTGATATTCCGATGACATTATCGCCATTAATCCAAAGAAGCGCGACTTCAATACAAAGTCAATAGGCGGAGAGGAGTAATACGAGGTTATATTTTGTCACCTCCTAATACTGGAGTTAATGCAAAATACTAATAATATAATATATATTGCACAAAGAATAAATTAGTACAGACTACATCTTAAAGCCCGTATAGTTTATATTTAGTGTTTTGTGAACTGCAATTCTGGTTATATCAATCTACACATTTCAGCAACATTAAAATCAACAAAAATTCTTTTGATTAATTTCGGAATGCAAATTAAAATTTCTGCATTTGCAACGCCTACAGAAGAAATTGGAAACCACCTAAAAAACGGCCAATAGCCAAATCAACCGAGAAAACTACCTGAACACCGACAACTGAAGCCGAGCGGCAAACTGCATTTCAGATATGAATTACTAAAATCACAACAACAAAAAAGATGAGCAACGAATACGAGCAACCCTCAGGCGTTGCAAGCTGTCAGGTGGCAATCGCATTCAAACGCGACTCCAAGAAGTGGACACTCGGTACCCGGTCGAAGGAGAACTCGTCTTGCCCTGGCCTGGCCCGAGTGAGTGGCCGTACGTTGTTGATTGGCGCCGACATCCGACATCAGAGGCTGGAATTTTCTGCGGTGAAAAGATCAGAAATTCATTATTTTATTATATGGGCGCTTTCAACAACTGCAGTTTTATAGACTTCCCTCGCGCTCTGCGCCGGGCAACGAGTTTGACGCTCCTTTGTTGACGGGCACTGGATGAATTGAGTTATGGGCTCTTTGCGATTTTCGAGCAGATACATTTACGCTTTTGCCACTGTTTGTGTTCTTGCTGCTGATGCTTCTGCCAACGCACTCCTTTAATTGAAGTATGCATTTGCAAGAACTCAACGTCGTTT
The DNA here is from genome assembly GCA_035041755.1 of Cacoxenus indagator. Taxonomy (NCBI): domain Eukaryota; kingdom Metazoa; phylum Arthropoda; class Insecta; order Diptera; family Drosophilidae; genus Cacoxenus; species Cacoxenus indagator. The sequence goes on along the minus strand of JAWNKX010000018.1, from coordinate 296,224 downwards.
GGCGTTGGCGTTGGCGTTGGCGTTGCATTTTGATTGATGTGGCGATGAGCCGATGTACTGGCAGCACTGCAAGCGAATCGAAAAAGAAGAGAGAAGAACGGTTTAAGAATTTAATTAATTCGTCTTCATTCCGAGAAACGAATTGCGATCGAGACTCGAGCCGGTTAAATATTCAAAAATATTTGCATGCAAATATGTAATTTTATTGCAGCTGTAATAACTCTGGGACACTCGTGGTGGCGAGCTGCCCGGCCTCACACGTGCTCTATAAATCGAGCCTAGCATCGCTGGCATGCCAGCTCGACATATGTGGGCAGCAGCTGACGCTTGGCAACACCAACAGCAACGGTTGCTGTAGCGGCAAGTGGTGGGGCAGGCCGTGGCGTCGACTCAACCGAGCTGCTCGCTGAATGCCTACCAAGTCGAGTGACGCCAAGCCACAGCCAACCTGCGTTTGGATCTGGGTCTGGGAGAAGGCGTGCAAATTAAAGCGCGCAATCTTAATGTAGGGGATCACCTGCTGTGTTATTAATAGACAAAACACGTGTGTTTTTATGTAAAGTGTGTGTGTGTGTGTGTGTGTGGTGTGTGGCTCTGTGCCATAATAAAAACAACAATACCAACAACAATAAAAACAACTACAACAACAAAGGCCAGTTTCGTGGCGGCTCGATCGGTCATGCTTAAAGTGTAAGGCAGCGTGCTCCAAACTCAATCAGTGTGCCAAAATGCTTTTCCATGTCATGTTTGTTGTTGCTATTGTTGCTCTAATGACTTTAATCATTTGTGTGGGAGCTAGCCATATTGAGGTTTAGTTGCAGCTCACAAATGTATAGTTTTCGTGTAATTTCTTTTGATTGATGCCTTTTGTCCGATGCGCTGCTGCCTTGCCTTGGCATTTTCTTCGATTCAAAACTTCTAATGAATTTGATTGTTTTGATGAAACTGATTTGTTACGCTTCCTGTCTTTAACAGCGGTACGCCTCCCCGTTTGTTACTGATTTGTCCGTTCTTTTTTTTTAATGGGTTGGAGTAATAATAAATCTTAGCTAATAACTTCCGAGAATATATAATAATAAAATAATAATAGGTATGATGCTCTATTAAAAGTAAAATAAGTTGGTCAACTAAGAATTGGCAAGATATAATAATCATTCAGGTTCGACCATTACTATCATTTATTGTATTTTAAGAATTATGTAAGAATTATACTGTATTTTCTTGATGAAATTAATGGATTTGATGATGTCCGACTACTTGTCAGCACCCGTTCCTATATTTGTGTATCTTCAAGAAATGTTCTATATACAACTTCTTAGTTACCAGCACCTCCGCTCTTAAGTTACTTAAATATTAAGCATGACACGTGCTAGTGTCTGTCTAATCATCTTACTTTCATACTCATATTATTGTAATCAGAAATTCCACCAGCTATATACAAATACTTTTTGTCGTATAAGGGGATAGATGTACACTTGTAAATTCTGGCTAAAATAGCCTATATCAAAAGCTGTTAAATTCTCACCGGCCGCTTCTACGAGTCAGTTTCCGTTCACTACAGGGGCCAGATAGTGGGTCCCAGTGCAATACACCCCAGCTTAATGTTACATGAACTAATCGTTGATATTGCTGCTAGAGGATTGGAAAGTATTTTGTCGAAGAGTCAGGAATATCCGCCCTTTCTACTGCTGAAATAGCTCCTTAATACGTACCACTTCGTGATTGCTTCCAAGTGTTAAGTTCTGCAGTACAGAGCAATGATTGGAGTCAAGAAAGTACGTAGTGATTGTCTTTTGAAACCGTGTAAATACACGTAATTTCTTTTTTCTTTGTTTTTTGTTCTTGGCACTGCAAGGGTGAGAGAGGAGAGATATTCTAGCTTAATGTTGTGATAGAAATTTGTTGCGCTATGGAATTATAAAATTCCAAGTAAACCGAAAATTATTCATTCAATAACAAATAAGATTTTAGAGACATCTGAAATGGACACTCAATGAATATGAATGGGATACGCAAACTGATTTATGGCATTAAATGAAGTGCATGACAGGCAGACGGTCGGACAAGCAGACAGCTAGGCGGATAAACAGAGAGGCCGGCCGATCACAACGGAGCTCATTTTGCTCGTGTTGTGTATAAATTTTAATGCTTTCATTTCATATTTCGCTTCCTTTTTTGGCGCATTTTAATTTCGCCACTCACCGCATTCATGCAGTATTTTTTAATATTTATTTATCTTATTTGCCGTTGAAGCCGCATTCAGCTGCACTGCACAACGTTAAGAAATTCACGATGCATCGCAATGAGAGGCGCTCAAAACGACATCGTTCGCCCGTGCGTCTGTCCATCCGTCCTTCTGTCCATTTGTCCATCAGCATGTCTGTCCAAACGACAATGACGACGGACATTTTTGTGAAAGGCAACCAAATTGCGAACGCGCCGGGCCAAGCGGCACACTTTTGTCGTCTGGGAGATACACGCGAATGGACATTTATGGATACAAATAAGCGATAGATATGTACATTTATGTGCGACCCCTATTATTACCATTGGAGAGGCACAAACGAGAGGATGGAAGGGATTTAAATGAATGAATTAATGAATGAGTGAATGAATGCATGGACGGACATAGAGATGTCATTGATTTTCTGCAATGGCGACGCTGATGATGTGTTTGTGATTGCTGAGATTTACGTCTGTAATGGTCAGGTGAGTTAACAACAACACCAACAATAAAGAGACAATTCCTTGTGCAAAGAAGTGTTGAATAGCACAGGGAACAACATGTTGTAAAGCCGTCAGCGTGGCATACGAACAAAGTTGTTGTTGCGGCGGCGCTTTGACGATGATTGATTGCAATCAAAACCAATCTTTACATTTATTGTGTATCTGCTGCTGGGCATTGCCAACGAGACTATGCTAAGCCTCTACTAACGTATCTCTCTTACTGTTGTTGTTGTTGTTGTTGTTAGCCAATTAAAACAAACGGTTAAGCGCAATTAAACTGTGTCTTTAAGTTGAAGCTGACGTAGTCAAACAGCCACCGAAAATCCAATTGGCCATCAATTCACGGTAACTGCAAATCCAGTTGGCTCCGCGAACCGTTAATAGTTGATCGGTGTGTGTGTACGCGCGCTGCACAAACATGCAAATCCATTCGTTTGTACGATTTCCTCATTAGGCTCGGCGACGTCACATTAAAATTCCAACGGCCGCAAAAACAACAACAAAGCGAAATAAACACACACACACGTCTTTGCAAAGCTAACTGAAGTGATTTTTGAGTCTTTTTCTGAAAATTCGCAACTGAAATGCAGCAGGCAACACTCGCACATGGCAAATGGTCTGCCACTTGAACGATCGACATGACGGTGAAGCAGGCCACATGCCGCCGCTTATCAGCTGAACGCGTTAACACACTTAAAACAAAAAGAAAAAAAGAAAAAACAAATCTTTGCTCTCATGCTGCGCCCGTCATTCATCCAACTGGCTACAAAGCGACTTTAGTTACGTTGCACTTGGTTTGCTTGCTTGCTTATTAGACTCCAAATGAGGCAACATAATTGAGTATGCAACATGGTTGCTATTAATTTAGCTGCGCATGCAGTTTGGCACGCCCCGGCTGCCCACCGGAGCTTAGTCGATTCGAGCGGAGTTGAGTATACAACAACTCGAACTTAGTTGGTATTACATTTTTTCATCAATTTGGTTGTGTTGTTGTTGTTGGTTATTTATGAAGTCAATCAGCCGTTTTGACAGAAATTTATCTGTTGACCGCCTCAGCAGCTGCCATTGTCGCCTTTTCTGCCTGTCCGCCTCGTCACTGCAACATGTTGCTCGACACTAATTTCATACAGAATCGTTGCATGTTTACGCTGTCCACTTGCCACATGCAAAACACCACATTTAATGTTTTACTTTTGGGTGTTCAATATTACAATTTGCAGCCGACTTAATTTTTGCAGCTTTTGGATGTCCTTCAATGACTTTTGCTCAAACTCTGACCACTTTAATAAAAAGTTACTAGGTTAAGAATTTTTAGTTGAAAAAAGTACTTCAACTTGGGTAATTATTAGTCACTACACTAGCCGAAGTAACTATACTTCAATTCAGGAGTTATACACTTTGAAAGCCTTCTACTTTGATATGCCGGTAATGATAACAACTGATTGTTATATAACATGTAGCATACCAAAAAAAAAAAGAAAAAACGAAGAAGAAAAATACAGAATTAAACGAATCATTAACCTCGTTTACATGACAGCTTCAACCGATTCATCTCAAACCGATTTGAGTGAAAATGAACATGTAAACACTTTTTAAAGCGATTTAACAAAGCACACTTTTAAAACCTGTCACCTGCCTGTTCAGGTTGCTTTTAGAATCAGCTGTGTTGTTTCGTGCAGGGTTACTATGTGGTAAGGTTTTGTGAATTGTATATCCAAAAATGATTGAAAAACGTTATTCAAAATCCGGATAAGCCTTTAAATATACATGTACTTTATTTTGTGCAATGTGATTATTAAAAGTAACTTAACTCTGCACTAGTAAACAAACAAATAGTTTGAATAATAATAAGAAGAAGAATAGGGCGAAATGAAGACGCATGTGTAGAGACTTATTAAGTGTAGTAACTCAAACCGATTTGAGTTAAATCGATGATTCTAAGTAACTCTAACCAAACAATTGATATAAATGGACCAAAATATTTTTGGGCCACTCTAATTCTTAAGTTGCGAATCCCATAAATATCTTTTAACGCGTGTTTCTTCATTCGCGTGTGCAACGGCATTGAATCGAAGTGTAACGGTTAATTTAACTATCGCCAACATTTGCCAATTGCTAATTGGTAAGCGTTATACGAACACTCAGCTCGGCTGCTTAATGGTTTAAGCGAGTCGATCGACTGCTCAAAGAGCCGTGTCATTAATTTATAGCGACTTTTAACGATATGCCTGTCTAATTGGCAGTGCCGAATTGCACTGGTTCGAGTGTAACAGTGAAGCATTTTCATTACACGCAGTCAATTTGAAATGAAAGAAGTAAGCAAACACAATTTCGACACTTCAGATACGCAGATACTTACTGTGGCAACAGCAACAGGCGAACGCGATAATTATCACCTTCTGTTTTGCTCATTTATTCGCCGGCTGCTAGTGTATTATTTCCATATTTATTTTTTTTTATTTTTCTGTATTTCAACTGTTATTTATTCATTCATTTCTCCACTTTTAATTTCAGTTTTCATCAGTGGCCACGACGTGCTACAATTTTCCTGCGCTCATTTCTTGGCTTTTCTTTCCCTTGCTTACTCACTCACTCATTCAGCCTTAGACTGCGCTCGTTCTCCTTCTCGCTTCAATGCGAAAAACTTTTTAATGTCGCACGCCGAAAGCTAATTTACAAACCAAAATGTGGGCGCTCGTGGGTGGTGGGCATGGCGGTCTGAGCTCACGTCACGGCGCACAGACTTTGTTGCCCGTGTCTTTCAGCGTTTCTCTTAGATTCCTCCTCATTTAGCAAAGAACCAAAAAACAAAAACAAAAAAAAACAAAAAAACAACAACAACAACAACAAGACGCCGAAGAAGAAATGAAGTCATTTTTCGCGCTTTTCTCTTACTAATGGAAATGAAGCCGGCAAACGCGACTTCTTCTCTGCCCTCGCGCTCCGCACCCGCGATGCTCAGCTCAATTGCCGTGCTGTTTTTGTTCGCCGGCATTTTCTTCTCCTTCTTTTTGCAATGAAATTAAAAACAAGCAAAGGAGTCGCAGTTGCAGTCTCCGTCTCCATCTCACTCCTCGCCCCAGTCACATTTTGTGGCTCAGAGTCTCGTCAGACATTTGCAGCTTCCAGCAATGGCAAAGTTCCTTTGCTGCTTCGCTGCTTTGCTTCGCACTTTGCACGTTCGCTGCTTTGCCAAATGAAAATGAGTAAAGTTGTCCTTCGACTCCGCCTTCCTCACATCGCCTCCGCATCCTGTTGATTATGCATTTCAGTCACAGGAATTCTTTTTAATTTTTTTTTTTAACTTATTAACCCAGTTTCCTATTTCGCAGCTTCTTCTCTCCATCGCTCGTGGGCGTTTGCGTATCTGCTGTAACTCTCTTTCTCTGCATCTGTGTGTGTGGCTGTGGGTGCACGTGTGTGAATGTAATTTTTTGTCCTTGTTTTAATTTTAATTTTTGTTTGGCCTTCAAAGCTGCTCCTTTCGTTTCTGCTGTGTTTGCTGCTCTTCCAGTGTCGGCTTGGTGTGATTGGGTTTGCTTTATTTTTATTCACGCCGCAACATCAGGAAAATGTTGTTGTTATGGTTGTTGTTGCCACTTCCGTAGCCGCAGCCGCAGCCGCTGCTGGTATTAGTGTTGGTGTTGGTGACGTTGCTCTTGGCTGGCTGGCTGGCTGGGTGGCAGTGCAGCGTGTCGTCATCATTTGCTGTCTTTGTTTCTAGGTCAAGAACTTTTGCCTGCTCTCGGTTTACTTCATCGTCGACGTTGTCAACTTCTTGTTGGTTATTTTTTTGTTCCTTCTTCTGTGATGGCTGCAATTGCAGATACTTTCTCGTCTGTCTAGAAGTTTTTAATTTGTATTTAACTTTTGTGTGTGACAAGTTGGTAAAAAATTTATTCAATGAAAGTGAGTTCGACCTTGAATCACAATTTGCAGTAAGTGAGTGAGTGAGTCAGTGTGTCTGTGTCCAGTGTGTGGATTTGTGTTGAAGAACACTGAAATATTCACTTTTTAATATTTTGAATCTGTACCAATTAATTTATATGAGGCCCCTTATTCACTTATTTCAGTCTTTTAACGAACTTTTTATTTTGTGATAATCATTGCATATTAGCATACTTTTAGGCGCATTTCCTTAGGTTTCCTAAACATTTGTACTCAACATTTCAATCCAACTATTGAAATTTTTTGTTTAAATACAACTACATTTTGACATCTTATATTATACATATATATATCTTGTGTCTACCTCATAAAGTTTACTTTTTCTAATCAAAAAAAGTCTGAAAATGCTAGCATACTTTTAAGCAGCTTTTACTAATGAATCTGCCCACTGTTTACCCAAAATTTGTGTTTGCCATGTCCACCGCCACCTCATTAAAATGCCATAAAAGCGCTCAATTCGATTTAGCCGCCTCTGCTTACATCAGTTGCCATTGCCATAGACAGTGTTTGTGGCTCACTTTGATATTCAATGACACCTACGAAGAGCAATTACAGCGCCTTCGTTGTCATTTAAAAATAAACTTCAAGGACAGCAAATCAAATCGACTCAATTGGCGAAGTAAATAAATCCAAGGGTCGTAGGTATTCGTATTCAATTGCAATCATTTTCACGTAGATGTTTATGTACTCGTCGCGCACATTTGTATAGCAAAATATTGTATTACATGTAGATACAAGTAAATGGTTTTTGTAGCTAGTTATATGGGATTTTGAAGCTCAACGTCATGCAAATGACAGCACGCACTATGCTCATCAATTGTCTGCAATGATGTTTGGGCAAATCCTGCCGCCGCTGCTCCTGCTAGTGACGAGGCTGATGATGTTGTTGATGATTATGACAATCACAATGACGATGCTGATGATGATGACACCCACTTGACGCCTCTGTGGGAGTTAAGCAACGCAGTGAATTCATGTTAAGCTGATGCGTAGGTTCCACGCCGACGTTGTCGAAGAAGAAAATAAGGAGATGTAGCGGAAGTGGTGTGGTGTGCTGCAGCAGAAGCAGCAGCGACGGAAGTGGAAGCAGCATTTCGAAGTTATTACTCAATACGTCCCAACCCCAAATTAGACGCCATGTTTAAGCTGCTGGTTGAGACACCCACTCTCACACACAAGCGCGCATCGAATCGCAACCACCCACTTCCGTTAGTCGTTATGTGTGGCTGTGTGTGAGTTGAGCATTTGCAATTGCGAATCCTGTCGTATTTGTCACAGGATATATACATAGATATATTTCTGAGCAGAAAACACATTATTATGATGGAATCCTATTTGTTACAGGAGAAGCAGCAGCAGTAGCGGCAGCATTACTACCGACAGCGACAACGGCAAAAGATAAAGCATAGCAGCGTGACAGTCCTCACCGTCAGTCAGCCACTCCCCGTGAATATATGCTTCTTGGCGTATATGTGAGTCAGGACCGATCAACAAAGCGTGGCAATGACAATGGCAGTGTGTGTTTTCTTGACGATTTCTGTTGAATCAAGTTCCGAGACATTTTCAAGTAAATTATGCTAATGTCAAAATAATGCATATTCGATGATGATAATAATGATGATGATAATTATACTGATACTGATGATGATGTATGGAAATCATTCATATTATTCGCACGCAGACACATGTACACTGCAATCACCTACGCTCGCTCACCCTGTGAACTTCAATCTTGCGCTCGGCAGGCAATTGGTCTTTGGTGTCGTGTCCTGGTGCGCTCGCCCACCAAATCCCGGATTCGAAATTTTTCCTTTGCTGAAAGCAACGCTCAACTTTGTTATCAAAGCTGTGGGTTTTTCTTTGTTTGTCACACAAATTTTCCATTCGAATTCGTTTCATTGCTGTGCTTGACTTGCGCCCCACGGAGCGTTTTGATATTTTAGATTGGATTTACAAATTGTGTATGCTTTAAACTTTGGCAGGAAATAAAGGAAAATTAATAGAAAAACATGCAAATGTTGTTATTTAATTTTATTTCATTTTTTAGAAAATAAATCAAATTCACGCACAGCTCAGCTTAGACTCAGACTCAGCCGCAGACTTCAACTTGAAGCATTTCAAAATCTCAAGTGCCAAAACTAATGATAGAAATAAATTCGGGTAAATGCCTTTTTACAGCAACAGCAACAGCAACAGCAACATTATAAGGAGGTCCTTTGGCTTGGCATTCTTTTCTCCGCTGCCAAAATGTAGTTCCGCTTTCGCGTCGCAACCGTAACCCCCCACTACCTCACCAGAGACGTCTTTTGTACACGAGTTCCGTTGAGTTTAGCCGTTGAAGCATTCTAATGGGGGCAGAATTGCTGAGCTTAGTGCTGTGTGTCGAGTGGGGTGAGCGGAGTCCAACGCAATTTCAGCTTTGCTGTTGCTACTGTTGGTTCTGTTGGTGCCTTTGACACCAGGCCAATATGCAGTAAATCTGCCAGAATGTGTGTAGATTTGGCAATGCCAACAGCAGCAAACCGAACTATACTCAACTCGACTAGACTCAGGCAACTCAACTCAGGCGAAATAAACGTGCTGAGCTGAGCTGCGCAGAGCAGAGAAAAAGCGTCGTCTGCCCTCTTTGGCCAAAAGCAATTCCAGCGTAACAAAATCGTTTCAAAATTTTCAAATTTTTATTTTATTCGTTTTTCCTATTTTTTGTGTCTTTCCCACTCTGCTCGACGCCAAGTTTGTTGCTCCGATGAGCTCCGGCGCATTCGAAATGGGTTACATATTTTATGCTTAATATTTCTCATTTTATTCGCTCTGCTCAGATTTTGTCTTTTTATTTATATTCTTTTTTTACATACTCACGCACAAAGGGACGCACAAAGGCACGCCTCGCATTCGGATGCAGATACTTGCTTTGCTTTTGCTGGCTATGAAAATATTTTTTATTATTAAAAAGAAAATTGAAAATTTTATGAAGTTGAAGCACATTCGAACGAGGAAAATTCTGAAGAATGTTTCCTTTTGAAATGACAAAACACAAACAACAAAAACACAAAAGGATTGGGTCTCTTGGAATAGAGGAGTTAGAGGAGTCAATTTAGTTCTCAACATCGACAACTAGAAGTTTGATTAACTTTTTATAGCAATCGCACTTACACCATTACTGAATAAAAACCTAGCTTGATCGAAGTCCATATCAACGGCGAATGTGTTCTTATCTATGTATATAAAAATGGACGTGTGTCTGTTTGTCTCTTTGTAACCGATACCGTTTCACCGACCACATGGCAGTTGGAACATATATGGATGTCATCAAAAAAAGAATATTTTTATGTGAAGTTTGGTGCCATAGTTTGGTCTTGACCGGGAAGGTCAGGAAAATCCATTCAATTTTTTTGTATGAAACTTCATCAGTTTGCCATTGATATGTATGTCAAATTTGAAAGCGAAAGTCTGTCAATGAAAAATAACAAATTTAACTCAACCGTTTATTGCGTTATCATATTTTGCATTGAGTGTGTTTCAAATCCCGAGCAGCGCCGGGAGCCCTTGCTTACACAATATATTATACATATAACTTGAACAGCTCTTGAGCCGTTGACTATTTAGAAATGAAGAACTAACATCCCAACAGTTGTTAATGAGTTAATTGGCCTGTTAGTACAGTGTTGAGCTACCTCCCAATTTTCCAATCTCTGCTGTAACGCATCCTTGTTCACAAACTGCCATTTTAGATAAGTATTCACCAATGCCAGAGGGTTCGTTTACTACCGTTTCCTCTTTACCAACGTTACTTCAACGTGACCTATATACAAAAGATTTTTCAGTCTAGGGCGAATCCAATTTTATTTGAAGTGCCTGAAGTGCAGATTGGAAATCTCAGCACATTCCATTATTAATAATAACGTCATGTATCTCTTGCTTTATAGACAGAACAGCAGTCCCAAGAAATACTCATGACGTTTCTGTCACAAGGGAACTAATTCGTTAAGAAACTAGTAGTCTCGTCATCATTTTTACTTGCTGATGTTTTGGCGACTTCATGTAAAGTCCAAACGCCTTTCCATTTTTACATCTTGCAAGCCACTGAATATTTGAAATACTTGAAATACCTTTCAGCGGTCTTACCCAAGCCGTCTGTGAGCCATTTTTTGCTTGAGGGACAGGAAAATGTTGCAGTCATATTTTTGATTCATATTGCCAACTGCTCAAATCAGCGCCGGCAGTTCGAGGAAAAATCAATAGCCCTAAGCTAAAGTTCCGTAAGCATTTTGTCGGGGCGTAAAGCTTGTGCAGTTATTTCAATACGCAAAATTTTCCAACAGTTCATTTGCATTTGCCAGCGCTGCTCTTAGTCTTCGACACTTTCCGGTTTTCTTTTCTGGTGAGCTGTGGTGAAAACACACTACTTTGAGCCCCTTGGAAGGACACGCCTGGGACCAAGAAGCAACTAATAATACAAATTTGCTGAAGGTGACATATAAAAAGTGGTTGGCTTATAGCATCGCTGTGTTGCCTGCGAGAGAAGGGGGCTGAGTGCGTGCGAATGCGCTGCCGCTGCAAAATTTATGCAAATTTATTTTTTCTATTGCTTCTCTTCTGTGCTAAATGCAAAAACTAACGAAACGCACAGAAAGGAAAAATGTTCGGAGCGTTAAGGATTTTCGATCTCTTTCACACCGACTGACAATGCAAGTTTTGTTAGATATTTTGTAGGGGCGAGCGAAAGGACGAATCGATTCTTTCCTATTATTGAATTTATTTGGCAAACTTGTTAGCAAACGAAACGGCAGACGCGCAGGATGATGGCGGGATCGACGAGGATGGCGTGGATGTGGAAGATGACGTTGGCTGTGACAGGGTACTTTTCAATAAGCAAAACGTCAAGAATGCTATTGTTGTTGTTGCCGTCGTTGTTGCATGTCAAATTTGAAAAGTGCAGAAATACAAAACAACAAAATAAAAAAAATTAAATAACAAAACAGAATAGAGAAAATTTGCATAATCAGGCATGGAGGCAGCTTGTTAAAGGATTTGTATTAAATTTCGGGAACGAAGGGATTCGCATTCGAGGCCCGGTCGAACAGTGTCGTGTATTTTGTCTACGTATGTGTGTGCGTGTGTGTGTGTGTGTGTGTTTTGCAACTGCCACCGATAGCTCATGCATCAGTGCAAATCGAAGTCTAATAAATTGATGATTGCCAAACTAAAATGATTTGCATTCGAGCCGAGAGCGCACAATGCAGGCAAGGAGCAGCTCTGCCTGACATGCAGATCGCGAATCCTTTTATATTTAGCAAGCAAATATTTTCGGAAATATTTTAAAAGATTTTTTACTCGGCAAATATGAAGAAGAGTGGCAGACAGGCAAGATACGAAGTCAAATCAAAGTAAGGAAGATGCAAAATAGAAAGGAATTGCAGTGTAGCGAAAACCGAAGTGAAAATATTTGCAAATTGGTTGATGTGCACCTGACAAAGCGTAATACGACGAGTATCTGACAGCAGCAGCAGCAACAGCAGCTGAAGTAGAAAGTAAGGAATAGAAAGTAGTAGATGAAGATGAAGTTGAAAACGGTAACTGACAAAACCAATAAGAGAAAAATGCTAAGAAATAAAAGCAAACATTCGCAAAATTGGATTCGCGGTAAGAGTGTAGTCCTTTCGAGATTTTGGCACGCTATGAAAAGGATTATTCGCGCACAGACAAACGCAAATACACAAATTCACATGAAAAGTTGGCACATGCCAATATAAAGCCATAGATACACACACCCAAGCACACGACCAAGCACAAAGGCACTAACCAAATATGTAACATTCAACTTTGCCAAAGGACTATTTCGCCACACCATGTTTGACGACTAGTGTTTTCTTACAATGTTTCTTGCTCTCTCTCTCTCTCTCTCTCTCACACACACACACACACACTCACACACTCTGCTCCAGTTGGTGTTACCTGCGTTCGTTATCGAGCACCCCCGCATGAAGTGCTGAGGGTGCGAATATTTTCAAATTGTAAGTTCATATGTGACTGAATAGGTGGTGGTGTGTGTGTGTGCGTGTGTGGCGATGTTATACTTCGTATGTGCATTTGGTTGTTTGTACAGCAACCATCAAAATATTTCGAGTACTTGCGAAAGGAATAACAAAAGAGAAAAAAGAATGGCAAAAAGTGGCGAAATTCGCACAACTCGAGCAAAAATGGCTGCAACTTCGTGGCGATGAGCAGATACATTTTATTTTTTTACTTTTCACCCGGTGGTGTTGTAAGGACTTTATTGAGCTTGTCCAAATTGGTATATTCATAATTGGTAATTTCATAAAATTATATATACTCGTAGATGTGCTGTGCTAATCGAACATCAAATCCCAATCTTCTTGTGCAGCTAATGATTTTCAGCATATTCAATTTATTTGGAAAAATAAAAATATTAATTCGTTTCACTCTCATTTTTGACAGTAAGATGTTAAAAAAAAATGGTAACAAAAGAGCAATTGGTCAAACGTAAAACTAATGAAATCTGTGACTCGATATAAATTTCTCTATATGTAGGAAAAGAATACAGTATAAGCTCTCTAGTCCGGACACATATCTATAGTTTCGACCATTGCCGGGATTACTGAATTTTCCGGACTGCAGAGTAAAATCTTTGTTGCCTTTAGTATCAAAAATAGCCCAGTTTAAAAAATTAAATTTTTCTCCAAATTTTCGTATCGACTTTTCAGTTTCAATTCTGCTTAATATTTGAAAATTTTCGGCTATTATGCTGCATCCGGAGTGTAGAGGTAAAATTTAGAGGGATCCGAATTAGAGAAACTATACTGCAAACATTTTTTGTTAGGTTCTCATTTTTTGATTCTCATATTTTGAACTCCATAAAATTTATCTATTACTAGAGGGTTGCTGCCTCTTGGCACGCTTACCGACACCGCTCCCAGCGTCGCGTGTTATCGTTCTTACCGTTGTTTCTTTCTTCGCTCTTTAAGTTAAATTTTTTGTTATTACTCTTTGACAGACTTCCGATTTCGAATGTGACATAATTTCAACGGTAAACTGATCAAAATCAGTGTTGATTTCAAAAAAATGGATACGATTTCTTGACTTCTACTTAACGGATTTTAATAAAACTTACACATAAACCTTCGTTAGTCTTGGAAGAATACATATTTTAAATTTCATACCGATCGGTTAACTTAGTCAAGCGTGATACTCAAGCATAGGAACAAAGGTTGTGAAAAGGTACAAAGATACACATTTGTTTTATATATATATATATAGATTTGGTATAGTTGTAGTCATAAAACGAACGATATGAATGTAACGCCCTCGGGTTGTTAATGTAAAAACGCGAATCTGAATCTGGGTGCGGACTGCACCCACGGGTAGTGTCGTATACTCGTATAATGGATGGGATGGGCATATTTCAACTGCTATCAATATTGGCTATGCAAAAATCCTGAAGCAAAAACTCAGTTTTCTTCTCCATAATACACCGCCACCTTGTTACGAGTGCTGCCTGCATAATCCTCTAATTGAAATCAGCACTAAAAGTACCAATTCAAAATCTATTCGAACATATCAAAGTTACTGACGAACAAAACCTTCAAATCACTCAGATCAGACACTCGTCGGCGATAATAATTGACATTCGGCCGAAAACATGATTTGCAAATAGTTCACTTGAATTTGCATAAAATTTGCACTTTCGCACAGAAACGTATGCAAATTAGCAGCAGTGCTGTGGACCAGGGTATAGAGGAAGGGTAAAGAGCGTACTCCGCTAGAACAAATAATTAAATCCTGACATGAGTGATGGGAAAAAAATGTACAGCTGCTTGTTACAGAAGAGTAAAAATAAAAAGGTAGAGTGCCTCAATATGAGTGTAAAGCACAACAGCAGGGACAGCCGCACACAGGAAAATCTGCCACAGGTAAGCAAAAAATTTATATATCGAAAGGATTTTCGTAAAAAGCTAATTTGCATAAAAACCGACAAGCACAAAAAATGCTTCACTATTGCAAAGGGTAGGTTGGAAAGCGGCTATGAAAAGAAAAACAGCGTCGCTCATTAACATAAAATTAAAAAGACGCACCAGATACGCACGCACAAAAAGTGTCTATCAGAATGCCGGTAAGCAGCAGCAGCAGAAGTCGAAGCATCCGCAACAGTCCAACTGCTTCCGTCTCGACGGTGTCCTTGCTGGCGGGCAAGTTCAACGAACGAGCTACAGCAACAGCAACCGCGGCGTTGGCTCACTAACCCAAATTAAAATTATGTTAATGAATGAAATACTTAAAAAGCAAGAAGGAAAAAATCTCACAGCCACAGAGACGAGAATGAAAATGAAAATGAAAGCAACGACAGCAATAGAATGTTCTCCCTCTCGTTCGTTAGTTCGTTTGTTCGCTCTTTGTTAATTCTGGCGGTAAATCATGGCCAAGGACACGGCCGCATCCTGCGCTTTTGCAAAATAATGAATGAACGAGTCTCCGCTGCGGCCGCGCCGCCACTGCTACTGCTGCTTTGGTAAATACGACCACATCGACAACGCGTATGACGGCGGCGGTCGAAGCATCATCGACGGCGCTTGTTGTACTCATTAAAGTCGCTGCCGTTGGCTCTTTTCATTGTACTTTAGTCATCATTTCCGCAAATATTTCTCCTCTTCGCATAGTTTCGTGCTTTTTTCGTGTTTCATTTTCATTTTGTTTCACTCATTTGGTGACGTCACAGCTTGCACTAAGTGCGTGTAACTGCGGTGTGCCTATGTGTATGCCCAATTAGGATTTTAATTTATGCAATTATGCCGGCAGATTTTTATGTCGGTCATGTTGTCTTGTTTACCTTTTTTCAGTTAGATTAAGTTATTTCCATCTGTTCACTCAAAGGACGCGGACGTGAAGTATTTGAGTACGGAAATTTATGAGAACAACTTTTAAAGTGAAGTGAAATACATAAAGTGATAAATACATGTGAAGGGTACTTCTCACTTCAGTAAGACTTCTAAATCTATCGAGTGATAAAATGAAACATTAAAAAAGTGGATGTTTGGCTGTGTAAATTCGATAAATGGATGTCATCATGGAGAATGTTTGTGTGTGAAGTTTGCGATAGTCTATCGGGAAGGTCGGGAAATTCCGTTCGAGTTTTTTGTATGAAATTATATCTCATAGAGTATGAAAATCTTAATATTGCTTCATCAGTTTGCCATTGATATGTATGTCAAATTTGAAATCGAAAGTCTGTTAACGAAAAATAATAAAAAAGTTTAACTCAAATCGAAAGGTTTGTGTGAAACATTGTGTGACATTCGAAACATTCGAAATGATAAAAGCAATTCAGTGTGTTTCAAATCCCGAGCACCGCCGGGAGCCTTTCTATTGTATATATGAAAAAAGAAGAAAAATGGGGAACTTATGTTTCTAACAGCTGCATATTGTTACTCATGAAGGTTCATATGAAGACTTTAATCTCCAAGGAGCTCTCTTGGTAATTAACTTAGGAAATATTTTATATATTATTAATTGAACAAACACATTTCAAGCCACCTTGTTGTGAAATACAAAAACGTAAATTTGACTCAGAGGCTTTTTGTGTTCGCCGACGAAGTCAGGATGCTCTATAAAAAAGTTGTAACAAAAATTATGAAATAATATTAAATAAAATTAAAATTGATCAAACGTGACCGAAATCCTTATGGAAGAGGAAGAGGTAACATTATTTTGCACGCCAGGAGCAAAATAGGAGTTGCACAAAGTGTACAACAGATAAAAATTGAAGTGTCTGTATTTGTATATAATGCAGTAAATCCAGTTTATGTGATAATGTGGGTTTTGATGACTTTCATTATAATCTCTATACATATTAAACAAAATGGAAAAAGCGTTTGTTTTCCTTTGCTGTCCGTAGTTTTCAACCAATTTAATTGATTTTTTTTAATGTAGATGTGGCCAATAAAACAAAAAATATGAATAATTACAATAATAAAAATTAAAAACATTTTAAAATAAGGGAAAGAGTACGCTCACGCCTGTGTATGAGCAAATATTTATTTTCATTTCTCTTTATAAAGCAGAACTCGCTTTGAATGTCATTAATTGTCATTTAAGTAAATTATGGTATTTATTAGTTTGGTTTAGTTTAGTTTGGCTTAGTTTATTATTTTTGTGTTTTACGTAATGCCGGAAAGAGCAGAAGCTTTTACAAGTCATTTATCAGAGACAAAAAAAAAAAATAATAATAATAAGACTTCAAAATTTCAAAATTTATAGGAGGACTAAAAATATTGTATCATTAAATTTTTCAGACAATTATATTAAACCTTTCTGAGCAACCGCCTTAGAGAATAACACAAACCACCCAAAAACTTTCAATGCCCGAGCGGCACTTCGTTTTTTAGTTTCATTAATTGAAATACTTTTTAATTAACTAATTTCGCAATTTGATCCAGTTTTTCTGAAAAATCTTAGTTAATCACCAAAAAATTGGAAACATTTTACAAATACTGTACTTTAACCCCAACGTCGCTGCTTGCTTTTTATCAAAGTATCAAGGTAAAAGCATCGTAATTAAAAAATGTTACTTTTAAGTTTAGCCATGTTGCAATAATGTAGATCATTAGATCATAGAGTATAAGTTCGAAATTATATTAACATACATTTTTGTCATGAAAAAGAAGAAAAAAATAAATAAATATAAATTTTACTTCTAATTAAATAGAGTAAAATAAATTTCCATTCTCAAAAGTTTTTTTTTTTTTTAATTTTAGAAATAGTCAAGGTTCTCATCATTATTAATTTTTTTTTTTTAATGTTAATTTTTAAAAGGAACTTTTAAGAACTTTTACTCATATTTTTAAAAAGAAAATCAGAAAATATTGTTAAAAAATACATTTTAAAAATATATTTTAGTCATGTTAAATAGTTGAATTTCTTTACACTTTTCAGGAGCGCTCCAGCGAACACTGAGCATTGAGATTTCAGACAAAAATTATTAGTACTCCCGGAAATAGTAAATAATTAAAACAACTTAGCACACATTTTTATTTTACTAATTTATTTTTGCGTCTTTTAAGATTATTAAAATTATTATCTAAGTTGTCATTTTCTAAAATTTAAAGTTTTTCTTTCAGCTTACCTGGTGCAAAGTAGTGAATCCCGCTTTTTGTTGCTTTTAAGTATTGAACACCTTTTTAAAGATTTTTGCCTTATGAATTTATTAGAAAACGTTCGCTTGATTTTTGGTCATTTACATGTATTTTATGTCAGTTAGGTATCTTAGAAATGTACTTTTCAAAATGTTCTTTTTAATCAGCAGAAGTTTTCACAACTTTTCACTAATTCACAGTTAGCACTTGCGATAATCTTTGAAAAATTTCCAAATTCCTTTCAGAATGTCAACTGAAGTCAACTGAAGTCAAGCGAAGTCAAGACAAGTCAGTCAAGCTTCAGCAATGTTGGCTACTCACAATTTTGGGGATATTGGCCAGAAAGGACTTCGAGTGCACAACCTTTTCGATTCGCGTCGCGTTAAGGAATGATTTTTGGATTTGAGTTTACGTTGCCATTGTCGTTGCGTGCAGATTCCGTTTTCGGTTTCGGTTTCGGTTTCTTATCAACATCTGAAGTAAGCGCTGAAAGTTACTTTAAAGCAGCAACTTCCAAAAGGCAGAAATCGTCGAAGAAGTGGAAGAAAGACGAAGCGTCGCTAAACGTCAAAGAAAGTAGCGACGACGTTTGACGGCTGCGTAGACGTCCGAATTGACGCCCGTTCGCGTACTCCAACGCAGACAACGCACTTTGGATGCGTCGCCTTCGCAGCTTCTTTCAAACTTTGAAACTTTTCGATGCTCTCGCGAAATGCAGCGAAATCGTGGCGATTGTGCGGCATCGACCGACGCTGGTTGAGTTTCTTTCGCTTGAAGATGTTTTCAAAAAGCGCACCAGCCGAGCGAAAGGCCCAACTGCTACTGCCCTCAGCGTTTGTTTTGAAAGATGGATGAGACTCTGGCAGCAGCAAAGCAACAAACAAACGACGATGACTATGACGGCGACGATGGCGACGACGGCGACGACGTCTCCAAGAAGCAGAAACCACAACGGCAGGAGCGACTGCGTTGGCCTAACTGGAAGGACCTGCTCACATACACTCGCGCTTGCCGATACACACACACACACACATCATAGACTGGATTTTACCACCCCCGAATGGCGCCAGGCACAAGTGGTTGCAAAAGACCGCGCTAAGCAGAGAAAAGCTGAGCAGACGAAAACTTCTGAACACGCGCACTGACGCGGTTCGCTCTCACTTTCGCTCGTTCGCTCTCTCTCAGAATTGTATTTCCTTGCTCCACGCCAAGGGGAAGGCAACCAATTCCACCCTCAACGTCTGAGCATTCCAAGTCATAAAAAGTTATGTTGAAGCAGTGAAAAAAGAAAGCCGAAAGTGATGCAAATTTCTCCTGCAGCACGCACTTCCAGGCGTCAACGCTAAGGCAGCAAAAAACAGCAGAAAGTTGGTGTCAATTAGATTTCAATCTACCCCTTCGCTAGACGAGAAATCCACCACGTTTTCAGGTTGAATGCGAATTCGTTTTGCAGGTTTTCGACTTTTCAAAAACTCTGCTTAAATTCAAACGCTGAGAAATTCTTGCGCTATGAAGTCGCACAAGGCTCTGCAGTTTAGCTTGGAGATACAAAGTACCCGGAAAATTGGCGTAAGACTGGGTAAAGAAATGGTAAGCAGAAGAGGCACACAAGTCAAAACGATCTGATCTTTTACATTCTATGTCGGTTTTTAAGAAAAGGATTTTTTATCTATTAAAAGTACGGCGCACTTCTATTAAGGCGCCACTTGCGAGGTCCACTGCAAAGCCAACCGTGGTATGGTCATTCTTCCTTCGTAGCATATGTCCAATCTTGTTCTAATTGAGCCTTTTTTCTCGGCTTCTGGCGCGCTGCAGGTAACCAGGAGCAGATTTAATTGATTGTAATCCCGAACCAAAGAAATTGTATTGTTTGCTTAGTAGTGGAGTACCAATTCCTGATTTTTTGTCTTTTAATTAAGAGTTCTTCACCGGCTCATGAAACTATCCCCTATGCAAGTTGGTAAAACATTTTTATTATACAACATTTGTAATCTAAGTAAAGGTTGTAGGTTAAGTAAAGGTTATCACCACTTTTTGATACAAGCTTTACATCCAAGTCCACATGGGAGGTCCTGCAAGGATGTGTGCACAACAGGAGGCCGAAGTGGCGCGTTTTAAGTCTGGTGATGGGATTGAAAGTACCGAGGCGTCTGGCAAGTCTGTCGCGATGGTTCATCAGCCTCTCATAGTAAATAAAAAATTAGAACTACAAATTTGGAAAAGATTCTCAGTGTACTTGCAACGGATAACCTAGATAACAAATCTCATACCTCCATTAGGATCTATGCTAATGTAATGCTTAAATTAAATGTTTAAGCGTCTTACTCATACGAATGGTCGCGTTAAAGTTCAGTAGGAAGGACTAATTTAAGAGGACCTCGAATCGATGCGCGTGTAAAAAAATCATTACACCGAAGCGGCGCATAAATAAAAAGGACCACAGAAGTCGAAGGCGAAGGTGAAGGAGCGCGTTGGCATAGCCACACAGCACACGCTCACGAGGTAGTCAGCAAGGACGATGGGGTCGGCAACGGTGGTACTAGTTGCCATAAAACGTAGAAGTGAATTCTTATCAGTGGCAGCCACGCATTTTGTCATTTCAGTTGGAGTCATCTGAAGCAGCCAGCAGCCGTTGATGGCTGCTGATGATTGCAAGGATGTGTTTTGCACTTTGGTTGAGTTCATTTCAGTTCAGTTCGTTTCGGTTGGATTCGGTTCGGTTTGGTACAGTTCAGTTGAGTTCAGTTCAGTTCAGTTCAGCGATGTGCAAATAGAGTGCCGCATCTTTTTCGCGGAAAACTTTGTTTGCTTTGCAAGTTACAACAAATGCTGCTTACGCTAACGCCAAGGATTTAGTCTGAACAACAACAGCAGGCACACACCCCCACACACACAACACATGTTAGCTCGTATCTATGAAGTTTCTTCCGTTTCCGGCTTGGCATTTGCGCTTCCTCTGCCCGCCCCTTTCTCTTTTTCCCCAGCAATGAATGCGCAGCGCCTCCGTCACCATCAGCGCCAGCATCTGTGCTTGATGAATGATAGATGGATTATGATTTTGTTTGGCGCAAATTGAATTTTGTTACGCTGTTCTTTGCAGTCCCTCCTTTGCCAACCCACACGCAGACATCGCTTTATCGAGGACTTTTGAGGATGATCAAAATGTATTATTTAAGTACAAATACCTAAACAAATATTTATGAATTGAAGCTTGTGCACGCTTGTCGCTGATGGTGTAGCAGCAGCACATTGAATCATTCAAGTAAGAAAATCGTAGCGAAAAATTGATGCCAATTTCCATGAAGGCAGCAGTTGTAGCAGTGCCAGTGGCAGCAACAAAGTATGAGCGATCCAAGCGAAGCAAAGCGAACCGCGGTGAAACCAGCGCCTCATGCTGCCTACCTAACGGTGTAATCTGAATCGAGGACATCCTTTTGCAGCATCAGACGTGGCATGCCAGCACACCAAATCCTTCAATAATTCCATTTTGGCTTTAGCTTCCTACTTAGCTCTGCGCTTCGCTAGGGTCTAAATTTTGTTGAGAAGGGGGATGATCCAAGCAGAGCAGAACTGGCCTCGAACTGAACTCGACCAGTGCTAAGGCAAAGGAGGCTCGAGGCTCGTTTCAAGCTAAACCATTGCTGACTCTTGAATGTTGATTCTGCAGGCGTGTGTGTGCGTGTGTGTGTGTGTGTGTGTGTGTGTTTGAGTGTTTTTGCTTGGTTGGCTTGTATGCCATAAACTTCTTATTCTTTCCATCACTCAACTACAACTTCAGAATTATAGGGAAAAGTCAGCATGTGGCTTGGGTATGGGTGTGTGCAACATAGTTTGTGGATTATTCCTCAGTACTTCCTTTTATTTTCTGCTACTGCTTCATCGTAGCTTTTGTTATGCATATTGTAACTATGGGAAAAACTTGAAACCAAGTTTATTTCCTTTTCAGTTGCTTGATTTTTACGTATTTTCCTCTTTATTCACATTTTTACAACATTTTTATGCGAGGCAATATGAACATGCGTCATAACTCGATAAGCAAGGCGAAAGGAAAAGATGAAAAGCCAAGCAGCCAAGTTACAGCGAACAAAATCTCCCAAGAAAGTACAAAGTACAAAAAAGGAAGCCGAAAAGCAGCGGAAATTCTAATGAAACTACACATTATCCTGTATTCGAAGTCAGACACATATACACAAGGAAATAGACGCACATATGCCATGCAATAATTTGGCCAACATCTACAAAGCTACACCACATACCATGTGTATACCCACATATACAAAGAGATTCTTACGCCAACATGCCCCACTTCATCATCATCCGCAAACATTTTCCCTCTCGTCTTCATCTTCATTCGTTCGTCTTCCTCGTCAGGATCGTCATATTCCGCTGTAGTGGAATTTGTTATAAGATGCTGCTCAAGGATGTAAGCTTGTTGTAAAACGTTGCCTTTGTTGTTTTTGTTGTTGTTGCTTGTTACTGTTTGTTGCTATTTATTGCATTCAGAACTATGGTCGCCATTTCTTAATTCCCTTTCCCTACTATTTTTTCGGCTCCTCAAGCCACTTTAAAAGGAATTTCAGGACTTTTCTTTTGACTTCTGGTTTTTATTATAATTTTCCTTATATTTTCAGTCATGCATTCTTATGTGGCTGTATGTGTGAGTGTGTGGTTTTTCCATTCATTTTAGTTATTTTGATTGCGTTATAATTTTAATCTTAGAAATATTTTTATCAAATTGACTAATTTCAGTTGCATACAAAAGTCACGTTGTCCATGTGGTTAACATGCTAACGCTTCAATGACCTGCTGGCTAAACATAAAGACTATAAGAACTTAACCCAAAAATAAATGAATAAATCAAATGAATTTTTGTTGATTGCCGTTTTGATGCCGGGGTAGTTGGAGTTGACACCGTATGTTTTGATGCCCTAAATTCAAATGAGGCAGATATTTTTCTTAAGAGGTCGAATTTCCAAGGTTGACAGGTTGAGATAATTGAATTCATCCTGGGTAACTGTCTGCCTCCTTCATTAGTGTCAGAACTGTGATCAGAATGACATCTCGAATCCTCACAGATCACTGGTATCTAGTCATAAAAAGACAATCTGTTTCACTTGATACGATTGTTTCGACTAATTAGTAATAGATACTAGCCATAAATACCAGTCATTGAAGTCGTTTTTGGGTACCTCAGACTGAAAATAGCGCATGTATACTGGAATCTATCCCTGTATACATGATCTTGAGCTGCACTCCTCGTACAGAACTGTATGAAAAAAAAAAAAACAGTTAAGAATAAATAAAATGACTGCGAGTTGACCTCTCGTGGAGAGGGTTCAGTGCGTTGAATATGTTACCATGTTTTTAAAATCTAAACCAATTTTGTTTGTAGTAACTAACATAATTTAATTAATAAAAGTTAGACAGTTAAAAGTACGGAACCCTTAAAACGACTTCAGTTAACCCGAAGGTATAATACCCCTCACACAAAACTGGGAGAAGACCAGAAGAAGCAGCTGACAAGATGACGAAATAATTTTTCATGAAACTCTCGAAAATGCCTGATTAGCTATACCATCCCGCAAACCTATGGCACTGATTTTTAGTAGAATATATAAATGGATCGTAAAAAAATTCTCTTCGATCAATAAATGAAGAGTTATGCATCGATGCATCACAAAATATCAAAGTTAATACTCCCTTCAAATTTGGCAGATTTAAATACACAACACAGCTATTGGCCAAGTCAACAGTGTAACGAATCAATGTTTGTGTATCTAGGTTATTAAAGCGAGGAAACACCCACCTGCATGCACAGGCATGTATACACGGTTGAAGCGCATTCAACATTCAACTTAATCAGTTTTATTCCAGCGAAGCAGCCACAACAGCTGAAATTAGGTTTACTATCATCAATCTGTGAATATCCTGTTACAGAAGTGAAGCTGAAACAGCCATAAAGCAAGCACAGTCAAGCCACACAGAGGCGAACGGCAAAGGCAAACAATGCAGCCAAATGAGAAGTCTAACAAGGAACAGGTGGGGGAGCGTGAGTAGGTGAGTAGGTGAGTGACTAAGTGATGGCATAACAACTCTGCTTGGAGAAGGAAGATTAATTTCCTAAATTCGATTAATCGATAAATGAAGAGATTATTGTGTATTACTGGCTGTGGGCGTGGCTGGCACCATTCCGTATTAGACGAGCATGTGAACTTAAAGCGCAACTGTTATATTTGTGGTCGTGTCATTTGAGGTTAAAATTCACATGAAAATTATGCTTGCCTGGCGACGCACTCATTACGATTGCGTATACGCCACATGGCACTTGTATCTGGCCTGGCAGCTTAAGAAGAAGAAAATCCCAATTTAAAATGAATTTGTGGGCATATTTGGAACGAGTTGTGGCGTTTCGTTATGCCAACCACCACATTCGCTATGCAAACACTGGAATATCTTATTTCGATATTACTTAACCGGAAATTAAGCCAAAAGCTCAAATACAACCGATAGAATCCGTGCACATCTTAAAGGGAAATTAGATGCGAAAATGCTTAACGAACGAATAACATTCAAAAAATTATAACTTTTATTTATTTCTTATTATTTTTTATTTTTTGTCGGTTCGGAATATTTTGTGCCAATACACTTGCTTTTTGCAAGACGAGGCGATCCAACGGAGCGAACAACAACAAAACAAAAAATAAAATATTTAAAAAAAGAAATAAAAAATGTGAATTATAATAAGTATTTGCATATTCGGAGTTTATAAGTAAATGGATTCAGATACACACACTCACGCATACACAAAGTAATACCAATCAATCACCCCTTGCGTGTGTGCATGTATTCATTCGCTTTGTACGATACTCCTCCCACTTTGCAAAGCCAATAAACTAAATTCGTGCAAAGAAAAGCTGAACATGAGCAAAATACAACAATAATAACAAAAAATCCCGTGTCACACACCAGCACACTCGCACTCGACGGTACAGAATACATACGTGCAACCCTTATACTTGCGACAGGATATTACATGCTTCAACAATGTTGTAGCATTCCCAATAAGAATGGCAGCAACAACATCAACGACATCAACGACATCAACGACATCAACATGACGCACAACAACACCAGCAACAACAGCAACAACAGCAACAACAGCAACAACAACAGCAGTACGAGAAATTCCTGCCAAAAATGAAATTCTGTTGTTGCGTTTTTATGCACGACAACAGCATCAGCAAAAGGACGAAATCCATACAAACAACAACAAACTAAGAACGATGAGAAATAAATAGAGAGCGGGTGAGGGAGAGTTAGCAAAAAAAAAATAAAAATATTGGAAAAAAAAAACTGAAATCTAAACAAAATGCGTTCGAGCGTGTATGTTCAATTACAATGTGTGCCTCTCTGTGTGGGTGTTTGTGTGGGTGTTTGTGTGTGTGTGTGTGTGTCTGTGCGATTGCTTTCGTTGCTGTCGTCCTCGTTTGACTACACCGCCTTTATGCGCTTTGCTTCGCTAACAAGCACATGCTCCCTAACACACACACACAAACACACACATACGCAAACGACAGCACAAAGAGTTATCCACTCGAAACATTCACGCATGACAATTCACAATGCGAGAAGAGGAAGAAGAAGACGTTTTTTATTCTTCGTATGTCAATCTACATTCAGCTCACTACATTTCTTCCAAAAAAACTTCAAAACACCTCATCAGGACACACTTCACCTCACCCCACCCCTCTGGCCCAACAACTGCTTATTTGCGTTGGTTCTTGTGCAAATACCAGCGGCACAGAAATGAAATAATCATAAGAAAACAATATTCCTTCCTATCTATCACTCTTTTCCCCTCCACCGACTTTTTTATTTTTTATTGTGAGGCAGCCAATGTCAAAGGCATTTCGAAGTGACAGAGCCATCAAAGACTAAAGAAGGAGCGGCAGGAGCGGCTGTTTGACAAAGGCAAATGTGCTCCGCCTTAGCGTGTAATAAAAGTTCAACAAATTGCAGATCCCAGATCTAGATTGATTTTTGAAAGGAACTTCGCTTAGTGTAGAGTCCAAAGTGCGTTAAGAAATGTCAGAATGTTTGCATTTTTGTTTAGTGATTGGGCGATACGATTTGGTGGCTGCAAGTTATAATTCAATAAATTTACACCGAAATTGCTTTCAGTCGTGATAAGGTTAACCATTAAAGAGTGCGGCTTATTATTATATATCTAGTATATCTCTGTCTACACCAGTCACTATTTATTTTAATATTTATATTAACATAGATCTGAGTGTTTGGCCGACGCACGCCCAAGTGGCAAGTAGATTGTGTGATAAATTCATTGTGAGCAGCACGGCTCATTAGAAAGCCTCTAGTGCCTGTAGTTTTTATTAGCAAAGGTAATTTTTAGACATCAATAAGCTTACCAAAAACTAAACTGACTGTGGCTCTTCCGCCGATCGCTTAACTGTGGAGATGGTGCAGTTGAGAAGGAAAACAGCTACGTATTCCAGAGCACAGTGTTGCTTCATTTGCGGGTAGGTAATTTCAATTAATGGGTACCTTGACATGATTGCGGCCGCTGTCCTTTACGATGAGAGCACAGTATGATCATAAATTAGAGAGTGAAAGGTACTTGGTACGGCAAGGAAGGCTGTGTACTATTTTTTATGAAGTTTCTCCCGAGTGAAAGTCTATGCTCCTAAACTAACACGTTCCCACGTTACTTGAGTTGGTTTTGTATGGCATTACAATCTACTAGTATGTATATCACCATTTTCAATCGAAGTACTTCACAACTGATTCAAGATGTCTCTAGTGTCGTCCTTTACAGATCTTAATATAGGTTCGAATGTTCCGGATGTTGATTGTTATCGTCCCACCAACGTAATAAAGTTGACGGTGTCTTTTGGGCCGAGGTAAACTTTGTCATGTGGTTTCTAAGTGTATTAACCGGTATTTTTACCACCCTCCTAACTCATTCCATAGGGTATATAAACCAAGGATCAAGTGAGAATCTGTATGTAAGAAAATATTAAACTCTATCCACCATTTCGTCAAAGACGATTTACAATTTTTCTCGAATAGACACGGATAGCGCTAAACAATTATGTTATACGAATAAGCAAACAATATTATCGGCAAGATAACAAGCACAAGAACGAAAACAATGCCAAGGACATCGACAAGGACTATGAGAAGGGCAAAAATAACAAAATTGTTAAATAAACACAAATCACATTTGAATAATAAACGGCCGAG
Organism: Cacoxenus indagator; assembly: GCA_035041755.1. Lineage (NCBI taxonomy): Eukaryota > Metazoa > Arthropoda > Insecta > Diptera > Drosophilidae > Cacoxenus > Cacoxenus indagator. The sequence continues at coordinate 269,141 of JAWNKX010000018.1, read as the reverse complement.
AAATATCTCTGAACCGAGCTATAACACATACCGCACACATACGCCCACACACTCGAAGGATGAAAAGGAATTTCGTAAGGAAGTACAATAAAAGCAGCAAATCAAAGAAGGAATTCATAATAAGCGTCATTGTAATGCGAGCGAAGAATGAGAAATCAAAACGCGCAAAGAGGAGCCACTCGAAGGAGCTAACGAGCGACGAGCGATATGAATGTGAGTGAATGTCACACAGGATGTGTGCTTATTTTATATTTCCAGGATATGAAAATCACACACACTCAGGAATATCTGACTCGCCTGCGTGTGCCTCATGACAATCAGAATTTTTGCTTTAGTTTTCCGGGAATTCTTTCGCAAACGCGCAGTTGGTATTGTCACCAGCTCCTGTCGCTGCTGTCTTTGTCGCCCACTCGCCGTTGACAATCGCGTGGGTGCGCCTAAAGTGGTTGCTCCAAATCAAACTGAAACAGGATGCAGAGAAATGAAGCTCCGCTTCAGCCACAACCTCAGCTAAGCAATTGTCGCGAAAGGACATTCTGTGTGTATCGGTGTGTGTGTGTGTGTGTGTGTGTGTGTGTGTGTGTGTGATTCTTCGCATTTTTAGTGCAGCGACATTGTCATCAAACTCTATCATCGTCGTCATTGTAATCGTCGCCCTCGTCATCGTTTATTATTAATATTTTTTTCTTCTTTTTGTCGTGATTGAGCATCGTGTGACAACAATGCGACACATCCTGCCAAAGCATATTTAAAGTATGCCAAAGAATGAAATTCATTTCTCTACACAAGCACACGTACTGAAGTTGTAAGGGCACTTATTGATTGCCACTTCATTTGCTTGTTTGCTTTCCTTACGCTTTTAGCCTTAAATAAGAATAATGATTCTCAACTTTTATTCAATAAAAAAAATTTTAAAAATAGGTCAGAAATATAAGGGGTCCTCCCAAAAGAAGAACGATTAGTATTATTATTATTTTTTTTAATTTCAAGTATATTTTTAATTTCAAATTACTATTCCTCTCATTTGTCATGCTTCAAATGCAACAAGTTGCAAATTTCACGTACAACGCAATACATAAAAAAATCTGCACCCACACACAGCCAGAGAGATCCCACGCCAACAATAAAAAAATTCTGAAAAGAAAAACAAAAAACAAGAGCGAAAAGAAAAACAAATTAAGTGAAAAATAAATGAACGCCTGCAAAATTATGTGAGCAGCAGAGAGGGAGCACGGACAGGCAAAGTAATGAAAGCAAATGAAATAATTGGGGAATTCCCACGAAAGCAGCGCAGACAGTTTGACATAATTCCCAGCCAGACGACGGCGAAGACGATGAAACAAGGACACAGACTCTGTCTCAAAAGTACACTCACTCACCCATACACACAGACACCGCGTGTGGTAGTAAGGCTGTCGTCGGCAACGTCATCGCCATCGTCCTTGCGTGAATTGAGCGCAAGCGGAGCAGAGAAGAAGGCCAGCAGAAGCAACCATAACCAACCCCAACAAAGTTTTAATTAATTGCGTACACAAAATGAAAATGAGCAAAACTTGAGAAACATTTTCATTTCCATTTTCACACGAACAAACAACCCACCCACACACACACAAACATCCGCGCAACAGCACAGAGCATAGACAGACGTGAGTGGGTGGCTGCTGATTGGGTAGAGTTGGTTGGCAAAGCAGAAAAGCAGCAACGCAGCTTAATTTCATTTTGTTGTTTTTCGTTGTAGTTGTTGTAGTTGTTTTTTTTTATTGTTGTTGGTCCGTTTTTTTTTTTGCCACTTCCTCCGTGCCGTTTCCGCAACGATTTTTGCGGGGGCCCACGTCTTAAAGGACAACAACAACAACAACAACAACATAACGATGAAGATGAACAAGCTGCTTCCAGAAGCACTCAGTTTCATACCGGCGCACACCCACACCACAGCCACCTTACATACACAGTCAGGCCAGCTCAAACACACACGAAGCTTGCATTTATTTCTGTTTCCGTTTCGCTCCTACTTCATTTTATCCTTTTTGCAGTCTTTAACACCACTTGAGGTCTTTGTCTCTGCATCTTCGGCGTCATCTGCATTCGCATCCCAAACCCCCCAACCATGCTCTGCTTCTAGCACAATAATGTTCGTTGTAGTTTTTGTTCTGCTCTCTAACTGCTTCTGGTGTCATTAGTTGCCGCTGCTCTGCTAAGACTTTGTTGTAGTGTAGTGTAGTCTTACCAGCAACTTGTGGGTGACTGCATCTGTGTGGCTCCTTCTTTTTTTGTTTGCTCCTTCACTAACTTCGCACACTCTCACTTTCATTTTCGAGGTCTCTGCGCTTGAAAAGTTTTGAGGAGTTCCCCTTTCATTGGCATCCCTCGTTTCATCAACGCTCTGTTCGAGCAATGAGGTCGTTAGGTTGGAGGTTAATGAACTTTTATCGAGCAAAGTTGTTTGTTAATTAATTGTTTTCTTATATTTTCATTGTAGTTCCGAAAAAACACGAGTACTGCTTTATATGAATACCTATTCTATAATTGTTTTATATCCTCCTTAGCTTGGGATGGTTTGGAAATTATGTTTAAGCCAATAGATCCCGTCCTCAATTTCGCACAAGGTGGAATGCCATGTGAATGCCATACCGTGACGAGAACGACCAAGTTATGGCCAGTAGTTTCATTCATAAGGGTGATGCCTTTGGTGATATTCGTTATGATTGTAAGCGTTCCGCTCTTGGCGATTTACAAGAAGGAAAGGCAACGATAGTAAGTGAGATTTTTAAAACTTTTATTCAACTCAGCTTGTTTGCGTGAAATCTTGTAATTATATAACCTCTGGTTCTGATGACAATACAATACTTTCTATTATCGTCGAATCTATATTATCTACAATTAAACCAAAAATTGTGTAAAAGTAAATCCGTGCGATATCACAGAACGAACATTCACATATTTATTCAGGTTATGGTAAGCCACATGATTTTATTTAAGTCTGATCAATGATCTAGATTCATGAAGAGAGTGGTCTGATGGCCAGGTGCCACGTATAATAAATAAATAATTAAGATAAGATAAATAAAAGTAATAAAATAATAAGGCTTTTTGAAGTTGTAGATGAGGGTTTAATCACATATAATTCAATAATAATTCAATGGTTCTATATAACCAAATTTACTATCTGGTGACGCCTGACGCCGCTTTTGCAGTTCCTCGTCGTTGTGGATGGACAATTGCAATCTAGAATTTCAACAGCCGCTAGATCATCAAGTAGAGCCTCACAATCTGTCTTAGAGGTTGACCTACTTAAATAACCCAATGTCAACAGGTTTGAGATCGAAATGGTATACGGTCTAATTTAGTACAAGTCAACTCGTCTCATCTCATTTCATCTCATCTCAGCTCATCTTTTGCTTCAACTAAAATGCACTAGTTTGGTTGTGCCCTCTGCAAGCTCTGAACTTAGTTCCCCCAAGAAGGCAACAAAGCCAATATTCACTTCATGCTTTCATCAACGTCCGCATTTGTTATCACTTAGGGTTATTGTGTGATAGCTTCAATCGAGAAGGACACTGGGCAGCAGCAATCCATTCGTTTCGGTGTTTTTTTTTTAAAGTATAAGGTGAAATATGGTAGGTATGGTATGGTAAGGTAAAATTATGGTAAATATTCATCGATTCATTATATATTAAATCTTCATTTTCTACCACTTGAACCGGATTCAAATTACAAGTGTTAAGTACACAAAGCCTTCGATTGCAATCACCAATTAAACATCTAAACTTTAGACTCGCGAATATTCATCGACCTCGATCTGCATACAAGCACTACCCTCACTAGCAGATACACCGAAAGGGTATCGAAATTAAACCAAATAAAATCAAACGAAAATCGAGTGCACCAAATAATTTATTACACTTCACTGGAAATCGGCGGGTAGAATTCGAAAAGCGAAAACAAAACAAAAAATGAAGATGCGTAAAATTATTTAAAAATAACGCATAACCAAAGAGCGTAATCAAAATCAGGATGCGTGAAGAGCGAGCACAGGATACGCTGAGCTTGACTATGCGGGGCAGGATAATAGTCTGAAAGAAGTAAGAACTTTTTTTTATGCAGATGGAGCGTGTACGGGCATTATTGTTTTTAGGGCAATAACCCCTTTCAGCGCGCCTAATGCAGCATATACTCGTATGCAGATGCATTCGATCAACCTCGAACCTTCGTCAGCAGTTGAGCGTTTAATGTGCTCTGAAGGCGCGCAGGAGTCGCCTCGTGAACTGCAGCGAACTAACTTCGTTTTTGTTGATTCAAGTCTAATTAGCTACTTGAGAGACAACAAAACTACACGTACGCAAACAATTGGCAATGTTTGCACGCATCAAGTCGAAAAACTAAAGTCAAAAGAGTCCTGCTGAACACGATTTTGCCCAAGCGAAGGATACAAAAACAACGAAAACAACGAGCCCTGCCACAAGGCCGTAGAAGCAGCCAAAACTGTGAACTGCGCACTGCGAAGACAGAGCAAGTCACAGGCAAAAAAGGATGCGCTCTCGAGCCCTTTGTTCTTGTTGCCGTTGTTGTTGTTCGGTTGTCTTTGTATGCTTTGCGGGTTTCGGCTTTGTTTGCATGCTTGTCCTTGTCGTTGTTGTTGTTGTTTATCTCACACACTCATGAAAAGCGAAAATTGCTATTTATTGCCGATGTGGCAATCGAAATCGAAAGTGGTTTACGAGCATTTAAACTATTGTGGAACGCGATGTGATGCCAGATACCAGCAAAGGATGCACACAGCACAAAAGGGTTGCTGGTCGATACGAAATCAAAGTCATCCGCTTTGAACCATCGACGGGCATTAATCTAAATTTGCCTTTTAATTTCGCTCTCTCGGCAGAGGTTTATGAATATTCATGAAATTTATATTTCATAGAGCTCATCGCTTCTCGCTGTCGCATGTACCGTGCTCCCCGAGGAGCCTTTTGTTGCGGCAGCTCGAACGGGGTGTGCCTTCTGCCGACTGCACGTATCGGCGAGCATTTTCGATTGTAAAATCGCTGATTTATGGCCACATTTAAATTGGCAGCATTCCGCTTTTTTGAAACATTTAACACAACTATTACACGCTGCTCGGCGATATTTTTTCATTGTCACTCATTATTTTTCAGTTACGCTGTTTGCATATGGTTCGAAAGGGTTTGCTGCGGTAGAGGGGTTGCGCCTGATGCAACGGCTTAAGTGCATCAATAACACACGCTAGAAGTCAAAAGTTGAAGTACATTAGGTAAACGCTGAGTGAATGGAGTCTAAAACTTGGGAAAGCAACTAAGCTGATGCGATATAAACAGTTTACCTTAAACAACTGTGGCATACGATGTGTGTTCAAAAAATAATGTTTTATTATTTTTCTCAGGCATCGATTTTCGACTTATTTATTTTCTTATGTTGGCACACATGCCTAATCTATGCTGTCGTTGTCATCCGTTTTTAGTGTGTTTTTGACAGAGATAAAGCTAAATCTAAAAATATTGGATCCAAGTTTCCTAATTTTTTGGGCACAACCAAATCTCCTCAGCCACCGTAACCACCGGACTTGGCCGCTGTGATTGTTCCCAAAATTAACGAAGAGCTTTGAAAGGATGGCTGCTTAGCACTATTGATGAACTAAAGACCTCAGCGCTAGAAGAGCTAAAGGCCATAAATCAGAAGCGCTTCGAGAATTGGAAAAGTGCTGCCACAAGCGCTTTATATCTGAGGGGGAATACTTTAAAGTGAACAAAATAACAATTTTTTTAACACATAACATTTTTTGACCGTATAACTATTAGGGAGGTCGTATATCTATATAGGACAAAATCTATCATTACATTCAAAATTTTGAGAAAACATCTCTGAGACGCATCGTCTTTCAGTAGAGCATAGAAGATATTTTGGTTACGACATATTGAAATAATACTTCTAAAGCGATTCTTTATTATTAGTCCTCAATGAAGATTCTTGCTGCATAGCAATAATATGATTTCACATATACTATACACTATTTATTTATTTTTTCGTTTATAAAATTCTCATTGGGTCAAATGTGCTCAAGCATTTCATTTCCGAAAGAAAACGCAGAGAAAAGCTGAGTTACTCGAATCAGCCAAAACTCATAGGAAAACTGTCAACTCTTCACGGGTGAAGCTGAAGTTGCTCATCAATCACTTCAAGATTAGGAAATATTTTTGCGTAGCGCAAATTTGTCAACTGATATTACCAATAATCCTCAAAATGTTTAAACACATCCTGCCTCCGTATTCAAATTCTAAGGCCGCGGCTGCAGAGCTCTGGTCTCTTCGATTGATGTTGGTTTTGCGTGACATGCGTCAGCTGTCCTTCGAGCATGAAAGGACGAAAGGGGTTACTAACTGGCATAATTTATGCGTCAGCGTAAACGCCTCAATGGGTAGAGCGAGCGACGATCGCGCGAAGCTGCTTCAGGCAACAAGCAACTGATCGCTATCCCCTTGTCTCTTCCCATCGTTCCAGGGAAGCAGGCCGGAAGCTGCCGCGCAGTCTTGTGTTTGTTATTCCTGTCGCGGGGTTAAATTCAAATGATGCTTGAAATATGTTGTACGAGTATGCCCGATAGTCCACGTATCTGTTTGCCTTTGTACAGTAGTTTTTGTATCATTTTTTTCTTCTCTATTTCATTAAAATATTGCTATACAATTTTTAAGCAGTAGTCAAAAATCCATTCAATTGATTTTTATTGAATTCTGCCAAGAAGCAATGATTTGGGCCCTATTTGGTTTATTTATTGGGTGCCTCGCTATGACTTGAACAGTGCTATTTGTTATATAGGAGTATAGGAATAAGAAGAGGTAGACAGCGTACACACATCGATTGTATTCAAAGCACCAGGAGAAGCAATCTGTATAAGGAACAACCTAGCGACATAGATAACTACGACAATTTCAAACGAGTTTGTTTGAATTACATTAGTGTGGCGATTTGGACATAATATTCATCGATTAAAAGCTATTATATACGTTTGGTGGGATATGAAAGAATTTGGTTACTTTCTAAAATAAAAACTCGTCCTCCTGTTGTCCTTCAGATTGGGAGGCCTTGTCTTAACCGCCGTATTGACGGCTGGAAAAGTCGGTATGTCCCACAAAGATCCAGAATTGTATAATTGAATGAATTGTATAAATCCGAATTGTATAACTCAGATTTAAAAAAAAAAAACTAAAATCACTAATAGTGATTAGTGATTTTATTCCACTATTTGTTATTTTGAAAAATCAAACTTAAATAAATTTTACAAATTATAGTTTTACGGGCGCCCCTTGGTACGTCCGCAAAACCAAGCTGCACAGGGATCTCGGCGTGCCAACTGTTATGGAGGTGATTAATTCTCACAGCTGCCGCTATCACTACAGACTTTTATCGCACCCAAATCCGCTGGCGTCCTCCCTCATCCGTATCACAACAAGAATGAATCTCCCCCTAAGAAGGAATCAGCCTTCTATGTCATTGCCTTTTCGGCACAATTAGCATCATTTTTAATTTAGTCTGTCTAGTTACATAATACTTAACAACTATAATATTAAAATTACGAGTATAGTGGAAGTGAAATATTGTACCATTGCTAAGGAAAGTAGGAAGACCAAAACCAAAAAAAAAATAAATAAATAAATAAATAAATAGAATAAAACAATATGTGAGTATGCTTATTATTCACCAGCTTCTGATGTGAAACGCGCGTCTTTTTTGTTTTTCTTCCCCCGCCCATCATGGAGATTGAACCGTAGTACACTTCCACTAGGCTACCGACACTTTCAGTTAGGCAAATGATTTAACTGTATGTGGCGAAGCGAGCGGATCGACTTAGTATGGCTTGGTGCGTGAGCCGGTGACGATGTTTAATTATATACGAGCGTTACGCTTGTGAAATTTTACGCTACTGAAACCAAAGATGTTTCACATAAAATAAAAAAATAAAGTTATTTATAAAAATTAGTCACCCCAATACCATCAATGTTACCACTTATGTTACCCATGCGATAAGTGTTTAGTGTACATTAGGAGCTAGTGAAAAGAAGTAGTGTTTTCTTTAAATTATTTAAGAACCATAACCACTCATAACCACATATAACTCTCCGTTCTGTTCTCTTTACTAGAAACCTCAGGCTATCCTGAAATCGAGTTCCAACAGTTTCAAATACAAATTTTAAAACAGACTTCGCCTTCACATTTGAAGTGGCTCGCAAAGAGCTGTAACCTTTTTGTATTTTGTACACTTCTCAGGCTAAGGGATTTTTGGGTTTTTTTGGCTGGACAAAGTTTTATTTTTTCCCAGACGTGCTTCGAATGTGTTGTTGTTGTTGCGCTTGTTGTTCATATGGGAGTTTTGTGGCAAACAGCAGAAAAGTAAAGTATTAGAAACACAATAAAGAAGTCAAAGTGAAAAGTTTTACGCATGCGAAAGCACATTGCGGAAAAGGCGTGCGCAAGGAGGAGAGGGGTAACATAAAAATGAAAGCAAGAAGATATGCAAACTTTGCAAGCGTAAAAGTTTCCTACTCAGTTTCAAGCTGCACGCTTCTCCTGCTCTTCTTGTACCCTCAGTTTTTTCACTGCCTCGTTCTTCTTTTTTTCGAGTCTCGGGCAACAAGCAGCAATTGTGTGATTTTTCCAAAAGCTTTTCCACTTTGCATTCAAAAGAACTCGGCTTCATAAGTGAAAAACAGCAATGTAAGCGTTTTCTACCGCGTTCCGAGGGGCAGTGGGGGAAAGGCCTCTGAAGCGATCCAAAGTAGCTGAAGAAAGTAGCGCAGCCAAAGCGCTGACATAGACTGAAAAATGAAAAGAAGAAAATTGTTAAGACGCGTAGCGTTTTCCACACATTTTTAAAGTCTTTTTCTTGCGATTTTCGCATTTTAGTTCCTTTTTTATTGTGTGTGAGGCTTAAAAAGTTTTAACAATGCACAAAGGCAAAGTGATTTCTTATTATTAACTTCATTGAGTGCCGGCATTTATGGTTGCCAAGTGGATGCGTGCATGTTCATGTACACATGCGAGTGTGTCTGTGTGTTAGTGTGTGCAATTCGAGAGAAGCGGCTTGCTTTTCTTCTACTACTTGATACTTGCATTTTTCCATTTTTCCACATACGAGTATGCACGCAGACTGGCAGCAAACAAACAAACAAGCGAACGAGCAAACAAACTCTGAAGAAGAAGAGTTAAATGAAAAACCGCTTCTGCTCAAATATTTGCAGCTTTGCTTGCTACCGACAAGGGACGTCGTCGTTTTCGACCACGCCTTAAATCGTCACGGAAATGCAGTAAAACTTATGTTAAACATTTGCATTTAAATGAGCCCAGCCCGTCTTGCGCTTAGCTCATTAAAGTGCCACGGAGCGCAAAGTCCATTCGAAAAACAACAACCACAACAATAGCAATGGCTTAGAGAGGCGTGTTTGTTACGTGGCATGCGTGCCACCGCCAGTTGGCATTCCGAGAGCCGCCTCTGTGATCCCTAAGTTGAACAACTTAGGCTAATTGAAATGTTTACAATTTCTGCTTTTATCGGTTTGCTTTAATTGGTTTTCCATTCTAACATTGTATTCTAATTTTCATGGGAGTAGCGAATACAGGTGACGGCGTACACTGCTGGTGATGTTGGTAGTCATGCTGCTGTCATTCATACCTCAAGTCGGGCGATGAGTTGTGTTGTGTCATTCTCCTAAATCAAAGGCACTATTAAACAGTAAATAACCTACGTACCTACTTTCCTAATTGCTGGTGGAAAAAACTTTTAACAAGCATGATGCAACAGATCACCATATCTACCAAATGCCAAGTTACTGGGGAAAAGGGTGTGGTAGCTGCCACTTCGGATGAAACGTCATGACGACAACCGACTGGGAGGAATCTTGACAGAGAAAGCATCTTGCGATTTGGTCCCAAAGGTCAGAGGCGTTCTAATATTGTTCTGAAACAAGAGACATCTAGAGCAAAGGTTTTGGGGCACACCAAGAATAGCACAGATCTTAATACGAAAATGACTCGTTGAGAAGAACACCTATGTGTATACAAAATACTGGGAATCTCGGGGGGATTCATACAGCCAGTTCTGTAGCGAGTAGCTTGAAGCTTGGGTTTATTTGGATTGTGTAATTGGTTGGTCCTTCCAACAGCTCACGCTCGAAAGTAGTAGTGGCAGTAACTTTTTATTTCTCTTCTTTAAACTTTAAGCCAAACAGAGATTTTAGCTTTAAAACTTCTGTAGGATTAAGGTAATAACGGCGTATATTCAATGACTTTAGTAATTAGAAAGATATCCCTTGTTAAGCAGGTCGTTTGAATGTAGCCTCTTTTCTCTCTCAGAAGACATCAACAAATCAAAAATCGTTGACAAATAAAGCATTAATTGGAAAACTAATTTGAAATGTTTTGCAATCTCTTGAGCTCTGCACTTGTTTGAGTGTCACTGCGTATAAAAGATTGAGTTTGTAACCAACTCAGATACAAAGGCCGAGCATGCTAAGCCCTAAAAAGTTACCAGTGAAAGGGCATTTCTTCCTTCGAGTGCAATACAAAGCTATGGTAGCAGAAGAGAGTTGACTTCAACATTTTGTGGCTGATAAATTTGCATGCCCTTTTTTCGTCCTTAATGCTTTGATTTTGGTCATTTGATGCTTGCTTGCGTTTTCAATGTTTCTGATTAGAATAGGAAAGGACATGAAACATAGAAAACCAGTAGAAGGAGAAGATCAGGAATAATAAGAATACGAATAAGAAAAGCAACAAATTTCGCATGAATTGTTCGGAATGGTTTTGAATGAGTGAAGATAATTTCGCAGCTACATAAAATCAATGAGCATATTTGGTAGGACGACATAAAAGGCTGCAAAAGATTAAAAGCAAAAATCTCGTTTTGATTTTGATTTCGATTTTTGTCGTGAGTTTGAAGAAGCACAAAAAGTGGGAATGGCAGCCATTTCAGGCTGGATGGCGGGCTGCTTAGTGGATCGATAGGTGGTTGAGTGAATAGGTGGATGGGTGAGTATGAATCACGACACGCGTTAAGCATACAAAGCGATACATATACCCAGACAGAGATACGCACACAGCCACGGACATGTGGGGCATATCACATGACATTTGCGAATTTACAAATTCAAAGAGTTTCGGGGAAATTGAATAAAACAACCTGAAATGACAAACGCTCAGCTCAATCAAGAGGCGTCGGTGAATGACGTTATGCGACTGGGGGGGAGGTTGGCTGATTGGATGTGTGTGTGTGTGTGTGTGTGTGTGTGTGCGTGTGTGCGTGTGTGCGTGTGTTTTGCACGTTAAGCACTGAACGCAATGCGTCGCCGTAATTTTCATTCGTGAAGTTTTCCCATTTCGTGGACATTTTTCCTTCTGCTTTGTCTTTTTAGATTTTCACACTTCCGGCATGAGTACTGATGAAGTTGGCTGAGTGACAGTCAGACAGAGCGACAGTCTAACAGACAGTCAAACGTACTGTCACTCACTCAGACACCCTATGTGTGCGTGTTTGTTTTTGTTTCATGTGAGGGTGTCAATTTGCAAAAGCGAGCAAAAATCGAAGTTTAAAAATAAATGGATATTTGTCTGTCCGCCCATGAGCCCGTTCATTCCCAGCCTTTGACTGGCTCTCGTGTGGGCAATGCTTGCCATATGAGTACAGAACTGATGTGCGTGCATGTGTGCGTGTGTGTTATTTCAAAAAAAGAAAATGGCTGCTGCTCGTTCACCTTGTCCTTGTCCTCTCTCCTGCCCTCCGCCGGGCAACGCGCAAATTTGTAATAAGATACTTTGTGTGACTTGTGTCGCTGGTCGACATCCATCAAATGTTAAAAATCGACATTTGGAAATGCGCAACTTCGAGTGCCAACGACGGCGCTCAAATGTGATTCCCAGCTCCATGTAATGGGATCACACTTCAATTTCATTACGCACCCACACACACGCACACTCGCAAGCACAGAGAGCCTCGTATCGATACTAAGTCACTGAGTCACTTAGTCGTAGCTCGTATCAATCACAAATTAATGAGATGCGAGTTGCTTCGACTTCAACTTTTGCCTCATCTTCTGCATTCTTTTTCACTTTTCTTTAACTTTTCATCTTTTTTTCCTATTTTATTTTATTTAATTTTTTTTTTTTGAAAAAATTTTCTTTTTTCTTTCTTTTTCGACTGTCGTTTCTCGTTTTGCAAATTTTTGCTGGCCCCGCCCACAACACGCACACCGAACTGCCAGCAATTTGGCTCACTTACAAATGCTGCACATGCTAGTAATGCTATTTCTCAGTTTAAATGACTCAATTCATCACAGTCGCCTTCGCCTTCGACTTTTGTGCTTTTCACTGTATCTACCTATCGACGTATCTACGTATCTTTTCACATTTGCATGTGCGTATCTGTGCGCTTAAGTGCGAGTGTGTGTAGAGATGCAAACGGATGCCAAACTCGCATTTCTAAATTGAATTCGAAATTTAATATTGCTTTATTTTCTGACTTTTGCCTTTTGTCTTTGCTCAAAATTCACTGCCGTCCTATAATTGGCCCTAATTTCATTTATTAAGTTCGGTGTCGACTCCGTTACAAAATAAGGCTTAAATTACACATACAGAGGCAAATTAAGAGTGAACTGGATTTCTTGGAAATTCCTAGGAAATCATTCGTTCCCAATTAGTGTGTAAATCTCCCCATAACTATGACATCTCGAATGAAATAATAAATTAATCAACTCAATTGAATAAATGTGTTGTGATTTTACGCAGTCCTTCATCTGAATCGTAATAGATTAAATTCCATATAAATGTTATACTCAAATAATTTTTTTTTTTTTTGCAAGAACTAAAACGGCTTAATTTAAAGCTTGATTCTTATATTAAAAATAATGTAAATGTTTAAAAATTTGAAATGTCAATCTGAAAGAAGAATGCAAAGATGCCTGGACGTGAAACAAGCGTGCCTGGGGAGCAGTTTCAAGTGAGAAAATACTCGTAATTATCACAATCGATGTTCCAAAACTATACAATTTCTTTATGGTCTGAAATGAGTTTCGTTTTGGCATAAAAAGGATTTCGATAACTTGATCATCAAGAGGAGAAATCTACTTCGGATGTATGAAAACTTCTAATTTGAATAAATAAAACAAAAGATCATCTAGTGAAGCGATATCGTATCGGATCTTCAAAAAGTCCCTCCATGTAGCTTCAAAAATCAAGTGAAGGATTAACCTCGCATTATCCAAAATAGACCTCTTGGATACGAACCCAAGGGACTCTATGCGAATACACACATGCGCACACACGAATATTCAATCGAGCAGCCGGAAACCGCTCACTCCCCTTTTGTGTCTTAAAACAGAACGCATTTCCAAATCCAATTTGGCTTTCCATTTGCAAATAAATGCGTCCGGAAATGAGAGCAAACGTCGGACGTTGAATACGGAGGAGCGAGCCTCCGTTTAACTGTTGCATGTGACAGCGTACAAAATGGCGGGCAGGATTATTAAAACGATGAATTGTGTGAATCAACAGCAGCAGCCGATGGAGCCAAAAAACGTTGTTAATGGTAATGTGCATTACGTCGGGGCATTGGTAACTCGTTTAAGTCTGTTTCATTTCATTATTTCAGGGCGCCACAGAAAGGCAACACGAACTGAGCCAAGTCAAGGCAAGATGAGCTGAGCTGAGCTGATATGAGAAATTTGTTCTCCTTTCGGGGCCATTAAAATTTCACCCACACCAACCGTACACACACACACACACACACACCAACAAAAAGTTTGCACCTTTTTCTGTGTTTCCGTAGTTGGCAAGGCGACTACTAGTTTTGCAGCCCGTTGGCACCCACACCTCCAGTCGCACCTACGACACAGCCGCATGCCACAAGAGAGCAACGCTGAATGCAGGAGCTGACTAAATGAATGGGAGCATGAATAAATGAATGAATGAAACGAAAATGAATAAATGATAATGAGAGCTTCGCTCACAGCTGATGAAGTCACATATTCGCCCGCCTCCTCACTCACACAGACTCATTCGCGGGCTTTCGTTTGTTGTCTTCTCGTTCGCCCGTTAGTTGCCACTGCAGCAGCCGCCGCGGCCTCATTTAGGGCATTCTTCTTGGGTGGTCTGAGTGGTTTGTTGATTGAGTGGGTAGATAGATGTGCGGATGTATGTTCAGCGTTCAGTGCTCGACGCTAGACGCTCGGAGCTCAGCTCATTTTCATTTTCGTTGATGAGATAATGGTTCTTGTCTGTTGTCTCTGTGTTTTTACTCTGCTGCTCGCTGCCTCTGCTGGCTTTCCGCTGCTTTTTACTTCGCCGGCTTTTCCGGCTTTTGCTTTTGCTGTTGCTACTTTCGGTAATAATGACGATGATGCTACTGCTGCTGCTGCTGTTGATGATAATAATGATGAGGAAGGTTGGTTGGTTTCTTTTTGTTTTTTTTTTGTGCTCATTTCATTTTGCCTCACTAACGAATGAATTATTTTAAATGTGGGTTTCAAGGTCAAGGTGACGACGACGCGTTTGGCGCGCACTCAAAAATTCTCTTGTTGATTATAATTCCTTTTTTTTGTTTTGCTTTTGTTTAACTCTCGGACACTTTTGTGCGCCGCGACGTTGCACATTCATTGGACTCAACAGTGTTGCGTTGATTAAGGACGGCATGAGGGGAACCACCCTTGATGAGCCAACTGGCAACTGGTGGTTCAACTTGTTTAATTGAAGTTAATTTGTAAGAAAATTAGTAAGTAACGATTTTATCACAAGGCGTTTTGGTTAGACTGTAAGCAATTGTTAAATTTACATCGCTTCGCTAATTTTCTTGTGGTTCTTAATAAAATATTCATTGAATGTGAAATCAGCACACTTCCTTTGGGCGTAAATGGAAGAAGTAGAATATAAATCGACAGACGGCAATAAAAAGGATACGTATGAAAAATTTAAGCTTCTAACTCGAGCTTCATTCATACCACATTCAGCATTCAGCGGCAGCTTGACGACTTGTCTCAAATGCCATTTGACTGACGCTCTGTCAGTCTGACTATTGCTCTGTCTGTCTCTCATCGCTTTATACTTTGTTTGGCTCTATCTCTCTGACTCTCTCCCTTTATTCACTGTACACTTTTCATCAATAGAAAACAGTACAAAACGTAATTTTTGCTAAAAAAAAAAAAAAAAAAAAAAAAGAAGAAGAAGACAACGAACGAACGAGCACATCAAAATATGCAAATTGGAATTTCAAAAATACAATATTGTGCCAACGAGCCACGCCATGCACGCCCGCGTTCGTCCCGTTACGAACGACCTGATCCGACACGACCTGACCCGTCGCTTCCCTTTGTCACGCGACAACCCCAGAGCGACGCGAACACCCCAAACCAAAGTCAAAGAACTCAGAGCCACAGGCAGAGGCAGAGGCAGAGGCAGTGGCGCAGTCAGAGTCGGAGTCAGTGGCATCAGCCCTTCTACAGTGAATTCGCATAGTTAACCCGATTTTACTGTTATCCTGCAACGTCGCTTTGCTTTCATTCAATCATTACTTGCATCTAACCACCCGACCGTCCAACTGAAACGATTTCTACCTTTTCCTTCAGCATCCTACGCAAATTTTGCAAAGCGAAAAACTTGCTTACCCCGGGCGACTGCTGCCGCTGCTGATTTCGTAGCTTTCACATTGCCTCGAGCAACAGCCATTATTTGCTATTCGCTTTCACACGCTGTTTCTTAGTGCCAAACACACACTTGCACAGACACCGTGTCTCATAAATGATATGCTCCACAGGGGAAACGGATAAACGAAACCAAAGGCTGCCTGCAAGACAGGTCTGCGCATGTCCTGCTCGCACTCACACACATACCCGCGCAAACATACTCTGTTGCCGAGCGTGGAAAATCGTTGTGTGAGAAGATACAATATAAGAATTGCTATCTCTATCACTCCAAGTGAAATAACTGAAGCACATCGCACTGGCACAATTTATGTGCATTGTGTTTTGGAATACACACACGCACACACAAACACACACACGCACAGACACACACACTCATCGAAAACACAATAGACAGAAACGAGGCTGTGTTACCGCTGCATAATTGCGAATGAAACAAAATGGCATTGGAACACAGAAATTAACACAGCTGGCGGCGGGTTGGCTTAATGAATGAACGAGCAAACGAAGCGTAGAAGGAGCAAACGAGCAAGCGAATGAATGATGAAACAAAGCGACAACGAACAACAACAACAACAACATTGGCCAAAATGAAGTTTCTTCTTTCTGCTCTGCCGATATTTAATGACGTCGCATTGCGAGCGGCGTACAGGAAAAACAGGAGGCGAAAATGCCAATGGCAATGGCAATGGCAGTGGCAGTGTCAGTGGGTGCTTTGCCAGCAATTAAGCAACAGTTAAATTAAACGGGTTTCTAGTTCAAGGACATCATCGGCAACAGCAGCAACAAAAATAACAAGGTTGGCACCAACAGCACCACAAATATTCGCGAAATGCGGCTGAGGCGAATGAAAATGTTTTGGAAATGTCGAACAAAATGGCTGTGGAATTATCCGATGTCTTTCCTCTGCTAATCTTGCTTTGTACAATGACATAAGTACAATTTAAATATTATTTTTATTTTTATTTTTTATGTACGTATATAAATATATTTTGTATATCCATTGCATGAATGTCGTCCTTCGATTTAATAAACATTTCACTCTTAATTTCAGAACTAAGGTTAACGTGATGAGATCTGTGAATAATTTATGGAAGATACTAATGATATATATTAAGGTGTCAATAGGAAATGAATGCATGACGCACTATAACTGACTATACGCAGAGATGCAAGTCATTAATGTGATAAGGGTAAAAGATAAATGTGTAAGCCCCGCAACTCTCTGGAACAACCTTCTGTAAAATTCAACATCCAATTGTTAAACAGCATTTAGAGATAAAATATTGATGTAATTACATTTGGATTGCTGAAAAAAAAGCATTTCATCAGTTCTAAAGCACAGCCTTTAAAAATTATTAAATATATTATTCCTAAGGGAACGTGGGATTTCAAACAACAACAACAACAACAACAAAATGTTGTGTTGCTCTTCTCTTTATTTTATTTATTATTTATTTATTATTATTATTATTATTTTTATTGTAGCTTAGAATTAATCCTAAATTACAATACTTTTATAGCCAGAGCAACGAAGGCCTTCAAGCTGTATTTCGATTTGATATAGGAATGATATTGGAATAAAAGTAATGTGAGCAGGAGCTTGAAAACCAAACCAGGAGTTGACAATCCTACTTTTATTTACAAAGAAATAATAATAATAATAATCATTATCATTTTTATTATCAATTAAAATTTAAATGATAGGAAGCGATGAAATAAAAGGCATTTAATATTTTATATTTTTTCAAAGGTCTCATGCTTCTTCTTGAAGAGCCGCAGATTTCCGCGATGCTACGCGCCAATTTCATGTATCAACTGGGTCTGAGGTCTGGGAGCACGTGCTAATTGTTTACCGGCATAAATCAGACGATGAGTAGAAACGCGCGAATGAGATGATACAACGAAGGAGCAAATGAACGAACTAGCGAGCGAAAGGACGACCAAGAGGACGAGCCGGCCACGTGCTCTCCTCATTTTCGTTTCGCACTCATTTCCAGTCATTTTCATTGCGCCAGTGTTTTGCTCGCAGTAATCATAATGACGCTGATAAACGCGATGATGACGTTCGCTCTGGAGTGTGGGTCGTGAATTAATTTCTGCTCATTTTCATTTACTTGCGCGACGACGAATGTGTTTCGCGCCTTTTTATTTTCATCTGCAGATTCGTTGGCCAACAGCTGACGGCTCTGCTAATGAATGCGCTCAGGCGATACGCAAAATACGTTAGGCGATGAGGAAAGGATGGAGATGGCTTTTGCGGACAGCCCAGTAAGATTTTGCCTAATTCTTTGAGGGCAAATGGCAAATGGCGTATTGCGATGATACATTTTCGCCAGAATAAACGGATACTTTCAGGACGCAGAATGTAAGAACAAATTGTTTAGAAAAGTCGGCGTTATGCCTTCATAACTTATCGCTGCTGTTTAATTGCCCGGATAAGAAAAATCGATTGTCGGAAAAGCTGGAAACTTCGCATGTGATTCTGTGTGTTTGTATGCGTGTACAAGCGTTCATACCCCTAAAAAGCGACATCAAGTACGGCGACACTACAAAAGACGCGCGTCGCACTCAACATAAAAAGATACAGAAAAGTATCTTTTATATACATTTTTTTGCATCTTTTTATGATAAAATAGAAAATGTTGTTATCAGCCAGCGAAAGGATATAAAATGTGCACACACCCCCGCACATATGCACGAGTGCCTCTTTTGTAAACGCGTTCGTGAGTCTTTCTCTATATATACTCTATATATATATATATCTGTGTGTGTATGTGTGTGACTATGTGTGCCACTTGAAGCTTTCCGTTGGGTGGCATCCAAACGTTCGAGCTGAAACTGAAGTTCGCGGGCAAAAACATCAAGCATCTTTCGCAGCGCACTTCTCCCACACGGCAACGACGTTTCGATCAACGCCGTTTCCACTGCCAACGGAAAATGTCTTCGGGTTGAGTGCTTTTCCGGCGAAAATGTAATTTTCTCAAGGCGTTGCCTGACTGACTAACTCAATGGCTGACTGGATGAATGGATGAATGGCTGAACGACTGACTGACAGACTGCATGACAGAAGACGCTGAACGTCTAAAGCCGAAAGCGCCCAACTAACGACGACAATGAACCAAGCCAGTGGCGCTTCGATCAAAATTCGCAGGCCTCGTTCGAAGCGCTTTGTAAGACTTCGACCGAGCGCTCCTCTGCCGCCACTGACATGTCTCGCTTAACCAGCAGGCTTGGCTTGACTCGGCTTGCCTCGGTTTGTTTGACTGTCGATTGACGTTAACGACGAGGGCGAGGACGACGTGACGACGTGACGAGCAAGCGGCCGCAAAATCTACAAACGCTCGCTCGCTTCTTTGCGAGTAAATGTGCGACGTCTAACGGTGTTGAAGTGACGCTGACACTGGCACTGGCTCTAACGGTAGTTGTACCCAAAGGAAACTTAAACACGCAAAAAGGATGTGCGCCTTAAGCCCGGCATACCGGCATACCCAGCGAGGATTGGGCTCCAGCCCAGCTCCGATGTCAAATTACTTTTGCCTATGTCGCTGGTCCTGCTGCCGTTTTGACATTCGCTCAACTCGCAGCTGCTTTTGCTGTTGCTGTTGCTGTTGCTGCTGCCATTGCTGTCTGCCATTATCCTTTGGGGGATTCGACGTGTCAAAGCAACGAGGTATGACGGAGACATGCCCGTCGTGTTGCCGCGCCCTGCCTACCCCGACGTGCTTGGAGCGACGCATCGAGTGACGCGTTTTCGATTGCTTCGGTTCGCTTCGCTTCTGTTTCGTTTGCTTTGCTTTGGTTTGCTTTAGTTGAGTTCCCACTTCTACTGCTGCTACTGCTGCTTCTGCTTCTGCTTCTTCTTTTTCTTTTTCTTATTCTTCTTCACTTGGTTAGGTTGTGTAGTTCTCGCCTCAATTTTTTGCAAAATAATTTTTTTCTTCTACTCTCTGTTGAAGTTTAGTGGCATCCATCAATTTGATGGATAAATATATGCAAATTGTGTATTAGCTGTCCTCGTTGTTCTGCTGCTGCCGCTGCCGCTGTCGATTATGTTTCCTTCGCTCTTCTGTTGCTGCTGCTGCTGTTGTTGTTGTTGTTGTTGCTCTTATTACTGTTATCCTTTTTCCAAAACTAACACACGCCAGATCACACACAGCCACACTTGTCTATATAAATCTATATGGAAATGAATTTGGCACACGTGTACTTGAGCACTTTACTCATTTGTTCGAGTTGTCTTCCATTGTACCTCGTTGCTGGGCATCATCGACATCCACGACATCAGCATACAGGGTGACAGAATACAGTCGCTCCGTCGTTGAAACAGCACACTGCTCGGACCCAACCTTGCACCCTATTTTGCGCTTCCATTTTCAATAAATCATTTGAATAGATGCTTACATTTCGACAACCAAAGGAACAAAGATGAGGTAAAATACAGCGAAGGACGCAGAGAACCTTCGTTGTGCACGGACTCGTACTTTGCATATGATATTAGGGCCTTCCACCGTATTTTTGCTTTTCATTTCTATGTTTATTTTATTTTTTTCCTCTTTTTGTTGTTGTTTATTTTTTGGTTTTTCGTTGCTTTGTTGCGTCTTCGTTTCGGTGTTCCTTGGCGTTGTCCTTACGCGTGTGTGTCGACGCCTCCAACAACACACGCCATCAAACATTCCGGCCACACTCATACATCCACCCCATAGCCCATAGAAATCTGAAAGAATTGAAAATGTTACATTTTTTATGCAAATAACTCACATTTGTGCTGAAATGTCTCGACTCGGGCGCGCCTTTTATTGGATACGCGCTTCGATGTTCTCAAGCATCGCCTTGTTCTCCAAAGTTGAAGTGTTCCCAGCTCGGCTCTTCACTTCACTTCGCATGGCGTGACTTCAAACGAGATTTTCCTGCTTCTCTTATTTTTTTATTAATGCAGTGGGATTTGCCATTGGAATTGAAATTGAATTGGACATGTCGGCAGAGGTGGAACAACCAATTCTCGCTCATTTAAACTAATAGCTCATGTTTATCATCAATAAAAGGACAGAGTTTGGCCTATGACTTCACTGAAGCAGTCCCAAACGAGTTTGTGCAGCAGGCCTCGGACAACCTCCACTAAAAGATTTCTACATCAAATTGCTTTTCTGTAGGAAAAGGATATTTTTGTCTCTAAATGAGGCAACATGTCGGCACTATAGCGTGTAAACCTGTCCAGTGCACAAAGCACTGAACAGCATCGTGAGGTTCATCGAGGTGTCTGGAGAATACAGGGTGCTCACAAACCTCTTCCTTATTTTAAACGATCATTCAAATTCTCGGGATTGGCTGAATACGAGCATGTGCAGTTTCGATATCATAATACTCGGAATATGAGTAAATCTATATATACAAAATCTATATATATACAAATTGTATGTGTGTCTGTATGTCCGTTATAGACGCCGAAACTGCTGCACCGGGTTTGATGAAATTTTCAGGGTAACTCTAGAATAGCCTATCGGGTAATTCTGTGAGGTTTCGTGCGTTAATATACCGCGAAAGTCCGGAAAGAAAAGTTTGCCTTTGAAAAATTTGACATATTCGAAATCGAAAGCCTGTCAAAGAAAACGGTTTAATAATTTGAACCCGTTACGAAGAAGACGTTAGTAAATTTATGAAATAGAAGGCGTATTAATCGTTTAATTAAATTTAAAAAACTCTGCAAACAATGCCACCAAGCATCAATTGGAAGAAAACAAATATCTGAAATAAAGCGAAAAGGAGAAAGTAGGGCAATTGAAACAAGAGAGTAATGAGAATCTCAGCATGGACAATATACATACTTTTGTTATGGACATTTTTTGAACACCTCTCAGTTTTGCATAGCTGGGAAGGGTTTAACCATACTTCTGTAAAATTGCACCCCCTTCCCCCCTTTTCCAATCGTCACGAGTAGCCTCTGATCAAAGCCACCACACTCAAGTTAGTATTTCATCGATTTCTATATACAAGTTTCAATGAAATCATTTAATGCCTTCTCACTTAAGCTAACCTATTAAGGATCAAACCAAACCAAATCAAGCCAAAAAAAACATTTCAGCGCATCACAAGGTACGTGTCAAAGCTGTAATACTTGAAACGCACTCGAAGTGAAGGGCATAAAAAGTGGCAAAATAGCAAAAATTAGCCATACAGAGAAGAGATCATTAAGATCGTCAGCTAGTAGCAGTTAACTGGGTAAAAGTGTTTTGCAGATAGGCACGTACCACGGATGATGAAAAAGAGAATGATGACAGCAATTGAAATTCCAAGGTAATTGCGGTGGCCAAGCGAGGCCAACGCACGAGTGCCAAACGGAGAACGAGCGGCCGCTGACAACGGGAGCGAAGACGGTCACAGAGAAGTGGTTGAGGATGTGGATGCGAATTCGAATGTGAATGCGAATGTGAATGAGGTTGAGATTGAAGAAATAACTTTTATTTTTTACTTTTATTTTATTTTATTTACTTTTTATTTATTTTAGTTTTTTTTTTCGAGACAATGTGAGCAGTTCATGATAGAAGACACTTCGGCAATTATGCGAGTACATAGAGATAGAGATACGCACTAAGTGTGCATGCCAGGCGAAGTGTATCTCTGAATGTGTGTAAGTCTGTGCATCTATGAGCACGAGTAAGCACAAACAGGATGTGTGTAATTTCTAAATACCGAGCTGCGTTAAAGAAGAACATTTTCAAGGCTTTGATTTATGCCAACCAATTAAGAGCGCTGGCAGTGGCCGGGTTGCAGTTGAAAATTTAATTACATTTTTCACAGCCACACGCAAAAGCCTTTGTCGTGGCATGTGAAACCCTTCGCGGCCGTTGTTGTTGTTGTTGCTGTTGTTGCGAAATAAATTTGCATAATTTTTGCGCATGTGCACATGTGAAATTATTAATTTTCACAGTTGGCCTCCGTGCACATTTTCAAATGCAAATTACGCAACAATAACAAATCAAAGTGGAATGCGACAGCGAACGAGAATCATCTGACATTTGATCGCTTCGATCGCGCGCACATGACAAAGTGATCTTTTGTCAGGGTCTCCTCGCTGCGTTTCTTCGCAATAAATCATTTTCTTTTCTGACAACAAAGAAAGCACATAAATTTGCATGAATGCCATCGTACGTGCAGTGAAAGGATTCTCTAATTTCAGTGCCTTTCATCACTAATTTACATATTCAACCCGGTCGATCGGCCCTGCGTGCAGGCCCGAGCAGATTCACCCCTTTCGACTTGCCCTGCCTGACTTCAGGTGCCAGTCGAGCAAGGGTAAAAATTCCAACGGCGATTTCAATGTGCCTGTGAGACGCGAAGTCTGCCGTTTCGTGAAGATTTTCGAAAGTGAAAAATGTAACAGAATTTCTTCTTCTGGTTTCCCCCAGCTGGCACAGATGCTCGAGTCGAGTTCGCAGCCGAAGAAGAAGGAGTTTCTTATTGTCATTCGTGTCAATTGATTATTCTATTCACAATTCCATTTGTATATTCGGAATAGTGGGAAAGTGGGGTTGAGCAGAACTTCAATACTATCCTGTTTACTTTAATCTCGATCTCAATTAATTTCCGCTTCCTTTTACGACTAAGCTGACTGAGCACTTGTAGGAAATCCTAAGTTCGACTCTGAAGTTTAATTTGGCTGAAGTGTTCGTAACCTTCTTCCTTACATATGTATATACAGTCAAACCTACCAACCTGACCACCCTCACACTGACCTCACCACTGGCCTAAGTTGAACACTCTTCGATGGAACCAAATTTGGTTTAATACAAAGTTCATATTATTTGCAGTTTAATAAGTTGTAAGTAACCAAGTAAGTTAACCAAAAATTGCAGAAAGATGTGTGGAAATGCCAAAAAATAGATTTCTTGGACTATGCGCAAGTCAGCCGTTTATCAAATGCCTGAAGTTGACGTAACCGTGACTCAGATTCAAGAAGGCAGGCTCTTAAGCAATCACACTCATCCGTTAAGACCGAACACAAAATAATGCTGGGCCATTTGGTAGCACACCTGTATCCATCCCTGCATTTGAAACTCATCTGCCTCAATTGTTTAACCAGACCTTACTGAAATTCTAAATTAATCAAAAAGAATTGAAAGCGAATGTGCCTCACCTATATAACACACGATTCAAGTAAAACTGCTGAACCAAATGGTAGGGATCAAGTTATTGATTACCAGAGTTGTGTTCTGTAATATTATCAATTTAATTATCATTTATAAATCCAAGTGGGATAAGCGCTGGCTTTGCATTCGCAAAGGCCTGGTCTCGATTCAGATTCCCTGCGTCGACAAGCAGGCAGGCATAAAATTTGCAATCTGTTGTCCTATGTAATGTGAATTCTCGCATATACGTTATACAGATAAATGGTCGCACGTTACACAATATAAAAAACCACCTAGGCGGAGTTATTGAATTACCTACTCCCGTCTGACCTCTTCCTCAATGGAGGATTGGGTTTAAGGCACAGGGTACGTTATAAAGTACTCAGTGCACTTGAATATGAATATTTCATATATATATACTTTTCACATGAATATTTTCCAAACACTACTAAGGATGTGTGTAGTGCGCGTTAATTCGAAAAATTTTGATTAAATTTCAACCATGGATTTCGAAGCATAAATGGCGCTAAATAAGTAAGACTATCCTCAACTATTGACTATTAGTTTTATTTATTTTGTTCGATGCGCTCCTTATTATTATTATTTTTTTTTTTGTGTCAAATGTGGAAGGCTATGAAATTATATAGACTAGACAAATTGCTGATAAAGGGAGAGCACTTCTTCTTCTTTCAAAGCTCATGATACGCAATAACAAACTGTGTCCGCTCATTCTTTGTGAGCGATTTGTTCAGTGTACAAAATTTAATAGTCTCTAGTTTACTTACTTGCTTCACAGCAAGAAGTATTGTGTGTGAAAATGCAAACTTGGACCCCCCCTTTTTAAGCTTAGCTAAGCCATTCTAACTTTTGACTTTAAAAGCCTTAATTAATAGCGCAAATCCATATGCGAGATCGACGTCGTGTAGGACACACACAAATATGAAAAGCATAAATGAAATTCGCTCTCTCCACACAGAGAAGAGCGGAAGTGCGTAAACAGTCCTTCTCGACGCTTCAGGCGCACAAGCCAGTGCTTATCCCCTCTACGTCTCTCAAGCGTCATCATTCGCTTTACTTTCTATGGACCCATCGCTTGAGAAATTTCACTTCAATAATGTTTTACGCCCGAAACTGGCAGTGGTACATTCCGCAAGACTCATGCCTTGGATGTCGCAATTGATATACGTCCATTAGATATGGTGAGAGGACACGCCGGCGCGTTGACCCAGTATGATCGGGGACATCGTCATCATCAGAAGTTGGACACTCCACCATTCAGAAGGATACCTTACTGCACAGACTACCGAAGCCTGGTGATCTTAAATGACAAAAACTATAGCACGAAACTTCCAAGCTGTAACTACTGGCAGGGTGTTAGGGTTAAAGCTGACAGTGCCAACATATTCTTTGAAGTTTCAGATCCAACTGCTCAGATGTCCAGTGTCAGTTCCAAGTAATTCACAGTGGCTCTTATTGGAACGACGTCGGCGTTGATATAAACGGCAGGGCATGTCAGAGCTGACAAGAGATTGAAGATGGGCTAAACAAATGTCGTTGGCACTACACTTGTTGGATAGGCCGACTTTATCCCAAACGGTGATCGTCTTTATAACATACTGAAACGAATAAAAAAAAAATTGAAAACTTATAAAAATAACTTCCACACTTTTTCCCAAAGCCTTTAAAATATTAATTTAATTGATATCCCACAACAATGAATTTCATATAAGAAATATTACCATTAGCACAACAACACCACCACCACCACCACCAACCGTATTTGAAAAACCCAATTCATAATGCATTAGAAGTGCGGAAAGCGCCATCTCTTGGCTTTAATGCGCACTTGGCGGCATTAGAGCAGCTACATTAATAAAGCAGTTCACGTCATAGGATGCTGTGTCGATAGGACAGTGCGTCATGCAACTATCACCACGAGCACAGAAGAAGCGAAAGTGTGTAGGGTTGTGCTCTTTACATAGGACAGGCTATTTCGCACGCGCAAGCAACGGAATATTCATTTCACGTAGGCATTTCATTGTTGGTTAATATTTTCTGGCTAAACCACGCATTCTCAAAAAATACTTTCAGTTAAAATGTTTAAAATAAATGTAATCGGCGAAGAGCAGTAAAACCAGCACTCAACACTGGCAGCTGCAACTGTCAAAATGCGAAACATTTCAGCTCTGCAGAAATAACTTGGTAATTCAAAATTAATTTGAGCTGCATGCCACAAAGCGTTGCACACACACATTTGCACTCTTGCGGCTTCGAATATCCTTGAAATTATTAAAAAGTAATTAATTTCAAAAACAAGACAGAAATGTTCATAATTACTGGTGACGAGGCAGCCAACGAGTCAACGAGCCAACGAGCCTCCACGCTGGAATAATAATAATGAAACTATTCATAATGACGGGCACAACGATGATGAAGGCGATTATGATGACGGTGATTATGTATGATGACAATGATGTATTATGCTGTAAATGCCACAAATGCCCATTTAACGTGGCAAGAACACGGCTATGAGGCTATGAGGGGAAGTTACCTAGGGACGAAGGCGTGCGGCCGTTGATGAGGGCCCATAGCAGGCAGCGAAACGACTCGAGTTGAGTCGAGTATACGCTCAGTTGTCCAACAGGATGCCGTGAAGTGGATTTCGCTGTTATTGTTCTTGTTGTTGTTGTTGTTGTTGCTTTTCGAGTTGTAATTTTTATCAGAAATTTGAAAACACCACAAGAACACAAGAACAGCTGCTAAGCTGCTAAAAATATATGGAGAGTAGTGAAGGGGTATACATCACAAAATAATCGATAATGAAGGCAGTCAACGATGCCAATCCATGGGGGAAGGAAACCCATTCACTCACTAACTCACTCACCAGTCAGTCGGTGACTAACCGGCCCAGACTGACTTCGATTTGATGATTGCTCGTTAATTTGCGTTAACCATCTCGTATGTGTTTTCGCATTGATCTGCGATTAAGCTGGTATAGAGGCGCCGCAGTAAAACAAACAAATTGTCGACCAACGAGCGAGCAACCGAGCAACCGAGCGATCGATCGATCGAAGGATGTTTGATTGGTTGGATAAATGAATCGCTTGGGAGAACGTGGCTTGGTTGCGCCTGCTTAACTCAGCTAAGCTCATCACAACTCTTCCAGCAAATTATCTTCTTTTTGTGTGCCCCTTGGCGGGGTGCGAAAACGTTTTTGTTTGTGTTGCGACCCTTTCGGATAATCGCCAGTGTAAACATACACTTTGCGTGCTGATCGCGTCATGCGTGCCGACGACCATCACCATCATCAGCCGGACGAGCAGAAGGAGGAGGCGACGGAGGAGAGACACCCAAACCTGAACCGTCGTCAATCAGCAATGATCGCACGAACGATCGGAAGCACTTTTGGGCTGTGGTGTTGCGTTAGGATTCGCACTGTTAAACAAACAAACTGCCACAGCGTAATGAAATGCCGTTGAGCCGAGGCCGGCCATCAGTTGGCCTGGTCTGGTCTGTCAGGTCTGTCTGGTCTGTCTCGTCTGTCTGATCTATGTTACTTCGTCACAACTCAGCCGTTTAGTAGTGAGGCAATCAAAAGTCACTTCGCTCAAAAGCCTTCGCATAACTGCGGCACGGCATACTTGCGGCACATTCGTGCCACAAATAACGACAACCGCATTCTGCACTCATTCACATCAAATTAAACGTAATTATTTTTGACGAACCGAAATTCAACTCATTCGACTCACTCGAGCATTCAACTCATTCATCATCCGTCCATCATTCCCCGTCTTCATTCAGCAGCACCGCGTCTACTCCTTTGCGGCCTCGTACGTGAAGCAGCCAAATTGGCCAATAAGCGAACTCAAATTAAAACAAGGCAGATAACATAAGAATAAAAAAGAAGGAGAAGAAGAGGTGTATGAACACCGAAATAATCAAAAATTGTTAACTGTTTTGTTGTTCGGCCGGCGATGGCGATGGCGATGTTTTTATGCTTTGTCGTGTTCGCCTTCTGTAGTTGCTGGCCGGCCAAGTGCCAAGTGACCAAGTGACCGAGTGGATTGTTCCTCTTCCTCGCTTTTACACTCCTTCTCAAGTGCTTTTAAAAATGACAGACGCGATTCCATTTCGGCTTCTAATTGGTCTGCTTCGCCTGTGGGCGTAATTTGGTTTTACTGCGTGGCATTATCATAAGCCAAATAGAAGGAGTTCTCAATGGAGGCACGAATCACTTAATTTTAGTTGAGAAGACACGGGAGAGACACTAGAAGGTAGTAGATGCTATAAATATAGATATATATGTACAATATATCCAATAAAACAGAACAATTGTAAATAAACCAATAAATGATAAATGATTAGGGAAATATGAGAACAGACAGACGCAATAAGAATTTGCGATACGAAGAGCAAAGAGAACCATAACACCATTTG
Organism: Cacoxenus indagator; assembly: GCA_035041755.1. Classification (NCBI taxonomy): domain Eukaryota; kingdom Metazoa; phylum Arthropoda; class Insecta; order Diptera; family Drosophilidae; genus Cacoxenus; species Cacoxenus indagator. The sequence continues at coordinate 240,889 of JAWNKX010000018.1, read as the reverse complement.
TATCTTCGTATTTATCGCCAAGTCTTATGTGTAATGGAAATTGTATGGCGTATGCTATGGCCGTTTAGTGTTACTATAATAGTATTCCCCAGTGGTCGGAACTCGATCGACCGCATGAATACAAAAAAAACATACAACAAAAAACATTTCTTCGTACATAGATTTGTCGTATGTAATAATAATACACTTAGTAACCAAATAGTTTAGTGAATTCCGATAATGCAAATTGAAGGGAAACGGAGGAGCAATTATACGCCTTGTCTTGCTGCATGTAGCGCTTGATTTGAATACAAACACGAAGTAGTAAAACATGGACAGTTGAAAATGTGAACCGAAAATGTGTCACAATGTTTCACGTCACAGCCTCCAGAGTGCACACTGAAATATTTTTTTTTTGGCGCGTGTCGTTTTAGTTGTATGAAAGTTTTCTATATGCCCCTCTTGTCAATAGCTGAATGCGAGCACCGCACAGCTCATCTCTGTTTTTTCGGTTTCTTTTCTCACAGGTAGAAACACCACGGTGTTTCGTTTCTTTCTCTCAATCCATAACTTCGCTAAGCAACAGTGAGCCGCATGGATTTTTCAATGCATGTTGTTGTTGTGGTTATCCTTTATTATCCTTTCCAACCGTAAAATTTTCATTAACACATATTGATGTTAAATAGCGTAAAAGGGAAAAGAACTGAATGAATTTACTCTCAAAGTGAAAGGGTTGGGTTCACTGCTTTGTTGTCAACCTTTTGAGACCAAGCCCCACTTTTAATGGCAACAGAGAGCGCGGCCTCGAGGAGATTACGTTGGGAGGCAATTGTAATAGGTGGCTGAATTGGCGTTTGATTAACTTCTGATAGAATTGGAAGTGGCCAGTCGTCTAGCAAATCGGTTGCGATGACGGATCAGCCTATCATTATATCTGCTCGAAAAGAAGCAGATGTGCTTCTCCACGTTAGTATTCGCATCCAATCCTAAGGCGCCAAACCTTATTCTGGATTGTCAAATATCTGTTGCAGTTCGACCTTGCAGCAGAACCCCAAATCTGAATAGCGTATCTCCAGGTAGGCGCAAGGAGCTGCTGATAGACCAGGCGTTTGCCATGTAGAAGTAATTTGCTTCGTGCATTTAGCAGCCCGTATAGACGGTTTTCTTTCATATTGCAGGAATTCACGATGTAAGCGATGTATTCTCGAAATGTGAGTCGCTGATAACCACTGAAAATCGAAATCGAAGAGATACATCCAATCAATGAATACTTTTCATTCCTGGGATCTGAAGGTTAATTTGCAACAAATTAGTGTTTGATGGTGTACCGCATAGCTGAAGTAAAGAAAATAAAAGTTCTCCCGCTTTCACGTACATTCTCGTATGTAAATATTGTGTGAGTGGACATGTTGTCCCTTGTAGCCTGACACCGCAGACTGTTCAGAATTAGTGTCTAGTAAGTCTGAGCATTCTCTGCGTAGCAATGCCAGAGCGGATGCTGAGAGTACAACTACAAACTGATTCGAAAGGTTGTGAGTTTCTCAAACTTTAATGTCCAAGGTCACGTATGTCTGTCCAAAAATACTGTGTAAAAAATTGAGATGAGAAATAAAGGGAAAATTGATCCAATGCAAAGAAAGAAAGAGAGTAAAGAATAGAGGAGATGACAAATACGACAACAATTATTAAAGTAACAAAGCTGTTTGTGAAACCACCTTTAAGTTGGTGTACTTAGTCACGAAGTGTTGTCGGCGCCAATTTTATTATGGATCACAAATTGTTGGATTTGCTTTTTGCAAACTTCTCATTAATGATAATATATATGTAACTCATAATAGAAACAAAGACATCCAATTTAGTACTGCTATGCTTTGAAGTCGTTATCCATAAAAAGAAAAATGCACAGCCAAGTGCTGGTTGACTTCGCGGAAGAGGGTTCCGTATGTTTAATGTGTTCTCATGTTCTTTTAAACATCATTGACTTTGAAAGTCGCTTTGCAGATCTTTCCAAATGTTCCCTAGCATGGATTGTCTGATTGTTTTAACGCAAGTGGTTCGTAAATTTAGGTAACGTACGTCAATCATATCCATTTTCGTTAAGCAAGTAACTGATACAACGTTTACTCAATAAGTCACTCAAACGTTTTTCCATTTAATCTTCTTGAGTGACTTCAATGATTAATCTAAGTGACGACTAAGAATGTAGTATGATTTAGTACGTTATGTTCACATCATAGACTTCTTGTAGGTCTTCCTAAAATCTTTAAGTAACGAACTATTTTCTGTATTATTTTCAAAATATTAATCTCAGTAGTTTCTTGGACCAGAAGTGGGGTCAATTTTTGCCTATTTTCTTAAATAACTTTAATACGATTTTATAAAACGAATTTACTTGAGACCCTTGCAACAAACCCTTTCACATATATATCACACAACTTAATCGGTCGAGTAGATTCTCAGAAAATTGGCTGTAAAAGTGGATCAGACAAACAAACGAGTGATCCTATAATGGTTCCGTTATCACTCAAACGTACGGAAGCCTAACAAATCTTGAATTGTTTAGAATAATTTTTTTGTTTATTTAGATAACAAAATCATAAGTTGATTACATTAAATAAACAAATGTATGTACGTAAGAAATATGTTGGACAACGTCTCTGGTCTAGCTCTCGAGTCCTTATGGCTATTACTCGAATCTTTCTTTTTAGGAATTATTTATAACGACTAACTTATTCTTAAGTTGCAATGAAAAATTAGGAAAAAACATTGCTTCATGATATATAATATTAATTAACTAAGACTTATACTAAAAACTAGGTGTGGGGTTTGGTGGGTTATTGGGGTTAGGAGAATGGGAATAGGACGTTTGGTATTTTTGGACTGTTTTCCACTTTTGTTGAATTACTCTTACCTTTCGATGAGATCGTGGTATCGAATCATTTGTTTCAACACTTAAAGTTTCTGAAGAAATAACTTTGTTGTTGGTTTGCCTCTTGATGTGGTATAAAATCGGTACACCTTCGTCGTTTTGTATAAACCCTATTTCATGGAGATACATAAAAATCGCGGAAGGGGTGTACCCGTTAACTGTGCACTCTTGGAAGTAATACGCACAGTTTCATAATACGGGGTGAAAATAAAGCTGTTGGTTGTAACCAAGGTTGATCTAATTCAATGCTTTCTTATGAGGTTGATTATATGTGTATCTATTCTAATAATTTTGGCCTCATTATAAATTGTTTTGTTTGAAAAGTAGTAAGAAAATTGCTATTATGAGTTCTAAACATAGAGGCGCATGATCTTAGTATGTGTCTTTCCGCTTTTCTAAGGCGCTCCATGTAAGAAGGGGATATTTTAAATCATATTGGGCAAGCATAAGTTAATATTGGCCTAACTTGTGGTTGATATTTATAGTTATTGCGAATTGTATCAAGTTTTTTTTAATGTTCCTATTGCATTTATTTATGGGCGGACGAAACAAGATACTTTCACGTTTGTTTACATTTATTTTCAGATGCCAGTTTTCAGCATATTTAGTTAATATCATGGTTTAATTTTGAAGTTGAGTGTTTATATTGTTCTCTATTGTATCTGAGTGGTAGATTACTAAGTCGTCTGCAAAAGCAATGATATTGTCAATTTTATCCATGAGGTCTAATAAGTAGAGATTAAAGAGTGTTGGGGCATTTACAGTAGTACCATGCTGCAACCCCTTTTTATGCTGAATATTAGCTCGCTTAATGCGTTATTAATATTAACTTTGAATTTTTTGCCAGACAACATGTTCTAAATTAAGATAATGGGAACTTGTAACTCATTAGCTTCACAATTAAACCTGGAATCCAGACTTTGTCAAAAGCTTTCTCTAAGTGAATGAAACATCCTCCCGTTACAAATTTTTTATTCAAATTCCAGTTGATGTCAGATACTAATAGGTTAATGTCGTGTATAGTTCAATGTTGAAATTTGACTCCGAATTGTCTATGACTAGCTAGGTTGTTTTTCTCAATAGTTTTATTTATATTGCAACTTATAATTATTTCGAAGATTTTGCTTATGTTAGGAAGCATGCTGATTGGACGAAGCTTTTTAATATTGTATTTGCCTTTTTCTTTCTTAGGAATATTGACTACTTTCGCTACTTTCCATTGATTTGGGAAGTATGCGTTATTTAACGTGTTATTGAATAGAGGACAGAAGTCCGTTACAAGTGCTATGGAAAGGTTTTTAAGTACTATGTTAGGAATTTGGCCAAGGGCAGATGATAGTTTATTTTTAAGTTGAGCTAAAATTGAGATAAGGTCGTTTTTTTAGTTAAAGTAGGAGTCAGTTTGACGAACTCTTAAATTGTCTGCTCTTTTGCCCTCTTGAAATGATGTAACTCTTATATTGGAGCTTTCATAGCTTGTTTTTATTAATAAAAACTGGTTAAAGGCGTTACTCGCAAGGCTGTAAACTTCATTGTTTGGATCATTTTGTTTAGTGGCATGTAACAATTCAAAATGTCGACCTACTACGTTCAATATATCGCTATTATTTGTAATAGTAAAATTATTTTAAATAAGTGAAAATTTAGCAGGGTTCTTTGGACATATGTATGAGTATTTTGTTATTGCATTCTGTTCATATAAACGATTTAAGGTGTCCTTAAATTTATTCCAATTGGTCCGTTTGTAGTCTAGAAAGTAGATTGGTGTGATATTTATTATTTCATACATGGATCCATCCTGGTTTTAAACTATCATTTGGATGGCCAGGTCGCTATAGTAGTCTAAAGATTTTAAGCAATTAATTGTATCCGAGGAGTTTGAGTAGATCCTAATTCAATTATCAGCAATGCATATGTCCACAAATGACATTGTTTTTTGGTAAGATGGGGTAACTGAAGCATATAATGCTGTTCTATACATCATGGAACTCGTGTGTAACCAATCTCTCAAGGCGGACCCTTGGTGTTGTTACAGGGCTTACCCCAATTTGTGTGTTTACTGTTAAGATCACCGGCTAAAATATAGAGGTTCATTGGGTTTTGCAAATTCAGTTCCACTCGTCTACTCAATTTTGTAATGGAGTTAACATTAAGGAATATGATGTGTAATGTTTTAGGAGATATTCTGCTATTTGTTAAATTAGGGTTCATACTGAGTCAAATATACCACAGACTGTATCCAGTCGATGTCCTTGTTCTTTAAGTTGATTTTCTAAGTTTGCTACTTGGAAGCAAAGAGCTTGTTTGGCATTATTTAATTGGTGAAGAGTTATGTTTGAACTGGATTGATTCGAAGTATTCTTAGTGGTAGGCTGTAAATTATCTCTAATTATTTGTGAGTAAATTATGTTAGGATTCACAATCTGTGAAGGGCTAGTTTTAATATTTGTTACAATGTGCTTTTTAGCTCTTATTTTAAGTAGAAATTCTCTATAGCATTCACAACCTTTATATGATGCAGGGTGGCCAGCTTTTTTGCACAAGACGCAAAAGAGCTTTTCCTTCGCGATGGGCGTCTCAGATCCCAGAAGGCGATCTGAGCTTTTGTGTGGATTGCTGCATTTGGCGCACCTAAGTGTTAAATGACCGTTAGCCGCGCTGTGAAAAATGATTTGGCATATTCTACACTGGGTTATTTCAGGTATTCGAGAACATCCCATTTAATGGCGTGGTATTGGATGTTGTTAATATTTTTTAGTAAATTCACACTACTCTCCGCGCTAATTTGACCCAGAAAAGTTGTAGTTTTCTATTTTCTTGAACAGATTTTCGTTGTTGTAAAATGCTTTACATTTATTATTTCTAGGTTTTCGTTTTCATGTGTACATAATTCGTTAAGAATTTCTTGGGGGTCTGTATTACCGCCTAAGCCTTTCATTAGATATGTCTTAGCTTTAAGACATTTGGCTGTATAAGAGTAGAATTTAGCATTAGCTTTTTCTAAATGCCCTCTTACTCCTTTACAATAATATAAAATTTGAGATAAAAATGGCACGTTTGTTTTAAATTGAAAAATTTTGAGACCATTTTTAATCAGCTCAATTTTTTTCGATTGTATATAAAAAATATTTATTGGTACATTTTTGTTATTATTTATTACGTTTATTTTGTTATTTGAGCATTTTTCGTTGTTGTTGTTGTTGTCGTTGTTACCTGTTTTTGGCGTGCCGAAGTTGATGGGCTCTTTGCATCGGGAGATAAAATGTTTTATTTTCCCTCTTTTTGTTTTTGGAAATTGTTTTGTGGCACTTCTCTCACAAATTCTGGAATATCTGTTTCATTGCAACCATCTAAGCTCTCAGAGAGAACTGCGTAATAATTATTCCTCAGGCCTTTTGAAATTGTTTGGTTGTCTATGTTGGACTTTTTTCTTTCCTAATTAGTTCAACATTATTATTATTTAAATTATTTTGAGATTCTGGAGCATAAAGCTCAGACATTAATAAACGGCGATCACTATACGACTTCGGTGAATTAATCGCTCTTAATCAGGCACAAAAGTAAGTAATAATCGGGTAGATAAATCGAATTATTAATGGACCAGATCGCGGTCACACGTGGTGCTCTTATCGCGGTCACGACTCGACCTTGTTTAGCCTTTGTAATTTGAACAGTCAATAACTCGAATCTCAAAAAGAAGACTCTGTAACTAGACGTTATAATACGTCTTAGTTGGAATTCCCCAATGTTAACTAAATGTAGATTTCGCTTATTGTTAATGAAAGTGACGTTGTGGTTCTGATGCAGCAGATGTTGAGCCATCAATATTAAATAAACAGCAAACGAACCTACGTTGAAAGATGTAATGGTATCAAGGATCCCAAATTCGGTTCACTGTTTGAACTTGAAAAAATAATTCATAAAAATATGTAAATTCCTTAAATCAAAAGAAGATAACACATTTTTTTAGTTGATTGGTTTCAATAAATATGTACTCAATTAAATCGAATTTTTGTTTGGTTCAGACTCCACAAGTCGAAAAATCTACTTGGAAATTGTGAATTCCTAGGTCGAAATTTTAGCAATTAAGTGCTTTGTAACTCGAAATTCCTGTTAAGTTGAAAACTCGTTAACTCGAAATTTTTAGCATTTCCCTTGAACTTCGAGTTATCGAGATTCCACTGTACAAAGTGAACATTGAGAAGATGGCAGCAAAACAACAGAGTAACGAGCGCTTGGTTGAGGCAAAGGTTGAAAGGAGCGCAAAAGTAAAAAGGGAAACTAATAAACACACAAAATGAATACCTGGGAAACACGAAGAAGACAAAAAACAGTTCAATTTAATGTCACACCGTGCATTAAAGCCAAAAAATTAGCACCGTCGCCAATGCAAAGTGTTAAAATATCACTAAAATAAACGCACACAAAATTATTGGGCACAACATGGTTGATCACATACAATTTAGGGCAGTTAATTTCAAGAAATAAATAAATAAATAAAATAAAATAACGGAAGAAAAACGTTGGCGTGACAAACTCAAATTTGTTGGAAAAAGTTGTTCAAACAAAAACAACAAAAGGCGTGGCATAAAATCCGTTTTTTGTTGTTGTTGTTGTTTGCCTTTTGAATGAGTTGCAACGCATTTATTTTTAAAAGTCACAATTAAATTCTAATTATTATTTTTACGTTTGCACCTCGGAAGCACGCAGCACGCAGCACTCGGAAAGCGTGTGACGCAGCTATATCTCGAGCTAAAACTGTAACTGTAACTGGAACTGGAACTGCTTTGAAACTGGCACTTGAGCTGGAGCGAGCGGCAAGTGCTCATTTTTTAGTATGCAAAGCGAGTGAGCGTGCGCCATTTATGTCTTCATAAAGATGGCAATCAGCCTAAAAGGTGGTCGAGACTTTATGGCTTTGCTGATGATAGCCTGCCATGACTTGGACATTACTCGATTCACTTCACTTCACTTTCTGCACTTCACTTCACTGCAATTCACTGGTCTAGAGACATGGCTTGACTTGTTTCGAGTTGAATTCGCTTTGCGTAATTATGTCAAAAGAAACGCCTTTGCTGGCCAACGTGAATGTGTGGGCCAAGTACGAGCAAATGGTCTGCTTGAACGCGCTTGAAATGAAAAATTGTTGTGTTTTTCATATAATTTATGACATTTCAATTACACTAAACATAATGCAGAATTTTAATTTCCTTGCATATTATTAAAAGGAAGAACCCAGCAACAAGAACAACAACAACAGCAACAGCAACACGAAAGAAAAAAGACGAAGAAAATAAGTGAAATCGTGTCGCTTGGTGCATTGTGTACGTAGTGGAGTATAACGAAGGGTGTTGAAGTGTAGCCTGACGTACGACAAGTGCCTGCTGCGCTGCCTCTTGCCACATGTGCTTGAGCGGCATATATGATTTTGTACTTGAATAAATGAGCGCCCAACTGCTTTTAACACGACGTTGCCGCTTTATTAAACTTGTCACAGAACGCCTCAATTATGAAAAACAAGACAAAAAGTGGAAAATGCTGAAAAATAAGGCGAAAAACAAGGCAAAACATGATTTGCAACGCGCTGGGTTGAGCTCGGCGCAGTTTGGGTTGAGTTGAATGAAGTGCTGCAAGGAATGCCCAGAATATGTAATTTTGCATGTGCCTACTCAGCCCACATGAGTCGAACCGAGCAGTAGAGTAGCAGTGGGTCGACTTGCATCGAGTCGAGTTGAATCGCTCGAATTGTCGCCATTGTCGCCATTGTCGCCATTGTCGCCGTTGTGGCAGCAGACTTCAACCGGTTGCAGGTTGCACTTGAATGCGCACAGCAACAGCAACAACCATAAAGCAGAACCCTGTACTCGTGTAGCTGATGTTGATGATGATGATGACGTTTGCAAACGATCTGTTAATAAACACCTTCCCTGCGTGCGCCTCAGTTGCTGAAACAGCAAATGCATTCAACTCGACCCGACTCGCCTCGACTCGCCTCGACTCGCCTCAATTTGACTTGGCGCAGCTCTACTTGCTGCAGAGGCGGCTGCCGCGCTACTCATGCACTTGCTGCGCATTATTTTAATGACAGAGCGCACTCGCCTGTGTGTGTGAGTATGAGTGAAACTACTCATACTCGTACACCAATAATGATAAGCAGAAAGCGCACACACGCCTTGACGTTAAGTGAACCCTCACACTGACGAGCGACGACTTGAAGGACAATGTAAGCCCGCCTGCCATTTATAAGGAGGCTTCAGTGCAAGACGCTGGCCGTTTGGGGCGGCACCAATGCCGGCAGGGCCGGGAAGAGCGGGCAGATGAGACAGAGCACTTGTGTTAATTGCAAACCAAACGTACGCAATTTCAAGTTCGTACCACTGAAATGCATTTGAGCTCTCAGTGCTTGCCTGCATCGGTGATATTATGTCACTCTGATCATAGGGGTTGGGCGCGTTCGTTGGCGCACTGATGAGCACTCTCGCAACCGGGGGCTGCCAGAGTCGCCGTCCTCATATCTGCGAACGTGTTGTGTGCCGAATGAGGTAGGCTGGCCTGGGCCAGCATGTATGCATAATGTTGCCTGACAATGTAACTCTTTGTCTTTATTACTATTATTTTTTGCGTCGGAACCGGATTGTGCTGCATGCAAATTAAGCCAACGACCACAACAACCTTAACTTACATACAATTTGTATTTTTTGTGGTTTTCATTTGTATTATTTTTTTACTTATCTGCGATCATTTCACCCTCACATTTCACAGTTTTGGAGGCACTGCTTTCTGTGAGTTTGCTACTCAACGTTAGAGTGTCGCGCATTTTTCACGCAGAACGCAGAGGGTTGAACTCTATTCGAAATCAATTGATCTGAAGGCAACCAATTAACATCGATTTCGAGTCATGTTGTTCTTGGTTTGAGTGTGAGGGGAAAGCGGTTCGATCGAGCGAGGTTGGATCGAAGTGAATTCTGCTTAGACTAAACATTCCAAACTGAAGGTGTTTGAATTTAATATTTTGACGTAGTTACCTCAACCCCGTAGTTGCATTTGTTATTTTCTCTACTCTGCTTATTTTGCATCATCAGTGCATTGCTCTGTCAGATCAACTTTGGTTTCCTGCTATATCATTCAACAATTGCCGCTCTCGCCAAATCTCTTTCAATCTATGCACCTTAGAATGCCGCCAGCGTTTGTCAACTCGTCTTAAAAAAACAAGCCTGAAGTAAGCAGCAACCCTTCCCAAAACACAAAAATCAAAAAGACAAAAAACAACAGCAAAACCAACCCCTTTCAACTTTCGATTTGTGAGTATTTTTTATCCACATATTCCGTCAAATCAACATGATTTAATGAAAAAAACCGTCGAAAAAAACTTATTTACATAAGGATATAATTTAGCATTAAACGAGCTAAAAAGGATTTTATTCAAAAAACATTTTTTATACTATTCGAGTGATAGGAAGTCGGTATCTTTGGCCTGAGATTAATGCCCGTGCATCTGCTAGCACGGCGGCCTTTGTGCATCTGCAAATAGCAAAACGTTGCCACGTCGACTGCTGTTAGTGTTGGTGTTTTGGTGGCTTCAGTGAGCATGACGCATGGAAATTAGCTTGGATACGATTTCACTTTTGTATTGTTTGCTATTCGAGAAATAAAATCGAAAACTGGTTTTTTATTACAACATTTTTTAACGAATTTGTTCATTTAAAATTGAAGTTGAATGCTTTTGATTTGAATCCGTGTACTGTGCATGTTTTGTAGATTATTTGTGGAGGAAGAGAACTGGTGTATGTACGCCTAAACTATAGATAGAATTCGTATGTTATTAATCAGCTGGATAAAACGGGTTATATAGCCCAGTTCGTCAATTCGGCTGCATGTCTCTAAATTAGTCCCTCGATTTTTTAAGAATCCTTTACGTAGTTGTTTGATCATTAGGAGGGGTACCTCCCATACAAAGTAGAGGTTCAAATTCAAGTTCTTATTGTAAGACTTAGGAAGCTGAAAATTTGACCGATATTTTTTACTGTTCCTTAGTTTACTGAATAGTTTGGCCACCACACGAAGCATTTGAAAGTATCAACAAAATTTGTTGTATCATCATTCCTACTCAAGAGATGCAAAATTTACCATTATGAACAATAGCTCATACGAAAACCACTGTTTACTCCGATCACATTTTATATTTTTCCCGCCTGCTAAACATGTTGAAAGTATATTTTTGAGAGGTGGTAATAAGACAGAATTTTTTTTTTTTTTTGTACATTGGCTTAGTAGGTACTCAATGACCACACACTGATCTCACATGGGGCAGGCCCAAGTGGCATAAAAATTCACACAGATTCACATAGACTGGGCTCAGCTGGTGTTAATTGCTAATTTCTTTAGTCAACATGCGATACCAAAGCTAATGTCTACGTACTAAATATTTGCTACAGATAAAAAAATCATCAGCCTAACAAATAAGCATGCAAAATTAAACTAAAGCTAAAATTTAATTTAGAATTCAATACCTACAAGGTCATAGACGATTCAAACAAAAATTTAGATTACAAGTTTAGAAAGTAAATTATGCATTAATTCAACGACGCCAACAATTTAGTCTTATTTAGAACATAAGATGAGGTGGGAATTTCAGAGTTTAGAACATCAGGGCGAAGCAAAGTCTCAACGAAAATAATGTCAGAACTGAAAGAAAAACTTCTAAGATAAAATGAAGAAAGCTTACACTTTAGCCCTCTAACATTTTGAAAATGTAGTGTTAGTTTTTTGAAGCATTGGAAGAAGCAGATGATGAGCTGAAGCAGTGACTGGTAGGGTAACCTGCAAATGCCTAGTTTTTTTCCTAGGAATAAACTCATGGACCACCATATGAGCAGGCCAGAAATTAGCGCCACAAATGACAGAAAATACTTACATACCAACTGAAAGCTTGAAAGAAGAGCTTTCTCTAGGGCTAGAAAAATTAAACTTATGAATATTAATATTCGAAGGGTTGCATGCTTTTGATGATATATAGCGTGCAACGTCGTCATAGGTTGTCTCCTTATCCATCCTGGAAATAAAAACATGTTTACGAGGATCCAGCACCTTCAAAGTACATGGCACTAAAGTAGAGGCAGTGTTAGACTGCGACAAGAGACTTTAGTAGAAGATGAAGCAGAAGTTACAACAGTAGGATAGGGAATAGAGGAAGATAAAAAAGTAGTGGAGGGAAAGTTGAAAGCGACAGATGAAGAAGTGGTAGAGGGGATAATGGTAGAAGGAGCTACTGGATTTGGTGCAGGATGGGACCACTGGGTAGATATAGAAGAAAGTATAGAAAAATAAGTGGGTAAAGGTTGGGAAGAAGAAGAAATAGTTGGAGAAGTTGAAGCTGAAGTCTTAGTTAGACAGTTAGTTAGACAGTATTAGGTCATGGAATAGAGGAAGACGAACAAGTAGTGGCGGGAAAGTTGAAAGCGACAGAATTAGTAGTAGAGGGGATAGTGGTTGAAGGAGCTACTGGAATTGGAGGGGGATGGGATGAGTGTGCAGATATGGATGAAAGCTCAGAAGAGTAAGTGGGTAAAGATTGGGAGGAAGTGGAACAAGTTGGTGGGGAATGACATGAAAGGGGTTGAGGAGACGAAAAAGGAATAAGTGGCGCTGTGGTAGGCGCAAGATTGTGAGGGGACAATGGCGCAGTTATACTGCCTTAGCCGTTGGAGTCGAGTCAAAAGAGTACTCCAAAAACATTTTTTTCCCAGCATCAAACTCTGAGGTGAGCTGAATAGTTTTTTAAGTTTGTGGTATTTATTTCGCATACGGTGGTACATCATTGAGAAGTCCCCCTGGCGTTTGAAGCAGGTGGGGCAAGAGCACCTGGTTACAACAGATGCAGCTTTAGCCGTACCGTAAAGTCGGTCATATTTACGACCAGTCAACCCAGCGCATTTAAGGTGGGCGATGTTATCGCACATCCAACAAGAGACCCCGCTAACGTTGAGGGTTTAGAACGTTCAGCCCAGAGCACCGGTCCGAGTGTCGCGGAAAGAAAAGCACAGCTGAGCATATTGACAAGGTGCAATGAGATTTGACAAGCAACTGAAGTCAAAAAGTTTTATTCCACAGAATTCCTACACATAACTCAATCTTCTATTTAAATTAAAAATTATTTCTTATAGAGGGAGAAAAGGTTTATAAGAAGTCATCTTGGTGTCAGTTTAATGTGGCCAAAACGATTTCTTATATATTTCTGAAATATGCAAATGAATTGACCCGATTTTGAAAAAATTTGATTGTGCACATTGAGCGAAGAATACCTCCCAATTTGTATTTTATTATTATTTTTTTTTATCAGAATCGTTTCAGTGGTTTAAGCAGGAATTGTAACACAAAACATGTGTTTGCCATTTAATTATATAAATAACAGTGATCTAAATGCGGGGTTGACAACATTCGACAAAACGATGTTTTTTAAAGAAATCATGGGAAAAAAACAATAGGGTTCAAGGAGATTTGTGTACATTATTTTTTGAATATGAGCCTTGAGCCTTTACGGCGAATACTGCCCGTTTTGTAGCGTTTTCCATCGCTTGGGCTTATGTTTCGATAGATATGATGGTTTTTCCTGTCGGATGTTGGCCTTAAGTGTGTCTAGGGTGCTTGGCTTGTCACGCACAATTGGTTCGTTCCATAGTTACCAGGTCGCGATAACGCTCCTGATTGACGGTAACCGTTTTGCCAGCTTTATCTTCGAAAGAGAACGGCCTAATGATCATATCACCACCAACACCGCACCAAAGAGGTACCTCGTAAATGATTTCAGGATTTTCAGTACCACAGAACCAATAATTTTGTTTGTTTACGGCTCCGGTTAACGTGAAATGAGCTTCATCGGTCATCATTATTTTTTACCAAAAATTTTCGTCACTTTCAGCTATTTCGATTACTGTTTGGGCCCATTCCAATGTACTTGGCGTATCGACAGGTAACAGTTTTTGAGCCAGTTGAATTTTGTATGGGATCAAATGGAAATCATGATGTTATACAATGTGGTCGCGGAAGGCGCAGTTTTCAATTTATTTATTTTTTTCCATGCACGTTGAGTTTTCACAATCGACTTATTTTGTTGAATGTAAATTTCAACAATCAAGAACGTTCGCGTGGCGTGTACTGCTCCATGGCAAAAATCTCCTTAGACTGACGCTTTCAACGCGCTACGTCATTACTCGATCTGCCAAGATCTTATACTCGAATATGGCCAACCCTGTATATAGTTTGAGGTATCGTGACCATCCTTCCAGAAGACTTTTTATGAGCATAATAGTTTAAGGTGTTATTATATAATACAAGTTGCTTAATGTAACAAGTTAGTGGGTGTGCTGCGTCTCTCCGATTTTGTGTACGAGTGGAACGAAGAGGCTTTACTTATACTACTTACAGTATATAAAAAAGGATAGTTTTATTTTTGGTACTAGATTTCCCGACCTATTTTACCCCTACAGCGCCATTATACTGTTATATTAACGAAGAGTACGCACAGTGCTGAATATTTGTGGTTATTTACCCCCTATATTTTGACAGATCATATGTATCTAGAAAGTTTTTTTGGAATCTCATGAATAATAGTGTAGAGTTCAAACTTAAGTAAAAACACATTTTATTTTTAGAACTTCTACATCAAAAACATCGTTTGCCAAATCCTTTGATGGCACACCAGCTTGGCTCATAAGTTTCATTTTAACAGTGAAAATTCCTAAATTAAATTTTCCAATTCCGTTTTACCAAAAGTCATCTACGAATATACAATTTCAATTTTCTAAGTTCAATTTACCAATCGCCACCGACTGCACAACTCAAATGAGCCGCTTATTTGAATAAACCGATTAAATCCCATTTTACATATTTATAACTTAAATTACAGCTTAATTACTTGAACGCCCACAAATTACAATTCTTACAAGTATTATAATACAAATGGCCACCGAAAAGATGGGATGGACAGAGAAAAAAGTAAAAAAAGTAAAAAAAGTCGAAATATCAGAGTGGGAGCAAACTGGTCTCGAAGGCGTAAGAATTTACATAAGAAATTAGCTTGTAAAATTAATCCGCAATAAGCCAGAAGACGAAGTGAAACAACAGAGAACAACAACGACAACAACAACAACAACAACAACAGCGCGTATAGCAGACGAAATTACAGTATTAAAAAGCAATTAGCATTTAAATAGAACCGAATCTGGTAACGAAGGCGACGACGGCGACGACGGCGGCAGCCTTCAGCGAACGCCCAAAGAAGTCGTCGACATCGAATAAGAGTCTAAAATCGGCGGCATATGCGCTGCATTAGTTGGTAAGTCACGCTGCTTGGGTAGCGGGTTGGAGGGTTGCTGGAGCTCTCGTTCAGCTGAGCTGAATATGAAGATTGAAGAAAAAGGAGCCAGTGAAAAGTTGCTTCAAAATTAAATTTCCGTTAAGCGAAAGCCTCTTGGCGTTCCCTGGTTTGCTCGGGCGCTCGGGTTACTGCAGCGCAACGTCTAAATTAAATTTGAACAAGAAAATCAAATATGGCAAAATAGGAAAATCGGAAAATAAAAGATAACAAAATAAATGAAATAGGAAAAAATACACAAAATCAAAATCAACATCAGCAGAAATAAACAAACGCGTTCGGGAAGCCATTAAAAATTATCATTTATGCTTATTGAAAGTTGCCGGTGGGAGGGGGTGTGGGGGCTGTATGACAAACAGAAACACAAGCACCCAAGTACATTGAATTGGATTGTAGTCCACGGAGAGCAAAGCGTTGGAACGTGTATTAGATTAGAAGGCGCGTCGAAGTTAACGAAAAGCCGCCGTTTGGTCGGCGAGTAGGTGAATGGGTGGGTTCTGATTGAGGGCTAGCGGTATTAGTCAATCGGGTGTGCGACAAACGAACGTTGTCTGCAATGGCAAACAAATATCGATTCCATCCCTTAAGCTCGAGGCAAACTGAGACTTGCAAAAAAAAAAAAAATTGAAGGAAAACACGAGAGAAAAAATTAAATAAATCTTTTTTCCTTCGTTTCCTTTCGTTTCGTTCCGTTTCCCACCCAATGTCGATACAAACAGTTACCCTCAATGACTGCCAAACAAAGGCGAAAGCTGAAGAGAGGCAAAAAAAAACTACCCACGCCGCCACCCACAAAAAACAACCGAACAGCGCTTGACAACAGCAAACACAGAACGACCGACACTCACACACATACAAGCACACACACACATGCACAGCGAGCGCTCTTGAGCAACTGCTCATCCGCAAGGAACCATTAAAATTTTGAAAATCCATCATTGGAAAAATGGGCGAAAGCGCATTTCCGCGAAGCCATGTTCGCTTCATAGTTTTTTCTCCCTCGTTGAGTGGGGGTGGCTTAGTGAGTCATGGGTGGGTGACGTTTCAATGTGTGTTGGTAGCTTAGTTGTTTCGTGGGGTGGACTCGTTTTTCCGTATTTTTCGTTCGCTTGCCAAAAATGCAAATACTACCTGCCATCAAAGTTGACGCCAGAATAGATCAAAAATTATATTGTTTTATATATGTATATCCTATCCAAATTATAATTGATATTAGTTATTTACATATTTACGATATATATTGCAATAGAAGGAAGATACAACATCAGGAGGCTGAACTGCTTCCGAATGGGTTTTGACGTCCATAACTCAACTTCTTCAATCCTCAACTCTTGCAAACTCATAACTTCCAATTTTGTGAAACCTCCATTAAAAAGTTTCCAAAATTGGATTTTAATACTTGAAGGGAAAATGAAAGAAGAAAACCCCCAAAGTTGTTGGCCACATGACTGCCTCGTTGGACTCCTCTTCTTTCTGTGTTTCAGTTTAGTCGGTGTTTGTGGATTCGGGCAGTTGGGGTGCACAGTTCGACTTCCCTGACTGCAGCCATGTAAACACAAATCCAATCAAATAAACGAAATGAAATTAAGCGCGCGTTGATTGAAGGCAAATCTTGTTTTTCAAGCTCAATGATGACAATCAACGTTGGCTTTCGTCGCTGTCAAATCAACTCCAATCGAATCAAAACGTTGCGAAATTTATTAAAAATTGACTACTTTTTTTTCTCTCACGACGAGTTTTCTAGGTGTTTTCAGTCCTACACAATGTGGTGCTAATGAATTTTGATGATGAGCAAATAGAAGAAATTTTTGGAAATGTTGCACAAGAAGTCGATTCGAAAAATGGTAGGTGCTCAGAAAATACTCATATTATTATACTTACTAGGTGGTACTAGGTGGTAATAACGTACAAACAAAGATAAATTATGTGAGTCTCATCTGAACAATTAATTTTATTCGATAACTACAAAGTCACAATTCGGTCATTTGAAATGGCATAAACTTTGATATGAAAAGGACGATGCAGTTTCTATCTGCTGACTGTTGTACCTCAAGTAATAAGTTTGAAAATCAAATCAGAAGAAAAACTAAACTACATACCATCTACGGTTAAGTTCCACCTAACGCACTTGTAAGCAATAATAATTTTTACGTTATGAATAACATCTACAACCAGATTTAATGATTTAGATCACGGACAAAACCTCGCAGATCTTTATCTAGATCTGTTGTTACAGATCAGAGACATTCGAAAATACAAATCAAGTGAATTGTCTATGTACATTTGCACTCCTGAATCAACAGGCTATACAATCATTAGTTTCTAATAACTGCCAAGTGACTCGCAATTATTAGAAATGTGCTGCTCACACCCAATTTCCACAACAATGGGACACACCTCAAAACAAGCCAATCAATGTGAAACAATTTCACAACTCAGCTTAGGAAGCAATTATCTCCAAGGGTAGACCCTCACTTCATTGTGTCATCATCCCTAAATTGCTAAACATTTTCGCAAGTCGTTCATTGTTTGCGAATCGATTTGTCAGTCGCATCATCCCCCTGGAAAATTTTGATTTAGCACTATTGACTGACTTAATTGGCAATGCTCGGCGCTGACTAAGATTATTATTTGCCAATCGATCGTTCGTCGAATCCCAATGACATAAACACAAAGTAGGTGTCAGATGTCAAAGCAATTAAGTGACAACCCCTCTGATTAGTGAGAATGTGCAGGGGAACAAAAGTGTGTCAGACACAAAAGTCATCCATTGTCATGGAGCGATTATGATGTGAATTGTTGAGTGTTGCTTGTTGCTCCTTTTTGCGAATGAAGGGATTTTGGCAAAGAGAAATTTCACTTTCACTTTTGCATTTCCATTGTTGACTTCGGTCCCTGTCAACGCTCGCTTTGTGGGCACGCGTGCCCATTTCCAGACAAGTTGCCCTTTTCAGCGCATTATGGAAATATGATGTTGGCATGATTGACTCCAGGCTTTGCTTTTGTTCTTCAACTGTGAACTGCGGTTAAACAAAAGAAAGTCGATTCCAAGAAAATGGCAAGGAAATTAGTAAAGAAAGCTTCAGCTAATTTCAGGCACTGGGGTAGTGGCGAAGCGCTGTCATAGTTAATAAAACATCTGACTGACATGAAGAATTGTATTAAAAACTTGCGGGAAACTTAAGCAAGAAATCCCCTGAGAATATAAATATTTATTTTCTATTTAAAGCGAAGGTATTCATAAAATTTACCACAAAACAACTTTTTACGACCGTTTTTATAATTTTTTGCTCGTTTTTCTTGGCCTCTTATTTTGCCTTCGCTAAGCGAAATTGGTTTTTAAAAATATTCACAATCCAAACCCCAAAACGCACACGCCATCACACGCCCACACCAAAAATGTACTCGTATACACCTTAACAGGCAAAGTGAATCAACAACAACAACGAAAGTATTTTAAACGAGCACAGGTAACTGCGACTTTCTCAATAGCCACCCCCGAGCAGAGGGTCCTGTTTGGATGGTATTTCGCCAAAAACGTCTCAGGACGTTTACGTGTATCTCACACAAATAACAATCAAATTTCCCCTGCTTTTTATTTCCTGTTTTGCCATCCAGTGTACTAACTCAGAACGTAATCATGGCAAGGACAACGGTTTTCTTCTCATTCTCATGCATTTTCTCAATATCGCCCGGTGCCCTTGTTCGTTTTGTGCCGCTCGGAAACCGACTAGGAATGCGAGATATTATCCAAAAAGTGTGCTCAAATGTCGCATGACGATTTTGTGCGTTCAATTTTATTATTATTTTTATCGGAAATACGAGTACACAATCAAAGTTGCAGTTTTATGGGTTTTAGTATTCACAGCATATAAAGACGAAGTAGCTAATGGAAGTGTGGGGCACCTCTTCGCAAGATAGAAGGAGACTTTATACCTCTAAATCGGTTTCGACTCATAGTATCGAAAATAGCTTTAAGGCTATAGAACAATATTTTTAAGAAGCCTTAAATAGTGAAAAGAGCGTCTCCCAATCATTGTGTCTCTCTTGTTGAGACCGCTGGTCTCCAAGACAGTCAAAAGTCTAGAGATCCTTCTGTACCCGGATTACTCGTAGTTTTGGTCCTTTTCATATTCTTTACATATATATTTCTTTGCATATATGTTTTTTTCAGTATCCAGTATTCTGTCTAACTTTCCTGAGTGATTTTGGATCCATCAGTACACCACACTAGATGGCCTCTTTCCCAGATTCACAAGGCCGTTATTTTTCTAAATAGTCTGTGCTTTGTAAGACAACTTTATAGTTTTTGTATATGAAATTATATTTGTACTTATAGACAGATATCGCCGATTCTGGTATTAAGGCAGCCGTGATCGTTATCCTTCATTTCTGCGATGGTGTTGGAGCGTTGCTGGCGTTGGCGAGTTGTTTTGGTACCGTAAATTACTCTATGTTGTACGTACATACATACAATCCATCTGATGGTTGCAGTTCTCCAGTTCAATCATGCTCTGTCTACTCAATATAAGTGCCTTAGCCTTCCGGTAGATGTTATTCAGATGCGAATAACAACGCCTAAGTAATTTTAACTTTCCATTTTGCAATTAAATACTTTTTCTTGTATTTTTTTATTAGTGTGGGGTCGATTCTTGGGAGTGAGGAAGAGAATAAGAATAAGAGAATACGCTATGCTAGAGTATTTGCTTATCAGAAAATAAATTTACTAAATTTAGAAAATTCAAATGCGTATGTTCCTGAACCCTTAACTTAGCAGCTGCACTGATTTATAATAGAATAGTTTCTTCTCACGCCCAAGTCATGAATTATGGATCAAGACCTATCCTAAGCGTTGGCACATACATAAATTGGGTGTAAAACTATTTAATATTTATCAAATGAGCCATTGAGACACTTTAAGCATATCACAAACGCATCAAGGAAACCGAACCTGGGCACATCTTCATCAAAAAGCCCAGTCCCGAACGTGTAAGAAGGGTTTGACATTTAATATCCTCCACACAGAAAGAAGAAAGAAAAAATATGACAAACAGAAGCAGTAAAGACGAGCGTGAGTATCCTGCTTACCCTTCGAGTGAGACCAGCAAAACGGACAAGTCTCACGTCTCCATGGCAAAGAATAAGTACTTCAGAAGAAAGGATCACGTATGCATTATGCAAAGAAGAAAACGTGTTGTCGAGGAGGGGCACGAAGTCGGCGTGACGGGAAGCAAATGTCCTGTCGCGTCACTCATATGCAAATTTCACACTGCTGCTTTTGCTGCTGCTTCTTCTGCTATTATTAATTAGAATAATAATTAACAAGCAGCCGACAAGCAAGCCGAGCAAGACACGCAGCAAGCAACTCCAATGGAAGCAGATGACGCACTCGAATTCACTTTCGTCCTTGTTGGGTTGGCTGGCAACACGTGCAGCTCCGTGGCCAGATGAAAGCACACGTGAAATTGAATTGAAATGCGCACGGAGGCCTTCAAACAGTTCTAACCCTTTCTCTTAGACCCGCAAGTAATACGCAAATTAGACCGCCTCGTTTCAACTTGAACATGCAGGAACGCACACGTTCGATGGCCTACGTTGGTTTAGGCTTATTAAATGCACGCCAGTGCGAAATTAAAAGCCAAACCAATTAAATTACAATCATCAAATGCGTCGATGATGGCGATGACGCCGACGTGACGTGAAAATAAAACTCGCGAGGAAAGTCGAGGAAAATTGTGGCGTCTGTCAAAGTTCAGAGACGCACCATTTCCACGTAACCGAATCCTTTTTGACGAAAGTTCAATTTCAGTTTCAGTGGTGGATAAACGTTTTTCATGTTAAATTTGCATATTTTCAATACATTTTTTTTCCTTTTCATTTTCAATTTTCTATTTTCGATCGTATGCATTTCAAGGGTGTTCAGTAGCTAACTGAGTTGACTACTCAACTGCAGATACTTTTTTTAAGCTACTTGCAATGCTCAGTGCAATGAACTGACGCAATGAAAATATGTTGACGCTGCTTCCTACTGAAATACACGGGCTCTTGAATGCGCATACAGAATAAGGATGCATTTCATGTACGAGTATAGATAGCCGCTGACTCGACGCTTATTAATCAATGCCAGCGGCAGCCAATTAAAGTTGCGTGCTCAGCGGAAAGAAAAGAAATAAATGTCGTTAAAAAATATTTATGAAATTTTTTTACACTACTTTTTCAATAAAAAAACACTGAGCTCAACAATCCTTTGTTTCGACACATCCTGCACATCATCGTCATCATCGCCGCCGTCATCGTCACATCATCTGGATTCATGTTGCTCAACTGCTGCGTATGCAAATTTTGTTGGGCTTCACTTTTCCTTTTTTTTTTGTATATTTTTTTGGTTCGTTTGTATATTTTTCTTTGGCGTTTTGCAGTTTCATAAAACAGAGAAACCCCGAGTAAAGATGTTGTTTATCTGCTGTCATTTCGAGCGACGGCATTAATTGATGCTCATGCGAGTTGAGTGCGGGGTGAGATATTTTGAAAAAGTTAACATTTTTGCGCTGAAAAATGCATTAAGCATGAATATATTGAGATTGTTATCAGATAGCATGCATATCAGAATAAGTTGAGTGCTTATAGAACGCACATATAATATATGTGATGTGACATTTTTCTGCTAATAATAAAAGCGAAGCCACTATAGGTGCAGTCTAGAAACATGCCACGTGCTCAACAAAGCTGGTACTGAATGATTCTTTGTAAAAATGAAAACAATATTAAAATTTTTCCCTCACTGCACGGCGCATTTAAGTAACTCCAAGTGACCTCAAGCCCGCTCCCCGCCTACTTTATTCATGCCTCAAATGCCATTTGACAACTGCTTTTCATACGACGACGGCGGCGACTACAATGAGGACAACAGATACGTGGCTGTGGTCCTTGGCGGCTACTGCTGCCATTCTAACTGATGATTCACTGAAATATAATCCTGATTTATGATTTCAACAATTTTCCCCAGAAAACCACAAGCATTTTATATTATTTCGACGCACACAAAAATGGTCGCAAACATCAAATTGATATACTCCATTAGGGTGGCTGGGTACACTAGTGTTTTTTTTTTCTGTTTGTTTTTGTAATATTTTTATTCCAACTTTAGCTTATTTTCTTTTCTATTGTTGTTGTTGTTGCTGTCGCTGCTTTCTAATCCCCTCAAGAAAACTTGAGCGCACGCGTGTGCACATATTTCAAGTATTAACTATGCTCATTGAGACCCTGTCCCAAACCCAAGGCGAGGACCGCCACTTGCTCGATCTGTGGTTGCCAATCGCTCATGTTCACATCGCAAAAAAAATTGTTCTAAAAAAATGTTCCCAAAAAAATACTCGCACACATAAACTTTTTACGCAAAACTTTCCTGAATTACGGAATAAAGAAAGAAAATGGCAGCGTTGAGGAAAAATGTGCAAGCAAAACTTGTGCGCCAAGTAAACATGCCAAGTGATGAATAACTTGCTTATTCGCTGGACATTTGATTAATGATGCATTTACGCCTGTTTCTCTCTGATACTTTCCTCTTTTTCTTTACACTATCTCACTCATATTTCGGGCCGCTCTTCCTTCTCTCCCTCTCATAACAATTCCTTCTCTCCTATAAGCAGTCTGCAAGTCCCTTTGCGTTATTTTATTAGCACTACGTGGCAATCTGTTGGATTTCGAGGTATTAAAAGACAATTTCTTTTAGTGCTCCATAAACGCGAAACGGGAGACGCGTAAAAACAGTTTCGTGTTTATTAAATTTTCAACGGAATTATGCGCATTACAGCACTTATTAATCACAGTTAAGCTGCTTTCTGACCAATAGAAGTGAGTCACTATGTTGGCGTTGACGAGATTAATTTTCATTGAAGTAACTTTAAAAGCTGAGAAATGGACATATCAAATCAGTGGTTAGTGATTAATTTGAACAGCCTTATCTCGAGTCGAACGCCAATTAACAAAGTAACAATCATACAAATGACATGATTTTGAACACTTTTCTTTACACATCTAAAACCCTCAGTTTCATCTATATATAAAAATGGATGTTTGTCTGTTTCTTTGGCTGTTTATCGCGTATGGACTCCAACACCGCTTCAACGAACACTATGATGATATGAAATTGGTACATATATGGATGTCTTAATGGAGAATGTTTTTATGTGAATTTTGATGAGATGTGATGGCTCCATCCAGTTCGCTTGTATTAATTTATGTGAGAGTATGAAAATGTCAATATTGCTATGACAGAATACAGTACACATTGCTATAATGAATACGGTACACATTCGTTATAGTGAACTCAAACAAAACTACAGTTCTCACTTTACAGAGTTCCTGATTATAACTTATCATATTTGTACCGTTTTAGGGGTTTATCGGCTTAGGAAAAATATAATATTATTATATAAATATCTTATGCATTGGAACGAGCATGGAAGGGCAAAACATATGGCATTGAGGCCAGCGGAAACTCAACAAACTGTGAAGTCTCAGTCCTATTAGCCGGGAATGACCATTGGAGTGATTCTTCTAGAACTCCTGAGAATTGAAAGGAATTACCAACAGAGTTATACCAATGGCTTACTGGGATAGTCACTGCGATAATTACCAGAGTCAGTGTTCCCTATAACGAAATTTCGCTTTACTGTTCGGTATATGTGATTATAAATGACTAGCAAAATATTGGCATGTACTGCAGACAGATTCGTTGATTTTGTTATTTTTGTCGTACTGATATACTGATTCGAGTTTTAACTTTACTAGTCAAATTAATTAATTTAAAAAATCCAATATTTATGGGGCTCCGCAGTATTTAAGCCAGTGCAAGCATACTTATGCATATCTTATATAAATAATATCAAATATAAATTAAAGCAAAGACCGCCTTTCTTCATTTACTTTCCCTCTCGAAAGAAAACTCACTGAAGAAGTAAACGTGTCTATCTCAGACGATTGAATTAATATAAAATTTTTTAATAAAATTTCACAAATAAAAAGAATGAAATACATCCAAACACACACTTACACACACAAAAAGCAGCACATGCGAATACTCACTCCAATCGAAGAGCAACATCAAGAAATAAGTTTCGCAAAGGACTAATAAAGGCTGCCGCCAACAACACCAACTGCAACAACAAGAAAGGCGAGTACAATCAAAAGACAAAAACAAACAACAAAAATTAAAAAGAAATCCCCAAAAAACAGGCTAGAAGACGAATATGAGGATAGAAGAAAATATTTCATACGCGCTCAAGTGGATATTTTCTCATTTGGTGTGTGCATTTGAACTCTCGTTTCCTTTGAAGTTTTGACAATTCATAAAGCACATTTCCCAGAAAATAAATAAATAAATAAATAAAATAGAAAAAAGCGCGGAGAATATAATAAGTAAATTCAAGCAGGACTAAAAAAATAATGGAAAACGCCGCTGTACTCCTCCATTCACAAAAACACACAAACCGACACACGTTTTTTTCTACTTGAAGGCAGAAAAAAATTATCAAAAAAATTCCGCAAACAAAAGTAAGAGCACAGAAAAAAACGATTTCTTTATGGGAACAAGTAACGAAAAAAACAACACATACAATTCACCCCTGGAAGGTGTGGCCTCAGCAGAAGAAATTTACCCTCATTTTCTTTTTTTGGCTGCCACAACCACTGCCAGTGAGCGAGTGATAAGATGAAGGAAAATACACGAAGAGGGGTGGCGAACGAATGAACTCTAGCAGCGACATACGTGAGTAGTGACAGAACCAAGTTAGAGGCGGAGACGGAGTCGTTGGAAGTGGCAGAGACAGAGGCAGCGGTAACGATAGCGACACATGGCGTGCGGCCTGAGAACCTGGGCACTGTGCGTATACGCAATATTCGAAAATAAGCAGCATCAGTAGAACGACGGAAATGATAGGAGGGAGGGGAAGTGCAAAGACAACACGTAAAGTAGCCGTGGCAACAATGAGAATGAAACGCAAAACGTCTAAGCAGAGGCTAAGAAAATTACTTTGCTCGTTATTTTTTGTGGTTGCTGAAACCGAAGCAACGCAGGACGAGAGCCGGCGATACAATAAAAAAATTATTTCCACTCGCACACGTTCACACACATACACATACACTCGCGCACGCACACAGGTAACAAAGTCAATCGACTGAACTCATATTGCGTTCTTGCTCTCGCACACGGCAGCCAACAAAGGCAGCCCTTGCGACTGGGTAACGACGCGTTATGCGTGTACAATATCCTATTTGAAGACATGCTCGTTTCTGCCCTTGCCACTGGTTGACACTGACGCTTCCAGGCTACTGGAAAGTGCGTGAGTGCGTCAATGCGTGCGTCATACCTTATCCGACCAACGCATTTCTTGCGGCGTAGTACGACCACTCAACGCCAGACGTCGCTACAAACTCCTCTAAATTTGCTTGCTTATTTATTTAGTCTCTAATTGGAATCGGTTGTTTATCTGTAATTACATATTAATTTGAACAATCGCCGGCTCACTCACTCGCCGAACGCCTCTCGCGAATGTGTTTGGCGTTCCTTTTGATTACAATTATCTGAGAAATGGCAGGTCGGAAATTCACAACACGTCGCCCCTCTGCCATGGTTGTTGCCGTTGCCGTTGCCGTTGTCGCTGTCGTCCTTGCCACGTGAATTTATCACAATTTTCGTATTCGTTGGTGTCCTGTGAGGACAACGAAGCCAGCAGCAGTCGCTTCGCTGCCTTCAATGGACACTAATTATTCCGGCAGGACGCCAAAATTTATGTAAAATCTGTAGTTGGGTAATTACTTTGTGAATCAAGGAAATTGACCGAAAGCACAAGTTCGGAATTTTAAACAGTTGGTGGGGCAGCAAGTTGACTATGTCGGGTTGCTTCGACCTAAGCTCAGGAGCGGCTTTCTCAAAGTCAGAAGAGTTAATGTCAGGAGACTGAGAATGCAAGAGGAGGGCCAAAAAACCTTCCAAAACCAGAGAGGACATTTTTGATAAATAAAAACAATATTTATTTTTACCTTTTCATGTTCAAATACTCAATTCGAGCAATGAAAAAATTAGTTATGGTTCAATACTTTCAAAAACCTTACTTACGTCTCTCAATAGAAAATAAATGTACTCCGCTCCTGTTCATCGTGGAAAACCCTTACCAAACTCTCCATTTTCGTATATTCACCCCAACGAAAGGGGAAAACGAAGAGGTGTCATGCCCAAGAAAACAATGCAAGCCCCCGTTGCTCGAAATTTTCCATCACCTCAGCAAATTCAAAAGTGAAGTCACGTACCACCCACTCATTTCCTGCCTTTTGGCAGAAAAGGTGTTAAGCGGATGTAGAAACGTGTCCTGTGTGTAGATTGCCGAAAGGAGCAAACTTTCCTCGGCAACGGTTGAGGCTACGGTTTTCACTCATAGCGAACAAACTGTTTAATTGCCCCAGCGACAAGAACACGTATCCTATGAAAGCGAAGCAATAGAAACTGGACCGAGAACATTGAACGTTTTAATTGTAAAAAGGCCCTCGGCGTTCGCTCCAACTCGTAGTTCTTTTCATCCCGTTTGTTTTCCGCGTTGCCTGCGACATCATCACCACCACCCACAAATGCCGCTCTCCACGTCATCAGTGTCCTGGCCAGCTGTTTAGCTCATCATCAACGGCAATTAGAGGCAAATGTAGCACATAACCGCGAAATCCGCGTCGTGCGACCGTAAATGCTTCAAAACGCTCGATATTAATTAATTTGCCGGAATACGAGCTGCCGAAGCCGGAGCCAATGTCGTAGTCGCGGCCAACGCCGGAGCCAGGAAATTGAAGGCGCACGAATCGAGGCCAGTCGAGCGTTGCTTCTAGGGTTTCATTCACACACAAGCACTAACAAAATGTGTGTGTGTGTGTGGCTGCGAAGGTTTGCTTGTTTGTTTTTATCCTGGCTCACAGCTAAAGTGACTATCCCCATTAACAACTGTCTGTCCGCCCGCCTGCTTGTCAGTCCACCAACTCTCCGGATGTGATGTAAAAATAATGGTGTTAGATCATCGTCGCCTGGACAGCCATCTTCTTCTTTTTTATGATTCGCTGCTGTTTTTCACCTCCACTAACGTTATTTTTACTACTGCCGTTTTGTGCGGCGTCCATTGTCCTGCGTCACTTGAGCTGTTGAAAGCTTTCGGCGCAAATTGTTCAAAATTAAGAAATGCTTTCTTTTCTTACCATTTCAAGCGTGCGTTCTCTTGTTTTATGGCCTTTTTACGGGTGTTGTGGTTGTTGTTTTTCTTGCCATCATCCCTGGTTGCCGCTTAGCAGTTCAACACAGTCCAGCTCAGATGTCCTGGTTGTCCCTTTTTCTTTTTACTTTTTGCACTGTGGTTGTCCGTATTGCCTTGTGGTTTCCTTTTCTCTAATTTAGTCCTTGCCACTTGAAATTATTTCGTTGCATTGCCTGTGGGTGTGGACAGAAGCGGCCCAGCGGTCTTGGCGGTGCTCGGCGTGGGATGTTGCTTACAATAATTAGATGTAACGGATATTGTAATTGGTGTTAAATTGTGGCAGGGCAGTGTTAATTTTTCCCCTGGTTCCTGTTGCTGCTGTTATCCTTAACAAAGTCTTGTTTTTCTTTTTATTTTCAGTGAGTTTTACTTTCCATTATTTGATTAACAAGCCTCTGGGTGTCACTCTCGATATGTCCTTTGTAGCGAATTCATAACAACAGTTGTGAGGACTGATATTTGAGGACCTTAGTTACCAGTGTTTATTTATTTCATAATTTTTTAAGTGAAATTAATTTAAATCTGAAGAAATGGAAGAAAATGGAGGTCTATTGCACCCAGGTGCTTATGATGGAGCTTGTTGTTCAGCCTCGTATTCTCAACCAACAGAATACCAAAAGTAGGAACTATTTATTTATTTAAAGGCTCAATTTACGTATAGAAACACGTCTTTGAATCGTCTTCGTTATAAACATAAATTATATGAAACTAGCAAGTGCCTCGTAGCTGCTCGGGATTTGTGTAGAATGAAGATGCAATGGCAAGTGAAAACTTCTTTAGTCGCGTTGAGCGATTTTCGGTAGGACAAAATCTTATGAGTTCGCAGCATGCCACTCTTTATGTCTTTTGTGTTCATTCATTTGCCTTCTTCGTGTTTTGTGGTTACTTTTGTATACATATATACAAACTTTACTACTTCTTTTCTTGTGGTAATTTGCCCTTTCCTCTCGTCAATTCTTATTCGATTTGCCGCCAAACGCTGACTAGCTGTTCCGCAGTCTTATTGAGTCTACTATCATGTTATCGTTTTGCTGCACAGCTACTCCGACCAATATTCTGATTTCGACGCCTCACTGCTATTTTTTCTATAATAAAACTTTCTGGTCCAAACTTAAAATAATATCATCAAAAACATCAAAAACTAAGACCCACATTTCCAAAAACGTAATGATTACTTCACAACACAAACAAGGCCATATCTCCGACATTAAATCACATGTTGCTGTTTAATAAGCCCATTCAACAAAAGACTCAACAAAGCCGCAGCGAACAATTTGAACAACAATTGATACCCAAATCGCTTTTGCCAACAATGAAAATCAATAAGTGATAAATACAAAATCAGCGTATTCTCAGCGCAGTGAAAAGCGCATAAATTCACACACGTTGCAGCGGAGTTCATTGTTAAATATCGCAAATGCCATTGAAATGCAAATCAATGCAAATCGATATGCGAACACGAATTCAATGAAATCAAAAACCAAAAAAGAAAACATTTTCAATACGCGAAATGTTTGCTCGCCGACGCTTTTCCGAAACGGTGCGGCGCGACGAAATCAAAAGTAATGAAAACAAATCAAATCAAACAAATAACAAATGCAACAATAAAAGTGCAAATGCAACAAAGCCAACTTGCAATCGTGTCTGCCATAATGGGCTACTCTAAGCCAACACACACACATACACAAGCTCACACACACAAGCACACACACACAAAAACCAAAGCCAGCGTGTCGCATGTTGATGAACTGCGGAAAACTCGACTCGCCACGCCTTACCTCGCCTCGCCTCGTCTCGTCAAGTCAGGTCTCGCATGGTTCCTAAATTGTTTTATTTTATTGGATTTCGCATTACACATTTTCACGTTGTTGAGGCCGATTTAGATTTCCCTTTTGCGAAAATTTCAACTGTTGCTAATTCGATTAGGGATCAGCGTCAGCGTCGGCAACCAGGACGGCAGGATGTCAGGCTGCGCCGACAAACTGCAAACTCGGCCGAAAATCAACGATGAACGTTGCGCTGATTTACCTTTT
Organism: Cacoxenus indagator; assembly: GCA_035041755.1. Classification (NCBI taxonomy): domain Eukaryota; kingdom Metazoa; phylum Arthropoda; class Insecta; order Diptera; family Drosophilidae; genus Cacoxenus; species Cacoxenus indagator. The sequence goes on along the minus strand of JAWNKX010000018.1, from coordinate 211,285 downwards.
CCACACCTTTATCCTTCTTCCTTCGTCCTTCGCCCTTCGTTTGTGCGATTGTTCATTTCATTGCGGCGGCTTTGCAATTTTCACATTTTTTGCCAACTTATGTAAATTTCTTGATTTACACGCCGCACTGCGCCGCGCCACACTGCACCGCAAATCCTTTCAAAGCGCAACAATGAAGTGTTTATAATGAAAGTGATTTTTGGGCGTCTCACCGACGGCTCATCAGCCGCATCAGCATAATTTTCGCTGTGGGAAATTTCACCAACACGAATTTGCATACAAAAAAGATTTTTAGTGAAAAGCTCTTTTTGATTTGATTAACGAATTTATTTTATTACAAGTACGAGGCTGGGAGTGTGCACCTCGAGTCCTAAACAAATGTATCGTGTATCAATATTAGAGAAGCCTAGCAGAGATTCATCGATTCTCTTCATACACATCTATGTGTATAAATAAATCTAACCTAACCTCAAAAACAGCGATAATGGGCCTTGGAAGTGGGAACCTCATGATATTTCACACGCTTCATATTTTGCCCTTTTTTTAATACGAGTATATAACATTTCTTTTATTTTCTACAACTTCCTTACGACATCAACAATATTACGATATGCAAATCCTTTAAATTATCTACCATCCTCGATTGTCCTTCTAAAGGCTCAACTAAACTTCGTTCTCCGTGATAGAATTTCACTCCACAATTCAAACAAAGCACTGAAAGTGTTCTCGTCGTGCATTTAGTCCTTTTTGAATCCTTTCATGTTCAACTGCTTAAATCTTTTTCTCTGTTCTGGCATCCTTTGTCATTCTAATTAGGCTTACCATTGTTGGATCGCTTCCGTTGCTTCTGGTGTGAATCTTTCCTGTCGCCGTTCACGCAAAATTTCATTCAAAGTTGATAGCTCCGACTCAGGTAAAGATTGCTTGAGTTACAAAATCAGTACAACTCCACAGAACTTCTTCAGTTTGATTTGAGAACACGAAGTGAAAACATGTCGCTCATCAGCAAAATGCGTGCAATTAGAAAGATGATCTCCACTAAGAGTTGCTCAGTAAAATTCTTGTCTAGCGTTTTATGAATTTTTTTTTTTTAGATATTTCGTGTTCGTTAAGAAGAAATTCATACGATAAGAGTGAAGAGTGAGATATCCACTTCTCTAAGTTAACAAATCGTGCGCAGAAATCAATTAAGGGTTGTGACAAGCTTAAAGACACCATTCACTGTTCATAAAAAGTGCAATTACTGACAATTTTTTCAGAAATGTATTACTTGGTTTAATGATGTTAAACGAGTGATCTTTTTATCAAAGTTTATTATAAAGAAGTGGTGATGCTAGTAAGGAAAATGGTATAATTACTTACTTACTCAATTGGTCCGACAACCGATTCTGGTTGCGTTGCTCACAAGTTGTTGGTAACACCAACATTGCCCACAACTTTTCACACTTTTCTCTATGATTGTCCAAATGGACGTCACAAAGTTTCTAGATTGCAAGATTCACCGCCAACTCCATAAAACCTGGGAACAAATGGTCTCTCCAATATGTCGCTTCGGACCGACATGATTAGCTTCTGCTTACTACTACTACTGATAGTAGTAATCTCATCTGGATTTCACAGGAAATCTTTTTTTGTTAAAAGATTTTTTTTTGTACCATATGAGTATACCTTACTAGTTACTTGGGTTCACTGAAAGATGACATTCTTGAAGACTGGAACTCCCTCAGCCACCAGCATATAATGCAATTATTTGATTCAATGATAAATCGAACTTTGGGGTTGACCTGAAAAAATGGAAAGGCTACTATTAAAACTATTAAAATTATAAAAAGTGACCAAACGCACCCAAAAACCAATGCGGTTATGATTTCGCAACAATGTAATTTTTCCTATTCCTTGTTATTGCCTTACCTGTTGTTATTTTTGTTGTGTTTGCCAAGAAAAAAGTCTCAATGCATATGTCTAATAGTAAAAAGATAAGGCTTGGGCACCCCAAATGCATATTATTAATAATTCTTATATATGCGGTCATAATTTTGACACAATGTAGTATACAAGTACAGTAGAATCTCGATTCTTGCACATAATGGAAACCGAGTGCAAGTTTTGAGTTTGTTGCAACTACCGAGATTTTGTTTTTTATACTAATTAGAAAACACTACCTACATACATATGACTGTTATATATAATCAAGTTTATTATTTTATATATTTTAATTCAATACAATTTTCGATTTTGCCTGTTTTGTGCAGAATAGCTAGTTTTGTACTGCACTCTTTCTAAGCCTTTGGAGTGTCATTATATCGTCTGACGACTCATTTTTTTGTTCCGGCCATTCAGGCAAATATTGAATGCTGATAGGACCTCCTTTGCAGTAATTACTTTCGTATTGAGCATCACGCCGTTACTTTCTACACCAGTGGTTTCGTCATCATCAGTACAGTATTCATAATTTAAAGCAGTGGATTCCAAATTATGCTCATCAATCCATTGTTCGATTTCGAAATGTGATACTTTCTGCAATGGTTCTATTTCTTCAAGCGAAGTTTCTAACTGTAAACGTAACTCTGAGAGAGGAATGATATCTTAATATTCCAGTCATATGCTTTTTTAAAAAGTTTTTTAAGCGATGACTGAATTGAAGTTACATTAATACATTTCTTCAGCAACACTTTATTTAGTCAAAGAGAACGTTACAAAATAAATACGCAAAAGCAAGATAAGAAACATTTTTCCAATGTTGCAAGTACTGGGTACGTATAAACAAATTTTGTGTCTCAAGTATCGAGATGTGGAAGTACCGCATATGTGCAAGAATCGAGATTCTACTGTACTATACTGTAAAGTATGGTACGGTATTAAAGATAAAGTTGAACTCTAGTTGGCAGTGAGTGGGTTTGAAGTATTTAATCATGTTTAGATTTTTTTTTACAATGAAACTTCTTTAGCGAAGTGTAAGTTAAAAAAAAGTGAAACGAATTTCAAGATAACGCCGCGTGAGAAGAGTAGATGGGATAAGAATTTGTGTGTGCGTATGAAGCGCCGAGAAGGAGTTCTTATGCGTTTTCGCTCTTCTCTTGAATCATATTTGTGCTAGTGGAGAGAGAAAATTTAATTTTTGCTTTTAATTTGTGAGTGTGCCCTACACGACGCCGATCTCGCACATTAATTTGTGTGCACATCGCTGGGGCTTTGCTTTTATATATCATCTAAATAAATACGTTAATTGCCCCAACTATTTAAAATATTAATTAAGGATTTTAAAGTCATAAGTCACAACAGAACAGTTAAGCTTAAAAAAGGTGAGCTACAAGTTTGCATTTTCAAACATAATACTACTTGCTGTGATGCAAGTAAGTAAACTAGAAATTATTATATTTTATAGACTGAACAAATTGCTCACAAAGAAAGAGCGAACACAGTTTAGTATTATATATCATGAGCTTTGAAAGAAGAAGAAGAGCTCACTCTTTGTGAGCGATTTGTCTAGTCTATATAATTTCATAGCCTTTTACATTTGACACAAAAAAAAGTAAAGAAGCGCATCAAACAAAATAAATCAGACTAATCTATCTATTTATATATCTTCTGGGTATATACAATTTGATGTATATCTGTCTTTCTGTGTGTATGTCCGCTATAGACGCCGAAACCGCGGAGCCGATTTTGATGAAATTTTCAGCAAACTCTAGAATAGCCCGTCGAGTAATTCTCTAAAGTTTGGTGAGTAAGTATACCGCATAAGTCGGGGAAAAAAATACAAATAAATGGGTTTATTTGTATCAAATCAATATTGCTTCATCAGTTTGCCGTTCAAAAGTATGTCAAATTCGAAGTCTAATGTTTATCAAAGAAAAATAATAAAAAAAGTTTATCTTACAAGCCGCTTTATTTGTTCATGTATCTGATAACGAAACGAAAATGTCGTATATCACAAGCTGCTTCAATAAAGAAAATTTCTTGCTGATACGCCATTGAAATACCTGATTTTTGTACTTTTATTGAACTTTTATTTTCTTTGCTAATACCGGATAGGGCAGAACAACGTCTAGTAATAAATAATTTTAAAACTTCATTCCTTCCATTTTGTTCAGCAGTTTCACTCAAATAGTGTGCTTATAGGTATATGCGAGGCTCAATACTCTTTTGTTGTATTTCCTTGTTTTATTTCATTTGCAGACGCAAAACTCCTAAATAAAGGTTTAATAAATCATACGAAATCATAAAACAATATGCAGGATGAATATCCTCACAAATGCACACACCCAAAGCAGCCAGGCACACACACACACACACACCCGGAGTGATACTGACACAGCACATCATTTGGTAGCCCTCGTGAAAATTGTAGTTTTTTTTTTGTCATTTCTGAGAAAGCGAAAAAAACAACACGGCTCAAAATAACATGACATATTGTCCGACTGCCTGCCGGTCGCCCGTCTACATGGTGCGACGTGAAAAGAAATCCATGTTTTCCCAAGCAAAGCTGATACAACGGAAAAGTATGACTGCAATAACAAAAACAACAACCATGAAGAAAAAATATTGCAGCAAATCCGTTGAATATTTGGTATGCAAATTAATTTTTTCTCCCTTTCTGTCTCCGTCTCTCCCGCTTTCTCACCCTCTTGGCCGCTTGCAACACTGCTTCGTTCTAATGTGCAGGATGCGCCAGGATGCCCGATGACTACCGGAAGCAACTGAAAACAAAAACAACAAAACAAAGCGAAACAAAACGAACAAAGTTTGTGAAAACAGCAACCACAACAAAAAACGTGACCCGCTTTAAAGCGACGCAAAATGCCGGCGCATCGAGCCAGGCCATTCCGATCAGGGCGTAAAAAAGGATTCTGATGAGTTCTCTCCAACAATGTTTTCATATTTCAATTTTTTTTTTCTTTAATATTATTTTTAACTACTTCGGCATGCAGCGACGACAATGAAAGAACAACAACACAAATGAAAATGAAAATTGTACGAAAAAATGTTTAAAAGCCGGCAAAATAAAGTTGCTCCATCGACATTCATTGGCAGGACATCGCAAGACGAGGGAGACTGAATAAAAAATTATTAGTAATAAAAATTGGAACAAAAATGTACACGAAAAATATGAATATTTGAATAATAAATTCTTTCGCAGGACCACACATCAGCAGAGTGACAGATTGACGTATATTGGTAGCAACTACCTGAAGAAACAGTCATCATTAGCGACTTTGCGGTCATGACATTTGATGAATTTTGGCAAGGACTTAGATTATATTAACTTCCGTTCCAGAAATATCGGACTGTGGACACAGTTGTTGAATAATTCCGGTTAAACTTTAAAATACCCAAGATACAGTAGCTACTATAAACAAAGGCTGAAATAGGCTAGCGCGTGCCTATGGTTCATGTCCCAGCTGAGTACGCCGGTATGCTGATTATAATGTATTCTTTATAATAATTATCCCTTCGTACTCCTACACGAGCCCCAGTAGCTATTCCGATTACACTACTCCTTCGTAGGTCGTCCCTCTACGGTTTCCACCTTAATCTGGTGTCCGCTACACATGCTTCCATCTCATTCACTTCTATACTTTATGGCTTCCATTTGGATTTGACATGCGATTCCTTGTCCCGCTACACCAGTGTACATACAACGTATACATTATAAGAGACAAACGTATTCCCATATTAAAAAATTGGCTTATATGGGAGATAGCTAATGTCCTACTGGACATTTCCAATTGGTTCCGACACTCTTTTAGCATAATATTAGCTCTCCCGCTCAAGCTAGTGAATAGCTTGCATACATATAAGCAGACATACAGACAGTTTCAGAGAGCTAAACGACTCGTTTGTATGGGGTCTATGATGTTTCACTCACTACGTACAATACTATTCACTGCTTACAGAGTATCATGATATATCCTGTCATACGCTTCTCTTCAATTATTCAGTTAGCACAATTTGAATACAAATTAAAGGCGCTACGGAACCGTTTTAAGTAATGTATTATTATACTGCATAATGAAAGTGCAGTAATGATAATTACATTATGTAAGGTTAATGGGAAGGCAATATTCATTGAACGAATTCATTGACAACAAGGGAAATTCGTCGTTTACCAAAATGAATATCGCCACTTGTATAATTTTGCGGATCAGACCTTATATGCGCACAAGCCAAAGTAAATAAAATTTATGCTCCCAGTGCTGAAGCAAGTCTACTTGCTGATGTCCAATGGCTGGAAGGAAATGGTGGTAAACTTCGTCGAAGCCTATCCCACCGATGTGGTTTATTTCGCACTAGACGAGTTGCAACAAGTGATTTCACCACGAATTCAGGAAGTCAACTCGAAATCGACCGCAGCCATAATGAATCACATGTTTGAGGAGGTGTATGCTGACTTCAGGATGTTCTTAAAGAACAGTCCACTGATTACAGATGTCGATAAACATGTCTCTATTAACTGTTATCCTGGTGGACTAGCGGTGAAAATAGAACTTCCTAATTCATTCAACTACCAGCCGGTTTCCTACGGCCTGACCAATCACTCGAATGATGAGGCCGACTATAACAACGAAGAGGACTATTTCAATGTAAATGAGAACTCTCGAAAACAGCGTGGTCCGCGGTCAACGGTACTCTTTCCAAAACGCCACCTCAAGTGGAATAAGAACGCACCGCCGAAGGGCCGCGTTCAGTAGCCCAAGCCGAGGCCGATCGACAAAATGAAAGGTATGAAAATAGCATACCATCCTCAGGCCGCAACGATCGGTAAGAATAACCTGCCTTTGGTGTTTTGCTACACCATACTCAATTCGAAAGGAACAGTCACCTATGCAGAGGTCTCGCAGGATGCCATCAGAACCCCAAACTTCTCTAATACCTCTCTCCCGCAGTGTACATGCGTTTGTCGACTACTTTATGTACAGCCTGGTAAAATAAGATAGGCCAGACTCCCCTCACTCTGCTCAGCCATAAGTACTTGTCCGACCTAACCAGCACACCAAGGCAGGCGGCAGGCGGCAAGCGCCTTTAGTGACGCTTGTCAGACAGGCAACGCTTGAGAGACATGCATTGGGTGCGGAAATGGCGCAGAGCAAATGTAAAAAATATTATTCATCATCGAAGCGCATAAAGTAATGGCAACAAAATACAAAATAAAAAATATTCGAAAGTTATTGCGCCAAGTAAAATGCGGAGCAACATCGGCGGTAAACGGCATCAGTGGCATGCGGTACATAAAGAACTTTTAGCGGCACATAAAATACGACTCGGACAGGACAAGGAAAATTTGCATACGAAAAGCGTGCGTGTGGTTGGTGGTGGTGCGGGGCGAAGGTGTGCAGACAGAGACGCATGGCCGTTGGCCTGCAACAGTAGAGAATGCTGAGCCTGAGCCTGTTGGATTGTCGCGCTTGAATAAATGTGCGTCTTGTCTTGATTGTGAGTGCCATCGCTGTCGTAAATCGTCCTTTCGGTCGAGGCCGCATAACAACCCCACGCAAAGTGGTGCAGATGTGGCGGCAAACGTTTGGGAAAAAGCGAAAAATATGAAATCCTGCTGACTCCACGCAACGTGAACAAGTACCTTTCTCAGCTTTTGAAACCATTTCAAAAGGAAGAACATTTCAGCAACCACGAGGAGGAACGGCAGAAGTGGTTTCTTCAGTTCGGGCGACAGGGCATGTGCTGAGGCGACTCAAGTCGTGGCAAGTCGAGTCGAGTCGAGTCGAGTCAACTGGTAGTCTCATATACATTTTATCTACGCACACAAAGACACACGCTCACACAAAATGCGATTGTCCTGCGGCATCGCCTTCACTGAGCATCTCAACTGCGTCTTAGATTCCGAAAATTCGTTCGTTTGTTTGCTTCGCTGTCGCATCCAGAGGCAAGACAACTGAAATCCTGTAGAGCAATCAGCAGCATATCCAACTTTGCCAAAAAAAATAAACTAACAGACACAAACAAGCACACAAAAAGACACAAACTCAAAGACTTAGTGCGCCTTCTTCTAAGCAGGACTTACTGTCCTCTCGTATCGCTGAGCAGCTTTCTTGCTATCAAAAAATGAAAATTCTTACTTTCCTCCACTTCCACTTTTTGAAAATACCACGTAATAATTCTTTTCCGCTCGGATAAGGCAACATAGTCGCTGCCATTTTCCACAGCCGCTGCCCCGCCGCCGCGCAATGCGCAACGCTGCTTTATAATTGAACGCAATTTTCTTTTGCGCTGCAGACTGAGTCGCATGTCTGTCCACTTTATCCCCAGCATGTTCATCTTGCTCTGTTTTGCTCCTTAGGGTTGCCGTGCTCGTTGTTGTCGCTGTTGTTGTTATTCTTGTTGTTGCTTATCGCCCATTACCGTAACATTTTAATGCCCCCCCCACATCGATCTACAACTTAGGTGAGTGGATTTTACGCAAATATTTCATGTGTTCTTTTGGGCACAAAACTGCCAAACTGGCGACTTTATATCGTGCCTTATGCCAAGGTGCACACTGCGGCAGACCGTTTGTAAAATGTGCGTGAAGTGTCGCTTCTCTTGTTTTTGTTGTTTTTGTTATAAAGTAGCGAGAATTTACCATCGCAAGCGAAACGTCCTTAAAATATCGACTAAGAAATCCTAAACAAAATGGTTTTAGGAGAAGCGGAACTTCAAAGTTTACAGATCATATCCACTGTGCCATGTACTAAATTGGGTTAACTTCCGACTGGTCGAATACCATAGCTGAATTTAGAACGTCTAGTAACAAATAAAAATTCCTAAAAATTCTTAAAATAATCCGAGTGTGTACGAGTCAGTTATACAGAGAGAAGGGCAAACAGAATATCAACTCCTTTCGATCTCCAATGTCTACAATATATGAAAAACTTTTGATTTAAAAAAAATTAAATAATTTGTGATATCCTTCATATGGTAAGCAAAGTATGGAAAAGCGCTTGAAAAACATTTCTACGATTATCTCCTATAGTCTCTCTCTACTTTATAGGTTCTTTCTCTACCATAGAACAGTTCGATAATAAAAGAGCATCAAAGCTTAGAAGTAATCAAATTTTTAAAACTTAGGCAACCATTTTGTTTTCCTCTCTCTTCTTCTTTTCTACCACACAAGTTACATACACACTAACCGCATTGATTTTTTCTTTATATTTAACACCCACATATGGGACACAGAACGCCCATATGTGTCAGCATAGGACATTAAACAGAAATAGCTTTGTCGCCACTCTCGCGCTCTTTTTCGCACCCATATACAAGTACAGCGCGTGGCTCTGCTCACCGGGGTAGAAATATCATTGAAAGATACTCGTACATCCACCGCGCTTCAGATAATTTTATTTATTTAATAACGCAACAGAAAATACGAAAATTAACTAAAGCACGCCAAATGGGCATTGTGTAGCAAGGAGCTCCATAAGATGTGCAGGACAGCAAAAATTGCCCCGAAGGCGCGTGCGACCCGCACAACTGCCGCAGTGGGAGAAGTGAGGCAAACCAACACACGCCATTTAACTGATTCCATGGTAATTTTTGCTTGTTCGCCAACACTTGAATAACACAAACCAGAAAATGAATGACAAAGAATAGTCGTGTCGTGGCTGCAGAATTTTATCGAGCACGGAGAAGCACCAGCACCAGCGCAATATAAATATTTATTGTGAAAACAATGTTTTACGCTATTCAAACACGCCGTCATCGCGTCCATGTCCCTGTCCGCCTTCGCTTTGGTGTCCCGCGTTCGAGTCCTGCGTTGGTCAGAGCACTTGCGTGCGTGGATTATTGTGCGCTGGGGTGTTGGGCGTAGGCGTGTATGCGTATTTATGAGCACATAAAAAGTGCACACACAATTGCACATCGACAACCCTCGACGATGATGACGATGGCGCTGGTAATGATGACGCTGCCGCCTGCACTGTGGCCCCGGGAAGGCTGATGAGCACTTTGGCAAATATGTATTTCCAAGTATTTCAATTTACAATTGCCGTTGAATAGCACAAAAATAAGCGCAGTAAAAACACGAGATTTGTATCGAATGCAGATGAGGGAAAACAAAACAATTAGAATTGTTGCAGTCCCCCATGGCGCATTTGGAGTGTTCGTAGTGCTCACGACAGGAGATGCGAATGCGTCTGACAAACGATTTGAACCATGTCGTTAAGAACGGTAGTCTTCTGCTCACCCGTCGCTTAAATTATTTTAGTGGGAGAATTTCTAAGACTTCTTTAAGTCAAGTTTAATCTTATGTTTTACTTGTCCTAGACAGGAGGTCTATATAAAATTATTTTATAACCACGGTTACTGCTTTGCCAATGGACTAACTGGCAACGGCATTACAAATATACCCAGGAAATTTTCTATCTAATGACACCCAGAAAACCAAGTTCTTTTGGGGTATTAATTTTTTTTATTAAATAGTATTTTTATGATAGCAGGAGGCTTAGCTTCCAAACGAAAATGTTCTATATTTGGAGGAGAGCCAATACTTCCTAGAAAATTATAAGTAACCGAACAGGCCGTAACCATTCCAACCTTGTAAGTATTTGCATCAGCACTCTTTTGAAGACCAGTCTTAAATATATATTCGCTACTATATGAACATTTTGATAGCTAATCTCTCCACCTGATCTCCCATAAATATGATAGGTAATAATAATAAATTATAAAGCTTAGGTGACAAAAATTGTATACAACTGGCGAACCCCTGTGGCTCAGTTCAGTTTAATGAGAAAGATTAATAGAAATATTTTACTTTTCAGCAATTCTTTGTCTGAAAGGTTTGTTTCTCGCACTCTTTCCGCTCTCCAAGTATGACGACTTAAGCTTGATCTTCTTCGAGATATTATTTTACAGATAATCAAAAAACCCACATACAAAAATATGAAACTATAAATGACAAAATAAAAAATAAAAAATACTAACAAAGAATTTCAATTCAAATTCAATAATTTACTTAAATGACAGTCAATGACGTTCAAAGCGAGTACTGATTTATAAGCAGAAATATAATCAAATACTGAAATTATGAAGTGCGATAAGTGAAATTAACTCCACCCCGAAGCCATCTACGTATATCACAAATATACGAAAACATTCGCGTATTATATAAAACGTTGAGTTAAAATTTCAACACAATCGGCTAAGAGAAATTTGAGTGCATTAACATTTGGCATCGGGATGTTTTTGTTAATATAGATGAAATGAACATACTAGGACGACCGAACATTTCGGCGCTGGTATGATTTCGGAACTATAGAGTCAAGACTGATAGGAATCCACTGTGAACATTCTCTAAAAGGGTACTGCCATGGTGAGGCTTAGTTGTCAAATCTATAATTGCAAGGGTGGAGTCACTGTTTTCCCTTCACGTCATAACCACAAAAACAATCTCCCCATTGGCACTCTAAACAAAATGTTTGCTTAAAATTAATGTCTTCCAAGGAACTTTTTTTACTGCATTATTAAAATATTATTGTACCGGTGAATGTATGAGTAATAAACACAAGCCATTAAGGCACCAAACCAAAGCAATCAGCAGCAATCTCTCTCTATAAATGAAGCTCATCATTTGGACATTGTACGTGAAAATGCCTTAAAGAGTAACTGCTAAGTTTACGATAACTGCTAAGTCTTCATATACGCCAGAGATCGTATAAGTTTTCAGTGATGTAATTTTATGATATTACAGAGGAAGCAGATTTTCACAAAGCCATACGAAAGACTTGTTCAGTCACATTTGTAGATGGGTCAGTTACACACACCAAAACGAAATGAGATCTAAACAATGCAACATTCAACATTAAACATGCAACGCGTGTCGCATATAGCTGGGTGTGCCAAAGCATGTGCAGCAAATATGAGTTGCGCTTGCGCAATGAATGAGCAATGAGCCAAATAACTCATCAGCGCAGGCGGCGTGCCAATGCGAGTAAAATGGGTGGCCAAATGCAAATCCACGCGCACTGAAAGCGAAATTAATGCCGAGAAACAACAACCTTAAACAACAACAAATAAAAAAAGCCATCAAGAGAACTCATAAAATACCGTTTGTCTTTTAAAAGGCATCCAATGTATAATGAATTTTGCAAATACAACAACTACGGGGAAAAACCTGATCAGAACTACCACAAGAAGCCAAGTGTTGAGATGGAACAGAACGACTCCAGGAACGACACCAAAGCACAGAAGACAACAGAGCGAACTTAGCGCTCTGGCAGTCGCTGAGGTTGAGGCAGAACTTCATGCTGTGTTGATATTAATTGGACGACATAATTGCAGTGTGCTGTTGCCAATAATAATGGGCCATCCGTAATTGGCTTCAAAACACGTTTAATCCGCACTCCGACGTCTCCGCGCAACACCACTACCTGGTCAACAATGTGGTTGAATGTGATTGTGTCCGGTGGCAGTGACTCTGGCAGCAGAGGCAATCTTCATAAACAATCGCAATCAGCGTGAGTGTGTCTACTCGGCTGTCTATCTATATGTGTAGATATGTGTGTGTGAGTGTGTGTGTGTTAAACAAGTGCCTAACTCAAATCGCGTTGTGCCGCACTTCGTCCAGTGGCCAACTTCAGCAAACTCCAACCGAGTAATTCAGCTCAAACGCATCTTCGTCGCGCTCCACATAAATTCCTCGTGATGACACATTCGCTTTGCTGTGTAATTACCAAAAGTCCGTCCGCCGCCTCTCTGCCTTTTTCATTGAACAAAAATTTGGAGGTTTTCAAAATGATTCGTAGTGCGAGTTTAAGAGGCTCACACGATTACAGTTGAAAGGTAGAAAGCCACAAATTTATGGTTTTTGTGGTGCTCGCCCAATGCCTATTCCGGCGTTCGCAGCAAATGCCCCCAATTCACGGTGTAACTCAATAGGTGCATTTATCAAGTTAAAATTTTATGCATGTCCTGTATTTAGGGCCTGTTAATGCGCAGTTTATAATTAATGATCACTTATTTCAGGATAATACTTGGATAATAACGGTGCAGCCTTTGTGTGGTTTTACGGCGTTTATATGCTGGTGGCACGCATCGAATTATGTATATCCTCAGAGAGGATGTTTGCAAAGGATATGATATGATATTTGATTTCATTGCATCGACCAGGATTTATAACTATATAGACTGGAAGACCAAAATACATACTAAGCTTTTATGATATTTATTTTTATTATATGGTAGATAAGAGACTACTCGTACGAGTATATGTACAACTTCTAGATTTATTTAACCAATTGTTGCGGTTGTCCACTAGAAAATTGGACTCAATTAAGCCGTTACATGATTTGTTGGAAGTTCAATATATAAAGACTGAATTTTGTTTTTGAAGAAAACATATTTTTTCAGCAAAAAAGCATTTTATTTCTCACAATAGTACCCTTTTAGATCGATAAAAATAGAGGTTTTTTCAGTGTACCCGAAATTTGCGTTTGTTTCAGTGATGACCTTTCATTAGACCCAATTTTATTACCACCCAACCATTTCTTCAGATGTGGAGACCGGAAATTTGAAGAATATTCTGGATGAGGTAGCAGTTCGTAGTCCAATTTATGGATTTCGCCATGGCGATTACCTGTGCGTAGTCTTTTTCTACATGAATTCGCTTTTTCTTCAAATCAATGTCGAATCTGTCCAACACCTTTGAATAATATTCGTCGGTTACAGTTTTACACTCTTCAAGGCAATCGATGTAAATGATACCGAGTGCATTAAAAAATCCTTCGCCATGGCTTTGTTGGTCGATAGACCCATCTTGCCCTTCTTTGATGAATCCATTTCTTGTACCCGTTATGAAACGGCCCAAAAACTCGTTCGGACTACCGTTAAAGTTCGTCAAACGCTTCGCTTATAGTCGAATCTAAGCAATCGCGGCACCCACAGCGTGGATCCCTTTTTCATATCCAAATACTTATGAGCTCGTATATATGATACTCATGATACACCCGCTCAGTTGAAGTGCGTACAGCCCCAGCCACCTCATAACTTTCATTCTCGCCTCGTCCCATATCATTCCATGGATCTTATCAAATATTTGTAGCGTGGGCAACCGAAAAATTCGGCGCCACTCGTACTAGTTGTACTACAAGGGAAACTACTTTGTAACACCCGGAAGAGTCCCCATAGTATTTATGAATGTGATGCTTTTTATGCCAAAAATTAAAGAAATCCACTTTTTAACATATTCGTCACGAGGTTGCTTTCAATAGCTGTTAAACACGACAACATTCTCGTTCACAAAAAAGTTTATTACATTAAAGACGTACAACCTTTTGGCGTGTAATCCACGAGTTGTTGCACATTTCCGCCCTTGGCGACCGAATTATGCGTCCAAGCCAGCCCAAATTATAATGTAGACTCGAACAAGTTAATAAAAAATAATGAGAAAATCGCTCGTGCAACTTATTAAATTAAAATAAAAATTATTTACGATCAGCGTAAGCCGCAAAGCTACGTGTAATTCAATTACGGGTAAGACGAGTTGTGCATCAGCCAAAAGGATAAGCGGCAAGCAGACGCAGGAATACACCTGCTACAACGCGAGGACGTTGAGCACTTTCGCTTTTCGGCGCTCCACACTTGGCGAACGACAATCGATTTGCATTGCAATTGAATGCGTGCCTCGTCAGCATGTGAGAAACAAGTTAAATGCGTAATTCAATAAAGATATCGAAGGTGAGGAGACCCTGACTAGGACTGTGCCTGCGCCTGCGATTGCGTGTACGCAAGGCGCACACGTATGTCCTTCATTCGGTAAGGAGAGCTTCGGCAAATAAAGGACGTTTGCGAAAACGCCTTTAGGAGGATTAAGCTGAATACGTAATAAAATTTCAACTTAATTGCTAATTAAAAGCCACAAGTGACGATGAGGATGATGACGACGAGGCAAGTCAGGCCGAGTTGAGTTGCTCAAACGCAAGGAGTTGACTTCCAAAGAGTGGAATTTATTTGAGTGAATTTTCGGCCCGGCTGCGGCCTCACAAGTCACTGACTGCGTGCACACAATTATACCACAAAGCCATTATCAAGGCATGTGGCAACTTGCAAGGTGCAAGGTGAATCGAAATGCCAATCGACTGATAATAGGACCACTCCTCATTGATACTGAACTGCAAAACGTCGTCATCGTCGCCTTTAATGCGCGTCTGATAAGCCAAGTCAGCTCAGCCAAGCATCTGCGCTGACAGCACGTCTTTCGCAGCCATTCAAGCGCAATTGAGACACATTTCCTAAAGCATTTTGATAATTATTTGCCACTCCATACAGAAAAATCATTAAATGACTCGCATGGCATGGCGCATGAATTCAAGCGCCCCCAAGTGGCAAAATGCAGCTGACGTGCGATCCCGCGGTTGTCAAGTGTAGAAATAAGAATAAATTTTGACTTGGCAGTTTTGTAATTAGGAACCGACACCAAAATTTAGCGCTTGTTATTGGCAGTTTGATTGATAGTGTTGCAGCTATGAATCATAAAAAATAAATGGGTTAATTTGCGCTTATTTGCATAATTTTGGCGAACGACGAACCACGAGGATGAATACTTTTTAGTCCGAGTTGTAGTAAATAATTTATTAAAATTTTTATATACTTATACTATTTATTCGAGATATTTCATTCAAAATAAGACAACATTGGGTAATGTATTGGCTAAGACCTGTGAAATTAATAGCCGACGCTCGGAGGGATCGACGGACATAAACTTCCTTATCATCCAAACTGAATAATATGGCTGTTATATGGCAATTACTCGACGTAAATCTCCACACATCATCCTTAGCTATTTTAAGGGTTTCAAAATTGTAAGACTTCATTCAAAAAATACTGAAATAGTTTCAAAAATTTAATAATAATAAAATGAATAAAGCATAGCTTAATAAGATGTAACTACTGTTCTTCTTATTTCTCACTATTTAATGTTACATCCTGTGATTCTATTGGATAATGATAATTACCATACTATATAATCGTATAATTAATTTTTGGTGCAAATTTGAGGGAAACATTTTACATGGCGTCACGTGACGCTAGCATACAGTTAAATCATTTGCCTGCCTCAGTGTGTTCGTTGTTGTTGTATTTGTTTTTTATTTATGTGTCTTTTTTGTGTTTGGTCTTAATTCGGTGTTGTTCTTGCAATAAGTTTAGTATTGATTTATACTATGTTATCAGGTATTTGTTTAATTGCTTAATTAACACTTCTTGTATTCACCACACTAAGCGAAGGTCTACAGAATTACGCATTTTCTCGTTGTTCTGAAAATGCCAACTGTTGTACTCTCTTTTGTTAAAATACATTACATTCGTTCGTAAATTGTCAAGCCATACACACGCATTTCGGCGCGTTTCGTTTTTCTTCGTAATTCAATCATTTCTTCGGCTTGTCGATCAGCGGTCAGCAAAAACGCTTGCTGTCCCCAAAACACTATGATAATAACACCGACCACTCATGTGGCCGAAACCAATTCTAACATTCGAATATACGTCGGAAGCAATGAGAGAGCCAAGATCAAAGCAAACCCAAAGAGGGCAAGGCTTTGTGCTCAGCTCAATTCGTAGTAATAATATTGATTTGTCGTATTTTACTTACACTTAGAAACCACATGCATTAGGCTTCTTTTTGTAATAATTACAATTGTTTTTTTAATCTATAAATCATACCTCCATTGTCAATTTGTTTCACAGCAGAAGGAGTGCTATTCACACTCACATATTTCATATTTTTATCATTATTTTTCTGTTCTCACTTAGTTCGTTTAACATTGCTGACTATTCTAACATATGGCACCTCGGGGCACATGTCTTAGCTGTATGTACTGACTTATATACTGATATCTAAAAAATGACGGCACATCTATTCTGAGGGATCTGCATTTTGGTCGACTGTAGAGCACAACAACACCTGAAAATATCGAGAGTGTGTTTGCGTTTGCGAAATAGAAAGTGACTTTGGAACTCCGAAAATTTATGTTTCGAATTTGAAAATCGGTTGCGTGTGTACGACATTCATTCCAAAACTGCTGCTGGTAGAGCAGAAAACTCGGAAATGATTGGTAATGATTAAAATAAATGCAATGAATGCACAGAAGGCCATTTAACACACTTCCAGAACTCCTTCAGGATATGAAAACGCCACTGGGAACGTGTTGCTCAGTCGATTGGGCACTATTTCGAGGATTCTCAACACGTAAGTTTTTGTCAGAAAGTAGGTGTCATTAGGCACACAATAATCAATAATAATATATCTGGAATAATATATCTGGAATTCCCGATAGATATTCCATAGGTAATAATCACCCTACTTACATCACAACGGAACTACAATTTAAAAACGTGTTAAACCTGAAAAGTGCACACTTGTAATATATGTCGGTAATATAATAACAAGTAGCCGAATCATCTGAAATGTACATTTTCCATTAATTTAATTATTTTCTTATCGAAACGTTGCGAAAACAATTATAATCGGAACTTTAATTAGACGGTACACAGGTAGCAGTTGACGTCATTATTTATGGCCCAGTTACATGCACTTGGCCAGTCGATGCGGACTCCATAAAATGTTAATATGTAGAGAGAGAACAGAACCAGACACACAATGCACTCAGCAGTGGGTTACTTACTCATAGATATTTTCGTAGTCAGCGACAGGTTTGCGATTGAGTTACAGCAACTCATTTTTATATCTTTTGCACAGCAAGCTCTTCACAAACCAAACTACACTAGCTGCCGACAATGTTGCACGTTGCATGTTGCACACAATAAAGCCTGCTTAATGGCAAACTTATTTTCGACATTCTCGCTTTCCTGTGTGTTGACAACTCAGGTGGTGAGTGCGGTAGATCGGGCCTGGCACCTATTAATTTTCGCATTACTCTCCGGCTAATTATGCTTGTTTAAACAAGAAACCAACTTGTCATTGTTGTGGTTTTCCTATCTCTTGGATCTGTCTGTATATGCAGTACATTCATGGACAGGTGTTCGTAAGTAGTAAGAAAACATTGTTAAATATATTGCAGATACGCATGAAATGCAATTTCAGCGAATTACAAAATAAAACCAAAAATATGCAACCCATTAAAACAATAGTAATTATCACTTTGTGGAATAGAAGAAGGGATAAATAATACGATTCTTTTACTAAAATATTTCAATTTTTAGTCTAACAAGTGACCGTCAACAAATTTAATGAATGCAGTGAATCCCACAATCATACAAGTATCTTAGTGGCTAAAAGTTAAGTTTAAAAGAGTCCTTCAAATTTGTGTGGAAGGTTCAAAATATGAAATCCTTCAGCCGTCGAACGTCAATGCTATTATCTAATAAGTTTATTGGTGGTAAGTTTTCATCTCGAGACAGTCTATTTATAAGTCTTTAAACATTTCAAAACCGCTTACATTCCAAGGAGTACCGGAATGTTTCTAAAAGTCACAAACTTTTATCTTTCAATAATTTAAAGGTTCTTTGTTCTCGCTGTTGAGAATCTCCTTGTAACACCCAACTTTATTCTCAACGCTTAGTTTCGATCGTGGACCCAAAAGGCATTACATTTTTCTATTTTTAAGTAGTAGAAAATCTCGTTTACGTGAGGCAGCCTATCAAATTATACCACGATGTATTTAACAAAATCCCTTTTCGATATTTTGTAGCCTTTTAAGTAGCCAGGTCCACATGTACACGTTTCTGTACGGACTTCTGTGTGTTGGTATCTACTCTCCATCTCACTGAAATTTAAAGGGCACCGAAGTTTAACACATTCTAAGAAACCGATATTCAAATCTAAATTTTATGGAGTAAGCCATTGGATTATTTTCAACACGTGGTGAATAACAAGAATGCTGCCCCTGCAGCCAATACAACACGCAGAAAAGAACATAGTAGCACACATCTCAGAGAACGGGCACCTAGCAAATGCTCAATTGACAGCGACAAAGAGCGTAAGCAAGGTGACGGCTACCAGTTGTGCTCTGTACAGGAAGGATAAGCAACAAAATCGATATAAGCGCACTCCGCTGCTAAGGACAAGGAATTGGCCCTGCAACGGCCGGGGGCGGAAGTCCGTGGACAACGAATAAACGACGAACGAATGAACTGTGTTGCAGTCAACGATTGCGCTGAATGTCTACTCAAGCACTACAATGAGAGTAAGAGAGCATAAGAGAAAAAGAGGCAATGGAAATAATGCCGGCACTGACAGCCCCAACTCCCGCACCCCCATTGAACTGCCTCTCGGCGCACATGTGCAACGTTAAGCTAGACATGTTCTAGTTGACTTCAACACTAGTATGTGTGTGTGTGTATGTTTGCTTTTCGTGACTGTTATCGCTTGGCACGCATCGCTCGTCATCCAGTTCCTTGTACTCGTCCAAGGATTATTGTGATTATTGCGTCGGAGCGAGAGCGAAAATGCAAACTTCTCGGTTGCCTTTGGGCCAACAACACTGTGCAAAAAGTACATTAAGCCGGTAAATCTTCATAGAGTTTAGTCGAGGGTTTATTTCATGCTTACTTTGGCTTTTCTCTTCGCACAAACACACAAATAAATGCCCACAAACACACAAAAAGCACACACACACTCACTCAGAAGGGCTGTGTGAAGCAATTTCTTCCGCTGCTTCTCCTTGCTTTTTGCAAGTTGTTTCAGTGTTTTGCAACACATTCTTTTCAATTTCGCATAAAGTTGACTCCGCCGACGAAGAACGGCGGCGCCACCGACAGCTCCACCCGGCGGGGGGCGTCGCGTCGCGACGTTTTAGCCTCATTTGGTTTGGGGTGCATTTCTTTTCGAAAACTTTTGCAATTTGCCCGAGCCCGAGCCCGAGCTTTTTGTGCATTGTGGCAAATGGTTTTTCGCCTTCATTGTATTTGCGCTCTAGTATCTTCGACCGACCATACGCTTTTAGCCAAGCGTAATTTGCACATTCATTTAAATGTATTTACAAGCGTATTTGTGGCTTGGCTCAGGCCCACTCGTACCCACACACGCACACACACATATAAACACGCCCGAAAGGCGCCATGTTTGTTTAGCGCCATGGCAGTCAACCTGGAAAAGCCTCAAAAGTTTTCATGCGTTGTTCATTGAAATTAACTTTGCTTTTCCGAAGTGAGAGAGGCATGGCGATCCTTTCTTTGGCACTACTTTTGTGTTCTGCGGTGATTTTATTGGTTTTCTTTCGAAATAGTTACCAACTCGGTTTTCCGAATATTCCGAAACTCTTCTTCTACTGCGAGTATGGGTGACTTTGAAGTTTACATTAAAGTTTGCTTCGTCTGCTTTATTCACCTAAGCAATTTAAATGCGTGCACTCACCCAAAAGTGATGTTGATGTTGCTCAGTGAGCAATCCTTTAATGTTGCGTTTTGTGTGCATTCATGCCTCAGCGGCAGCTTCACACTTCAGGGTCATTAATCGATATGCCTGGGTAGCCGAAAATGTTAATGCGTAATTCCATCGTTCAGTGAAATATTAAAGTCGTTAGAGTGTTCTATTTAAAGCCTTCTACGAATAGTTCTGTAAGTCCTTATAAACAGACTTAATAGTGTGGCTATTACGTCTTTGGAAAATAAGAGAGTTGTGCTGAGATTAATTAAGATTGATACAAAACCTTGAAATGTGACTCCATACTTTCTCCTTCTACAATGTTTTACATCCTCTCGAAACATGTAAGGACGTACACTAATTGTCCTGAGCATTCATTACTGGTTTACTAATGCAACAAAGATACTTTTCGGAGATACAAGTATTTCTGAAGTAACATAAAAATATTATTGAATGTGTAGTTCAATTCCGTTGAACTGATTTTTCGTTCATAAAGCCAGGGGTCGCTAATAAATTTCCTCATAGAAACTTGTGCCAACGAATCTGTTGTCAGCATAATGAAAACTTAAGTTCTAAGTTGGTAAGGTCGTGTAATGCGAACACGAAGTGAAAATTCTACCCATATGATATTGCGGAGCACAATAAATTGTAGATAAAGAAGAAGTTTAGAGAATTAGGAATTACCGAAGCAATGTACGATTAACAGGATTATGCGGGGAGAAGTTGTAGAATTTCTCCACTTTGGTAGTGGAGATAATAATAATACTTTAATAATACTACTGATACTTTAAACCCCAGCAGAAATGTAATGCAATTTAATGATGATGGAGATGATAATTATGCCGTAGGCAGCTATGAAAATGTTACGACAACTCTGCATTATCAACAATGTAACCCATTCAATGTGCTATTTGAATGGTTATGGAATTATTAACAATCAACGAAAAAAGACGTAAAATCATATCACGTTTATCGACACCATTCACAACAGCGAGAGAGAACATGGACCATGATGGCTACACTACCAGCGGCGTGGAAGTCAGACAGTGTCCTTTAATGTCCTGCTTGCTTGCTTTCCTTCTGCTTTATCGCACACACAGACCTCTGCCACATGCAGCGCCAGGTTACAGTCTGCCGTTAGAACTCGTTCGGTTCTATTTCCTATTTTTATGCAAGTGAAATACATAAAAAAATAAGAAGGAAAAGACAAGGAAAATGAAAACAAAAATTGTACAGTGGAAAAAACAAGTTAACTGCATTTTAACGCGCATTTCAATTTGGAGCGGATATAATTTATAGACGACTGGCTCGAGGCGACGTGAGCTTATGCGCGCCGACTAGAGGGTGTCTAGTGCTGGGACCAAATACCCACTAAAGAACCCAAGCAAGTTCTGAAATTAAAGCTGGAGCTGGGCCTGGCAACCACGCGACACTCCACCGACACTGCTTCCAACAACGTTATACGTTCGTATCTAGATGCATTATTTTTACGTGCGATTCTCTTCCTCTTCATCTTCGGTCATTTTATTTATTTTATTTTTTCTTTTTTTACATTGTTTTCTTGCCATGTTTCCTTTGGCCGTAATGTGTAAAATGCAAAATTTAATAACAACGTATTACTGGCACTTTATGAACGTTAAAGAGTTTAAGTGATGCAATAAGCGACTTGGCCGAGTAGTTCGCTCAACCAACGCAGCAAATGCAATTTTATAATAACTTGCAACAACAGCAACATCGACAAAGGCAGATGCGGAAGAACCTTGTCGGTCGACAACTTTCACAACTGTGAAAATTACATTGAGGTGCATATAAAAGTTTTCAATCAGATTTTCTTTCAACTTTTGAATTTTCCACTAACAAAATCGACGCGAACATTTGCAAAAATGACAGCCGAAGAAAGCTGAAAGCTGAAAAGTCTCTAAAGCGTTTACTCCATTTGCATGTGTGTGTGGCTGTAAGTGACTACAGATTTTTGTCAGATTTTCTACCCTGACTGTTTGCTGACGACGATCAGGACCTAGGACGAAGGACGAAGGACGATGGACGACGCAAATTGAACAATAACCCCAAAAAGTTGTTGTCGCAAATAATATTTTCTGTACACCATTGCCATTTCGACTATGTTTGTTTGTGTGTGAGATGTGTGTTTGTCTTTCTGGCTGTCTGCCTTGCAAAATATTCGCTAAAAAAGCGTCGACATTGCAAAGCAATCAAATAAAATTTGAATAAAAGACTTTTGTCTGCGTTCGACTACGGCAAGTGGTTGAAAATTCACCATTTACCTTGTCATATCCTCTTTCTGTATTACAATTCATATACTATATAAAGATATATATAGATACAATCTATTTCCAGTGAGTCGTTAGCTGAAACTCAAGCTTAAGAAAAGTCTTCAAATTGGCTTCCTAATTTATTTGTCCTTTAATCGTTTCAATAATTCTAAAGAAAATTCTTTCTGTCCATTTTGCCTGTACCCCAATCGGGTTCCATGTTAGATTGAAAAACTCATCTAGTGGATGAAGTTCGTTGAATGTACGTGTATCTCTGCTCTTGTTTGGAAGATTGATATCTACCGCATTATTATGATTTTCTAATCAGTTTTAAATCTACATTTTCTTCTTTCGCTGTGGGCTTACAAATAACTCGTTGAGAACATAACAAGAGACTCCTAATAGTCCCTGAGGGAACATAGATTGACATCTTTGCAGGATTTCAAGGTTGGTTTCCGATGCTGGTATGGTAATAAAAAAAAAAATTTATCTCTGGCCGTGTACGAGTCACTCTCTCATTCTTTGTCTTTCAGCAGTACCAATGACGTGATTTCACTTTTATGGTTAAGGAGGTAAGGTCTGAATTATTAGAGTACGCACTGTACTCACGGTATTTGGCTTCTAATAACTTTATCTTTATTCCAAAACTTGAAAAACATGAGAGAGTAACATAAAGTATATCCTTTTCAAATATCAAACAAAAGTAACAAAAAAAACTTAACTTTTGCTATGTCGAACATTACCAGGAAGATAATAACCTCAGCCAAAGCAAAAACTTTACCTTTTTCAGTTAAGTTCAATTGCTTTCTTTATGCAATTTAGAATGACATTTTGGTTAACCCCAAGCTTAAGAAGCCAAGAACTGACTAAAATAAAAAAATGGATACCAATTCTCTACAACTAAACAAAATTAAGTTTTTTAAAACATAAACCGATCTGAACACCCATAAAATAAATGTTTAAAAAAATTAAGCCAACCAATTTTTTCATGCATTAGGTCTTTAAAAATTGACAAACTCAGAAGCAAGAAGCGTAAAATTACCGCAATTTGTAAATTAAATTATTTCCGTGGCGTAAATGTCATTCATTAAACGATTTCAGCTTCCGCCTTCAAAGTGACCTTGGCCTTGACCAATAAAACATGCAAATTACACCAAACAGACCGAAAGGAGAGGAGAGGAGAGTACAGAGCAAGCAACTCAAACAAAAACTCATTATCAAACCTAATTTCATTTTATACCAAATTACACCAACGAAAAAGAAAAGAAAAACCCAAAAAAGGCCGTTTTCTTGCAAGTGGAAACGACAACAACAAACACAAGACTGGCAAGAGTAAAAGTACTTTAAAATACGAGGCAATATATAATGGTGTGAAGAGGAGGGTGAACGGGAGGCCAAAGGAAAACATAATTAGCCTCAAAAACTGTCATAAAGAAAATGAAGTACTCCGCCAGATGAGCAGAGTTTAGAAAGAGAAGCAAGAAAAACTGGCGCTGACACAAAGTGCAAATTAACGGGAAAGAGGGCGGTTATTAAAAAGGAGGCAAACGCAAAGAACACGGTAAAATTTATACCGCTTCTTATAAAAGAAAAATCAAATTAAGGGAAGAGAAGAGTGGACAATAGAATTTATAGAGAAATATTTACACGGCACTCTTACACAAGAGCAGGGCACCCTGTAAAGGTCTAACAAGAAGATATTTAAATCGCATTTGCATATTCGCCGCTACCCTTGACCTTATTTAACACGCGTCCTTCTGCACTTCAATCTGACCGAGGTCGCGCCAAATTGAAATGAAATTAAAGGGTGACAATGACACTGGCAAAGTTTTTTCCTCTGCTGCGGCTGCCCCACAAACTTTTATTCAGGTCAAAGTTCAAAGGACGCCATTGAAATATGTAATTAAATCTGTATAGCCGCTCCTCGCATTCAGCCAACAAGCATCGCAGCTTTGTGTTTGCTGAGCATATTTTCGCCGTCACTTGTTACAGGCGCACAGCATTCACAGTTAGCCGAACATAACGCACGCCTCACCTCGCACACTCTTCCCTACACTTGTTCATCTCTCTTTGGTAGAGCAGAACTTTTTAATTAACTTTCTGCACTCACACCACTGCAGCGGCAGACTCGTATTTGTTGTAGAGCACGGCTGAGGGCTGCGAAAATCCCACAAATTTTAAATATTCCTGTTGCGTTTTCTCGCACTGCACACACCGAACTCACTGTCTCGCCGAGCATCGCCGAGGTTTGTTGATGTTTCCACCCACAGCTCCAACAACTCCACCTCCAACAACAACAACAACCATTACAACAACAATGTCATTGCTCAGTTGAAAGTTTCTGAACTCAGTTTGTGTTCATTCTCAGTCGGCGCTTTTGTAGAGTTGTTGCATTAAGAAGATGTCCTTGCCCTAGAAAATGAAGAAAGGACACGAAGTAACTAAAGACCCAAAGTGTTTATTCAATAATTTTGTTGTCTTCTTTGTTATTGTTATACTTGGTGAAAACGCTTTGACAGTGAAGTTAGTCCAAGTTAATTGCTTTTTTTGCGTGAAAGCAGATAAAAAGAATAAATAAATAAATTTGAAAAGTAAATATTTATCAGACATATTGTCTAAACTACATATCCTTTTTTAACTTTACATATATAAGTAAATAATAGCATACAACGTTATTGTGATTTTGGTGAATAGTGACGTGGGAGCGCTTACATCGCAGCTCACATACAACTAGATGGCAACGTTCTGCTTAGATGGCCGTTATGGAAGGGTCGCTTCACCTAGGTTGTTTGGATGAGATTGGACCCTCCGATGATAGCGGATGCACTATTGACGCAACTACATACCTCAAGTAACTAAAATAAGCATGGTTCACTGAAAACATCATTGAAGAACTGTGGGTGGAAATGAATCCAATAAGACTTTGATAACCCCACAGAAAAACTTATTACTACTGCACATTAATCTCATTTTAAAACCATTATCGCACACGCTGGGACGCTGGTCCTAATAGAAGCCTACACTTTCACACGGCTACCTTAAAAGTCGAGGGAAAGATTGGATTTGTATCCTTAAAATATTATGTTTCCGGTTCTTGGATAAGTAGCGTAACTTAAGCCGAAACATTAACCCCTAAAGAAGCTGTTGGAGATTATCATCTCTCACGTAAATCCGCGGAACATTTATAGTGATAACGAGAGATAAAATGCACTCTGTGTCCTCATCTTTGGGTGCCGAAGCACAGGCACACGAACATTAAAGGAAATTGCTCCACAGATGACATAGCAACCGCATGGATTCTTCGAAACATAGCCAACGGTCAACGATCTAAGATGGAAAGTGCCATCGAAAGCACTGTCTAAACTACCTACACAGGTTGCAAAGTCAAAAAATAATAGCTGTATGATGATGAGAGTGAGAAGAACAATCGACATGTACGGCACAAATGGCCTGCTACTGTAAGAGGAACAATTCATCACCTCGGCATAAAACATTATTTTATTATGCCGCCCATAGGCAGGCTGTAAAAAAGCTAAGCTGCCAAAGTTTAATGGCAGGGGTCATAAACTGACTTAGTTATCTCTACACTCTTAAAGCCTTTATATTAGATACTTTAAATAACAAACAAGCACAGCTACCATAAATTGCATAGTTTCAAGTCCTTAGGCCAACTAAGCGTAAATCGATCCTTAAAGTCGTTAATTAAAATGCCACAAGCTGTTGAACACAACTGAAGGACCAAACAATGCAAAATGCTAACAAAAGTCGGTTTTGGTACACGAAACTAAATTCTGACAAGTTTGAATGGGTAAAAAAGTATGTACAAGAACAACAAACGACAGCCAACGACAACAATAATAAGAACAAGGAGGACGAACAATGCAAATTAACACTTATCCTATTGATGATTGCCAATCAAACATAAGCGAGCCAAACCGAACGGAACCGCAATGAATCGTAATCATCGCATTGCAAATGAGGACACGAAACTATAATTTCAGGTATTTGAAGTGCATGCCACAATAGAAGAATAATTGAACCATGGGTAGAAGGTAGAAGGTGTGTTGCAATTGAACAAAAGCGCTGCAGATACAAAAACGAGACATTTGCAAAACAAACAGAGAAATGCAATACAATAGCGTTGCTCACTTCACTGTTTTTCTTTATTAGTGTGCGTGTATGTGTATGATATGTATGTGTTTG
Source organism: Cacoxenus indagator (assembly GCA_035041755.1). NCBI lineage: Eukaryota > Metazoa > Arthropoda > Insecta > Diptera > Drosophilidae > Cacoxenus > Cacoxenus indagator. The sequence goes on along the minus strand of JAWNKX010000018.1, from coordinate 184,501 downwards.
TCACAATAATGACCTCTACAGGGTTGAAATACCATATAGACAGTTTCGTAATTAGATACCAAACTGGCTAACTATTAGACAAAGTTCGACAACAACGAAAAAGTGCAACAAACCGAAGCGGGTGCAATGTTGCAATGCCTCGCCAAAAGAGATAAATTCCAAAAATATCTAAGGCCGCACCGATTGCGAAAAAGATCACTGTCGATTTATGCAAATGCTGCACGGCACATTTTACCGCTACCTATACGTACCTAAAATCCGGTACTCTGGCTGTCCCGCTTGTATTTGCATAATTTCGAAATAATTCTTTGACATTGAATTGAAAAGTGTTCGTAGATATTAACGCTGCCCGCATGGGAATTTTTCGTCGCTAGCACTCGCTCGCTTACTGGCTTACTTGCTTGGTTGGTTGGTTGGTTGGCTGGTTGCTTGACAAGCGCGCGACGATCACGACAATCAATCATGTCGTATGTCACAGCAGCATTCAAATCTCAGTATGCAAATGCTCGAAACCCCTTTTATGGCGCTGGTTCGACTGCGTGGCTGCGTGTGAAAAAAGAAAAACAAAAACAACAATAGAAAAAAATTTGTGCTGGCATTTTTCATATCATGTATGCATTATTATATCTGTTGTTGTTGTTAAATTATTGTGCAACTCCATCACTGATTTAAATAACAAAAGCCAAACACTTTGATCGACAGCCGATCGTGTGAACTCTCCATAAAAAAAGATACAAAAAAGATGCAAATAAAAATAAAAAAGATACAAAAAAGTTACAACAACATAAATAGTAATGGTGCTTTTGTTTCATTCTCTTCGAGTTTAATGCTGCGCCGAACCTCATTTAATAATAAACTCAAACTGTCTGAAATGGAGCCCCGCGCCAGTTGCAGGGAAAACTTTTCTTCGGAAAAACTTTTCGCTTTGTTTCACAAGTTGGAAGCGTGAAACAATAAAACACAAAATAACCGCAAAGGGTACAGCAGGAAGCGGACAACGAGTACACAAATGCAGCGCGAAAATAGCGCGAAAACTTTACAATTGTTTGGGGACCTAAGCGGCGGCAGTTAGTCGACTGACTAAAGAAGTTCTCTGAGACCGCATTCAGCCTGCAGTCGTGCTGAGTTCTTCGACAGTAAACGGAGGCAGGCGCCAGTTTGACCGCCGTCTATGGTCGTGGCGCAGCGGCGTATTGCAAAAGTTTGCGTTTCGCTTTTTAGATTTTTATAGTCTGCCGGTTCATATAATAGTTGATTGATCTATGGCTTGGTGGTTTTAGAAGTTTTAGTTTGGCATTTGAAACAGCTGTTGAAATGTATAGAGATTTCGAAAGTTTTTTGCAGAAAGACGTTAATAGCAAGTGTTATCCGATATGAAACAATAATACTTGGTAATACTGGACATATCAAACATGTCTGTAGATACCAAACCCTATTTCATGATGGAAATATTGAATAATTAAATAATCCCTGTATAAGGAGTTCTCATGAAGGCTATGTTGATGATGGCTAATTACTTTCAAATACAATAGGAAGATATAATAGGCTAAGAAAAAAGAAATTCATTAATTTCTAGTTGGTCATTTCAAGTAGTTTATGTTATATATAGTTCGTAAAGCTGGCCATATATGATGAAAATGCTCGTGTGATTCGCTAGAGCAAATCAACAAAATGTGAAATTTTATACGAACAGCGGCTCGTCAACAGAGCCATACGTTTCAAAAATCCCCTCAAACAGGAGCGAATCACACCAGCATGTTCGTCGTGTATGACCAGCTTAAGGTAATTATCACTTGGGATTATTGGAAACATTTGGTTCCCGTATGGAAAAAATATCCTTCAATTTTTGATTGGTTAATTAATTTCTGAGATAAATACCAATTAGGAACAAATTCGTTATATTTAATGTTATTTTTTTTTATAAAGGCGAAAGTGCAACCAAGGCTCCTTAAATTGTGGACAATGTTGATGGCCCCTGTCCCAACGAATTCGAAACCAAGTCTGATTTTAAATAGTGTTTTACAACTGTTCTCCTGAAAATTTTATATGTTTTCAAAATTATTCTTTAAAAATCATCAAACGTGAAAAATAAATAATCGCAAATTAACACTGCTCAGGTAGACTTTTGATAATAAGATGAAGATAGTTGTGAAAGTATAAGATGCAGAATTTTGAGAGACAATTTGTCTTTTGGCTGCCCACAATATTTACTTCACAAAATTGAATGAAGACGCTTTTTATAATTAAATTGCATGTCTCCCAGTCTCAGACTCCACCCCCACTTCAGCCGGAAGCAACACTGTGATTTTTGGCAGAAGGGTCTGAGATCTGAGATCAGTCGGAAACGACTCTAACATAAAAATAGGTAGAAGAAATGAGTATAAACTGATTTACAGTTTACATTTATCCCTTAAAAATGGCCGGAGAGACTTTTCAGAAACCATTAGAACCCGACACTAATTCTGTACATCAACAGAATTTTTCTCTGTTCAACCTGTGTGGCATAACATATTGGTGTAGGTTGCATAATCAAGTGGTCGGACGTAAAACGTAATGATAAAAATAACAAATATATACATAGCGAAACCATAATAAAAACAAAAACCAGAGACACTCCCATTTTTATATTTTACACTACAAATGAAATCGAGCCCATATCAGCATGGCTGCCCTGCACTTCTTCTATATTCCTTCAAATAATAAAATAAAAATACCAGGAGGCCAAAAAAAAACTCCTCGATCAAAAAGCAAAACCATACAGAAATATTCCGAGTGAACAACAATTATTGTGTCGTCACATTTCGCACGCAAGGAAGACAAAAAAAATGGCACACTTTTGATGTCTCGCTTCAACTTCCTTATGACAATTTTCGGTTAACTTTCAAGAGTAAATACGGTGAATGAATGTTCAATGAACAGCCAAAGAAACACAACATAGTGAAATTACTGACTACAGTCGAATTTCTATAGCTCGAACTTCTATAATTCGAATATCTCCATGTCTGGAATTGAGTGCATTTATAGCGAAAAATCAATACAATACAATCTTTCAAAGCTCAAACTTTTGTTATGCATTATTGTGATTCGAGTTTCGCAGTTTGACAGTAGAATAGATAAAAACGATCTGTAGATAAAAACGAACACAGCGATGTTCGAGTCTCAATCGTCATCCTTACTTTGTGTTGTGTTCTTTCCTTGTCTTTGCTTGTGATCGTCAAAGAAGAAAATAACAAATGGCCTACGTTGTTGGTTCTCATTTCATTTTTTAATAACACTTATATATTTACTGTTTCTTGCTGATGTTTTCTGATTACCTGGTATTTTCACTAACAAGCTTGCTTAATTTCGGGATTATTTAATTTAAGAAAATAAATTTGCTGTTTAAAATTTTTTTTACAGACTGAACATATACGTATAAGCACAAAATAAGGTAGGCATATTAATGAATAAAACGAAAAACAATAATTTCGCAGGAGGAGTCAAGTCAACCAATATAAAACAAGTGCAGCGCGTTCAGTAGTCAGCAGAATGATGTTACTTTACAACGCTCTACACTCGAATTTCGATAGCAGAAAGATAACAGGTTCTAATAGCTTCTGCTTTTTTGAAAATGACAGTTAAAAGATTTTAGAGAAATTATAAGCTCTATATCAATGTATACTCTTTGGTAAGAGCATGGTGACACTTCTGAGTGATTTGCCCCTAGTGAGTGAAACTTTGTATGGACAATAATGAAAAGTGTAGATGGAGAGATTAAGGGGATGCTGATTGGTGAATAAAAAATGAGTGACATACGAAAATATTGTGAGAAAACGACCCTGCGATTCCTCCACCAAATATTTTATTACTTTAATCATCTCTTCGATGATTTTTTTTTTGTGTTATATTTTATTTTTATTTTTTATATTTTTGTGACTGGGTTGTATATGTAAATTTGCATAGGAAACATTAACCACTCTAAGCAAAATCATCAAGATATTTTGGCATATTGTCTAATTATTACCATTTTTATAATCCAAAATACCAGAAGATAAACTGTGACTCCATTCAACTGCCTAGTCAAAAAGGAGTTTGGTGAAAGCACATAGAAGGACGTGGTTCATGATAAGCTCATCGTGTTACAAGAGACCTCTGTTGATAATTAATGATCCATTTGAACCGAACATTGTATAAAAAGCTATTTAAAGGTAGAGATAGATGTTATTATCCCGCTCCATCCTTCATATTCACCAGACTCTTCCCTTACGAATATCACTTATTTCATTCAATGGCAACTATATGATAATATAAGTTCGAAATGGACATGCAAGCAATTAACAACGTTTATTACCTTATTATCTGCATCTAAGTATATATAAGCCCTATAAGTTGAAAAAGACCTCAGTGCACTCCTTCACTTGCCTTCAAAAGCAAATAAAGTTTGATAAGAACATAGTGACGACTCCGACGACTGCACCGACTTTAACAAGGCAACCATTTTGAATGCTAAGCTTTTAATCTGCCGACGAAATCAGAAGTTCGCATAAATTAAACTGACCTAAATCATTTACATGGTGTAGACTAGCAACGCGTAATTAAACCAGATAATTAGGCTGTAAACACGGTAGCCAAGTACAATTAGAGAGCGGCGCTTGTTGTGGTAGTCAACGAACAAAAGCCCGGGAATGTGTTCTGCGGAATGGCACTCGGCTGAAGCGAATGAGCAAAGTGGAGTTGGCTTAAACCCACAATTAAACAAAAAGGGACTCTGTTTTCTTTTTGTTTGAGTACGAAAAGAGCACATAAATCAAAATGCTTTAAGTAAGTCAGCAGAGTCAGTTGGATAGACAGAGAGACAGACACATGGATAGCCGGGCAACAACGCCATTTCCTGTGAAATTAGTCATTGGCACATTCTGAGTGCCACAACAGTCAGGTTGACGCCCCTTTGACCACCAAAGTGAAAATTTAGCGTGGCATAATAAATTCGGCATAATCAAAATGCCAAATGCAATGCACACAACAATTCAACAATAATAACTCGAAACAACAACAACTCGCAGCAAAGTGTTGAAAATATCAGCGAGAAGAATTGCAAAAAAGAATTTAAATAACAAAAACAGAAAAAGTTGAAAATTAATTTCGCTTCTGTTGCGTTTCGAGCTTAAAATGCAAACTATTTTTGTGCTTCTCTCTCTTTCTCTATTTCGCTGCATGTGCAACATCGCGGTCTTCGACCATAACCGACAGCCCAGCAGCGAAAAGAGGAACATGGCAGCCCCACGGTGTGTGTGTGTGTATGTCTTTATGTTTGTGTCGTGTGTGTTAGCCTCTTGGCCATTTGTCTACAAAACTTGGCCATGTTCTTTGCTGCTGTTGTTTTTATTGTTGTTGTTTTTAAAGTTGCTGCCGCAGCTATTACCACCGCCTCTGGCATGAATTCCTCATGCAACGCCTTGCCAAAAAGTATCAACAACACTGGCCAAGACCAAGTTATTTGGGGCGTATGATTAATTACGTTTATTTACTACCCCTAATTTTATTAACTGTATTTGGACTTGGTAGTCTCCTCCTTTGACTTAACTTGGCATGACTCCGCTTGGCTTGGTACACATTGGCTTGCCTTGGCTTTAAGTTGACTACTGACTATGGGCCAACCTCTTGTTAATTTGTCATGCTCATCACCAAACTCGGCTTACCCTGCATTGGGAAGAGGGCACTTCTGCATTTGGCATGCCTGCCATGTGGCTCTGCAAATTATTTTCGACTACTGCGAATGACGGCTGCATTATTTATTGGCCATGTGACGGGCCATGATTGCGCATATTAGACGCTTTTATAAATTCGATGCCATTTTTTCGCCTGGTTGTTGTGTGTATAATTAAAGTGAAATTTAGATAAGCGTTTGTTCCCATACAAACTGTGGTTCCTTGACGGCAACATATTTAATTCAAAATCAATTCCACAAATTGAATTCCACAAATTGGTTGGGCAACGTTTCTAAGTTCTAACTGTAAATAATGAATTATTGACCCAAAATCAACCTCCAACTCAAATTTTCTGGTCAAATAAAAAGGTTGAATACTGAAGACAATGAGCAAGTCACCACAGGACTACAGGTACAATCGACAATCAGAAAATGACCTGAACCATTTTTTATTGTGAAAATGATCCGTAACTGGACCCCAAAAGAAAGCGGTGCCTGAACAAAAATATCAAGCTTCCGATAACTATAAGAATCTGGCATGACTTTGTGTCAAAGCCATTTACAATATAATGTAGATTTCCAAATGCATATTTATCCGGTAATTGTTCTGGATGTAACGCCATTAACATGGCCATCATTCTGTGAGCTTTTATTTCAACTTTATATATATTCATAGCATGGAAATTTACCGCAAATGGAACGGCCCCAGAACCTACTTGAAAATCGAATTCATAGCATTAAGCCAAGTGGGAACTGTGATTAAAACCTTATTTACTTTACAACAAGAAACCGTAAAAAATAACCTTTGCACGCTATTTTCTTATGAGAATTCCCACCGGGTGTCACACTCATGCGTTTTTTTGAAGCGTTGAATCGTCTTAAAATTGGTTATATCTTCAAAACGCGCTTAGTTGGTGTCCCTTTTTTACGTCGACCTTCTTCATCGTCAAATTCAGCTCAGTTCCACTTTACCATAGGCCAAGCAAAGAGGGGTCGCTTCAATCTCAGCGCCGAATACAAGTATCACTCTAACATCAGCCCACGGCTGACAATTTCATATGCTTGCTTCTGAAGGACAACGTTTCTCAGGCGAGGTTTTGGGACGTTTTCAAACGCATTTTGCTAAAGAAATATCGACAGTGTTCCAAGCAGTGGATTATGAGTACATTATGAACTAGCTGTAACCGGCCAAGCGTTGCTCAGTGTGGTTAAATGGAAAAAAATTGAAAGAGTTTTATTTAACTCTATTCAAATTCAACATAGCAACAGCTGTAATACAAATTATGAGCCTGAAAATATATTTTTTTTATATTAATACTATTCTTAGTTATAAAGCTACATAATAGGTCGAATATAAAGTTTCCACGTTTTTTGCCACTAGATGGTGTTGGTGTCCATAAATCTGGGAACACTAATCTGATTGTGCCAAACGGACATGTGCTTGAAAAGTGACATTTCAGGCTACATTTTTTTGTAAAGACAGCTGTGTAATTCACTGCTCGTGTTAAAATTTATACTGATTTGGATATAAGTAAAATATACGCTATGTGACGCTTTTTTACTATAAAAAATGCCGTAATTTTATGCAGTCTACGGTGACAATTCTGTTAGCGAACGCCGGATCCAAGAGTGGTTTGCTAGGTTCCATTTCGGAAATTTCGATGTAAACGATGCACCTCGCACTGGTCGGCCTGTCACTGAAAAAGTCGATGAACTTTTGCAACTGATGGAGCAAGACCAGCGCAGAAACTGTCAGGTGATAGCGGAGGCACAAGACATCAACCATATGACAGTTTGGAATCATCTAAAAAGAGTAGGCTACTCAAAGAAGCTCGATGTTACATGAATTAACGCAAACAAATTTAATTGACTGAATAACCATCAGTGAAACGCTGCTGAAACGTAACGAAATGAAGCGAATCATTACGGGCGATGACAAATGGTTTAAATACAAGAATAACTATCGCAAGCGATCATGGTCAAAGGCCGGTGACCTTCTACAAACGACTTAAAAGCCTAGATTGACGCAAACAAGGCTATGTTGAGTGTTTAGTGAGATTGGAACAGAAACGTCGTGAAACGGTCAATTCGGTCTTTTACTGTACACAACTCGATCGTTTGAATGAAGCAATCAAGAAAGAGCGACCAGAATTGCCCGACAGAAAAGTAGTTGTATTCCATCACGACAATGCTAGACCACACACATTTTTGATGACCCGGAACAAATTGACGGAGCTTGGTTGGGAAGTTTTGATGCGTCCACCATATATCCCGGACCTTCCACCCGCTGACTTCCATCTGTTTTCGTCTCTGCAAAACTCTTTTTATAGTAAAAAATTGGCCGACCGGAGAGCCGCTGAAAATCACTTGGCCAAGTTTTTCGATGATAAACCACAAAAGTTGTACAACTGATGGAATTATGAAGGTACCCGGAAAATGGCAAAAGGTCATAGATAATAATGAGCAATATGTACTTGATTGAAATTGTTTTTAAAAAATTAAAACGTTTGTTCAAATATGTACCAAAAAAACGCAGAGACTTTTTATATGACGCAATATTTATATATACTATATACTATATCAAACTATTGTATTGCAATGTAAACTGTAATATAATTTCCTTGGATTAAATAAAACTAATTGTTAATCTATAATAATCTATATATATAAAATAGTAAATAGTTGTTTTTAGGCACGGGTGTTCTCAGCATCCATAAGGGCTATCAAGCTCAAATTTTTACCATGGGTTCTGTTCGAGCTTATATTGTTTTTTTTTTCTTATTTTGCACCCGGTAGATGAGCTTAGGGTGGAGTTATTTCTACTATTCAGGCCGAGTTCTCATTCAAATTTTTTATAATCTTTTGAATTGTTTCAAAGTAAAATCAATCTGTTCTGTTTTGAGATGCATATTGTAAGCAACTTGTGCCCTTTTTGTTTACAGTATTAATATCACGCTTTGTCATTCACCACTCAATAACACAGTTTTAAATGCATTGCAAATGCATTATAGATTATACGTAAAATAATATTTTATGAAGATTTTCTATAATAACACACAACTGTTTTATTGCTACCATAAATATTAGCAAATGCACAAACGTGATTTTGATGGCAAAACAAGGTTTGCCGCGTCTAGCTAGTTGATTAAAAAATTAAACCAAAAATAATTTGTTTAAATTATTAATAAAAATAAAAATTAAAAGTAATAATTACGGTTGATTCATAAAATAAACATATTTTGTACATAAAGATACACAAATTTATACATTATCAATGTTTGTCTGCTTATTTTTTAGTACTTACTAAGTCGCACCGAAATGCGCTGGCGTCTTCACCCGCATGAACTCCCCCTAAGAAGGAATGAACCTTCTCTGCCATTGCTTCTACGGCGTAACTAGCATCATAATCAGCTTAGACTAAGTCTAATTTTTAGTGATAGTGTATATCACTATTTATAATCCGACTAATGTGCTATGCAATATATTGCGATATTGCCTTTAATTATAAAAAAAAGGATTTATTAAGTAACGAATCTATACTTAAGTACTTTACGTAAATTGGGAAAAAGTTTGAAATAATGATAGATTGTTTATATGTGTATAATGAATTAAAAGAATTACACAACTGTTTACCAGCTATTTACACTGATACTTCGAATTTTCGACATTAGATGTGACTGACCAGAATCATGGAAGCGCCTAATATTATTATAATTGTAATTCATTTAAACCTTAACACTGACAACTATTAGAGATAGTTTGCATTATAAATGAGTTATTATGAACAAAAAAAATCCTTCAAGTATGAAAGTCGACTATATCAAAAGAGTACTTTTCAAGTGCAACAAACGCAAAAAAGGATTCCAACCAGTTTTAATTACAGCAATGACTCAAAAAGATGTTGATGTAGAAGAAGTGCAAACTAGGGGAGCTAAAAAAGAAACGAACTCCTTTAATTACCGCAGAGAAACGCGACTTTCAAGCATTTTTGTGCTATGATGAGTTGTGTTGAGTTGAGCTCTGCGGAGATGAGAAGATGAGCTGCAGTGAGCTGAGTTAAGTTTGGCTGAACTCAGTTGAGGTAGATTGAGTTGTATTGAAAGGGGGTTGAGAGGCTCCTATGAATTAAGATGAGTTGAGTTGAATTGATGATGTTGATGAAAGAATGAATTGTAACTGGCGTGGGAGAGTGAAACCGAGAAACGTAGTGAGGCGGCGCAATTATGCCACAGACATTTCTGCCGTACCAAAAAAATGAGAGGAAACGAAGTGCATCAAAATAATACTCGTACTTGAAGGTAAAATAACGGCCATATATTTTTACCGAGGAAATTAAAAAAAATAAATAAATAAAAATAAAACCAAGAGTGAAAAATGAATAAACGAAAAATTGCATGGCAAGTGGAAATTCGTTGAAGCGTAAACCTTTTTTGTGCTTTCACGATGTGGTGCGCTGCGCCGCGCGGCGTTGCACTTTAGAACCGAAAGCCCAACAGCGAAACAGAAACCGCTGCTTGGAAAATATGTTTTTATTATTTTTTTCTTTTTATTTTTTGGTTTCATACTTTTCGTTATTATTTTCTCTTTTACTTCTTTATTCCGCTGCGCGGAGCGGAGAATTTTAATTTTAAAAAATTCACGCGCATATTAAAAAACAAAACGACTCGACAGAGAAAAAAGCAAACATGGCGAATGAACCAAAAATGGGAGGCTTGAGGGCAATGCGAAATAATTATAATTTCAGTAATAAATGCAGCGAAAACATTTTTTTATTCGTTTTTGTTCTATGCTTCTTTCAACTGCAACGCGACCATTTTAAAGAGATAGAGAGAGAGATAGAGAGGGCCCGATTCATACACAGTCTGGTGAATGAAGGCAAGTGAGAGGCAGTTTACTCCCACTAGATGATGGCGACATAATTTTGCTGACAAATTTTCTTTTATTGAAATTTTTTCTTCCTTATTTTCAGATTCTGTTTTTTTTTTATTGCTTTTGGGATTGTATTCAATGTCATTAATATCGCCCATTAAGGCGATACTAAGCGGATATCCCTGTCGGATTGTTGCACTCAAATGAACGAGAGACAGAAAAAGAGATAAAGGGGAGGAAGAATATAGTGATTTGATTTAATGCGCCAAATGCTTCGATTTGAATGGATTCATTAGTGAAATTATGAAAAAATCTCCATTGCTCTGGGCAGGCCGTATTGGGAGTTACGAGTATCGAACCACAATGGCACAAATTAGAGGCAAACTGAAGATGGAGCTGAAGCTGAAGTAGCACTTTATATTAGTTGTTCGAAGGAGTGCCAAGTCGTGGTGCAACATTTAAGGATTCAAATACCAGAAAAAAACCTAATGAATTCTGTTAAGGGATTTAATCTTAGTTGAATTTGTAACAATCAATTTAATAGCTGAAACATTTAATTTGTTAGAAAATGTCAAAAAAAAAGAATAAACTATGCCTACTGACAATGCTTATTATTATCTAATTTACCAGATTCTGCAGAGCAGCGAAAAAAGATGGACTTGTATGACTGCGTCAGAATGAGACGAAATTATTGGCTCGCGGGCTACAGGATCAATTATTGTAAGTCGTAAAATTTAGAAGTAATATCTCGTGAAAAATAAATGTTATACTAAAACTTGAGTGGGCTATGCTAAAATATCTTGAACATTTTATAGTTCAGGCCTCAGATAAGTTCTGTTAAATTCAAATTTGTACATAAAAAATAAAGCAATGATTTAGTGATTAGGTTTTGCAAGAAGGAACATCCCACAGCCTACGTTATAAAGATAAATGTCAAATTTCAGCTCGACAACTCCAGCCCTAAGCGCTACTTTGCACACGCATTAAACCCTAAATAAGTAAACACTCATGGTTAGATCGAAAGGACTCGCTGGTACATTATGCAGTGAGCGATGTTATCATCGCACTTGTACTCGTAAATGTTTGGAGTCCCAGTCATGAAAAATTAAAGGTCTACAATGAATATTTGGAGTCTTGTAACATTGGTCGCAATTCCCGCGCTCGTGGAACGATATCAGCGACTCAAGGCTGCGCCACACCAAGAACCTGATCAACTCCTGTTCTGTTGGATTTAATATAATATCGATTAATTCAGACAAGAAAAAAATCCATTGCCATACTTTCTTCTGTGATTTAATATTTTATAGGTGACGGCAAGGGCTTTCCACAACCCTCAGTTAAGAATGCAAATAGCCCTAAACTTTATGGAAGGTTTAAATTCTGGCTGAATGACGAAATTCGATCTCCATCAACTTTCCTATTATGTGGTATTAACACATTTACTGCACTGTATTACTCATAAACATGGCATCAGTTAAAGAAAAATTGAAGATGGCCCATCTTTTTGTTCGTAGGCTTTTTCGAAATGACGAGTATATTACTCCATTAAAACCAAAAGGAAAAAAACTTAATTATTTCAGACCAACTCACAAGCGCCGCCATTTTGACCACCAACGCTAACAAATCAACTTGGGACAGCAAACAAAAAAAGGTCACGCGGCTCTACTTCTAAAATAACAACAAAAACAACAACAACAACATCGCTAATTCCCCTGTTGATAATTTTGAACAGAAGGTGAGTAAATAATTTCATATACCAAATGAAGAAATTGTCAAGTAAATTGCAAACGGTGCGCCTTCCTGTCCCCAGATGGCAACCACTGAACGCAAGTTTGGCAACTTCATGACTGACTTCACTGATTCGATCGGTGTATGGATGGAGATGAAGATGGCGACCGGCTTTGGTGTAGCAATTTGCAGCAGCAACAACTTGGCCACATGCTACAAACGGTTGACAATGCGCCGCCAGCGGCCGACAACACATCACAAATCTTTTAGTTGACTGTCAAGCAAAAGTAACGGTATTCGAGATTCGAACATGAAGAAAAAAATGTGATTTGCCAAAAATGGATGCCAGCTGACAACTGATATAGCAACAGCGTCAGCAAAAGCAGCATGACTGAGCCATCTGAGGTTGTCAACAGCATCAACGGTAACAGCAAGCAGCGGTGACGATGCCGACGACGATGAAAATGAGAAGAAGAACGGCAAGTGTCAACTTGTGTGGCAGTTGCTCCGTGTGCTGTTGCCGACATTTCGCTGCCACACGTTAACAATAAAAACCGCATTGATATGCAATCGAATTCGACAATTCACATTAAATCTCGCTGAAGTTGCTCGCCCCCACAAAACCCCTTCACCGGTGATTGTTGTCGTCATTGCCATCGTCGACGATGTCTTCGACTTCGTCGTTGCAGTTAGAGTTGAGGTTAAAATCAGCGCTGGCGTTGTTGACACGTCTTCAGTTCGAAGTGGTTGTCGTCAATGTGGCACATGTGGCGACTCAAAGGCGTTCTGCGAAATTGGCAATGACAAATTTACGTAGTCGGCGGACACTCTTCTCTTCTTCTCTTTAAACTGATTGCATATTTAATAGATGTTCGAATATGTTAATGTTGTTGCTGTTAATGTTATATGTGCACAATTGTACTACCATTCTTTCCAATAGGATCGGATATTATTTTTATTTTTTCTTCTGCTTTTACAGTTGATTTCTCCATTACTCCAAGAACTGCTGCTGAAGATGCAATGATTCACAAATTAATACTAAACAGAAGACTACATTGGTAGGTCACATCAAAAGATCACATCAAATATGTTAGATGTCTGAAGATATATCCTGTTTACTAAGATAAAGGCCGTAGCTTAGCTTTCACTATAACTAGTATACCATAGTATATCAAGTACTGATGTTGATGTTAGGTATTGTTCAACACTGGTCTAAAGCACATGGGTGTTGGTTCTCTAAGTCTTATTCGAATTGTCTGTGAAAATTTCATTAAATGTTCTTCGAAGTGTGAACTTTCATATTTCAGCCGTCAAGTAACATTAATGAACACGTTAGAAGTGATTTCAATGAACTCTTCGAAGCATTACAGCTATACAGAAGAGACAATTATTACATAATATCAGTCGATTTAAACTCCAAACACACAGACTGGGGCAATGAAAATAATAATGCAAAAGGCAAGATACTAAAGAATTGGTTACAAGACAATGAAATAAACTTCAAATGCAAACTCTATGCAACTTCCACGCCTTCTTATCCACGCTCAAGCTCATACTTAGCATCAGTACCTTAATTCAAATGATCTAATTACTTAGAAACAATAACTAATAACACAATGGTCAAAAAAATTGTATTGGATTAAAAACATAATAGACTAAAAACATAATGGACCCTTCCCATATATGAATACAATCTGTTAAAAGCAAAACTGAAGCTAATTAGGAAGCTCATTCAAGAAAACATTTCAATAGCGATTAGCAAACATATTCAAAATGAGTTATCTAATCGTACACCTACCAAATCGGCATTACAAAAGCAAACGTTAGACCTAAACTTCATCAGAGTTCCAATCGATGACATTCTACTTATAAGAGCTGCTAATATAAACTCTCTAACCGCTGAAAAACATATAACAAATAATAGATACATAATTAGAAATAAACAACATATCCTACATACCACACTTTATTTAGAATCAGTGCACTGTTCAACAGAGAACGCACATGTACATTCATCTCATAGCCATGTATAGTTAGTCTTCAATCAATTTTTAGACATTAAATCCAGATTTGAATCAAACAAAACAACTTTAACTCAATTCAGAAACAACAGATTGGCGAACAATGTTGATGACGAAAACGATAATTACTTCATAACTATCCACAGGTATTTTGTAACATACCAAATATTGTACTAAAAAAATTACCGCCAGAAATCATTTTAGAATATTGCACGCTCTTTAATAGCATGCTTAACAATTCATATTTCCCAAAAGATTGGAAATTAGCCAAAGTTATTATGATACCAAAAAAAATTAATGATAATGATTTAAAAAATTTGAGACCGATTAGCTTACTCCCAAACATTGGCAAAGTGTTCGAAGTGTGCTTAAACATGAACTTGATTAGCAACTGCAATGAGTTCCATTTGATTAGCGACAGGCAATTCGGTTTTAAATTCAAACACTCAACAACACACGCAACACATCTTATAATATCAGAAATTTGTTGGAACCGAAACCAAAAAAATGCACAGGGGCTTGTTTAATTGACCTCCAAAAAGCATTCGATACTGGTTGAAAGGCTTCATATTCAAACTGTTACAATATAAACTTCCTATTCATCTGATTATCCAATCCACAACATGATCTCAAATAAAGAATTCATAGTTAGAAATAACAATATGAATAGTTTTCAGAGCTTCCATGCCACAAATGGTCTTCAACAAGGCACTGTCAATTCCCATCTATTATTCAACTTATATATACTCGACTTACTAAATAAAATAGACAACATTATAGCCTTCGCAGACGATCAAGTAATATATCAGGCCGACATGATAATACAAAATATAATCTCTAAATTACAAACTAACTTCAACATAATTGAAGAATACACAAACGAATGGAAACTTCAAATTAATACTCAAAAATGTGAAACTATTCTATTTCGACCCCCTCTAAAGTGCTGTAACTCTAATACTAAGAAACACTGGAAACAATTTCTATTGAAATCTCATTTATTATCTCATTATCTCATGTTAAATACTTAGGGATACACCAAGACAGTCCTTATATTTTAATACATATAAATGTACAATTGTATAAGGCTAAAATGCTTTTTTGTCTATAAAAAGTTGTTTTTTTCTAAGCATATTCAGAATAACGTCAAATTAATAATATATAAAGCATTATATTAATTAGGACCATTAATACATATGGGTGTCCAATATGGTTTAACATATCACCATCATATATGGAAAAAATTAGATATTTCGATAGAAAATGTTTAAGAGCATGCACTTCCCGATTCAGAACTCCCAAAAGCGAATTTAAAAAACACTATACAATAGATCAAATATTAATAGAATTGATAATTTTATAATTTAATTAATACGTCAACATATAATTCAATGCACTAACTGTGCCAATAATAATCTTATCTTAGCAGCATACCATGCAAACGAAAAATACCTACAGATGTGCTTAAGAAACGGTGTCACCCCACCTGAAGCATTCTTAGAGTTAGATAAAAGGGGACTAATGCAAAGCAATAATGGTGTTTCAACGTTTTATCATCGATATAGACGTCCGACAGATAAAAAAATTAACATTGATTCAATTTACGATACTAATTTAGTGGTAACAAAAGATTTGACACCTCAATCTCAGATAAGGATGAAAAGGAGTCATTAATTATCACCAATCAGTTCTGGTGGATAACATCTTAAATATACCAATCATTCCATTCCCATCATGCAAATTCCTTTTCCAATCCTATACTTACTTTTAGTTTACTTTTAATTTTTTTTTTATTCTTCTTTTCTTTATCATTAAGCTATGTTTTTCTAATTTTTCTAATTCTAAGCATAATATAATATTTGAATTGTATTTAAGTTAATTTATGAATATTCCTAACAGGATTCTCGATAATAATATTAAGGATTCGAAAGCTCATCCAGAGACTTTGTCCAAATGAATTTATAAAATACATTTGTTTATTTAATGTAGTTGTTCGCTTTTAAGACTTTATTATTTAAAATAAACAATTATAATAAAAAAATATAAAAAAATAAAATAAAAAAATATTGATGTAAGGTAGAAACACACCTGGACAACAGCCTCTGATAGACTGCCTAAATCATTGGACCTAATCTTACCAAAAGGACTAAACATGAATGACAGTAACTTGAATTGTATCTAAAGATCAAAATCTCTATATACGAGTATAACAAATCGGTCGTTAGGTGGCCCCGATCACTTTAATACGATCCATATTGAAATCGGTTCTTCTATTACTTGCACTCCCCCACTCAGTATTAAATGCAGACGACACAACACACTTAACTAATTTGTTTCCATCTAACATTAACAAATGTACAAACATTCTTTGTCGGGTCTATCTTGTATATATAGACAAAGCTTCAGCAACCTCTTTAAGTTGGTTATTAGCACGATTGTTCGGTACGGCAAAGGTTCTTAACAGACTCTTAACTGTAGTTTTGGGTAGCTAATTTGGATATAGGTATATGGGAAACACCAGGGCACTTGGATATTTCGCTGTTTTCCTGTTCGAAGCCAGAGAACAGCCCGGGGATCAGACGCTTGCCTTGCATCTACTAAGCGGGCGGTGTAAGCCAAGATTACTATAACCAATTTGCCAAAATAGTTGAGACAAACAAGTCGACTCTAAGGATGTCATGAAGGATCGCTCAAAAACTACCTTAGAATAGGATTTAATACCTCTCAGAGGACAATGAATTCAAATGTTTTATTTTGTTCATTTGAATTATTTCTTCGAAACCCTTTATTTTCAATGTTTGAAGTACATTTTTACGAATTACTGGCTACAGCCAGTGAAAGCGCTTTGTGCGCAGACTTTTTTGTTGCAATTTTGTGTCTGAAAAACACAACGCGAGAGCCGGTCTTAATTATTTTCTTGGCACTTGAAAACAATTGTTGACAAAAGGATTCCTTGAGCCAGGCAATGCGGCATAATCACGCTAAGTTGAAGTAGAAGCAGAAGATGTCGAAGTGGAATGCAGCAAACTCACACGCCTTTGGATAAATTATTTATAGGCGCACAAATAGCTAAATTAGCATGCTCGCTTGCTTTGGTGCTTACACTCATATACTTCAAACACACACACGTACACACTAAAGGCCTGAAGTGCATATCGTGCATTCATGGCAAAAGTGCTTCTCCAGTCTGCACACACTACTGCGCAAGCAAGCGAGTGCAGTAGAAAGGCAATAAGAGAACAGTATCTGATTGTCAACGTTTGGGACTGTCGTAATGAAAGGCGCAAAGCTAAGCAAAGTAATATAACATTTATATTACAGAATAAAGGAGAACGAATAAAGAGGTAAAAAAAAGTTGGCTAAAGGACCCTTCAGTATTTTGCACCATCAGATATGGCAGTGACTATGTTAGCAGGATGAATCAAGAAGTCAGTGAGTTTCTTAAAATCTCACATTGTAACTTCGAGTTAAGCCGTTCGTCCCCGTTCGTTGTTATCTATCTATAGAAAACTGTCAAATTATGAGCAATAAATATATATATATATATATATATATATATACGATGAGCACTCGTTACCACCAATTGCAAATGAGTGATTTAATGAACACCAGTTCCAGAATAATTGCAAACTGTATAACCGAGCTGAGATTGAAAGTACGCAAGATTCTATGTGCCATAGCTTTTGTTATTAATGGTGTGCTACATACTAGAAACCTAAGATAACTAGAGCCATCTGGATTGTATTGGAATGCCCAATAGGAGTAGCATTGATCCGAATGCCAACAAGCGCTCCTGTTACTTCCAAGAGAGACACATCATAAAATAAGGAAAATATTCGATAAGGCCTTTCCTTTGACCAGAAATGTAAAAGTCACTGACTTATGGTTCCACCCTCGTATTAAGCCTACTTGCTATGCCCACTGTAAATGCATCACCCGTACGCATATCTGCATTTGAGCCTGTACCCGTACCCTAGCTTATAGCTCAAGCACATTTCGCAAGTGTACACTTAAACTGCATGTAGAGCAACCCTAGTGGCGCGGCACCACCACAACCACCGCCCAACGCAACGCATTACCGCTGAAAGCAAAATGAGGCGAAGCCTAAAATGAGAAGACGACTGCGCGACTGCCGTTGACATTGTGTGCGTAGCAGATGAGTGCTTCAGTGGGTGGCTCAGGCCGAGGTTGGATGACGTTGATCAAGTGAACTGAGTGGCGGGGCAGCGCATGAGCTTCTCATGGTTTGGTGACAACTTGTGTGGGACCTCTTGTTTTCTTTCATTCTGTCTTTATGGCGTTCAGCTTCTTGCCAAAGCAACGTTTGTCCTTGCCAGTCTTTTTTGGCTTTTGTGTCGTTCTACATCATCCACATCAACTACGTATGCATGCGTGTATGTGTGGAATAGAGAGGGGCAGCCAGTCATGCTGGCTGGCAGGCATTTCATTCTGCTTATTGTCCTTACTTATTCTTATTCATGGTTAACAATTCCTTTGGGGTTGTTTCTTGGGCACTTTAATTTTTTTTCCTTTTTTCCGTCTTTCGTTCTTTTACTGTTTTTTTTTTTTGTTTTTTTTGTAGTTCACTTTTTTCCTACAACATGAGGGAAAATAAAAATTGCATATGTAGCGAGCATACAAAAGGACGTCCTCTCATTGCGATAAAAACGGGCGCATATTCATATTTTTGTTGTGCTTATCTTTGTTGTTGTTGTTGTTGTTGTTGTTGTTGTTGTTACTTCTGTTGGCCGTTTGCCTTGTAGTCTGTTAATGGCGGCAACAATGACT
Organism: Cacoxenus indagator; assembly: GCA_035041755.1. Classification (NCBI taxonomy): domain Eukaryota; kingdom Metazoa; phylum Arthropoda; class Insecta; order Diptera; family Drosophilidae; genus Cacoxenus; species Cacoxenus indagator. Next base: position 165,409 of record JAWNKX010000018.1, on the reverse strand, counting down.
GCCTTGTTCCTTTGTGTTTGAAGCAGGTTGACAATGACTACAGTAGTAAAGTAAGAATGGCTGGCGCAATGGCGAACAGTTTGAGTGCTCCTGTTTAAGTGGTTTCCAGACATTTATTGTTCTACACATGCTTGACATGCGTGACTGACAACCACCACCTATCCTCCACAGACACGCACACTCTCTGACCCCTACACCCACATGTGTTTCGCAACAATACTTCAAATGATCGCAACGCTGCAAGCCGTCCCAGAATTCAGCCTGGCCCGAAAAGGATTTTTTCCTTCCTTCCTGCATTCCTGCATTCCTATAATTATTGTACTTAAGAACACAATGCAAAAGCCTTCGTATCATTTGTCGTTTTTATTTTGTGTGCTGCGCCTCTTCTAGTTGCTTTCGACGTAATCACAAATGCAACTTCTCAAGTTAATGACTGCAACATGACTTCAATACAACAACGCTTCCATGCCTCACATGCGCAACACTCATTGTTTGAAGACAGGTGCAGTAAATGTGCGAGTAACAGCAACAGAGACAACAGCAACAACAACAGGCAGCCAACAAATAGTTTATTACATCCTGCCTCACTTTGCCTATTATCCCTGACTATGCATCTATGCATGCGGATATACTCGTACTTTTTGTGATAGCCAGCCAACGTTCTTCATGGTTCTTCATAGGCGAGCATTTTTCCGCACACAAAACTCAATCGAGGCAAACCCAGAAAATTCTCACTCTCATCCTTTTGCTGTTGGCAGCTGTCGGTCGTCATTGTCCGCAGCAGCAGCAGCAGCATTTAGCTATTTCTAGTCCTACCATCCGCTACTCTCGCAACGTCAACCCTTTCTTCGACAGTTGTTGTATTTGAAATGCACACACACATACGCAAGCATGTGCTCCCTTATCCTAGCTTTAGCTGGTATAATTTTACAGTGCGCGCTGATCATGACAACTAATTGCCCAAACGAGGAGTTGTTCACTCAGTCGTCTAGTGTTGCAAGCCTTCGTTTGCCAGTCCTCTTTGCATGTGTTTTAAGTTGGCTTTAATCGATGGAAAATGGTTAGATGCAACTGCAATAACTGCAAGAGGCAATTTTAATAGTAAATACTCGAATTATTTAAGCTTCTACTAGATTGTAAGCAAGATAGGTCTATAGACAGAAAGATATACCTAAATTCAGTACATAAGGTAGCCGCACTATATTTAATAATTCTTTCATTTATTAGTGCCGTTCCAGTATGTAATGACACCAACAGCAAAAAGAAGAAAATGAAGAAATTGTGCGCTGTTACCACTACAATTCAGATGCATTTATTCAAAAGGGTCACGAAAAGTCTGGCCAAAAATAAATAATGCCTATGGGTGTCAGCAAAGCCATTCAGACAATTTAGCAGATTTGCTATGCCTTGGAAAACCGTATACTGTCTAATTATAAATCAATAAAAAAATAACATTTCAACATAAAACTTGCGTGAACTTTGGAACATCCTTGACTCCACTGCAGACTTCATCAACGTCATCGAGACAATTTTAACGAACAATGGGCGAGTTCAGCAGAAGTGTGTGATGACCTTTTTTGATGATTTTCGCTCATTGTGAATGCCTAATTCACAATTTCGATAAAATTTTCGTGGTGGCGATGGCTAAAAATTCATCACAAAAATACTTTGATAACATTTCAGTCAGATGTTTTTCGTTTGTATACAAAGTAATAAAGACACAAAATTTAAAGTAAATAATTTGAGTGTTGTTATTAGTTGCTTGGAAAGTGAAATGTAATGATATTTATTTATTTAATTTTTGTTTATATGTATTTATGTTCTTAATATGTTTTAAACAGATGAGTGGAATGGAGAATACGTGAATTGTTGACAAATTATTTAACCCAGAAATGAAAAGGCTATTTGCGAAGTAGCTAAACGCAGTAATTTTACAAATCTAGCATCACTGCGTTCAGCAGAGACAAACCATTGATCGATTATTAAGTCAGAGAAAATGATGAGTGATGACTTCTGCTGAATGCGCCCAATGGTTCGATTAAGTTTACATTACATTTCGACGTTTGAGTTTCGGAAATAAGAAAATGTTAAAGGGTGCCATATCTGCTGAGTACATTTGTTGAGTTCTTGACCAAAAATTCGCGTACCAATATCGATGTGTGCGACGGGGCATTTTGACCTTGACATAATACTTTATTCATTTCATTACAAGCACTGTGTGGTTTGAAAGTGAGAAATTCCGGGAACTTATTTTACACAATGAATGAGGGCCGATGTTACTATGCGCACAATACTATCATATATAGTCACCTTTTGAATATGATATAACTATTTCGTTTACTATATCCACCTCGTGAGAAATGGCGATCTCCTGAGAAAAGTATTTTGTTCGCCAAATCTGACATCCTCATTCTTCCCCTTACAAGAACCAATTAAAGTCACCATTTGAAGTGAAGTGATTTTTTTTTACAACACTTGGACATTGCACAATATTGTAGTAATGTGACCATATCGGCAAATGCCAAATTTTCAGTACATAAATACTTACTGGCCTGCAAAGCGACAATTCATTTGGCCGGACTGTGCTTCTTCCACCACTAGACATCATAACGATAATGAATGGTTGCTTTGTTGTAAGACGTTGATACTCGCTATACCAGTCGAATGCGGATTTATCGATTGTTGCCAATTTCTTTTTAATGGGATTCGAATAAGAAAAATAACCACCACCAACCATAAAGATCTATTACTTCGACCTTCCAACTTCGAATTCGTGCCAAAATCCGAAAACTATTCACATACATAACATAGAATACATTGTATATAATATAATTGTTGAAATCCTAAGCGCCATCTGAAGCCAAAACAAGGCAATAACTGTACTCATTTAGCAAAGACAAATACCATAAGCGTCACTCAAAAATTACTCGGCCGTAAACTCAAATTGTAAAGGGGCAAAACATAGCCAGTGAAACATCGACACATACGTGGAATATCGAATAATAGAACATCGCAATTGAGTTAGTTGTTGCTTTGAGTGACTTGTTTTGTTACCCCTGATTGACTTTGAGTGGGTTTCGCTGTTGGGTAGGGGTAACCAAAGGTGGTCTTTTTATTCATGCGACTGAGCAAATAAATAAAAGTGGGAGGAGTATTTGCACAAACATAGAAACGAGAGCAGTTTCTGCTAATTAATAAAAAAGCAGATTTAGCGAACACAATTACTCTGATTACAAGTGCTGTTGACATAATCATTAAATTAGATACTCATGGATTCTTCATTGACTAAATTAGATGACCGCAGGTGGTGTCGTGTGAATGCATGAAAATGTTGCATTAAACACACTCAAAACTTCCAGGAGTGTTGAAGGAAGTTTAAGGAAGTTAATAAATGAAAATAACTAAGAGCGGAGATTTCTAAATTTCAATTATGCCGCAAAAATGCACGGCAAAAAAAGAATAAAACAAAAGTTGCCGAACAATTTTCATTAGGCTGACAAAGTTTTTAACGCCACAAATTCCGCCATTTTCCTTTTTTTATTCTAGTTAAACAAAAACCCAAAGCTTGAACACATGCCTCGGAAAGTAGCAAACTCACAGGTTGTGCTCCACCCACAACGAGCCTAACAAATACTAAAATGAGATTTATAATGGCAAAACTTTTTCATCATCATCACCTGCCGAATGTAGGATGTAGGAAACAAATTTAAAAAAAGATTTTAAAAAAATAGAGAAGTGAAAAGAGAAGTGAAGAAAGAATATTTTTCTGGTATAAAATAAGATTTAAGTAACCCGAGGAGGAAAACGAAGCAACGAATTCTTAGGCGAACACGGCCACCCACGAGGCGGAAACGTTCAAAAATAATCAACGAAGAAGTTCAATTTTCAAATTAAAACCAAATGAAGGCTAACCAGAGCGCTGAGATGAAATGTAATGAAAAGGAACAGAGAATATAATGAAATGAAAAGAGAAGGAAGAATGAAAAATGTTAAATTGAAATGAAAATTACCTATTGTGGCAGCTACTGAGGCAAGGCAACTTTTGCTTGGCAGCCGGACTCGATTTTGGTCGATTCGTGCTTGCTGCCATTGACGCGCGCTCCGCTGCTAAGCCAGCCCACCAACCATCCAGCATACCATTAGTCCAGCATCGACTGAGAATGTCCTTGCTTGCCTCTGCCCATTGCAGGAGGCATCACAGCTCTACGTGCTGAATTCAAGCCGTCAGGCTTTATTAGTTATTTTCTGCTCAATTTGTGCTCGAGGCAGGATAACAAGAAAAATTATTTTCATTTCATTCACTTTGCCAACGCTCTCGCACACAGCCATATGAAAATATGAAAACTAAGGAAGAACCCAGCGACACGCCATGCTCGACAGGAAATTCGTTATGGAATAGAATGGAAGCAAACAATTTCCAAGAAAATAAAGAGCAGAAAATGTGAAAAAGCGTGTTTCAAAACGTTCTTATTGGCCTTTAATCCAATGCTGATTTGCTGGGCATTGCGGCATTAACAGTAAATGTTGCAATGAGTATCCTTTAGTTCTTTCTCTCATAAATTTGATTTTTCCTTTTTCTCTTTTGTTCAACATTTAGCGCCTAATTAGTAACAAGACGTTGATTCGCTTGAATTCACTCAAATGCTCGAAGAATTATGACCAATTATCGTTAAATTGATGCACTCTAAAAAATCGTAATCGAATATAAACGTTTACATCATTTTTACATCTTTGGCCCATTTAAACTGACTTGAATTTTGCTCGGTTGAAGGAATCAAAAAAGAGCAAAGAAACAAATTTTTCTCTAAAGGATAGTTTACAGGAAGAGATAATGGGGCTCCACCATCGGGTGCCTTTATTTTAATAAGGGCAATGTTAGTATTACATAGATAGATAGATGGATAGATAGATAGATAAATAAATAGATTCATAGATACATATAATATGTACATATATATAAATATGTAGATAGGTTGATAGATGTTTGAAGGTGGTCGGGGGCTCGTGGTCGAATCTAGGCGGGTTTCTGACGGCATATAATGAGCATCTGAATCATTTGGTTGCAGATTTTGTTAAAGTGGAGCCGCTTCTGATTGTACGCCGTTTCGTAAACACGAAACTCTGAATTTTCGAAGTGAGTGAGGAGTTGATTTGTACAATAGCTTATAGTACAGTCACAGCCGCAAATAGTTCATTACAAAGAAGTGGTCAGTAGTCGCAGAACCTAAAAGAATAAAACTGTTAAAAAGGTTAGATAGATTTGAGTTAGATAGTAGTTTCATGATAGTAAACTAATACGCTGCGAAAATAGAACTTTTTGGGCCGGTGGCGACCCATTGCAATGGTAGTGTTCCACTCGCATTGATAAATAATCAAAGAGCAAGAGAGTTGCGAGAGCGCCACAATGAGTATCAATTGGCTACAAATAAATGAAACCCCCCACAAGTAGGCGATGTGCTCGATATCGGGGTAAGTGAGCCAAAAGCCAACAATGCCAAAGTAGCATTCGAAAGTGGGCGTGTGGAAAACGTATTACAAACAAATCAAGCACCGGCGCATCAGATTCTAGAACTGTCGCGCTTTGCTCACTTTTCGACTATTTTAGATCACACATTAATTCGAATTCCTTTCAACTGTTGTTTAATGACAACATACGGTAAGGGACTCACTTACTTCGAGAAACTTTTACGCGTTGCAAGTTGTGGAAGTTCGGTATTAACTTTATAATTCCAGATGCGAATATACTCGTATTACATAAAGCACTTTTGTATTAACATGGTTATCTGGTTATATTCCTATTTTCTAGTTCAACTTTCGAAGAGTTTAAAATGTTTTTTTTTTAATAATTTCAGATCTCTTAAGTTCAGATCACCTAGTTCGAATCATTGATAAGGAACCGGCGCTAAACCCATTCTGACGTACTGCCACAAACTGTTAAAGAACCTTAAGATCGAAACATTGGTCACAGTGCTAGGCGTATCGGATTGAGTTGGTTACAGATGAAGCCTTATATAATTTTTATTTTCATATGAGAATACTATTTAAACTAAATGGAGGCCATTTCAAAGCGGAGGGATTAACAGGTGATGTAAAGTAGATCACATAGTCAGTGTAAATGAAATATGTAATGGCTGTACATAGTGAATATGAGATAAAGTCCTATCACTCTCTACTATAAAAGGAATATTGTGTCAAACTCGAAAATTAGGCCTGGCCGATGAATGGCAGTAGTCAAACAAAATGAATAATTTTTACTTACATTTTGTAAGTAATTTGCTTTTTTATGAAAACATTTATAAATTTTAAGAATGAGGCTTCAATAAAGGATCAAAAAACCATTAGTTCAATTTAAACTAACTTCACAAACTATACCTCATATTTATATTCGCAAAATTTCCAGATTTGTAGCAATCGTTAAATTATGCTAGAGAGGTAGGTAATCTAATCCTTAGAATACGATTAACTTTGTGTTCGCTAGTCTAGATTATTTTAAAAAAGTTGTCTGCATTTGAATGTCTACAAGCATTATTTACATTTAATTTAAAATATATATTTTTATATTAAAATCACATGGAGCATTAATACGCTTATAAGAATATTGAAAATGCTGTCAATCAGCTTTTGTACACAAGAATCCACGCAAATGGTGAATTATTAAGCTAAAATATTTAATGGAGGACATTTTTACGACTGCCACCCAACCCCAAATGTTTCCTATCGGCTTAGTCAACAACAACAACGAGAAGAAAAATAACAACAGTCCTGGTTTAAATGGCAAACAAAAAGTGAAAAAGCGAAATGATGAAAAATGCATAAAACGCAATCACAATCATCGACAATAATGTAGCGTAGCGGCGGGTGCGAGTGTGGCGCAGCCACACAGAGAGAAAAGTGCTTATTATAAAATTTCACAGTTTTTCAATGAAATGCAAAACAAAATGAGTGAAAAACAGCCAACAAAACACAGAAAACAGAAAACAACAACAGAAAAAGCAAAGCTGGAATGGCTTTTAAAAATCATAATGGCAGCTAGTAACAAGAGATTCTGTGTACAAATAGGAAAAAAGTGAATCAAATGAAATGAAAATAAGGGAGAAAATATAAACCACTTACCACCCGCTACCGCCATTACCGCCATACTCTTCATCGACGTCATCAGCAACGCCATCAGAAGCGGGGTAGTGGCTATGGCGATGGCGATGGCGATGGCGATGGAAGCGATAGCAATATGATGAGCCAAAAGTGAGCGTGCGAGCGATCAATGTGCTTTGAAACGACCTCAACCTGAACACGCTGAGTTTACCCTGTCCATGCCCCGTTTGCCGATTACGCCTTCGCTAGCGCAACCATTTACCCATACCCGAAGTGAAGCCAGGCCTGCCACGTCATCGCAAAACAGGACTCACGCGCGACCACTTAAAAACCTGATTCGCGTTTCAAACTGCAACCCACAATGGTTGCCTGCCCACCCTGTCATACCTCTGCGAATCGTTTTCACCCCACGGCCAACACTACATCCACGTAAAACGTACTCGTCATCGTCATCGTCATCGTCATCATCATCGTCGTGTCGTTATTATTTTGGTCCATTGACGCTGCGGGCCATGTAACTTGCGTGTGCGTGTGTTTGTGTGTGTATACATAAACTTAATGCGCCGCAGAAGCCAACGAAAACAGTTCTGGCATTGGAAGAGCAACCCACACTACCACTATGTACAGAGCCTCAAGTCCAGGACTCGTCACGTCCCCCACAAGCCGTTTGTGAGTGTGTGCGTTTGTGTATCTGTGTGGCATTATCGCTCCTGCTCAGTTGATGGCGTCCATGTCCCGTATCGGAATCATTTGTTCGTTCCCGCATTAGCTCACTAACTTAGGCCATAGGCCGCTTTCGTCAGGCATCAGGACGCAAGGCCTCCGAGGGCAATTTTTATAATTTTAGTCTCGTTTGCTCAGTGAATTTACTGAAATTTGCTTGGTGGTCGCGCGCTTCATTTTTCCTTCACTGCAAATTTTCTGCGCCCCTCAAATACAATTTTTATTTGTTAATCCTGTTCTTTCTCCCCTGGAATTTTCATACTTTCCTTAGCGTTCGGTTTGACTTTTGTACATATTTATGATTTTTGTATTGTTTTTTTTTTTTGTTCTTCCGTTTCTCCCTCACTCTCCCTCAATTTTTATACACACTCAATCTACAAAATGGCGTCGGTCGACGTCGTCGTACTGAACAACTTGGATTTGCTGAAATCAGCAGTTGCCAAATTGAAAAAATTCAGACTGACTTCACCTTCCACAATATAAAACTTTTAATCCCAATGCTTATTATAAATATTAAGAGCCCTTTTTACTAAGAAACAATTCAATTATTATATTAAATGATACCGAAATGATTTTACTCTTATCAATTTTCTATCCTATAAAAATCAAGCATTCTCCTCCAGTCCCGAAGCGAGAGGATGCGTAGTGCTTCAGTTTCTCACCAACTTTAGTCAATGAGTCCCTCCCTTGAATAGAAACATTAGCAGTCTAAAGATGAACTATTAAAAAGTCAATCATAATTCCCAAGCAGGCCACATAAGTAATGTTATTTATTAAAAAACGGCTTTCTCATACATCGAATTATGGATCTTTCTCACAGAAATATTTATGGGAATGAAAGAGCGAATGAAATAAGAAAAGCTCAAGTTAAAACGCCATCAGTAAGGTCCTTATAATTAATACGTAAACGAAACCACCGGGAGCATTCAAGCTCAGCCAGTCTTTCCCATGGTTCCGCTAAAGGATTCCTGTAAGTGATACCTCCAGGCACTCGGTAGTTAGTAAAACAACTATCTAGAGCAACAGAGTGTTGTTACCTGGACACTTAAGGATTCAGAATAAGCTGCCACTGAGAAGGCATCTCCAGACACGACTTGAGTGCCTAAAAACTGAATTTACCAGAAGAGGTACAAAACTGCATTTCTAAGTATAATAACTAACATAAACAAGATATAATCCATATATATTCGCGACGGCTATCGTGACTAGTGGATAGTTGGTCTTTTTTCTCTATACTAGATTAGAAGTGTTCAGATCTTTGCTAACCTTTGCTGGAAAAATATAATCTGATCTCGCGTCTCAATTTAAGGTTTCATGGTCTGATCGTTTATGGGGGAATTTTATGAGTTTCTTGTAAACTATTAAATTGTGTTAGCTGTACATATGTTAGCTGTACATATGTACACCTGTTACCACTATGATTATTTTGTTCCCAATACATCCAGTATTCCTTAACCATTTCTTTTTCCAGTGCATTTGTCCCGACAAAACTGTTGGCCACTTTCATTGCATTGCTTGAACTGTTCGCACATTTTCCAAAGACGTTTTCCCCATCCTTTACTACTTACTACTCATTATAATGTCAACGAAAAACTCTAAAAATGGAAAAAAGACGACAATCTTTTTATTTTCCTTCATTTACTCTCATCAGCTTTTAATTTTATGCTTTTCTTTCATGCTACACCACGAACTTCTTCCTCGTATTTTCTAACAAGTTCATTTTTTTCCACACCGACTTCAATACAGTGGGTTCCCACCTATAAAGCTCTTCTTCAAAATGCTGCCACGCTGACCCCGCCTGCAAGTTATTGTGCTTCGACCGCCCCTTTGCAAACCATGCGCATTGCTAATGAGACTTGCTGCCATCAAGTGAGGCACTGCAATTTTTTTCAATCTCTACTTTTTTTTATATACAGTTCTTTGCGTATCTTCTTGGCGGTATTTTTCATCTTTTGCTTTTATTCTTGTCATTTTCTTTCCCCCGTTACTTCGCTCCGCCGGCTTGGTGTCTTTTTAGCGACGCCCCAAATGCGACGCCATGCGATGCATGGTAAATGTCCTTTTGCTTGTTAAGAATGTCTCTAATGCCTGACAACGCCAAGAGCGAAAGCAAGCTAAGGGACCGAAGCCAACACAAGCCAAGCCAGGCAAAGCCAAGAACGCAGTCAGGCGACTCAAATGGCTGCAGGCTGGCTGGCTAGCTGGCTGACTCGTTAGGGGTTGGGTGCCCGGATGACTGGGTGACTGGGAGTTTTGGGTGTCTGAGTGGTTTGTTAGCTGTTTGGCTCGTCCGCATTTGGACACGCCGCGTTGTTAAATTAGAAAAATGTAAATTTATTTTAATTAAGATAAATAAGTAACAAAATGTTTTATGAAAATTACGTTAACGACGTTGCTTGTTTCGATGACGATGATGATGACGATATGATGACGATGACGATAACGATGTTGATGATATTACTTTCAAGAGGCGTCACTCCACAATAGAACACTCAAAATAATAAGTAAAGAGGAAGAAGTAAGAGAGGAAAACTTCTGCATTGGAGAATTGAAAACTTCTTTAGTATGCAAATACATAATCAAACAACAAAAACAAAAATGAAATGAAAAGAAAAAATAAAATCTGTAAACGCTTCTAGCATTTCATTTCATGCCATTCGCATTCGGACATTTCCCATTGTGAAAGTAAAGTTTTATATTCATTCCCGCCATCGATCGATACTTTTTATACTTTGTTTTTATTATTACTATTTCCTTTTTTTATTTTGTTTTTTTTTTTACTTTTTCAATTTTTTACGCACTCGTTTATTTATTTATTAATTTTATTACTTCTTCTCTTATCGACGCTCATTGGAGTTGTGGGCAAAACTTTTAATTGACGGCTCTCTGAAAACTCGTTTTCCCCCGCATTTGTTTGTCTGAAAATTAAAAGGAAAATAACAACATCAGGGCGGAAAAAAATAATTTTCATTGTACAACTTTTGCATAGAATATCATTTTAATTAAGCTGTTTAATATTTTATTACACTGCGGATTTTTACATGAGCACACCACAAGTGTTAATTGAAAATGTTTTCGCTGTTTGCCTTTCATAAAAATGTATTCATTTGAAATATGGAAATACTCGTATCGTTTCAATTGCAATCAGATACTTGAACTCGCCATTGGACAACTGTCTGGATTGATAGAGCACTTCGAGGTTTTTATTGCTTTGTACCAATATTTCCTTATTGAGTATTTTGCTTAACATACCCGTACATATTTTAAACAAAAGTTTTATAGTCGTATGACTTGAATGAGAAGTTATTCGACAACTTTTTTACCGTGATTAGATCAATAGATAGCCATTAAACAGAGACCACAATATTTTTCCGAGGGGTCCATAACAACTCGAACTCTACCTTGAGCCATGGAAAAAGGTGCGTATGTAATTTTAAATTTATATTTACTGTCATTATTATTTCAAAATACTGTTTACGCATTTTAGACGATGTTTAGGTGTTGCTGGACTGCGTCACCTAGTAAGGACACTAATAGTTGACCTAGATATGTTACTTTGATCTACAGAGAGGGTGTCATGTACATTGGAGTTGCTTAAACGTTTTCCCTACGTCTTGTTGTTTGCGATTACTGCAGAGGTCGTCGGTGCTGCCTATGTTCTTTGAAACAGTTATGGCTTGGTAATGCCCCAATATTCTCAATAAGAGCCCTCTCCATCTACGACACACTTCCATTCAGTGTGAAGTTTCCTTGTGGACCATTCCTCTCAAGGCCGGTAGATAACTAATTCATAGAAGCACAGTATATTAAACATTTTTTTATTATTTTTTTTTTAATATTATTAAGAAGTATTAAGATATACATGCTGTAATTTTTTGACAGCTCCTCCAGGCGGACATCTGCCGTGGCCGGACAATTTCACTGGAACCGTGGGTGGCCGCCCACGGAAGATTTCACTGTATACCCATTTTTAAGTCTCAACGCAGTCACAAGTTCAACCTCAACACAATTTTTCAACAGTCAAACAATGTGAACAAAATTTAAAGGATTCGAGTACCTTGAAAATTTGTGTCACACTCTTAAAGTAGACTAGTAAAAAGCAAATCCCAAGCTTCGGCGCCACGCTGTTCCAGTTTTCAATTGCCCAATTTCAATCACCTTCAGTGCCAATTAAAATCGTGTAAATAATTTCAACAATTATGATTTTAAACTCTTTCGATTCAACGCTCAACGAGGACAACAAAAACGGCTTGAATAAATTATGGGTAACCTGTTTGAGTACGCTTACAATGAACACACACACAAACACATATAAACACAGATACAACGAAATTATTAAAATTCATTTGCATGAAAATGAAGCCAAAAAGCAAATTGAAAACGGCGTCGAGAAGTTTTTGTTCAACTGACAGACGGGTTAAAAGGTAAGACCGAAACCGAAAGATTAAAACCAAAATTCGGAACTCGGAACTCGGAAGCATAAATCGTGGGAACACAACACAAGAAGCGCTCTAATTATGCAAGAAGAATCAGTGAACTCAAGAAAAATGTCATTTCACGCGTTGGCAGGACATTTTCGATATGCTTGTCCTTGCACTCACACACTCTCAGACACACAAACGGCAAACTTGAGTTTACTTTTGTCATAGGCATCATAAACGAATCAAAGAATAAATTAATGAGTGCGCGAATGAATGAACGAGTGGAGACAATCTTTATAAAAGGGTGATTGTTCTCACAGAGTGGCGATCAGCGCTTTCGATTGTTTGTCCTGTGCCAGCATCCTTTTCATACTTTGGTGCTGGTAGGCAGCCTGACTCATTTACATACGCATCGCTCGTCTTTTCAAGCTGCTGTCCCAATTTGGTCTGTAACCCTTTTTCAGAACAACAACAACAACAACAACAACACCAAAAGAAATAACAAAATTCGTTTTGCATATTAAGCAGTTCGCATCGCAGTTCGGGTATTTTATGGCAAAAAAAAACCGGCATTACTCTCGTGCTTTATTTTTAATGGAAATTTTACCTGAAATTTTATTCGCCTTTTAAACCCCAAAAATAGGACTAAATTCAAATCGTTATAATTTGGAATATTTGATCTAGATTCGAATTGCGCAGCTGGAACAACTCAATTTCACATGTGGCGGCAACATTTTCTTCAGTCGGTTGAAAAATGAGAAAATATTTTCATAAAAAATACCACAATATTTGAAAAAAATAATACGAAAACCGGTTTGGGTTCTTTGATTTAGGCAGAGCTTTTTATTTTTGTGATATTTCCATTTCTCCTGGTAACAAATGCCATATGGACATATTTTTTTCAACAAAATGAATTTTTGATGTAATGGTCTCGAATAAAGATTACTGTATATTATTGTACAAATACTCGTGTGGCTCGGCATCAATTGTACATATATATGGACTTGAAACTATTCATAGATATCAAGGACAATGCTGACAAACTTCACTTCACTTTTCTTTCTGACATAAAAAGTATGAAGGCATCTTACAAAAGCCCTTCCGCACTCTGAATTTTGCTACAATGCGCCAAACCATTTTAACCTCTTGTAGTTTCCCGGGGAAATTGCACTGAAACCATATACGAGGTTTGCTCAAAAAGTAAGAAGACATTTTAATTTTCTCGAAAAATATTTATTTATTCATCAATTTATATTTTGTCCCCTTTGAGGTAATCCCACTCAGATGTAATACACCTGTGCCAGCGCATTTTACACTTCTCGAAGCAATTCTGATAAGCGCTTTTTGGTATTCCCTTCAGGTCATCCAGCAACGCGGTCTTTATTTCCTCTCAAGGTTTCTTTCACCTTTCAAGGATCCTTTTAATTCTAGGAATAGGAAAAAGTCACATGGGACCAAGTCCGGTGAATACGATGGCTAAGGCATGATTACGGTTCCGCGTTTGCCCAAAAAATCACGAACGAGCAACGACTTGTAAGCTGGCGCATTATCGTTGTGGAATATCCATTCTTTGTATTGTATATACAACCTTCTGGCAAGAACTCACGATGACCAAGCCATTGTAATCGAAGAAACCAGTGAGGAAAACCGTCACATTTGACCGAGCTTGGCTCTTCGGCGGCTTCTGTTGGAATGATTGGGCTTTGATTTCGACGTTATAGCCATATGCCCATGTCTCGTCACAAGTTATAGTTCTGTTGAGCAAATCAAGATCGTCGTTGATCAAAGGTTAGCAATTGTGGGACCTACTTTGCTGCTACACGTTTCTAGCCCCAAACACCCGAAAAAATGTGAAGGCAAAATCGCATTTTTCCATTAAGCACCTACGATCAAACGATTTATATTCTAAATGTCGGAATTAATTTGTTTCTATAATGTTGAACCATTTTGTCTTGGAGTAACCGAGTTTTGTTTGCGATCAATTTAATGCTTCATATGTCTGAGCAAAACCACAAGAACAGCAACAACAATCAAAGCAACGACAGATTTACGAATATGGAAAAATATATGGAACTGTTTTATTGTAGAATAACAGAACAACAACAAGTTTATAAATTCACTTTTACTGCAAACTTGACCACAAAACAAAAGAGCTCACAAAACCGACTAACTGAGCAACTGGCAAGGCACATCGTGAACCTTAACGACTGAATAATCATAAAAATGTGCAACTTATATTGAATTAAAATTACCACAATAAAGTATAAGCCGAAGACTAGAATCAAATCAAAGCCAATTTGAGTTCTTGTTAAATATCCAGTAGTAGGCAAAGCCAGGGATAGGGATATCTGGCAAAGACAACTGCTGAGAAACTTTGTGATGTTTATGAGTTGACGAAACGACAAACGTCATTTAAATATGAAATTATTGTCAATTAATAGCAATAAAATTGTTTGCCGCTTTTTGGGACAGCACACGAACATAATCGAATCGAATCGAATCGAATAGCAGGTTTCGATTTGTGAAAAAAAAGACAAGCTCGCTTGTCCGCCTCAGGTAAAATCGCAACATTTTTGCATTTGCTGAATGGATTCGGTTAACCCAGTCGACGAGGCTTAACGCTTCGCAACAAACTCTCAACACCAACGTCACAACAACAACAAATGTAAAGATAATAACAGAAATAATAACAATGAATTTTAATGTCGCGGATTAACAATTTTGCATTTTAATTGTGGACTGTATCTCTCAACTGTAACGGCATCTGTATCTGTATCTGTATCTGTATCTTAAGCTGTATGTGCACTCGTATTTGTATCATTAACACAGTCAATCTTAAGCGTTTGCCGGAACGCAGCTCGGCTGGGGCGGGCGGGTTGACTGTGGCCACCTGCCACTGATGACGTTGTTGGCCTGAGTGGGTTGGCATAAATTGTTACCAATATGATTTAGTGACATGGAACAATGAATCGGAATTTATTGCAAACATTTATGCGGTTTTATGTCAATGTCCGCGCACATTTTTTTATAAAAAAATAAAGTTAAAGAAAATTTGTCAATGAGCATTAATTTTTGAAGAATTGTTTTTTGTGTAAACGTATGTACCGCGAGTCCAATTAAGAGTCTAGGGGTTTCTTACGTAGGTTTAAGTAGTTTCAGATATGTCGAATCGAATCAAACAAGAAGCATACATTAAGTTACACAATAAAAATAAGCACAAAAAATACTAGTGGACAGTTAAAAATTCCAAAAACTATATATACTACATATGAAAATAAATGAAAGTGAAAGTTAGATTGTAATGTAATGTAATGACAACTAAGGCTTTCTAATTCCGAAACCATCGTCGCACCCGAATCGGAGCCAAGATTGGCAATGAAAAGGGTGATTCTGAAAAACCCGCGGGCTGGAAAATGCTTTTCGATCGAGGCTTGAAAGTATCCGGAATTGCAAAGGTTTTAGGCAATTCATGTTTTTCTAAGTTGAATAATCAATTGGGAATCGTCTAAATGGGTTTTGCGTTTGCTCAAAATTGATTTGCAATAGTGAAACCATTTCGAAGACTAGAATTTTCAAGATTCCAGACCTAAAGAATAGGCTCGACGGAAAAAGATAAGTTAGAGACATCATTAAAAATAAATATTGTGAGAACCCCGTGAAATCTTTTTGATGTGGAAGGGATAAATGTCGGAATTTGAATTATAATTTTTGACGTAATATCTAATCCCAACAAAAATAAATTTTGACAAATAATAAGTCAGTTTGGTCCAAGAATGATTTTTACCCATCTTGTAAGCTTTCATCAGAAATAAATTACATATCGTATTTGTATTTGTATATATTTGTATTACAACTATACACACCAATGCTATGATCAAGGTGGTTATAAAGAAGAAGAAATGAAGAAAATACCACACATTAACTTCAATTTGATGCTCTTAAATAACAACTTTTAGAGTTGCATAGACTCTATTAATATGTGAGTGGGCGGTGTCCACTTCAAATTAAATAACCACCAGAGCGAACACCTCTTGAATTGCATTGCCGGCGGTAGATTTTGTGGGCATTGGCACCTTAATAATAATTTTCCACTAAATGAGTTTCGCCATTTCAGTTCGATCACTGTCAACAATAAACAAAATTCTTATTGCCTTAACATGACTGACTTGCCAACTGAAATCGCTCCGCAGTCACATAAATCTGAGATATGCGCCGGCGCTACAAGAAAGAGGAGGATCTTCATTAGTGGCTAAGTCGCGTTTTAATTTGTGGCCATGAGGCAGAAGCTGGGCGTAAACACGCTCAGATTGAGTGTTGCCTCCATGTGTTGGTCAATGTTGGCGGTCGAACTGCTAGCGTAGTCGAATAAGCACTTTGACGGTCTCATGATCGTAGTGGGCGTCCGCAGGGAATAACTCAGTCAGAAGGCTCAGTCAATGAGCCATTCAAGAAATACACTTGTCAAAGTTTATTTTTACGAAGCCGTAATTTTGTCTTGCCCATCCCATGGCTCTACCGTTCAAGTCAATTTGATTCCTTGCAAAATAAGTGAAAAGCTCAATTGATGGTTACATAATTCACAAAAACCTTTAACTAAGCCGCAGAGCTACGAATTCGTTTAGAATTACGGCAGAGTATCGATTAAACAATACAATGTTATGTCTAGTTATCAAATCAAATTAACTCAACAAGCAAAGTATATATACATACAGATATATGCAATATAACTTTGATATGACATGAAATCTTTTGAGACCTCGACAAGAATTCAGATTCAAGTCATATCAAATTTAACGTCCCTATTCCTTTGCATCAACTTCCACAACCCTCTCTTAACCGGCTGTTCACATGGTGCACCAACGAAATTTTGATGCTGCTAGTTATTTTCGCAGGCCACTGACCAGGTGGTATTTACGTAATTACGGGAAAGGTGATGGGTGAAGGGAAACCGTTGAGTACGTCGCCTATAATTGTTCCGAACTAAAAAGACAGGTTAACAGCTTTAGGCAGGCCCGATTTATAGTCACTGCCGAATGTGGTAGATTTAAGTACATGATAGGGTTTTTAATACCAAAATGGGATTTCAGTGCTACTTGGCTGTCAAGAATAACTTCCACTATTCTATTTTATTCTATTATTTTTATTCTACAAACACAATTACTTACCATTCAGTATTAGTTTTAAACTTTCATGGATTATTGAATTCTACGGTTTCTAGGAAACCCCGAACGACTGACTATTGACGTTGAGCATTTGTCGACCGGCCACTAGGAGAGGGAACGTTTTATTTTCTTAGACAACAACATACACAACCCCACACCTTGTCGTATAACACCTTATAAATACTACGGACAGTAGTATTGGACCACAGTATGTATAGAGATTATTACTTAAATATAAATTCTTCCAATAATTTTTATATGTGCTCACACAGAAGACGGTTGGCAAACATTGTTTTCGGGGGAGTGTGAATGACTGGCCTATGGGCTATCCCCGTACCCTCTAAATATCAGCCAGCCAACCAGAAGCATATAGAAAACGTTTGAATTTCCTTGGTTTCATTGGCCTTGTAACTTGTCTTCATTCAAGTGCGTTTGTACATTTTGCCAGTAATGATTTTAAATATTTACTCATAATTAAATTTTAGCATTATCCACACTTGAAGCAGCTAAATGCACGCGTACGTTAGATAGATACATCACCATGAGGCGCCCATTGAGACAAACTCAAAATTCAGTCTATACCGACAACACCAACGACAATAACGGTAAACACCGACTATGTCGACAATAAGTACTATAAGGCTGTGAGTCCCACTGAGCCGAGTTGTGCTTGGAATTGGACGCGGATTCGGATTTGGAATTTTAGTTAGTGTGGGTGTGAAAGCTGGAGTTGGTTGGTTTTATGCCTTATTTGCAAGACAACAACAGCATTAGCCCAACGGCAACACCGGCAACACAGTCAAACAAACCGAGGGGGACGACGACGATGGCGATGGCGATGGCGACACTAACAACTAAGAACAACGTACAACGTTAAGTAAAGTATATGAAGATGATGAGAACAAGAGAGACTTACGTACATATTAAACAAGTCGTGACGCGGTCTCGCCGTATTTAGCCAGCTATTCAAGCAGCTATTCAGGGAGGCCCGGCCTGTGAGGCAGACACCGAGTTAAGTAAACAGGCAGTGAAGCCGCCAACCAAACCAAACCACCAAACGTGGAGCACCGTACAAGGCAGCCGGCAAATGAGCCAACTCAAACCCCCAACTACCACTACAATAGCAATGCAATGGACGGAGTGGAATATGTTCGTAGACGTCCGCCAACGTCGTTCTTGACTGTGAGTTGGGTAGAGGACGACGACGATGCTGACGATGAGGACGAAGAGAACGACGATGGTGGCGGCACTTGAGTCTGGAGCGCTCATAATTAAAACTGGCGCTGAATGAAATCGCATAAAATGAATTAAACATTTGAAGGCTATTTTACCTACGAAGCCCAGCGCAGCGTTGCAACAGCAGCTGGAGGTGGGAAGGTGACAACAGCATTCATTTGCTATTGCCTTGTCCTTGCTGAATTAGAGCGGAGATGAGGATGACTGTGAGAATGAGCTGTTGAGCTGTTGAGGCTACATCATTATATTGCTCTCGGGACAACTGCAGCGTTAAATGAAATATTAATGGCGTAGATGTCATCAAGACGGTGTTTGGAGTGTCCGTCCTTTCGTTGGGCTTTATGTATCTGTCAGTCCGTCCATTTACAACCTCCCTTTCTACCCCTACTCACTCACCCTTGAGATTTCATGCGGCAACATTTTAAGTTTTTCACTCCCACACTTAATAAGTTTAGTCCCGATTCTGGTTCTGATGCTGGTTCTGGACCGTGAGCAGATTTCATGTACTTTTTATCTGAAAACATTTTTCAAGTGCATCATTATTTGTTTGATGCCACTGCACATTCAACGTGAAAGTGTGGGGGCGGAGGTAGTTGCATGCAATGTGTGAGCGTATATTCCTTGCATTATTAATCCTGCCAATGTGTACACACGTAAGGATATTTCAATGGTTGATGGCTGCAGTGTCGGCGTTGCTTTGCTTTTTGCATCTCAAGTGGTTTTTCATCCATATACAAAGTCGAAGCCTCGTTCATTATGCATTTTTTTAACATTTCATTTTTTCCATGTGAGTCTTTTTTATGGATGCGAAATGCAAACATTCATAATGCGTCGTCTCTCTATGCTATGCTTTGCTGTACTCGTTCGAATGCGAGTACGAGTGCGAATGTATGCGTGCCAGTGTATATGCGTGTGTGTGTGTTTGTTGAGTGAATGCTGCATAATAGGATGTCTGATGAAGCTCTTAGTCGCCATAATTACTTTTTTCCAACACATTCTCATACACACACGCTCTCACACACCCATACATGCAGTTCTTATTTCGCAACAATATTGCTTTAGTCAAATGATTTTTAAGAGTTGATCTGCTTAGCATAAAGCCAGACACGACTATATCAAGTTCTCCATATAAGTCAGAATAGAAGAATGGCGGTCTTGCTAACGCCGTTTTTTTAATTGCGATGAAATTATTAATTAAAATTCTTGTAATAAAAAACCTTTTAAAGAGATTTGAAATGGTTTGGATCCATTATAAAAAGGTTAAGAATGAAACGGAAGCGAATTTTACAATGGATTTCGGTTAGAATGGCTTATATACTTTTCTTGAATGATTCGAATAATTTTTCTTACTATCTGTAGTATGTAAGTAGTAGTAGTTACAAGAGCAAGTCATTGCTGTCCATATAGATATATTGTAAATATAAGTGAGACGGACAAGATACAATAAAATAGATCGTCGACCAGCACAGACGTGTTACTAAATATCACATAGTCAAATAAAAACAAGTGACACAAATGTCAAACTGTAATGTTCCAGTGTTTCCGAGTTATGGAGAAAATTTATACGGAACATAACTGAGTTCTGACAATTTTCGACAACGGCTAGCTGCCTGAAATGTCCATAGAATAATATTCAAGGATAAAAAGCTTTCCTGCGTATCTCTCTGAACCAGAAGGTGAATAGTTATAAAAATAAGTTCCAATGAATTCTACCGAAAGCAAATGATTTGTTTGAATTGAGCGCACTACGAAAAGCCGCTAGAATAACGAAAACGCATCATCAATTATAGAACAATACAGTGCCTGTTGCTAAGCTAGTAGACTACTAAAAAATTTTAAAGAAAAAGAAGTTAAACAATATTTAAGGGTACATTATCTTCATCCCATGTTCATCACCATCATAACCAACATTAGAACCCCAACTATGAATTTTACTCCATAAATGTATGGTGGGTATGGTGCTACATCTCCATTTAACGACTCTACTACCATTCATCGGGTCTTACACTTCTATCTAACTAAACTAACTAGTTTTACTAGTTTTAACTAAGTTTCAACTAGTTTTAACTAACTATTTAAATCATTAGAAGTCAAGAAAATTGTTTCTGTAGTTGTTAGGTTAAGTTATATTAGGTTAGGTTGCGACGGCTGATGGCAGTATTCGGCAGTCCCACTTAAGCTAACCATATGCACTTTGTGTTGTCATATAAGGTAAATGGATCATGCCTGAACATGGATACGAACCCACCTATCGTTACTGCCTAAATATAACAAGCCAAGCCTTCTTGGATGGACCTTTTTTTTAGCTTATTGAATAACAATATTTTCTTTTTCCGTTTTTAGCGGTTCCAAATACAGGCACATAAAACCAGTGGAGCTATGAACACGGCTCGTACAATTTTATATCTAAAAAAAATGAGTGTCTTCTAATTAACTGCAACACTGTTGTGCAACTAGTTTGCTGCCTCTTCGAAGTGGCAAAAAGGTGACGCAAAGCAGAAATGATGAAGAAGATTCCGTTGAAAAGGGAGGAGGAAGAAAACGCAGAACTCGCATTAAGAATCCTTATGCCACAGAACACAGAATTATAATAGTTTTGTCAACAGAAAGTTCAGTAGGAGATTTGCCGAGGAAAAGAACGCGACGCGCAGCTGTGATTTTTTTTTTCAGAGGCAAAGCTCTGTGAAGCGAAAGGAGCGAAAAAAGCCAAGTGTAGGAAGCAAAGGAAAATGTTAGCATCTGCACGAATTGAATTTGAAAAGATTTCCCTGAGTGAAATTAGTTAGCTACGCCCGACATGGCAAAAGGATGCCACAGAACGCCACAAAAGCGAACCAGAAGCAAGCAACCGAACAGAACCGCGACGTGGAAGCTCAGACGACGGAAAGCAGAAAAGCCAGGCCAGCCAGGAGAGGTGCTTCGAAGAGTAGCACGCACGCAACTAGCAGGAAATTTAATAAGGAAACCCCAGGGAGTTATATTGTACTTTGTCTTGAATAATAGTTATTTAAGGAGATTTTTTATGAGCTCAACTAAATACAATAAAAAAATGAAAGAATAATAAAAAATAAAGTGTGAAATATGTGCGTTTAGCAGCAGCACTTGTTGCCTGCCATTCGGCATGGCCAACGGCCAGAAAATGTTTGAAAGCCCATAACCCACTTAGACGTTGACTGCTCGCACTAAATCGCCGCGTGCCAAATGGGTTGAACCCCTCCGTGCTGCGCATTACTTTTTGCGTCGGCGAGCATTTTTCGTAATTTTTAATCATTTTTATGTCTAGAAATTTCAGCATAAAATGACAAACCGCTATAATTAAGAGATATTAACAAGAACGAGCAGAGCGACTGGAGATGGAGATGAATAGCAGAATCCTCACGAAATGCGGAAATGGCATTTTCACAAACACAACGATTTTTGCGTCTGCCGCTGTTTTTTCTCCTACGTGTATTTTTTTTCATTTTTTCATTCCGCTCTTTCCCATCGTTTTGGTTAATTTAGTGCATTTTTGCTTTGAACTGCGGTTCTCAACGCTATGCAAATCGCATCTTTGTGATGAAATGAAAGGTCTCGGCATTTTTAGAAGACTTTTTGTTGTTGTACCCTACACGCGTGGAACGAGTTGTTTCAAGTAATATGAATTTTGTCTTATTTAGATGTTCAGCCATATTTGGGTTGTCATTAATTAACAAGGGCAGAAGACTGCAACAGTCAAAGCCAAAGATATGATCACCACCGATAATGCACTAAACTTTCAATTTGCGTTAAACTTTTTTTTATTATTTTTCATTGACAGACTTTCGATTTCGAATTCGACATATACGAGTTTCAATGGCAAACTGATGAAGCAATATCGAAATGATCACACTCTCGCATAAATTAATACAAACGAATTCCCCGTAGACTAGCGCATCAAAACTCACATACAAACATTATCTATTAAAGTCCATATATGTACCAATTTTCATGGTGTTCGGTCAAACGGTGTCGAAGGCTATAGGCTTCAGACAGACAAACCTTCCTT
Source organism: Cacoxenus indagator (assembly GCA_035041755.1). Taxonomy (NCBI): domain Eukaryota; kingdom Metazoa; phylum Arthropoda; class Insecta; order Diptera; family Drosophilidae; genus Cacoxenus; species Cacoxenus indagator. The sequence goes on along the minus strand of JAWNKX010000018.1, from coordinate 142,751 downwards.
TTTATATATAGATTTTAAATGTATTTATATATCCGCCTAATATTCCTTCTTTCTAGCAATCGTTGGCAACTATCTATATTTTTATCTATCTATTCTATTATATTCTATTCAGTTTTATTATATTCTATCCGTAGAGCCGAATGTAGTCGTTCTGGTCGTCACTCCACTAAATCGCAACCTTTTCAACAATTCCATTCGTCGTTCATATTTTTCTTCTTTTTTCCAACTTCTGGTTCGTTGGCGTCTGCGGCATTTTTATTATTCCAAGTGAATGCAGCAGCAGCCGCAGGGCAAATGCTCAACTGAACTCAGGTGGGAAATTAAAGTATTAAAAATAATTATTTGCACTCAAGAGACGCACTCAAATTAGAAGTAATAAATGAAAACGATTTGAATAATTTAAATGAAGCAAAACATAGTAAATACGAGTAAGCATTCCCCTGATTGCCATATCAGGAACCGCACTGAACTCAATACAATCAATCACATGACGATTATGGCGATCAAAACAAACCATACTCCGCCCTTTGTCCCCTATTCATCACTCACTGAGTGAAAGTTGTGCGGATCAATTAATAATCAATAACAAACAAACAAAACGCAGCCGCAATTGATCGATCGATCGATCGAACCATCGGATTAACTGGGCTCAACTGAGCTCAACAAAAAACACGAGAACACACACGATCAACAACAACGCCACGTGAACCTAGAGTCGTGACTGGCATGAATAGGAAAGCGGAAAAAAATTAGGGTAGTGAATATTTTCCGAGGGGTGCAAATGATGCCTTTCGGGCAAGTGAGAACAATCAGGACAAAAAAAATGTGTGACCCAAACTGACACCGCTCATCATTCGTCAACGCGCCCGCAAAATGTTCGAGAAGTGATTGCTACAAGAAAGGTTAATAGGATTAACTTCTACTTATTGTTGTTGTTGATGATGATGTTGTTGACGGTATTGTCGTTTTTATTTATTGTAAAATTTGCACAACACTTGAATTTGTCAGTCTGAGGTCTTTTTTAGCGGCATTTTTTGTTTTTTTTTTTTATTTTTTTTGTGTGCTGAGCTATGAGATTTTGATCTATTGACTTGTCAGCGGCTCTGAACCTCATTTGTTTAGCAAGCGATGCATGCAAAAAAACAACAACAAAAATGCTAGTGTAGCAAAATTGTCAGTTTGCTTGTCGAGAGGGGTGAAGTAGGTAATGAGGATAATAAATGAGTGCGTGAGCAAAATTTTTATTTTTTAAAGTAACAAAATTAATTATTATTGAGATTTATTGATTTTTAAGCTACTTCTAAATATGAGTGATAACCTATAAGTCAATTAATTCATCGTTAAACTTAGTAGTCGTTTGCTCCTACCCACACAACTATTTGAGCCCATTAGTTAAAAGTTAACTCAAAGGATTAACAGTACAGAAAAATCGTAGTAATTTCTGGCAAAATTCCTGTCATAGTGCCGGCGGGAAGGTGACCCACATTGCTGAGTTACTTTTAGAAAACAAGATTGGGTTAACGGAGTTAGGAAAAAGGAAAACAAAAATTTAAACCTTATAACAATTCTTCGAAGATCACGTAATATTTTATATATATATATATATATATTTCGCTCACTGTTTCCAGTCCCCCGTACTTTGGCCCCGTGTTATATTTTCCATGAGTGAGCCGGTCGCCAATATATAAGATTTAGCTGTTCTGATTATATCATTTGGGCTCTGAGCAATATGTGACACACCCAGATTCATTTCAAGTGAATTTTCTATGCCGTTCGGTACTTGGTACATGTCCTATCATAATGAGATTGAAGTATGGCCTGTTTTCAGATTAATTTCTTTCCATATCAATTGCTGCAACATTTCGAAAAATCCTATCAATTTCATGTTGACGTTTAATACTTAAGCCTTCACTCACCGTGACAACATTTCTAAGATCTAAACAGGGCAACTTTTGTTAAGGCGATCCGAATGTTGTTATTGCTGTTGCACGACAAGTCGACAAGATGTTAGGAAATAAATTTAAATTGTATTTCAATGACCATGGAGCAATCCTTGTGCACAATATTCTAGCTATATAGCTCCAAGAATTGAGAGATTCGTTTGCACTTAGTACATACGTGTAGTTGGACTGACGGAAATGACTCAATCGACTAGTCTCGTGGTAGTAGTTCCCTTTCAATATCCTCCAGCTCGATCAGTCTTTAATAATACCTTCCTCACATAACTCATTTTCCACACCACACTTTGATGAGCGTTTTATGCACTACGGCGCCATTTTTTCGCACATCACAAACAGCAACAAAAAGGATAACAATAACAACAAGGACAATAACAAAAGTCAGAATTTATAACATAAAACGCATCCGACAGCTTGTCAGAAACAATGCGCGCTCTTTTAGCATAACAAGCACCGAAAAAATCAATTTGCATTAAAATTTATAGAGCATAAACTGCGTGACTTTTTGTACATTTTTTTTAAATATATTTAACAAAAAATACAGCATAATTCACAAAGAAAAAATGTTACACTTTGACTATAAAATTACAAATTTTTGCATAAAAAAAACGCTGCTACCTTTTCTCCCCACAGCATGAGTTGAGGAAGCCAAAAAAAATATTACTTCAAAAATTTTAATAAAATAGCGAACGGGAATTATATGCGTGCAAAGGACTCGGAAAAAAACTAAATTGGAATGAAACATAACGAGCCATCAGCACATATTTTTTCAAGAGTTTTTGCTGGGTTTTTTTTTTTAATTTTTTGAATCTCATTTTAACAATTGAATTATTTTCTGTGAGTGGAATGCGAAGTTTTCACGCTTTTTTGTATAAATTGTTGAATAAAAAAAAAACCAAAAATAGGCAAAAAAAAATAATAGGAACAAAGAGGGGTGGCTACCGCTTTGATGGTATGGCAGCCCACCCTATGAGCAACGCCGCTGATCGTCATTCTCATTAAAATGGTGTCAAAAAAAAAGTTGGACGTGCGCTAAACAGAGTGGTACGTTTTTATAACCTCGTTTTTTTGGTATTTGCTAAAAAAAAAGAATTACTTTTGTTACAAATTTTCATAGTGCTTGATTTGAATGTCAGATAGTCAAATGGATTTCATATCAAATTATGTTGAACCAAAAAAAGACAATAAAAAATAAAAACACAAAATTCTTCCACATCTGCCCTTTTGAATGAACCGAATTAAAATGTCGATTATTTTACTTAATTCTACTTGATTGAACGATAGTGCGAATGCCCTACTGGGCAATTCCTTCTATTTTCTAATATCTTGAATTCAATTCTTCAAGTAACTCGTATAGCTTCTTATTGACATCAAGAAAGTAATTGATTTTCAAAATATTCAGAGAGCATTACGTTAAATAATGCCGGCGGCCTCTCCCTACCTCACTCTAGAAGGTAATGCAAGCGGTCTGACGGAAGCGGTCAATGAACAGAAGAACTTCTATACAAACCGTTGTGATTGCTCTTCAGTCAGAGCTGTGTTTGACACACAACAATGGTGACGGTTGCCGATGTTGCTGGCGGCACTTATTTGTTATATTCTTCGAATATCAGTAATACTGATGACATGAGTAGTACTAAAATATGTCTAGATCGTTACAGGTTTCGAAACACCTGAGCTATGTGACGTCGTTGCTATTATTATTTTTTAGTTGTTACTGTTGCAGACCTAGATGTTGGCAGAGAACATACTGAAAAAAGTGAAACTGGGCCGACTAAAATTCTGGTAGACACATATTACTCGTGGGAACAAAACGTTGCTGCAGACGTATACGCCATCCAACCTAGTGGCCTTACCACCAAAATAGGAGACCAAACAAAATCTTGTAACACCGCCGGAAAATATAAACCACATTCACTTACGAATTCTCTTTGCCGATCAACATGAACTCCTTCATCTCAATGCAACCCTTTTCCAAAAAGATACTTTGATGGAAAATTCTTTTCTGCCATCGAAATTTTGCGCCGTTCATATATTTCGCAAACTTTTCGGCAATTTCGCTTGTCTTATACCGTGCAATTCATACCTCCTCAGGCAGTCCTAACTAGGCCACGTAGGTGGAAACGCTCTGCCAAATCAGTTTCAGTGCATTGAGGCAAAATTGCCAATGAAAACTTACTATATTATACGAGTAAATATTTGGTAATTTAGAATGTTTGGAATAAGTTGAACTGAGTATATCCACGCTCGTACAACTTTCGAATAATATGTGAAATAAGAATAAACAAACTAACCAATAAACAAGCCACGAAAACAGCTACATACGCAAAAACCAAAAAAGGCTCGGGTATTGCTCCTGTGCGGCTAATCATTGATTTAGAAGGAAGAATGGACTTTAATTAGATGTTAAAAAAGATGTTGGAATCTGAATGAGGATTAATTCTTATAAAGAGAATGGTATCTCTTTAGGTTAAATCTTCTGTTTGTCTCTAAACTTTCACAGTCAAGTTCTGTGTGCTTTTAACTCGCATTTTTTCATCAGATCAGACTCTCCATTTCGAGTTTCTTCTGTACATACAAACAAGTAATGAGTAATGAGGAACACGCTCAACAGAACTCCCTCCCCAGAGCATATCGATGCAAGTTCACAGAAGTAGCTACAATGAAAAAAAAAGTATGCTGAAACGATGAGCTATGTTTTGAACAATTGCCCGGGCCTACAAGGAAGTCGCCATCGGATACAACAGTGTACAATTGTCCACTACTCTAAACAGTCTCCTGAGGTGATGGTCACCTCATTTACTTTTGGGGTGTTTATTCAAACCGAGTCTGTCTGGGTTCGAAGTTACAAGTAGATGCTACTTGTAGCAATCACTTGTAATGCATCAGTTTAATGGGTCCACGTGTTATCGATTTTCGATATTTTTTTTGTTATGCTGGTACACATAGCCCAAACATATGGTGATATTAACTGCCATGTTAACCGACTCGAAACACAACCATTAGGACAGAGGCCATAATATACTTTGATAAACTATAATGATCATTACGACTACAACAAATAAAATCACGAAAAACTCAGAACTCTCCATTTTGCTTCTGCATCTAGACTTTAATTTTGAGTGAATCTTCATCTTTCATCATAATAACTAATTAGAAAACAATCCACGTATAAAATGAATACACATCCGCACATTTATTGCCCACCATGTTGCAACAAACTCATTGTATAGGAGCGAGTCTCATCTGGACGTCTGCTCTATATGGTCCGGGCTAGACTGGTCTGATGTGGTTTGGTCTGACTTGGCCTGCTACCTAAATGATTAATATGCGGTGTATGAGACTGTGAGAAGGAAACCCTTTCATTTGCATTGCCAATAATTACACACGGAATTCCTTTGTTTTCATACCTTGTTTTCAATCCTTTTGCGCTATTCGCTCGCTCAAGCATTAATTTTAAAATATCCCGAACAAGGACGCTTGCTCGCTTGCGCGCTTAAATAAGCAATTAAAGGGCCACAGCATGCAAAATGCAGTCGAAAAATCGCCAGAGCGTCATTCATCCGTCCATTCAAACATTCAAGCATCCGACCAAACCATCACTTCATCATCATCATCAAGAGCAAAGCGACCTCCTCATCGCACTCAAAATACGCCGAAATGCTGGCAAACAGACTAAAAGGACAAGGGACAGCGAACAGCGAACAGCGTCGCTCTTTCAATCAACGGTCGTTTGGTCGGACCAGTTGTCCGTCCACTCAGGGCAAAAAGCGTGCTGAAGGACAAACCTGGAAAAAAGGGTTAAATAAAAAATCTTTATTGCGCATTGTTTGCTGCCGGGCTTTGTCGGATTTGATTTAAATCTCGCGTTGTACATGCCTTGACATGTGGTCCGCAGAAATTTTTTGCTTTTTTTCTAACGTATTTTGCACTGAAAGAGGAAGGCAGCAGCGTGGTGGTTGCTGATGATTGCTATGCCTGTGGTACGCTGTCGGGTGCAAATTAGGCTACCAAAAGCGCGGGGAATCGATAGCTCAATGCAAGTAGAGTCATCAAGTTTAAGTTGATAAAAACCGAAGTAAACAGAAATCACCTCTTTAAAAATACAAATCCTACCAAAAAAGAAGAAAAGCAGAAAAGACAATTTTACACAGACAACGCCAACGAGGCAGTCAAGTCAAGTTCAAGTTCTCTTAAGCAAAACACTTGATAATTAATTATTCTTTCTAACTCGAAGCGCACTCGAACTCGAGTTTCGTCCTGTTGCCGCGCGCCGAACCGTAATCCTAACGGCGAGAAAAGGTCATTGTGCTTTTAATTACAAACGGCGCAAAGAGTGAAAACTCATTAAGATGTTAACCCTTTTTTCTCCACTTTGTTTTCTCGTTGTAGCTGCGACTGCGACTGGGGCTGCCATAGAAATGACCCAGTTTTCCTGATTTGGCAGACAACTTTTCTTGATTACGGCAGACTGACCGTGACCCGTTTGTGGCTTGGGCGCGTGTGTGTGTGTGTGTATGTGTGTGTGTGTGTGTGTGTGTGTGTGTGTGTGTGTGTGGGCGTATAATTAAGTAATTAAAACTTTCGCAGCCCGTTTCGCACACTCACAATCAGACAGATAGCCAGGCAGACACGCACACAAAAATTGGCACAAACAGAAGTGCTCGAAAAAGGATACATGAAGAAGGAATGCTCGAAGAGCAAAGCGGAACGCCGACCATGACCAACGCCAATTTTATTTTGTTTGTGCGCCAACATGTGAACATTTTTGTATTTTGCCATTGGTGTTGTTGTTGTAAATAACAGGTGTCATTTTAAACTTGCAATTTTTGCTTTATTACAATAACAATAACAAAAATAACTACAACAAAACATCGACAACAACGACAACAAGAAGACACATGTGAACACGTTCGAATTTCAGCCGTTTGCAGCGACTGTGATTGCTGTTCATGCGTGCATGCGTGCATGTGTGCAGAGCATGATGGGCAGTGAATTGGGGAAGTAACGGGAGAGTCTTCATACCATTTAATTCGGCTTTTCCATGAGCAACGACAGAGTGCAGATGTTGCTGAAATGTCATTGTGTGTCCTTACACAGACGCACTGGCACACACAATCACACTAGAACACATCGAGTGAACCAGCTGGTCAACCACATCTGGTCATTGTCCTTCACATTGACACATTTTAAATCATCAGCAATACAAACGCTTCAGACTCCCTCTTCTCTACCTTTCTGTTTGTCTCTCTGTCGCCTATCTGTACATGTGTTTACTGTGGATATCTAGCTGTGTAACCCTCCGATTCTCACGAATTTCGTACACTCATGTAAGTGACCCTCCGCAATTTTATAACAGAAGCCATGAGAGATTTTTCATATTGCAATAAATATTCTTCCATTGTCCTTCGTCCTTCATTATGAATACGAGTGCAAAATATGTATTCTATAACTTCCGAAAACAAACCTTTCGAAATCCGAGGGCTCATTAAATACAGAAAAAGAGTTAGTTTAAGTATTGGAAAGACGCTTTCCAAATGGTTGTGAGAATAATTAATTTCTCGACAATGTTAGTAATTAATAATTTATTATTGCTCGGAAATCTTTTCCGTATGGAACAAAAGGCCGTAGTACAACGTTAATACAAATAATTTTGTATTATACAATACTAAAAGTTAGTATCATAGGGTTTTTCTTCAATCAGTTGATAGTCAACTAGTACGTATTGCCCATATTCGAGTAATACGTTCTACTTTTGATCACCGGATTTGTTTTTCGCATACAATCAAACATTCCCACATAGAGTTAAATTATTTACTGCCTGGATGTGTGAGTCGACTCGGTAGTCTAGTGGAGTGCACTACAATGACGGCCCAGAGGTCGTGAAAAAGAAATTCAAATTTCTACTTCACCTGCGGTATAATCCCCAAGGTGGGCGCGGAATAAAAAGACGGACGTTTCACATCACAAGCTCGGGGGGTATTATGCACACTCACACACTTTTTATATGCTAAGTTGTCGGAGGAGCACTGTCGCTGAGCACCGTGAAATAGTCGAAAAGACTGACATAACAACGTCACATTAGATCCCAATTTATTGGGTGCTCCTAAGCATGTGTTTCTAGATATTTATAGCTACTCACCCAATCTAAGCGTTCCTACTACTAACCCTTACATAAATACCGTTATTGATAGAGAAATATCTATGCAACATTTAATACTTTTCTAACTTATTACGTTTACTATGCTCTATATTTCTTTAGACATGCCTAATACCCAACCTGGAGCCATAACTTTGCAGAAATCACAGTGAAGTAAATGTTTACCTCACACACGTCTACTTGGCAATTATCTGCTTATATTTGGTTACCAAGAATCCCCACTGATCATTTTCTGCGTGGACGGGGGCGTCGAAGACCCTGAGCACTCCGCATTTTTCTGTAGGAGATTCGCGCGTGCTTCTTGAGACCTGACCGACCGTAAAAGGGAGCTGCCAACTATCAATAACATACACGGGCAGATGATTGACAGAGCAAAGCAGGATGCTGTGTCTGATTTCGAAACTACGATAGTAAGAATGCTGAAATGCCGTGAAAGGGATCGAAGGCAACAGTCAGCAGCCTAAGGAGCCGGGTGCGCATTCTATAAGAAACATGCTCATGTTTTAGATCTAAATTTATTTTTTCAAGCCAATTCTCTTTGACCACACATAGGATGATTAAACGACCCTAAAATTCCATATATCACAGCTCATACCCCAAGCTGTATGCGTCCTTAATGACTAAACTTACAAGCACGATTAACCCCGCTAATTAAAATAAACAAACATCTTCATTTTCGAAAGCACCTAGCAAAAGAGGCACAAAGAATGACCGATGCTACCTGCAAATGATAGAATCACCAAAGCAGACAGACCAGACCAGACAGACTATCCGATTCAAGTCTCAAGTCTGAGGCTATAAATCTAAATTAAGATTTATTGCTAAGTGGCAAGCTGGGCCGCCGAACATGTGTTTTTTCGGCGCATTTTGATGAAGCGACAGGACTCCGGTTCAGGTTAACAGTCAAGTTCAGGTTCTGGCTCGATGCGCCCTGTTTCAGTTGCGCTTTCCGAGCAACGCTGATCAAAGTAAACGCGTGCCAATAAACGAAACTCCTCACACGTTTCTAATCATGAAATGGAGAAGACCCAAACTAAAAATGTTGGCCACATTATCTTAATCGGGCAGATGTTCTGGCTTTGGCTGTCTGGGCTTGGCATGCGCCTTCGGACTGTAAATCGATACGACTACACTGAATGCGAAATTGGCAATAAAAATGCAAATAAACGTCGATGCGAACGTTACTTTGTGTTTTGAGAAGTCAACTTGATTTATTGGCGTGTAAGGACTTTTGCTTTCCTTTTCTAAGGACTCATGTCAAAAATGTGCCTTTTCGGAGCAGCACTTTGAAGTAGTCACATAACTTATAGCAAAACATGAATTTGAAGATAGTGACCCTACTAGGGTGGGTCACAAAATTAGTGTTTTTTTAATTTGCCTCATTTGACAAATTTTTTAGTTTGTGTTTGCCTACCTTTAAAAGCTGTAATCTACTATAATATAGCCGAGGTCTAATTTCATAACTGTCAAATAATATATATAAACGATTTCGGATGTTCGCCAAATTTCGCTGCAGCGACTATTTTTACTCCCCAAACTGAAGATATAGCTGAAGCAAAAGTGATTTTGTAGACTTTAACATTTCAGCAGCCGTCTTAGGTCGTATTCGATCACTGTGCGAAGAATCCAATATATTTATCTCCACTCAAACGGACGCGCTCATATTGAATGACCAGCTGTATCGGTCTATTTCTGCCGTTTAACCCTGCAGATATCTATGTTTCTTATAGAAGTAAATATTACCTTCAGATAATGAAGCTTATGACTATATTGATTTTGTGTACATACATATAACCGATGTTATAATGCTCCGACCTAAGCAGAAAACATTTAAATTACATTTTAAAGCTTTAAAATATTTACAAAAGTCCGGAAAAGAAGCCAGCATAAACAAAATGGCACTAATGAATACACGTGAAGGACCCCCAGGGCAAAATGCCACTGCGGTAAAATGTCAGCATAATGCCATCGCTCCAACATAAGCTCCGTACCCAACTCCAGCTCCCGGTACGGCGCCAGGACCTACTCCAACTTCGCCGACCTTCAACAAATAATAACAACAAACACCAAGAGCACAAAGTATGAAACGCTGACGCCACTTGAAGCCGCCGGATGCATGCAAAAGCATAACCGAAAGGCATGTTGAATAGGCCTTTAGAATCCGGCCGTAACGCTTGGTTGACTAAATGGCTACCTGAATGGCTTCGTACCTGGTTCGTTGCATTATGACTGACTGCCTGCATGATTTTTCGAGTACATTTCACTGACGTTAGAGTTGGCATTGAAACAAAAAAGAGAAAAAGAAACACAACAGAACCAGAGGACACAAACAAAAGCAAAAACTCCAATGTAGGAGGACACAGGAGGACGGGCTTTGGGCCTGCGGAAACAAAGGTAACACTACTGAAATGCAGTCTAGAAATATTTTCGTAATTATGATACTCCAAGAGAATAAAAAACCCATAAAATAAGAAAAGAGTTTAAAGTTCAACGCCGGCAGTGGCAGCGCCAAACAGCGAAGGCATTTGGCACTAACCTCGAAAATGTTCGTGAGTATGGGGGTCAACGTTAACAAAAAATCTTTAAAAAAAAAGAAAATTCGAAGCAAAAAATATTTTGAAGAAGTAGCAACTAATTGAATACTCTCATCTACATGCCACTCCCACTTGCTCACGCTCATTTGTAGGCAAAAGCGAACGGTATTGAAGCCAGAGTGGATAAGCGAACGAACGCAACTGACGTCGGCCACCGCTGCCGCCATCAAGCAATGCGAGATTGCCGAGCTAAGCACAAGGTGGTGCGGGCGTGGCGCGGAAAGCTTGTAAGCCAATGCTCTGGCCGACCTAACGAGGGTTCATTTTTTTGACGATACGCTTCAACAGTCACAAAAAAAAAGCAGCCACACAAAAAAAATATGGCGAAAAAAAGAAAACTTGCAGAAAAAGAGAGAAGGCAGAAATTATTTGTGTTGAAAAAAAAGGGATTTCTCCTCCGTTGCAGTTGTATTGGTGATTACGGACGACGCTTTACATTTTGTAGGCTGTCTGTCTGTCCGCCTGTCCGTCCATTTGTCTTCCCAATTGTCCTAGTATGAGATGCCCATGAAACTGCCACAGGGTTGGTTTTTGCCGATTGCTTTCCTTGTTTCTTCACTCTTTAGTTGTTGGAGTTGTTGTTGTTGTTGTTGTTGCTTTGCTAAAACAATTTTTTTTCTTTCTCTCTCACATTTCTATATACAATCGTTGTGTGTACAATCGGACTCCCACCAAAACACACACACTGAAACAAAGCCGCACACCAAGATTTTTTTTCTGCCGGAAACCGCCATTTTCGCTAGCTCACTTCCTCTCCCTTGCCTTTGGCCGTAAATTGCGTATTAGAAAAAACCTGGGGTGTTGGCATGAACAAACACTATTTGCGGTTGAGGGTGACTGCTTTTTAAAGCACAACTTTTTTTATTTTCCTCTGTTTCTTTTTTTTGTTTTTATTTATATTTACTATTTATTTTTATGCCGTTATTTTTTTTTTAATAAAAATTGTGGTTTACAATGTTCGAAAAAGCTACGAAAAACCTTTGCTTTATTTGTTTGTTAAGAAATGTGGAAGAAGTGGGCCTTGCTTCACCCTAACACTTTACTGCATCTCATTCAACTTCTATAATCTATGAATAAATATCATATGAAAAAAAAACTCAAATATTAAATAAATAAAACAATGGATTCAAGTGCCAAGGTCTTTATTCTTAAGAATACATACAGCAACCCTGCAGGGAACCGATGATCATTCGATCAACAAAAGTGCAAAATGGTAGATCAACACGCGTGATCCCATCAAATGATTAAATACACTGTTAATAACTGTTAAAGTGACAGAACACTGTTAATGGATTATTAGATAGAGTTGCTCTTATAGAAAAAGCTCTTTCACTAATTATTACCACTTTTTATCGCCTCCTCATCAGGTGATGTAAAAAATTTTGCTACAAACTGGTAACACACTGCTGAAATGGACAACAACTTGATTTGCTGAATTATTGCAACATTTTTGAAAAATGATGATAATTATTACAATAGAAGTGTTTTAAAATCGTTGCGTGATCATAGCGCTCCTTTTTCCATATCGCTACAAAGGAGTGCAACTGCTCGTACGTTGTGCGTTCTCTCATTTCATTACTAAAAAATATAGAACATTTGTTACATATAAATTTATAAATAATAGTCCATTGTTTCACAGTGAAGAAAACCCATAAAAGTACCATACCAGATCCACATTTCGAAATTATATTAATAAATACATAAATTAGCACATGTGAACTTGGACGAAAGCTTTTGGCTTTTGGCTTTAACTCAGAAACGAGCGGTCTTTTGAACAGTCTGTTATTAACATAAAATTTACAGATAAACTGCCTGTAGATCACTGTGAAGTAATATCATTCTGCTATATTTCCATTCTAATCTATATGAATAAAATTCGATGTATGTTTGTCTGTTTATCTTTTTGTATATATGTACGTCGGTTATGGACGCCGAAACCGCCGGATCGATTTTGATGAAAATTTCAGGGAATCCATATAATAGCCTTAAGAAGGTTACTACATTTTGGTGCAAAAAAATCGTTGAATTCGCTAAATATTAAGACCAACTCAATTTTCAGATGCTTCTCAAACTGTACAGATACAAATAAAACACAAAAACAAAATGGCACCTGAGAATTAAGTTTGGCTGCAGTGCTGCTCAAACTGTTCAAAGTCGAAATGCTCAAATATTCGAACAAAAAAATATAAAAAAATTTTAAATACGAAAATAAAACCAGTAAAAATTTGATTACGTTACGAAGAAGACTTGACTATCAAATCTAATAGAAGGCGTATTAATCGATCAATTAAAACCAAAAAACTACAAAATAATCCCACCAAAAGAAGCATCATTTGGAAGAAAAATAGCCTAAGCAACGCGAAAAAGTAGAAATAGAGCACTTGAAACAGAAGAACAACAAGAATCTCGACCAGAAACGGAAGAAAAACGTGAATCACGACTTGAACAAGACGGAAACATACGCAGGGTGTGACGCACGTGAAGTCAGCAACGCGCCGGGTCCCTGCTAGCATTTTTTAAAAAAGTTAAACTCGAAACATTACATTACGATTTTTAATTTTCTTTTTTTTAATACTACTAATAATACTCCCTGATAATGTCTGAGAATAGCAAATTATATTTTATAACTTCAGAAGTGAGTCGTTTGCAAAATTACTTCCTTTTAAGTACGTGTTTGTTTAAAAACTCAAAAAGGGGGATTTACAGTACAATATTTTAGGTAAACAAAAAGCATGATGGGGCTTGTGCACTAAGGTTAAAGTTGTTGACTGCTCCCAACCTGGTGGGATGCCAACAACGATCCCTGTAAATGTTCAGGACATGTTGACATACAGCCTCTTCCGGGCGCCCTCTGGACAGCCTTCACAACAACCGCTGTGTGGTGAACTAATGTATGCACCGATCATCTTAAACGTTTTTCAAAATCAGGTTGGGACACTGAAGTAGAGATGGCGGCGGATGAGCCCTACACATTAGGACCAACGGCTGCGCTTACAGCCTCACCGTTATTACAGACCCCAGATTTTATCCAGACACTCCGCCCGAGGGGATAAAAGATGGGCCTATCCTTCCAGCTCTAGGTTGTTCGTGAGGTTAGCCCCCTCACCACTTGAAAAAAAAATTACTAGCTAAGAAAAACTACAATCCTCAGATACGGACGGATCTAATGTTAACAACCCCAGCAAACGGAAAAAGGACAAAGATTTTCGGTTCTGCACGTGGAATGTGAGATCCTGCGGTGCGAAAAAATAGCTGAATTCGCTACAATGAAGACCGACTCATTTTCCAGTTGCTTCTCAAACTGTATAGGTACAAATAAAACACAAAAACAAAGGCGCCTCTGAGATTTGAGTTTGCCGGCAATGCTCTTCAAACTGTACAAAGTCGAAATATTCAAATATTCGAATGAAAATAAAAATCAAAAAAATTAAGAGTGCGAAATGCCACCCAAAATGTCAAACACTTGAAGATCAATAAGAAAATCGCAACAACAGCCAGAGCGCAAATGGCAGCTACGCGTCGAGGTCCTGCTAGTATATATATAAAAGCAACCATTAAATAGGAAAAGCGAGAGAAGGAACACAAAAAAATAAACAATAGGATGTCGGTGGCGCGAGCTCATACGATTTTGCCCTACCATAAATTGCTCAACGCGACTTAAGTAGTTTTCACTTCTAGTTCACATTTTCATTCTACCCCAATACCGGGCGACGTCGGGAACTTGTTAGTTTGTTATAAATGTAAAAACACGGAATAATATACAGTGGACGCTCGATAGTGTGAACGCTCTATAGTGTGAACACTCGGTAGTATGACACGTTTTTTTTGCACTATCTACTAGGCAGTGTGAACAAATCTTCATAACGCAATTATTAATTAAATCAATCGAGGTTCAAGCGTATCAGCCTTAGCAACAAAATATGGACTAGCAAAATCCACAATTTGTGCCATACAAAAAATTAAAGCAGAATTTTGAATTACGCTAGCAACACGTGGAGTGGACCAGGAAATCGAAGCACATTAAGGGCTTCTGAGCTTCCACGCATTGAACAATGCCTCTATCATTGGTGAGTAAACCAAAGAGCCAAAAATTACCCCCACATAATTTAAATTAAAAAAAGTGGTTTTATTTTGTTGGAAGAAAAGCTGAATACAGCAAGAAATATACAACATTCGATAGTGTGAATAATTCGATAGTGTTAACAGGGTCGGTTTCAATTAGTTTAAATTATATTTCACTGAATTTTATTTTTATCTTGTTTAAAAAAAGTATATATTCAAAAAATGTTTGTACCATATTTCTCAACAAAAGTAATAATTATATTTTCTTTTAAGATCGAACTGTCACATTCGTAATTTTTCTTTTATTAGTTCACGGTGCTAATTGTGTAAACAAAAAACAAACAACACAGAACAGTGACACCAAAAGAGATAATTGTACTCAGGCGATCTTGTTTTAGGCGACTTCAATCTCTTAAGGGCGATATAAATGAAAGCTAAAACAGAATGGTGTATCTGTGTCTGAGCCTGTAGTCCGTAACAAAATCAAATACAGCTCTTTGTGTGTGGGCGAACAGAATGTGTATCTGAATCTAAGGCTGTTGCTGTTCCCAATTCTTTGTATTGAAGTGACATACAAGCAGCAAGCTATTGCTTGCAACACTATTTCATTCTTCTTTGGTGTGGCTGTTCGATTTTAGACGCTGCAACTCGTTTTTTGCCTCAACCACATACCTTTCGTAATTTTCGCCCATACTCAATCTACAAAAAACGAACGAAAAGCAACGACGAAAAACCCGAACGAACGCAAAGAAGAACGCGAAACGGTTGTGCGCAACACAAGGTAGAACCAATACGAGCTACCCCGTAAGCCTCGTGCAACTCTTCTCATCAAACAAGTGTTGCGACAGAGGAATTGCTCGAATTGTTGCTGAGTGTGGAACGGGTAAAGCTTCATTAGAAACTTGAGATAGAAGATACTTTTCATAAATCGGTATAAATAAAATGGGATAAATGAGTTTGTATCATTCGCGTATACAGAGTTTAACACTGGATAATTCGACGAAAGAGAATTTGTTGTTTGGCCGAGCTATGGGCAACAATACACTAAATGATATCAGTATCTTCTCCATTAAAGGTACATTCAAATGTTGCCGGACAATGATAAATGCTGTGACTGTGTATCTCGAAATGACGTTACTTGAATCAGTTTGATCTTTGAAATTTTTATGTGCATACATACTGCTCTGCTTATCTACAAATGGTCACATAGTATATTGTTTATATATAGAGTATAGGTGTATTTAGCTTCTATGAGCAGTTCATAGAAGTTGTATAATGTAATGAAGAAGTAGAGAATGTTGAGGAGTCGGCGTTTGTGATGCTTTGGTGATTATTCTTATTATTCGTGACAGACAGCAGTCTTTGGATTATAGCGACATTTGATTTTTTGGATGTTGGGGAATCAAATGGGATTGATTATGGCTTTGTATATCAAAAGCTTATTTTCTAGCGATGGATTAGATCTAGCATTAAGGAGCCAATACAGATGCCTAGTCTTCAATTTTGTTTGTTCGCGCTTTTTCTGTATATGGTGTTTCCAATTTAATTTGTTGTCTATGTACAGTCCTAGGTATTTCGCATAGTCTTCTGTTTTAACGTCGACTCCGTCAACCGTTAGACGGGGTGCTACAAATTTAGTTTTAGTTGTGTAAATAACATGTATTGTCTTGCTGTTATTTATTTTAATGTTCCATTTACCGAACCATTTCAGAGTGTTGTCTTTCTGACAACTGTCTAAATTCTGTTGTAATATTGCAATTGCTACTTCAATGTTTTTGTGGGAACTTAGTAATATGGTGTCATCTGCAAATTTAGCTATCATTGATGATTTTTGTCTTGGTGTTAGTATATCTGCTGTGAAGATGGTATACAACAGAGGACCTAGTATGCCATTTAATATTATTTGAATATAATTTGAACCTTCGTCCGAACATTTTACGAAGAATTACCTATTAGTAATGTAACATTCCAGCATTTGAACAATATTGTGGGGCAATATATTCGTAGCTTGTAGATTAATCCATTATGCCAAGTCTTATCGAAGGCTTTCTCTACGGAACACTCCAATACAGAATTTTTTGTTGTCGAGGTCATTTAATATTTTGTGCGTGACACGATGGACTTGTTGTATGGTTGAGTGGTTTCTACTGAAGCAGAATTGGTAATCTGGAATTATATGGCTACGTTCCAGGATAGGCAGGATTCGCACGCTTTTCAAATATATTGGATAGCACAGGAAGTAAGCTGATTGGACTATATGATGACGGCAGAGATAGGTCTTTTCCCGGCTTTGGAATCACAATGACTTCAACAACTTTCCGGACTTTGGGGAAGTAGTTTAACCTGAGTAGTGCATTAAATATATTGCGTATATAAATCACCGCAATTGGTGGAAGCTCTTTTAGGAGTTTGCCGTTAATTTTGTGATTTTTTATGATTTACAACATGTTGGATGATGAGTAGAATTTCGGAGGCCGTATTGTTATTAAGTCGCAATGTTTAGAGTTCATTAGCCGGGTTAGAGTATGGGACGTCTAAGTTCTGTTGCTGATGAAACTGATGTTTTAGCTAGATTAGTTGTTGCCCATGATCCATTGTCCTTTTTTATTGGTGCCTGGTGCATAGTTTTGTTATTAATTCGATAGTGAAGTGCCAGTCGATTAGTCGTCTGCTCTCGTGCTCCGAAATCAACAAAACAAAACCAAATCATAAAACAATATAAACAACAACAAGAATACAAAATAAAATCAAAAATGTGCTAAACTTAAAAGTCCCCCGTCTGCGCGCAGCCCGCAAAATCACCATCAGCCCCACCAACTCGAGGTAATGGGCGTATTCAGCAGAAGTCATCACCTATCATTTTCTCTGACTTAATAATCGATAACTGGTTTGTCTCTGCTGAACGCAGTGCTGCTAGATTTGTAAAATTACTGCGCTTAGCTACTTCACAAATAGCCTTTTCATTTCTGAGTTAAATAATTTGCCAACAATTAACGTATTCTCCATTCAACTCATCTGTTAAATACATATTAAAAACATAAATACATATAAATAAAAATTAAATAAATAAATATCATTACATTTCACTTTCCAAGCAACTAATAACAACACTCGAATTATTTACTTTAAATTTTGTGTGTTTATTACTTTGTATACAAACGAAAAACATCTGACTAAAATGTGATGCCTTGGTTATCAAAGTATTTTTGTGATCAATTTTTAGCCATCGCCATCACGAAATTTTTATAGAAATTGTGAATTAGGCATTCACAATGAGCGAAAATCATCAAAAAAGGTCATCAAACACATCTGCTGAACGCGCTTAATCTGTAGAAGCTTCGTCTGTAGAAGTACAAAATAACAACACCAAACAAAATACAAACGGTACCAACCAACAGCAACAGCGATGTAGTCTCAAAATTAATGCTTCTCAACTGCCGTGGAGTGGATAATGCTTTACGCCGACTCTGAGTACACAAGTTATGCACTACCAAACACCTACAACGACAACAACAACGCCAACCAGCACTGTTAATATAACAACTACAACTGCTAGCTCTTCTGTCGTACTCTTCTCCCCACATTGCAACGTCCCAGGCAACGGATACAACAGCAACAACAACAACAAACATACATGCACAAGATCAAAACATAAAAACAAAACAAAACGAGAAACAGCAACAAAAACGCAATCGAGACAAGCAGTTACCCGAATCTGTTACCAACAGCACCAAGAAACCAAAAAACAAAACACCGACAAAGAAACCGCAACAGAAAACGCTGCACTGTAGAGTAAAGTAAACCCAGCACACAAAATATGTTTGATTTGCTAGATAAAGACGACAACGGGCCTGCTGAAGAAAATGTCGGTGGGGTAAGTATAGAAGTCCCTGATAAAACAAAAGCACAGAAACCTCTCCCAATATACGTGCAGGATGTAGAGGAAATCTAATGTTACGAAACTTAGATTCTGCATTAAAAGAGACAATACAAAACCACTTTATAAAACTCTAAAAAACAACGAAGTGCGCATACAGGTATGTATGTATGTGTGTCAATGTGTTACTCAGCGGTGGTCAAGATGCTTCAGCACAAAAAAAACCAAATACTACACATTTAAGGCAAAGGAGAAGCGGGGTTTAAAGGTTGTGCTAAGGAATATGCACCATGCTACAGACCTCGATGAGATAAAAAACGAGCTAAAGGAGCTTGGCGATGAAACTATTAATATCTCTCCCACTACGTTTTGTGGAACTTAGAAAAAATCCAACAACACTAAAATCTACAAAATACAACTCCACTTTGTAGCAAAATAATCTTTGAACCGCCGCACCACAAACGCGTAGTTGTACAATGCCATACGAGGAACTTTTGCACAAGGGACCCCATATGTGTTAAGTGCTGAGGTAAGTACAAAACCATTGATTGCAAAATATCCAAAGCCAGCCAAACCAAATGCGCACTATGTGGTGGTGCACATACGGCTAACTACAAGGGCTGCAAAGTATATAGACACTTAAAATTCAACGTTTCCCTTCACTCAAGGAGGAAAGCGCTACGCCCAAGTCGCATCAACTACTCAAGAAAACACCTCGTCAAAAGAACAACCAAAGCGCATAGAGAATGAACCTAAAATGAACCAAGACAAGGAAGCCGATAATGAATTAGTGGAAATCAAAGACATGCTGAAACAACTAACCCAGCACTTGAATAAAAGAATGAACATCTTGGCGTTACTAATAAACAAACTCGACATATAAAATGGACACCAACATAAAGATTCTAGCCTGGAACGCAAACGGGTTAAGACGCCATCTAAATAAATTAAGTCTAAATAAATTAACAATATATTTGTTTTATACAGAGTTTAGCTTTACAATGGAGCTTTCCTGTATTAATTGTATTATTACAATTTGAGAAGATCATACATATAAATTTAGCAAGGAAAATTGGGGAGAGAAAAAATCCTTAGAGTTATGATGAACTTAAACTAACTAGACTAGATTAGAATAGACCGAATTTTAATTGCATTAACCAGAGGTTAAGGCTTAAAGAATCGATCGGACACATGTAAGTACGCAGTATTTAGTTTTGTATAATAAAGATTCTTTGGGCAAGAGCTATATTGTCGTGAATATGCTTAGCGTTTGCTTATTCGTGCAGACGAGCTGTAGAGAAATAAAATGATAGATTTAGGATCATCTTAGGAATTTTATTTTGGGCCATTTGGAGCTTGTTTGTGTGACACTTGGCACAGTCACCCCACACTACGGACCCATACAGCATTATCGAAAGAAAAATTGACTTGTAGATGGTCATTTTATTTCGGATAGATAGTGCAGATTTACGATTGATAAAGAGGTGGAGGATGCATGTAGTTTTATAAATTTTTTTTATTGTTTTGGCTACGTGTATATTACATTTTAGCTTCGTGTCTAAGTATAAACCAAGGTATTTTACCTCATTTTCCCATGGAACGCTATTTGAGTCAACTAGAAGGTTAGATCTTTTGCAGAAAACAATCCTTACGCTTGTTTGTAAAATATATTGCCTTCGTTTTAGAGGCATTTAATTTGATTTTCCAACTTCTGAAATAATTGGATAAATTATTAAGAGCAATTTGTAAATTATTTTTAATAGTGCTGAATTCAGCATCTGAGCAGTATATCGTAGTGTCGTCAGCAAATATTGAAGTGATATTATAGAGAATGGGGCCTAGAACAGAGCCCTGGGGTACTCCAGCAGCAATTTGTCTGTTGATTGATTTTGTTTCGTCCATGAAGACATAAAAGTTCCTCTCAGAGAGAAAGCTATTGATGACTTTGAGGAGGTATAAAGGGCAGTGAGAGCGTTTCATTTTATATATTAATCCCTTATGCCACACCGAATCGAAAGCAGCCTGCACATCTAACGCCACCATACCAACGGACTGCTTGACGAACGTTTTGAATCTGTTCAGTGGTTGGATACAACTAAGTTTTGTCCTGAAGCCATACTGTTCGGACGGAAGGATATCGTTTGCTTCTATGTGCGAATTTAATTTAGCCTTAATAGGGGTTCTAAAATTTTTGACATGCCACACAGTAAACTAATAGGACGATAGCTATTAGGAGTATCAGAAGGCTTACCGGGCTTGGGAATAGCTATAACTTTAGCAATTTTCCATTTGCGTGGGAAATAACCAATACGGACAGAGTAGTTGAATATTTCAGAGAGATATTCGATTGCATTTTTTGGCAAGTTTTTAATGCACACATTTGGTATGGAGTTTTGTCCTGGAGCTTTCTTATTTTTAAGGGAGCGAATTATGTCTGAATTTCAAGAGGGGAAAAGCTGGGAGCATTACAGTATTGATTATATCCTAGCTCATCATTTGAGGCATCTACGAGACTAACAAAGTTTGGGTTAGAAAGTAAATCAGTTAAATGATGGTTTTGTTCAAAAATTTGGCGAAGTATATTCACTTTTTCGTCCCTCGTAGAGTACACCTGATTATTATGATAGAAGCTTGGGACGAACTGTTTTTTTATTTTTGATTGTTTTAGTAATGTTCCAGAATGGTTTAGAACTGTAATCATAAACAATCGTATCAATAATAGTGGAGGTTATCTTATCAACCATAATATCAATTATTTCAATAGTGGGTTGGGTGTCAAAAGTTGGCCTCTCTCTAAAAGCTGCGTTTAGGGTTCTTTTGTATAATTTCAATTTGCGTTCGTGTACTGTAGACGTATTATTTGTGTAAGGTATGTACATTTCAAGTACTTGATAACTGGGAGGTGGTCAGAGGAAAGGTCATTGTAAACTACGGGTTCAGTCAAGGAGTTAGACGAATTTGTCACAAAGAGTTCTAGGGTTGAAGACTTCGAGTTGCCGGTATATAAGTTGGATCCTTTGGGTGTAGTGTTGAAAATCTCCCGTAAGATGCCGGTTCGTGGAGAGTATTACCCCAACAGTTTGCTTTGGGGCAATTCCACTGGCGATTTCTGCAATTCAAATCACCAGCTAAAATGTAGTTACCCTCTATGCGTGAGATTTTAATTAAATCAGTCTTAAACATATCTTTCCTGTGATTGTTGTTGTTTAATGCTATACAAGTATTGATAAAGCACTTTGCAGACTGTCCAGGGTAATAGACAGAACAAATTTTGAAGGAAATTTGTGCATCCATAAATACCTGTAAGCCAAAATTTTCAATTAGGTGTGTTTACAGGCATGGGTTTCGCCTATGCCTTATATCGTTTTTTACAATAATAGCTACTCCAACACCCCTGCTAGAACAATGATCATTGAAGTTATTGTTGGAACTTTTTGCTTTCCGAAAACCGTTTTGCTCTCTCCTTCTTAATAAATTTTGGTACGAAATACGGGATGGGCAGCTTTGGTCGGTAGAGGGATGCCCTCCTTGGCAGTTGGCACATAATATGTATCACTCTTTGGACAAGTAGACGTAGGGTGTTGGCTAGCACAACGAGAACAGGATGTCTTGAAATTGCATTGTTTGGAACCATGGCCGAAAAACTGGCAGATGTAATACTGTGTTAATTTTATTTTTATTATTATTATAAATTATAAAGCTATAGCAAGAAAGGCCTTAAGCTAGTATTAATGTTTAAATGTGTTGTGGATAATGTATGTACGTGTATGAATATTATGATCAGGCTGTATTTACAGTGTTTATCTTATGTTATATTTATAATATATTGTACAAGTTTGTTGATTTTAGGTACATAATTGTTTTTGAGAATATAGATAATTATTTGGGTTGAAAATTGCATGGAGGGGATCATGAAGGGGAAAGAAATGGAGTTTTATGTTTATGAAATTATGACACTGAAAGGATGTGATGAACTGAAGTGATATTAGTATTGCAGTAACAGCAAGTATTAGATGAGGTTCCTTGTACGATCGAATAAATGAGAATGGGTTAGGTTTGTGTGTCCCAGACGTGGTCTGATGATTCTAGTAAGATCACGTCGGGAAAATTGGCTATGGTTAGCATAACTATAGATGTTGTTTTTGTTGGAATTGTAATGGTTGTAAAAGTCGTTTATACGTTAAAAAAGTGAGAGTTGTTTTTGCTTGTGGGTAATGTTAATGTGTTTAATAATGTCGGGGATGTTGTGATTGCTGTTGAAGATCATAGGAAGGAGAGTGGCGGTTTTAGCGGCGTTATCGGCTTTTTCATTTCCAGGTATTTGACAATGTCCTGGGACCCAGATGATGATAATTTTTAGGGACAGAGTTTGAAGGGTTTGTCTAAAATGAAATGGATAAAAAGATATATTATTGGTGTTACAAATGGCATGTATTGAGGATAATCAGTCAGTGCAGATAACAGTCTGGTGGGGTTTTTTTCTTGCTATGTGGATTGCATTAAAGATGGCTATAATTTCTGCCGAAAAAATAATGTTATGAAATGGAAGTATATATTTGAGAGTATTGTTGTCAGTAACTATACTGAAGGATGTACCAGAGTTTGACTTGGAGCCGTCGGTGTAAATGAAGTTATATGCTCTAAATGACTGTTTCAAGTTAAGAAAATGTTGGCAGAATGTTGAAGAAGGCGTGGAAGATTTAGGTAGGTCATGTAGTGATGTATTCAATAGGCAGTTGACCTGTACCCAGGACGGTGATTTATGTCGAATGTTAGGAATTGGAGATGTAGGGTGCTCAAGTTGTGTATTTAGGTTTAGTGCATTTAAAAGCGCTGGGCGATCCTTTTAATGGGGTTAGCTAAGGACGATGTTTTGAAGAGAAGGATGGGTTTGATGAGCTTGGCTGTTATGTGGTTGAATATATTTTCTAGGGGAGAGATGTCAAATTTAAAGGGAAGGTTATTGATAGGCGTAGTTTTAAAAGCGCCTAGGGGCATTCTTATAGCTGAATGGTAAACGGACTTAATTCTATTGGTTTGGGAGACTGGTGCGTGTCCGCAGAGATAAATGCCAAAATCTATTTTCGCCATTATAACGGGTTATAGTTGTATTTGTTATTAGAGAGACATTTGATGATATTGGGCTTTTTTGATAGGGAAAATATAAGGTGATTTATATGATCTGTCCACTTATATTGCTTATTAAATACTATACCGAGGATTTTTAGGGAGTTCACATCGGGGATGGTGGCAATAGTGGTGGTAATGAAGAATTTACAACGTTTATTTCTCAAATGTGGATGTGTTTGCATTTTGGTATGGAAAGTTTAGCACCAGAATAGTCGCACCATTTGAGTATGTCGTATAACAGTGGATCTAATGAGACAGAGCTAAGTTTGTTAAGGTTTCTAATGATGTGGTAGTCGTCTGCGTAGGCAAAGAAGACAAAGTTTTTGTGAATTTGGTTAGTTCTATTGAGTTTATTGAAGGCTATTAGGAATAGGATTACGGATAGGGGCGAGCCTTGTGGAATTTCGTTATAAATGGGCTGTACTGTAGAAAGATGGCCATTGACATGTACTGTAATTTTTCGGTTGGACATGAAGCATAAAACATAGTTTATGATTTTAGGTCCTATTTTCCAAAGTTTTAATTCGTCAATAATAGAATTAATTCCTATTTTATTAAACGCCTTAGAAAAGTCTAAGGAGACAATAGATGTGTGATTATTAGTGGAGAGGGAAGAAGATACCAGATAATCTAACGAGAGAAGAGTATCTGATATCGACTTTCCCTTTCCAAAGCCGCTTTGTCGAGTGTCAATAGATTTGTTGTACGAGACGAACCACCACAGTATGGTAGCGACTATTTTGTCTAACGTTTTAGCTAGGAAAGAGTTAAGTGAGATGGGTCGGTATGAACTAAGGTTTGTTTTGTTGGAATCAGGTTTGTTTACAGCAATAATTTTACTGAGTTTGTGATTTTGGGGTATGAAAGAGCTAAAAACTTTATTGTAGTGATCGAGAAGTCTACTCATAACTGAGGGGTGATTTTTTAGCATGGGGTAAGATATACGATCGAGTCTGGGGGTTTTATTTTGAGAGTGCAACAAGTTCTATTGAAGTTATAGGGAAGTTGATTTGAATTGCTAATGATGAAAGATTGTAGGAGTTTGTGAACGGGGATGTCCGGTATTTGTTCGTGCGGTAAGTTTGGCTAAAGTTGGAATCATGTGATTGATGTGAAAGCAGAATTCTTCTGATATAAGCAGGTGATTAGTCATTTGAGTTGTTGAAGTAGATGATGACATACTGTGAATTGGTAAGCGACTTCTAAGTCCACAAAAAGTGCGGATTTTAGATCATATTTTAGATGTAGGAGTGTGAGGATTGATTTCTGTTGTAAAAGCCTCTAATGAGGGTCGTTTCGCAATTTTTATTTCCCGTTTAAGCAAAGCGTTAGCTTTTTAATATTTTAAGATGTTATCTGGGGATACGTTACGTTAAAGAAGGGACCATTGTGTGCTCTTTTGGTTCTTGAGATTTTGAAGGTGAGAGTTTCACCACGGTACTGCATGCTTGTTACGGTAGGCAGTTAAGGATTGTGGTATGGAAAGTTGGCACTTTCTCGAATAATCTTAACAAGACTTGCGGATTCTTTGTTCAAATTGTGGCTAACAAGGCGCTGACGATGATATAGTTGTGTATTTGGGCCAGTCTGCTGAGTCTATTTTGAATTTTGGAGTGGGTTTTGGGAAAAGAGATTTGCCAAAGAGAGATATAATGATAGGGAGATGGTCGCTACCAAAATTATCAGTTTCAATTTCCCATCTTTCTTCTAAAGCAATAGTAGGGGTGGCAAGTGTGAGATCAATATGTGCGAATGTGTGGCGGTTGCTAAAATATGTTGGTGAACCGTTGTTTAGGAGTATGAGAGGGGATTGATAGATAAATTTTATCAGAGTATTACCTTTTTGGTTGTTGATTGGAGAGCCCCATAAATTGTGCCAACTGTAGGGGTATTAAGGCAATGGAATACGTTTCGTAGGCTACGGATGGTGAATATTTTGTTTGGGGGATATATGAGCAAATAATATTAAAGGTAATTTTGGAGTGAATTGTAACTTCGACGGAGTCAAAGTCTTGATTGAGGGTAATCTGTTCGTGCTTAATGGAATTGTGAATGAGGAGGGCCACTCCTCTAGATGGTCCATTGGCTGAATTAACGCTGTATAATTCATAGTTTATAGTGGTTAGAATGATGTGTTTGGGTGTTAGGTGTGTTTCCTGGAAGGAAATAATTTTTGGAGTGTATTTTTTAATTAAAATTTGTAATTGATCATAGTTGTTTATGTAACCATTACAATTCCTCTGAATAATCCTAGGAGACATATTGATTAGAGGGGGTTATGAGGTTTGAAAGTAATTTAACTTTTATTTGAGTTGATCAATTACAGTTATATTGAGAGACCGCACTATGTATAATGCAATGAAGTACGGCGTGCTGAAGCAGTCGAGAAAGAGATATGAGAGTCCCCGTCGTTAACTCTCATTTCTCTAATGATGTCCAAGTCAGCACACACACAGCAGGCAGCACTGAGGAAATTATGTATCAATTATTAAGACATTGAATCGATATCGAGGAAATTTAGTAGAGGAGCAGTATTTTTGTTTCGAAAGAGGTACTTTTTTTGTTACTTTTTTTTAATTGATTGTTTAGAGTTGCCCTCCCAAGTGAAACATTACCCAGTCACAATATCTGGACTTCTTAAATACACTAGGACAACGATTTATTGCTGCTGGAGACTTCAACGTAAAACACACAGAATGGGGTTCACGAACTTCAATCAAGAGAGGCAAAAACCTTCTGTACGCACTACACTCTGCTAAGATGAACCATATAAGTATAGGTGAGAAAACAGACATCAAAAAATTTAAGATCTTTTAGTCTTCTATATAGTAAAAAATATAGATTTAAGTAAATTCGTAATCAAACCAAGTCTGGATCTATCGTCAGATCACACAGCTAAACCCTTAAAACTCAGAAGGTTTCCGGTGGATTCGAACAAAAATAATTCCTTACACAATAACCGAACTGACTGGGATACCTTCAGAGACTATATCAACTTACACCTATCCATAGACATTCGTCTAAAAGCACCAGAGGACATACAATCTGCTTTAGTAATTCTCAACGACACTATTGAAAAAGTAGCAATACAAGCAACCCCGGATAAGCAACCTCAACCAACAAGGCACTTAAAACCACCTTTTCTGAGAAATTTAATACGTGAAAAGCGTAAATTAAAAAAGTACTGGATGTACACTAGGTCCCTCGAGGCCAAAAAGAAATACAACAAGGCAACAAAAGACATTAGGAAATATCTGCAATACCTTAAAAACAAGCAAGTCACTAGTTACCTTCAAAACATAACACCGACAAAATACACAGTCTACTCGCTTTGGAAAGCTACAAAAAACACTGCCATTTTCTGGAAATTCAATAATAGTGACAGACGGTTAACAGGGCCTCTTGATTTCTATATCGCATAGAAAAGCGAGAATTATTTGGAGCTAACAAGCTCAGTGCAAGCGCATGACCGTTATTAACCTATTCAAATTAATGGTCATGCTGTGATGTTCAGACGTGAGTGCACTCTGAACTACCTCAAACATTTTGTTATTCGTTACAAGCATGCGCTAGTAGTATACTTAACAGTGTCATAACACTTCTGTTATGACTGAATTATTCTAACCGCGTGCTCAACACTGTATGAATTAAGTAATAGATAACACTAAGTTTGGGAAACATGGAGAATTTCCGTAAAAGCATTTTATTGGGGAGAAATGTAAGTAGGAATCGAACTCTATAAAGCGCTTAATGAATAAAAATTACTTGACAGAATGCGCCCATATTAAAACAATATTTTGCAACGGTGTCGCGACCGAAGAAGGCGAAATCTTTTGAAGCCGTTGGCAAATCTCTTGCCTCAAAAGGGTAGGCTTATTTAATCAAATACTCCGAACATATTTACCTATGTCCAGAAAACCCTCCTTTTAAAGATTTTTGCGCCCACATAAGCCGTATGATGCGCCAGCGGATGCCGATGATAAAGTCAAGACGATCTGTGTCAATCTCAAGATTCCCCACAAGGGAGACTACAAACTGACCAATCTCGCAGAGAAATTTGAATTTTTGGCTGCTTGCTTCAAGGATTTCCAGCATGGCGTACCAAATTCACAAGTTCACGAGTTGGAGACTGTTGGCGATGTGATACAATTCTACCAGAGCCCTGTGATCACCACAGTGCCGTATGACTCCCTCAAGCAAATGGATCTGCCAGAGAATCTACACATACAATACGAATACTTGCGCTTCCACCCGGATACTGACACAAAATTCGGTGGCAAAACAGCCTTCCCTAAAAGTTCAACACTTGTTACGGGACTTAAATACCGTGAAAAGTACGCGGGGCATGAAGCGAAACGCTCCTGGCCTTAGCTCAGTCAAAGATTTATTAAATTTTGTTGCAAATACATAGTCCAACACACTTCAGATTGTTAAATAGAAAATTAATTGAAACAGTCTCCAACTCTAATAAGCAAATCTGAATGAAATATTTTTTCAATTGCCCTGAAAACACGTTCATCCTGGAGCAACGCCATAAGGCCAGTATCTTCTTTGACTGCCTCTAAGTCTGGATACATTAAATCATAATTGATTTCAGTAACTGCAGGCTTGTTGAGAACTTTAAGCAATTGCTTTTGCACTGCGATATCCGGATCAAGTGTTTCAGTATCCACGTAACCCGTTTCCTGTTTAAACTGCCGAGTTCGGCGATCTCGTAAATAGGTTATGATGCTATCATACTCCTCCACGGTCAGCGGCCTATTACAGGCCAAATTGTTGAGTAGCGCCTGAATATGATCCGGATGAGGCAGTTGCATTAACGACATGTGCATTGTAGGCACTACTGGAGGTACAGGTAGTGTCATTCCAGGCATCATTCCCTTGGATTTGGCCCCAAACTGCATTTTCTTGCGAAAATCGTTGCCAATTAGCAAGATAGCATCCTCCAGTGGCATATTACGATGTTCTGCGGGCACTCCATACAAAATGTTAACCGTTATGCTTCTAAGCTCCTCATGCTGCAAGGTCACCAATATTGCATACGAACAACCACGGCTAGATATGTTGGCTAGCACTTTGCCCAGTGGCACATTCTCGTTCGGAAAGAGCACATCCACACGCAGACCAAGTTGCCTCAAACGGAGCTCAATATACTCGGCATATTTACTGCAAATGGAAAGGATTATCATTATTAACTATTTAGTTGGTTGTTGTATGTGATGAAAAACTTTGAGCTGAAACCAAAGGGTGCATTTTAATTATTTTCTGGCGGAATAACGTCTACAATCCTTCACCCGAGAATTTTAATAACCACATTGCCCTGAACATCTTATACTTTATACTTATTGGTGTTCATTAAAACATACAGCCAACCATCGCACTTACGTGTTTAGCCGATTGAGAACGATAATCTCACAGTCATTGCAGTCGCCATTTTCAACAACCGGTGCTGCTATTGCTTGAGCTGGTTGATGTGCGATATTGGGCATTTGCCGGTCGGCGGCGTTGATTACTGATAATTTGTTACCCTTGAAAGTGGACTGGTTTAATGCCGAAGCGGCTTTATTGGCGACTTCCTCCGACTCAAACTCCACCCAACCCCATTTTTTCTGTAAATGCGAGGCGACCATGTTTCCGTAGGGCACACAAATGCTCTCAAACTCCT
Organism: Cacoxenus indagator; assembly: GCA_035041755.1. NCBI lineage: Eukaryota > Metazoa > Arthropoda > Insecta > Diptera > Drosophilidae > Cacoxenus > Cacoxenus indagator. Next base: position 113,305 of record JAWNKX010000018.1, on the reverse strand, counting down.
CACGTCTGCAAAAGGGTAAGTTGCCAATTATAATACGATTCCTCCCTGACTTAGGATCGCGTAATGAATTATTTGAAGGAATTGGTTCGTTCATTTTCCCGTCTTTAAAGTAATAAACGCTTTGCTTTGTCGTTAAACACAAACTAAACCAGCTGACTGTGCATGTTCTCTGCAAGAAGAAGAAAAGTTGCCATTAACACAGACCAGATACAAATATAATGTACACATGGTAAATAGAAAATATCATATGGAGAAATAGGTGATGCCAAAACATTTTTTTAAGAACCAATATATTAATGTATTATTGTGAAAGGATGGAAACTTTGTTGTTGGTTCAATATGAGCGGAAAAAAAATTCCCTTTGCTTCAAATTTTTGTGATTATGTGGTGAGGTTCTTCTTCTTGACTTAATTTACCATTGCAATAACATTTGAATGTCAATGAAAATGTAACCGTAAAAAGTTCAACTCGAAGAAAAGCAACACAAGTAATATAAAAATGTGTAAAAATCAAGAAATTTGAAAGTGGGCTTTGGAAATCCCATTCCATTAATCAATTATATTTTAGTCGTGTAGTCGAAACATTCTCTTTTAAATTTTAGTCCATTTTATCTAATTTTTTTTATAAGAAAAAAATTTTGGTAAAAATGAGTTCGGTTTCTACCCATTGTTCCTGTGCTGAGGAAATAAAACGCATTGGTAAGCAATAAGAAAATTGGCACATTCACTTTATGGGTAGAAATTTTGCAAACATTTTTAATGTAGAAAATGAATTTGGACCAACGCCTTTGCGACGTTCTCAACGGCTACTTGAGAAGTACGCCAAATGGTCGGCCCAACAAATTGAAGTTGCGACGGTACCAGAAAGTAAATCCCTGATAGATTGTCAGTCGGGCGACAACAGATCACCCGATCTTTTCCCCAACATGACTGACTACTTGGAAATAATTGAAATGGAATCATCTCATATACCAGAATTAGAACGGGAGTCAAAGGGAAATATTTTTAAGATGACTATGGAAAAATCTGGCATATTGCCACAAACTGTGAAAACCACTGACCAATTGATTCCCGCACATTCGTCTGATATAGCAATCACGGCACAGAAAGAATTTACGACTCAGGCAAGCTCTCAAACAAAGGCGGCAAATATTGTACAAATACCTACTTCACTTCAGTCGGAGGATCCGCATGTTCACGCAAATACGACGGTCCCAATTCAAATAGAAAACACGGTTCGTATGTCGAGAAAGAGCCATCCTTGCAATTCCCGCCAATCAGACGAAACGTTGCCAAAATTACGTCCAAAATTGAATAACATAAATTTAAATACAGGAAAAGCCGTTGCAAATGTTGCATTTAAACGTAAGCCCAAAAGCAGGAAAAAAATTAAGGTATTTAAATTTTATAGGCTTGTAAAATCCGTTAAAAACTAATAATTCTTCCTTTGAATACTACCAGAACTTAAAGTGCGGCCAGCGGAAAAACGCTTTTAGAAAGAATAAAAGAAGGAATACCCCTAATGAATTTGCAACAAATTCTATGAAGAAGAACGTCGCTAAGCCGATCCCTTCAATCGAATTTTTTGAAGCCCAAATACGTCGACCCATCGAACGATACTACGTTAGACCCAGTGAGCTTGGTGATACACCAACAACAAAACCGGTTACTGCATCTGTGCTGCCAGCTGAGTATCCGCCACATTTTATACACCAACTGCCACCGAGTCACTCACCACCTAACTTGTACAAAGACTCCATGTTCGGCGAGGTTCAGGCACACTTCCAACGAGTATTTCATGAAAAAGAAATGAATGAATATCTCTGTAAAAAGAATGAGGAGGCAGAAGTGCAAAATGCACCTAAGACCACCGAAGAAGAACACGGCACATTACCAATGAGCGGCGTCAGCGGCTCTGACGGTTTCTCAACGGACATCTCGCTATCAGACTCTTTGTACGAAGTGTTTGGTACGAAGGATTTACGCAACTTACTTGACCTAGATCCGATAAAATATCGTTTTACGGAAGACCAATTGGCTGCGGCCGCAGTTATATTAAACGTAGAGCTGTCACGCATGCGTCGTGTCATAAATCTGGTACAGAAAATGCCACAAAGCGATGTACTCCGACTGGCGTACGAACTTGCCGACAATAGCTGTGTTGCTAATCACAATGACATGGAAGTCGATGGCTCCGATGAGTCGGAGAAAATTGGCAGTAGCCAAAGTCCACAAGCTGATGCAAGACATTTCCCAAGTCAACGTAACAGTGGGGCACAGATTACTTAACGTCTGTCTCCATTCTAATAGTTTTTACATACCTATATCCTATATTCGCATTATGTTTTAATCTGTCATAGGTAGGCTCTCTCAAATAAATGATACTCATTTTCTTTATATTTACTTTATTTTTCAATCTTTTCACTTTCCTTTATTTTATAATCTCTGAATAGTTTTCTTTTTGCTCCTTTACGTTGTCTTTGACGTCGAATACACTTATTTGTTTTAAACCTTCAGTATTCACTTAACGATACAAATCCTAGTTTCTTTGATTTCCTATAGCGACGAAAAACGTGTTTATTGAAAATACGCAGAACAAATCATTACTCCAAAATAAATATTTACATTATAAAAAAAATATATATATGTATCTGCAAATGTGTGCGGAAGCAGAAGCAACGCATATCTTCTTTTTTGAGTTCAATAGAAAAACAGTCGAAAACAGAAAAGGGACCGAAAAACCCATATGCTCTGTATAAAAGAAAATCATGCAAGCGGTGGTGATCAATCAGCGTGAATCTGAGCACGGAAAGCCCGGGCTCCTGTTGTGGTTGGTATTTTTAGACACATATAAGATAAACGGTACTTTCGACACCAAATAAACGAAAAAGGCATTCACAGGGTTGATAGTGTGCGGCCATTCATGGGTTCGACCGGCAGTACTGCTCTGTCTGTCCACAGAACTAATCGGCTATTTGTTTGACTACACCAATTAATGTCATCGTTTCATACATAATGTTAACGACAAAAAACTCCAAATTTCGTAAATTGCTTTCCTCGGTTCAGTCTGTCCATAATGTGTTTGTATGCCTTCTTTTTTACAAAACCAGCATTTCTTTTTCTCTTAATTATTTAATGTGTGTCAATTTGCTGTCTAGTAGTCACTTTCATAGTTGACATCCTGTTGCGCTTGCGTCGAATCTTCAGATCTTTCCGTTACCGGTTCGATATCTCCATCATTGTTGGGATCACTTGCGGGCATGTTGGGATGCGCCATAGAGTCAAAGGCATCTTTCATTTGATTGTTTGCACCTTTCGGGTCAAGATCGGTTGCCCAGCTGAAATGCATTAGTGCGAGATCAACGTTTCCCAAACTCTTGTGGATTTTACCAATCAGATAGAAGACAACGGATTCTTTTGGCACAATCTCCTTAAGTTCCTCCAGTTCGCGTAGCGCTTCGTCACATTTGCCCAACGAAAAGTAAATAGAGCCACGATGAAACCGTGCTAGAGGATTGGTTGGATCCAATGTGGCTGCTGTGTTCAGCGTTTGGAGTGCCAGTTCCTTCTTTTTCATGTATAACTGCATGGCACCAATATGCACGAGAATCACAGAGTTTCGCGGATTGATTTTGAGCGCCTTTACGTAATGTAGTTCAGCGAGTTCGAATTTCTCCTGCTTCGAGTAAATGGTACCAATGCCAAACCAGGCATTGTAATGCCTTGGATCGCGAACAACTGCTGCTCGGAAATATTCCATTGCCTTGTCAAATTCCTCGGTGAGCACTAGTTCGTGCCCCAGCAATGTGTAACTGTAAACGAACTCTGGATCCACTTGCACAGCACGCTTAAAGTACTTGATGGCAGTCTCATGTTCCTTGTGTAACGAGAAGCAGTTGCCCGCCACACACCACGTGATCGGTGACATTCTATTTTGATTGAGCAGATCTTGCGCCACGGCAGACAATTCAACTTCCTTCTGCAGATGCCACAATGAAGACGAGTAGATTTCCATTCCGTCTAGCCGGCATGGATCCAATTCATGTATACGTTTGAATATCTCCACCGCTGATTCGTATTCGCGTAGCTCGTAATGAGCAAAACCGATCAGTGACTGCACCCAACTAGAGCATAGATGATGCTTTGGTATTGCTGATTCTAGATGTTTAATCGCCGACTTGCATTGATAAGTTGACAACAGCTTATAGCCATCGGCCATATCACGTAGCAGCGCCATCAAACCATCGGCCGACTGCTTCTTCATGCTTAACACTTGATGGGCCATCGTCTGTGCGTTGTTCAGACTGTTATTAAGCAGCACTTTGGCCTCTTCGGCGGCAGTGCGAACATTGCCTGAACCCGATGTTATCGTCTCAACCTTTTCCACCTTTTCCTTCGACTTATTATGCGCTTTATCCTCGATAAGGTCGGTATTCAAATACATTTTGTTCAAACGCATCTTCGTTTTACGTGGCGGCGAACGGGGCAGCGCGAATTTATTACTCGTTATATTCGGTGATTTAGTATTCTCCTTGACGGAGTAGGCGGAATTGCTGAACAAACGCGAACTGCGTCGCAAAGCGGCATTGGTAATCGCGGAACCTGGACGAAAAAAGGAGAACATTTGAAATGCTTACCCTGTGCGGTTTTCGTGGCGTACTTACCTGCATTGGTTCCGTTGCCTGGGTTCGGCGTACGCGGAGTAATATTGCCAGTCTGTGTGAATACGGCGGGTTTGGTGTTGGTCGAGTTATCTTTTCGATGAATGAGACCGCCCACATGGCTCTTAAGCTTTTTCCCAACGATCTTTGGCTCCTGATTGACTTCGGCAAGCATTGGCGGAGTTGGTGAGTTAGTTATATTCAGATTGGCCTGATTGGGAATCCTCGTTTGCGTGTTGCCGTTTTCACTGCCAGCGAACGGCGAGTCAACCAAGCAGGGACTGTTCAGCGGCATTATTCCAAAACTGGGCGTTGGTGGAGAAAAAGCGGATAGATACTTGAAATGTCTGCGGGACGGTGTGCCCGAACCAGTATCGAAAGAGTGTGCGGCAATGGTGCTGCTGCCACTAGTTTCATGGCCATAGCCAACCGGTGTGTCATCCAGCATCATCATACTCGTATTTTGGCTGGTATTCTGGTGCTGCGTCACTGTTGTGTGTGTTGTATTGCCGCCACGCAACATAGATATGGAACTATTGAGATTAACGTTGTTATTGTTGCTCGGTGTCGCTATACTCGGACACGTAACTACAACGGGATTGTTGGCAGGCTGCTGTTGCGGTAACAGCTGATCGACGGGTGTTGACAAATTGGTCGAGTTATTGCTGATGTTGTTCAGTAACGTTTCTAAAGCATTCTGCGCACCATAATTCATAAGACTTTGTTGGCTCAGTGTGCCGCTATCGTTCAATGAGTTCGGGCCATCGAACAGTATCATAGAGTTTATATTGACGTGCCCTTGACAAGTATTAAATACATCTGTATTAACTATATGAAATATCGCCTGCCCATCTGTTTCCTGACCCAATTGACATAGGTCTGCAAAGGCGTGCCACATAAACGGATTCAGTTTCAACGCACAACGTAACGCATTCACCGCCAGTTTAGTACGCTCGGTTTTTATGCATATATGCGCTATTAGTTGAAGCACAAAACAAGCATTTTCACCAAAGTCCTTTTGTATCTCATCAAAATGTTTCATATCACCGAAACCGGATGAAACCAATGCACACTCTGCTTCTGTGTACTTCTTGAGTTGATATGAGCATTTGGCATGCAAAAAACGGCATTGCGCTGACCGTGGTGATTTCTCTTTGAGTAGCCAATACGCCTGGTGGACGAGATTTGAGCGATAGTAACTGGTAGCCAGTAGGAATATAGTTTCATCACTTTCAACTGTGAAGAGAAACAGGTTGCACGTTAGTAAAGCTCAATGTAATGCATCATCAGCGCAATTACCAATTGCGCTAGAAACACACAAGTAACATATCAAGGCCGAGGCCAAGGTGAAGATTATATATGCTGACGTCGTTTCATATCTTCTTACCTTCGGAACACAAACGTTCAGCCAAAAAAACAGCATCTTTGTAGTCATAGTGATTGAGACAATGCCATATGGCCGCCTGTTTAGCAAAGCATTTTTTTGGGCAAAAATGAAGAGGAAAAAAAATTATTTGTCACATGTGAAACAAAGCCAACAACGAGACTGTCAATAACAACCACAACTCACCTGAATGGGCTCTTGTATAAGCATATTTTTGTACCTAAATTTCTTTTAAGCTCCTAATAAAAACTTATTAATTTCAAACACCTCCTACACCTTACTCAAGCACACTCAAGGCACTCTTATTCGACACAACGGACCAGATTTCCCGCTTTGAATCCAGTTTTTCGATTGTGCCAACGGTTTTGGTTACAGTTACGGATTCACTTGCGGTACAGCAAAAAAACAACGGAGAATTCAGCGAAAAATTCGGCATAAAACATTCAGCATGCAAAAAATTGTCATTGACAAGTAAAAAGCACATTCCCCATTAATCTTACAAGGCTGTCGTTACCTACGCGAAAGAAGGCTACGTTGCATATCCTTTGCCAAATAAATGAGGTGTATTTAATTTTTTATTTGGATTCGGTTTGATTTCTCTCCTGGACAACGTAGATACAACAGACGAAGAAGTAGAGGAAGAAAAAGACGCGGCGCGCAGCTTTTACTTCGTCTGTAACTTTTTTGTTTTTTCGATTCTAATCATGCTCCCATTTTTAAATGTGTTCCAAATATATAACGCAAACTGCTTTACATTTGAGATGCACTACGTTTGTAATTATATAAATTAGGTAATAAGAAAAATGTGCAATTCCAATAAAAACTGTGCTTAAGTCACTAATTGAAGTTCTTACTTGACGCACACACACAAGCTGCGTATAGAGTTGTCAAATAAGTCGTTCAACATGTGCTAAATAGATATTCCGGAATTTGCACATGAATAATTGCATAGGCAGCTCTGGTAGGCGCGTATTATATTTACGAATAACGCATGTCACTTTAATTGGGATGGAATTTTTTCTTCAATAGCAGTAATTCCAAAACCGATAGAGAATTAAAAATGTCATTCAACATACGACTGGGAAATGTCAACTTTACTCTCAAAGTCAATTTGCATAGCAAAGAAACTTTAAGTACAGTTAACAAAATAAAATTAAACAAAAAAAAGCGTTAAATTCGGCTACACCAAATCGGTAATTAAGCATAATTTGATAACAAAATAGAATTTCCCGTAACTTCAAACACCTCGCTATTAGATGCAATAAATCTCAAAAGTTTCTCTGATAACAATTTTAATTATATGTAATTCCTATTTTGTATAAGAGATACTTCTAGTAGTCGAACTCAACGTTGACAAGTTCTCTCTAGCTCAAGGAGGAGCGGCTATATATCAATTCGTCTCGGCTAGCTGATCAAGAATATAAATACATTATGGGACAGCAAGTCAGCTTCACTGTGTTACAAAGTTCTATACTTTTTATAAGATTAATCATACAATTTCAAGAGTATAAAAACAAATATTCGCGCACTTCGATTCTTATTGACTACGAATACTTATGGTACGGGTAAATTAGTGAACTCTTATTGCGAATCGCTTGAACTGGAGCTGGAGCTGTCCGTCGACATGACCTCAACGTCATCCTGAGGGGTAGCCTCCTTGTGGGTACGCGTTTCCAACTGTGCAACAGTGCTACCAGACGCTCCCATTGACATGTGCAGCTCGCCGAGATTGCTCCAATTGAATTGATTTTGAAATGAGGTTGGCAAATCGCCCAAGCTGCGTTGTGGGTCAGACGTTGTGCTGCTAACGGGGTTTGCAGAGCTGGTGTTTATATTGAAGTCTGATTTGCCCAGGAAACCATTGCGCATTTCAATGTCAGTGGGATAAGGTCGCCGAAGGTCGCCAATGCTCCAGTTGAGCGGGGCACTGACGGCATGCGCTGCACTGATGCGATGGGCGTATTTAATAAGCTCTTCAGAGGAAACCGGCCGCATGTTAGCCTGATTGATGCTGGCCAGTTTCTGACGTGCTTGGAAAATAGCAGTTGAGAGTATTAGCTCGGCGTCTTTGAGTCTTTTTCGTAAGACTTGAATTGCGCGATCCTATTGAGAGAAGCAATTTATTAAAACCATTCTCAAAAACACAGGAGAAAGCTTACATGCACTTCGACTTTCGCGTGCAAACCGTCCATTATTTCCTCGACTTTAGCTTGTTCTCCAGCCACTTCGATTAACTGGCGAAATTCTTCATCCTTTGATACCAACAGATCAACCAAAGCCGAATGCTCGGCAGTAGACATTTTCTGATGTTTGGGCAGTACTGACTGCTCAATAAGCTCCCTGAAAACAAATAAATGTTACTGTTGCACTAACTCTTAATCCGTGGAAGAACTCACTTGGCAATCAATTCTATGTCATCCAGGAAGATAAGTAGGTTCTCCATTGTGCCGAGATGGAAGGACATATTGAAAATTCAACGTTTTCAAAATAAAAAAAGATGCGGTAAATCAACGCCGGGTTGGCATAACTTTTTTTCCTATCTTCTTCTCTTATGCGACTTACCTTCTTCTTCAGGGCTGACCAATCATTCGAGGTTATAGTGTAACAAAGTCTTGAAGCAAAACTACACGATGATATCCAAAATCAAAAACATTAACTTTATATACTTTTATTAAACACCACTGTACTTAGTTAACTCTTTTAATGATAATAAAAAACATGTCTTAAAAGTGTTTTTGAAAAACAAAAATAGTTGTTCTCTAGTAGTTTTTCTAATATTGAAATATCCCAAATATTATATAACTTGTTTGTACGAAATTCTCAATAAAAACTCCGTGAATATTGCATTTTGTCAAGTATTAGTTGATTTCATTGCTATCTGCTACAAATTACTTATAATTAAAACCATAAATTATTTTTTTAACTAAACTGAAGGTAACCACTCCAAAAGATTTGTGATCTTCAGCACTACCACTATGTCGTAACATCGGGTGGCCATTTTGCCTTTCACAAGGCTTGCCATCACAGATAATGACGACAACGCAATCAGCTGTTCTTGGATATTAGCACAATAAAGCAACAATCGGCAAAACCATAGAAAAGATGGAAAGGCGAAAAACATCAAAGCTATACAATTGAAAACAAATATTTATTTGAGTATCTAATTATTGTAAAAAGCACAGATAGTATGTAAACAAAAAAATGTTGCTTCAGCTGTTTGTGTTTTGTGTGCTGCTCTTTCTGCTCATTTATTGGTAAATATGACTGGACAAAAGCGTATGATGTGGGCGTGAAACACCCAAAATGATTAATTTTGTCATGGTTGATTTTGATAAAATTATGATTTGTGCGTACAAATAGGGTTCTGCCCGCGGCCATCAGCTGGTATCTGGTTAAACGCTTCCATGTGAAAGTGCGGATTGGTCGAATTTCTCTGCCCTATCTGGCACTCAAGAATGTGAACGTCAGCAAGAGCGGCTTTTCGGTGGTAAGTAGCAGACCCAACCTATGGCTGGCCTACATCATATAAGAAGAATTTAACACCTTCGCATTTACTTAATCACAGCAAATCGAGGAAATTTGTCTGCGTAGCAGTTTCTTTACAACAGAGGTGACGAAGCTTTTATCGATTTATATACGCGATATACGCGTCAATAAGGATATACAGAACCGCCAAGACTCAACTGAGTTCTATGAAGCTGAAAAAGAACAGCAGCAAGCTGATGAAGCTGTACACGTTGAAAGTGTTCCCGATTTTAGGCAAACGAAAGTGCCGCCAAGCATTATCACATTTGCACAGGTGCGAATTAAAATGTTACCCCTTATTGTAGTTAACTTCGCTAACATGATAACTTTTTACACGACCAGTTTATGGCTGTGCATATTAACAATATATCCGTGGTGCTCATGAATAATGATTTCGATCCGGGATGGTTTATGCACGCAACCGCAAAGGAATTGCATCTGGATGGCAGCATCGTACAGAATGCGCGTGTGCTTTTGGTCAACGCTGCTCTAAGCGAGGCGCAAGCAAAAATGTTACGGCATTGCTCGTCTAGACGCCAATCGCTGGAGAACTTAAATAAGATACGCCCATGTCTCGGCGAAGTCAGTTTTGATGTGTGTTTAGATGCTTCACTATTTGCGCAAGGCCCATTATCTATGGATGTAAGTAACGAAACGCTGCATTAATTGAACACTGTCCTTCACACGTTACTCCTTTATAGAAATTAGGCTTAGCCATCAACAACTGCAAGTCGACCATACACGGCGGCCTATACGAATTTCTCACTGAGGCTAAACAACGCACAAAACCAACAAGACGCAAGCAAGTACCATTTGCGTCAGCCACGCGAAATAGCTACGATAACGAGAGTTACCAAAAGCTTGCGCCGATCATACCAAAAAACTTCAATTTCAGCATTAAAGCCGCGACCTTCTCGGCGGTTAAGGAAAATTCCCAAAACGACTTCAGTGCGAAGCTGCAACTTTTGCACGTACGTAATATCTGCATTTATCAAAGCCCTTAACCTTAGCTTTTATTAATATCACTCATCAACAGATTAATGGCAAATTCAATTCAAAAATCACCGACGAGCACACTTTATTGCCCTCTATGCTTGCTAAATTGGTATTCCAGCATTTGGATATCGATACAAAGTATGAGAAGTTACTATTTGTGGAACAGTTTACGATCGATTCAGTAGTGAGTAGATTCATTGCAGCTATAGAACTTTGTATTCTACAAATGCATTTGTTTCTAGTTGGAAAAGGATGTCTTTAATCTGTACGTGAAGTTAAAAACATTCCAAATCATCTATAATCACAGCGAGATCTACGATTTTGTGAATAACAACTTTTTGGCCAGGCAACGAGCGAGCAGTCATCAGCCACTGCAACTGAGTCAGAAGCAAAAATCACTGCCTGATAATCTTTATATGGAGAACTATAATGAGAGGGATGGAGGACATGCGGGATCCTACAGTAGCAAGCGACGCCATGGCGGTGTACTGGAGTGGATTATGAAGCGTATGGTTGTGAAGGGTTGTGCTGAGCTTTGGAATGTTTCGCTGCTCATGAAACTGGAGGATGAACATATTGCCATGAGTGTCAGTCATACGCGCTTCTTACTGGAACAAATCGAAGAGAAACGCAGCTCGCTCTACAAGAATAAATTCCTCAATCTATTACTCAATCGTCGACAGTGGAGCATGGAATTGATGGTTGAGACGCTTTGGTCGAATCTTGGCAACTCTATAAATGACACAAATAACCTAAAGAAGACGCACTCACCAGGCTCACCATTCTTCTTGGGTGTTAGCTTAGTGAAATTATGCTCCTACGCCAACGCCACTAAATTGGATATATCCATACACACCTTTCGTACCGAGTACAGTATGCAGTTGGCCGAATTCGTTGTTAAATCCGTAGAGTGCATCAAGCAGTACGGTGGTCTCGCTGAGACACGTGACGTCTTTGATGATACTACTGTATTCATGCAGCGGCACACAAGCGATGACTATTCAGATGGCATGTCATCAGCTTTGCGCATCTCGCTGAAGGTCAAGGACATTACAACCTACTTTGTGAATCATCATAATGTATACATGCTCGTTAGTTTCTCGGAGATTACTCTGACGCGGGCCCAGCAAGTGTCCACACTCAAGCTGGAGGAGTTCCAGATGGCAATAATGCGCTCTATGTTGGCGTCGTCCTTGTGCCTCACGGATTTTTCGGATGTATTTGCCAATTGTAAAATGATACGCATGGAGTATGAGAAGCATGAAAGCGCACACGGTAAATTGTCAGTTTACATACCAGCAAATACGCAGGCTATTTGGAACTCCAATTTACACATGCATCTTCTCACGCTGTTCCGCGACATGCAAGACCTAAAGGCAGAGCTTGCATTGCCCGTGTCAAGTAAAGAACGTTCGCCGACGCAGGACAGCCTAATCCAGGGTCTCATTATCGAGTTGTCAGCCGAGAGAAGTACAATTTTTGAGATTAAATTGTCTGAGCGGCATACAATGCAATGGTTCATCGAAAACCTCTTCTTTAGTCACAAAGAGCGAAATATCTTATATGCTGAGAACTTATTTGTTAAGATCGATGATCAGCACATATTCACCGTGAAGGAGATAGATATGCAGTCGGTACCTCGATTAGATGTGCTCACACAGGAACGCTTAAATTTTCCTGCTTTTGTGTTGCCCTTCAACAAGGTTTGGCTCACCACAATCGGTTCGTTTAAGGCGATATTCCCCTACGACCATGACTTCTATGACGCTGTGAACAATGAGTTCGTATCACACTTCAAATGGCTGAAAATGGTGCACAACTACAAAAAGAAGCCGTTTACCGTCAACTCACCTTTGCCCAGCGATATGGTCATAAAGGTGTGTGTTGAGTTGTTTAGCAAAAAGTGCGAAATAACCAAAATGTTTTCATTTTGTAGATCAAAGAATTTCTGCTAGAGATTAGCGATGACCCTTTCGAGGTGAAATTGCGTGACAATTACGTTCTACTCGTCGATGAGTACTTGGAGAGTTTGAAACGTAAGGCGCTCTTCGATAAGAAGATAGCCGAGCGTTGCTCAGAACGACTGCTCGTGCCCGCAGGCACAATTGAAAGTCTCTATGCCAATTTAGTGAAGAAGAACTCGGAGATTTACATACAACGTTCTAAGAAGATACGAGAAAGTGGCCCTGTACGCACCCGCCTGCTGGCCTGGATTATGACTGACGTGGAGATTATGGCAATGGCGGATACCTCGATACATGGCTACGACAACGTTACCCGTATTATGCGTGATATTGATTTAGAGAGTCCGTGGCCAGAGGAGGGTCTACAGTTCACTACACTGTGGTGTCGTGGCGTTAATATAAGCTGCTCTGAATGGAAATTTATGTTGCGGTGAGTTTGTAAATGTCTAGAAGAGTGAAATTTTATCAAGAACCTCTGTAAACCACAGTGACTTTCCGCAACCTATGTTCTATGTGAAGTCCATGCGTCTTTATGGCAATCTGTGTGGGGCCGAACAAATGGCTTCGAAGCGGGCTAAACGAGATGTCTTCATCGAGGTGGGCGAACCTTTCGAAACGGATGTGGTGCAACGCAGCATGCCCTCACTGAAGTTTTATCATGACTTTGATTGTGAACTGGAGACGTGCAGTTACGCGTTTGGTCCATGTTGGGAGCCTGTCATGGCGCAGTGTAATTTGAGCTTCGAAAAAATCTCTGCACCTTCCAAGGATCCAAGTCCACCTTTGCCATTTTGGGATAAAATGCGTTTGCTTCTGCACGGCCGTCTGACGATGATTGTGAAACAATTTACTGTGCTCCTGCATGCTTCACTGGATCCCTACAACACAACGGAGGAGATGGAGCTCACCTGGAATAACTGCGGCATTGTATGGACCAATGCAAAGATTATGTTCAAAGGCGAGTTAAATGTGACCGTACGCACAGCATCGCGGTACGACGATTGTCGGCTGTTGCACTTCCCGCATTTGAAACTGACCTTTAAGCTGAATTGGATATGTTTGGCCAATCCTAATGATCATCACGCTGTAATGCCCTGTGCGCCGGACAAATTGCCAGAGTACTCAAGCAATCAGGTGCACGATTCGTTTCGCGCGTTCCGTTCGATTAACCTAAATATTTGGATTTCCTTCGAGACGAAACCAAAATCAGGAGATGAAGTGGAAATCGACATACCGAGTCTGGTGCTCTACGGCAGTACATTACGTTGGTTCGAGAGTTTAAAATTGATACTGTCTGGTGTAACACGCCCCACGCGACGTGGTCCGGTCTTCAATAATGTTCGACCACGCAAAAAGCAACTCAGTAGGCACTACAAAAAGGCTAATCTACAGATGTGCCTGCACAAGTTCCAAGTGCTCTACTGGATGTCGCATGCGTTGCACAAGGGCTTCCAGCTGAACGGACGACGCGTGTCTTTTAGCTCCGAATACAGTCTAACGCTGAGTCCCATCGATGATGGTCTCATCCACAGGCCACGCGCTGATTGGTCAACCGTTTATATGAATTGCGAGCTGAACGATGCGGAGATCTGGCTGAAGAGTATCGTAACGGAGAAGATGGACAGCAGCTCGGAAAATATCTCAAGCTCTGCGGATGCTTTTAAAATTGTGCGTTTCTACTTTTTGAGTGTGGCTAAAGTTTCCTACGGTCGTGAGGCGCTCATACAGCCTGCCGGCAGTACAGAAGAGGAAGCTAAGGCCAAATCAACGACGCCCACGCACAAGTTGGTTGTCTACGATTTGAAGGGTGCCTGGACGAAGAACAATCGCGATGTGGCTTTTGCGCTTTTCGATTCGTTTATGAAATCGCAGAAGCTCAAGAACAACCTCTCAACGGAGGCGGTGAAAAGCTATCGCAAAGAGGGCAACTCAACTGTGGTCAAGCATAAGCGCAGTGATAGCACGATTACTCTTACCAGCACCACCAACGAAGTGTTGCCCAGTGAGTTACACGCTTCTAATTTGGTTTTAATTGATTATTTTTTTGCCTCATTTATTTTTCCTTGCATCTTCCAGTTGCCAATACCAGTGCGACCATCAAGAAGGCACAGCCTCAAAGCCACGCCACCGCTATGCTGCAGCAGTTGATCGCCGAAGCGGATCACAAGTTCAATGTCTACAGCGATGATCACAGCACTCAGTCACGCGAGCTGCAGCTGCAAGGTTTGGAGGCCTGTTCCGCACAGGATGTTATACACGAGAATTGGTCCATTTCGCTGGTCAACTCACAAGTGTTGCTTAAAGGCTGTGAGACTTCAGGTTACGTAATAATTAGCGCTGCCAAAGCGGAAATACTGCAACGCGTGCACCGCCTTGTGTGGCGTGATCGCTCCCTAATTTCGAAGACCACATGGAAGGGTCTGCTCGAATGCATGCAATACTATGCGACAGTTAGTGCAGGTGAGAACGACTCGCTGCTGGAGAAGGAGATTATGTGGCTGACGGTAGACAATATACAAGACAAAGAAGAGACGGTGATAAACGATATACCCGAGGACATTCCCCATTTGGTAGGCAGTGGACGAAGCGTGGGTGGCGTTGTGTCTGAAACGGTTGGCGCATTTTTGAATGACAATTCTGGCCAGGCGCAGCCGGTGCAATTGCAGCGTATTGTGTCGCGTTGTAAATGTGAATTCTTCTATGTCAGTTATGGCGACACGATCGACCCGAATTCAATTACCGAAGTACCACCGCCACCGTCAGAGGAAACACTCTCGCCTTGGGAGAAACAGGATGATCCAGTGGATGCCTTTACTCTGATGCACCACGATTTGGATGTGTGCACGAACTCCTTGCAATACGCCATGATTTTGGATATAGTGAATAATCTTTTACTTTACGTGGAACCGCAACGAAAACAGGCGCTGGAGAAGCTGGCACGTATGCGTTTTCAGCTGCAACTGCACTCGACCGAGGATCAAAAGCGGCCTATACAACAGAAGCAAACGGTCATACGCAGTCTGCTGATGAAAATACGCTCGCTGGAGAAGGATATACATCTGATAAGCAAGGAGCGCATAGAGGAAGGCGAGACGCTCGAATTGCGTCACGAATTTGAGCGGGTACAAATGCAGATACGCGAGAGCAAAGAGGAACTGAACACGCTCAGCGAGGAGCTGGACATGATGCTGCTCTGCTACAAGGAAACGCAGCTTTCGCAACTAAGCAAAATATCAAATGTAAGTAAATCCTTGAGTTGCGTTAATCAAAAATCTCTACGAGCTCACATAATCTTTAGGTCCGCTCCGACAAATCGCTGACCATCGTGCGCGCCAATGAGATTTGCTTTAAACGCGCCCAGTGGCGTCTCACCGAAACGGATGGCCAGATTGGCATAGCAGATCTGGTGCTGAGCGGGTTTTTGTATACGAAGAAATCAAAGAGCGACGATTCCGTGGAACATCTACTCGAACTGGGAAACATTCGCATGAGTAATCTGATACCACGGGAGATCTACCGTGAAGTGCTACTGGCGACCGAGATTCAAAAGGACATGCCGGTGGACACGCACAAGCGAGTGCTGCGCGTCTTTTGCCGTGAAAAACCTCCAGTTGGCGGTATTTCGGTGAAGGAGCATTTCGAAATTAACGTCGCTCCAATCACGATTGCTATAACGAAGAAGTTCTACAGCACTATGTTGAAATTTTGTTTCCCAGATCGTGATGCTTCGGAGACGGAGGCGAGCGATGACATTGAGGAGACCTCATCCGGGTCATCGTCCTCATCGAATGTGCAAACCAAGACAACAAAGAAAATCTCACGCGGCAAGAAGAACGCCAAGGACTCCGAATTCTATGTGAAAATCGAGAAGGACGATGTGGAGAAGATGAAAGAGCGCGCTGAGAAAAATAAGCTATTCATTTACATCAAAATACCGGAAGTGCCCGTGCGTGTCAGCTACAAAGGCAATAAAGAGAAGAACCTAGAAGATATCACGGACTACTCGCTTGTAATACCAACACTGGAATACCACAATGTCACATGGACATGGCTGGATCTTTTGTTAGCCATGAAATCCGTAAGCAAACGTGTCATTGTATCTCAGGCTATTAAGCAGAAGCTGCAAATCCATCGGCGCCAACCCGTTTTGTCGGCCGGTGAGCGTGCAACTCCGCAAGAGGAGGACAAAGCCAAAATGTTATTCGGTAATCGCTTAGCGGTGAGTTTAAAACAGCTGATTAATATGGGTAGCCACAATTTTTTCGCATATGAATTCTTAAACCTGCTTAAAATGTTCTTGGAGACTTCTCAAGCTTGTATCTCTCTTTTGATATATTCAAAAGAATGCAAGTGTAGTGGATAGAAGTAGCTTTTTACGTTTTTTAAATCAATGCTAGAATCAAAAGCATCCATTGTAATTGATAGGGGACTCACATGTGCTTAACTTTAACTGCACGGGTTATCGTAGTGTATGTATTCATTCAAATCTAGTTAAAGGCTAGTTAAGGCCTTTTGCCTTCACATTCCAAGTGCAAGCCAGATTCACAACTGCCTTCTTTCTGTTCGTCTCCAAGAAGATTTGCCAACCATTCCTTGTTAAAAACTGTTTCGCTTCATCAGTGTTCTTTGTCGATATCATTATTTTTGGTTAAAAGTAGTGCTTACAATTCGAACGTAGTTATGTTAAGGCCACGAAAAACTTATGCAACGGTCCAATATCACCTGACAAAATCAAAGTTTGTAGATAACCATATTCGTTGATCTGACTAAATGTGTATTCTCATCTCTTACAGAGTGAGAATCGTAGCCAACGGAGGGGCGTCTTCAAATTTCCTTCATCCAACAAATGACAACGTGAACGAGCTCGAGATCAACATGCAATTATACGCCTCAATGGCAACAACTAAATTTAAGTATTGTCCGTAAAAGGGGATTGTGTATTACAATAAATAGTGAATCTAATTTAATTTAAACTTGGCTTTATTTAAATACTTTTCGTAACGCACGCGTTCACAATTATAAGTTTTCTGTTTTTATTTTGTTTTGTGTTGCTTAACGAGATTATTTGTTTTTCCTATTTTCTACCGCAAACTACACTTTGACCACTCTGCTCTTTAACTAATTATTTAACAAAAATAGTGTGCTACGTTTATACATTACAAGTATTATGCTATATTTATATGTGTATAATTATGTTTTATAATTATGTGTATGCGTGTACGCGCGTGTGTTAACAACTTATTTTAAAATTTGAATAAAGTTGTATCGGATAACATTTTTACAAACAAAGTGGAAACATTTCCATATGAATTCTACTACCTTTTTCCACTTTTACTTTAACACTCAGGACTTTAAAATTTATTATAAATACCATTTTAGAAAAATTGCTTTACTTATGACATAAGAGCACAGAGTTTTCATTGCTGCTTGAGTAGAGGTTGTTCTTTTTAGTCAGCTGCTGCTAACTTATGTACAGAATACGCTGTCGAGTGGTCCTTAATGGCCGATTGAAGTTGAAGTCACATTCATTGGAAGTAATTGATTTTTCTATGTATTGCTTCACTTCGTTTGCTGTTTGAGCGGTGGCTAAAAAGATATAGAAAGAATGACGATTATCTAAAGATTGGATTGGATTGTATGTATGCTTCCAGTGCGCACCAGTACAAAAACACGTTTTGGCAAGGCACGTTGCACCAGTTCACCGAGCAATACGCTCTGGCTGTCATTCTTATTAGGATCTGCTTGGGTGTTGTACTCCAACGTCAACTCCGGCAGATTTTGCCAGCCCACAGAGAGTGGATATAGATTGTAGACAAGCTCTTTCTCATCAAAAGACATTATGGAAACGTCGAGCTATAAAATAAATTTTAACAGAATATTAAAAGTCAAGTTAAACTTTGAGTTGTAGGACCTGGTAGCTAATACTCTTTTCTTCTAGTAGTAGTAGTCTAGTATTATATATTACATCTAAACTCTATAAATAAAGTATATAAATGAAAATTAAACTGGGTCATTATCATAGATAATCGTAGGGTCATGAAATTCTAGGAGTTTATTATGTCTATGGGCTGTCCACTCCGTAGCCTGGTAGAAGTATATGGCTGCCGTCCCAGAGGGTCGAGGGTTCAAACGTAGTTTTTTTCGATTCACCTGCGGTTCAATCATCACGTCACCACCATCAGGCGACTCCCTCCAATTTCTGTGGATGAGTTGATCCTTGGCGGCGCCAGTCAACATTCCCAACACCAAGGACTGGTAGTGACGTGCTTATCACTCATCCTATCAGCCAAACAATCGGTTTTTGAAACCAAAGCAAGCCAACAAGATGGAAGAGCCTTGCGGAGGCCCTATGCCCCCAAGGGGAGTGAATAAGGATATACATGCATATGGTCCTAAAATAAGGCACACAGATGCTTCAATTCGATCCGCCAAAAAACAATAAACATTTGTTCACTTAAAAGCAAGCACTTAAATTTGATCTATGGCTTTATGTATGGACTGGTCTACACATATGACTCAACGAGATTATTTTGAATTTTTCCCAATTAATATCATGAAATAAGGTCTACTGAAAACCCAGTAAAACCTAATTCATACATAATGTCCTTATACCACATTTGTTTGTATAAGGACATTTGTTTGTATAAGCATGTAAAGGGTAAAATGTACAGATCTCTAGATTAAAATCGAACCTTGCTACATCAACTAGTTTCCTCCAACTATATTACAAAGTCCACGACAAAACTATATAGCCGCAGCTACTTGCCTGTTTATGACCGGAACAGATAAAGTTATCCGTGTTACTTATGCTCAGCGACGCAATGAGATGCAACACCTTTGCCGTTGGGTTCTTGAGTATTACTTTGAAACACATTGGCATTTTGACAAACATTTTCTCCTCAATGGTGCAATATATATTCAAGGGTGGTTCGAGAATGTCCAATCCATTAATGACAAACTTCGATTCTTGCTCCTCTTTGGTGCCATGACGACGCCAACGTATGCAGTAAATGCCAAAGTTCTTGATATCTTGATTTTGGAGCTGCTGCGACTGAGCGTGGTCGCCAGTATAGACGCCTTTGATAAAACCGCGACAGTGTCCAGTCGCTTGTAGAGCATCTATTGCTTTGTTGAACACCAAACGGGTACTTATGGCGGTTTTGCTGGTCGGCACCTGCTCTTGATGTGGCTCTGGAGTATCTGCAACGGTGACTTTGCCATCATCTGAGTGCACAGATGTGTTTATATTGGTCACCGATAGCACATTGCTTAGGGCAGCATTATTATTGACTATGATCATCGTAGTTGGTATTTTCGCCATAAGACTTTTATTCATGTAACCGCCCAGATTATCCGAGCAGGCGGCATCGGATTTGCTGGAGGAGAGGTTCGGTGTTCGGCAGCCTTGGTGTAGGCGACTCACAAAATCGTTTGATTGCACTTCAAGCTTGTTTCGTTGCTCCAGGTCCTTGGCCGTTAGCCAATCATTCATTGATGCATTCGTGCGCAACACAATGACATCCTCCAGCTTGTCGCCACAACTGTACGTGTTGGTGAATTTCTTACGTTTGAAACTGTAGTTCGATTGAACTAGATTGTGCTCCTGCGAAAGTCACAAGAAATAAATACAGACATCCAAAAAGGCTTAAATAAATCTCATTCCATCTTACACAAATGAAGAAGGCATCCAGTATGTCGACATCCTGTTGGGCCGCCACTTCCACATTGGCTCGCAGTAGAAAATTCTCACCGCGATAGACATGTGTGAGTGGCTTCTTGTTAAGTGTGTAAAAGCGACCGCTGAACTTGAATTCGAGGCCACATTTTATGCTCACCACACCCTTACGGGTCTTCCGCAGACGCGTCTCATCGATGAGTTCAATCTGTACGGATGAGTGTAGCGCAAGGAGGGCGCTCTTCGTTGCCAACTGATTGGACACGGTGGGCACATTCGCCGGTGAACTGTCCGGGCTCGTCGGCGTCGTCGCATTACTGGGAACTGCTATTGCAGTTGCAGGATTACTGCTGGGTTCCACGTCCATCGTGTAGCTGAGATTCTGTTGCAGCGTTACGTGCGTCTCCATCAAGCTGAAAACATAGTACGTTGCGGTATTCATGCTTTGCATCGAGAATTCACCAATGTCGATTTGGATCTGCGAGTACAACTTCTGGCGACCAAGCGAGATTTCCGTCGTAAGAAATACTAAAATAGAAGGCGGATTCAAATTGTTTGATGTTTTTTTTTTTGTTGCCGTACTAGTTTAGCTGTGGAGACACGTGATGTCATGAGCAGTGTGAGTGTATAGATGGGGTATGAGCGCACGTGCAAGCGTGAATGACAAAGGCTACTTCTGTAGTACGTCTTCAACCTTTAAACACATCCAGAGCTATATCCAATGGGGAGGGCAGCTTAAAATACAGTATCATATAACACGTTCCCTGTCTCTATTCGATCACAAACTCTAAGTGGATTTAAGTTGTCGGAATAAATCAGGGAAGGTGCTTTTCGCTACTCTCTTTTAAGTGGAAATGAACATTTGAAAGCTTTTGATATGATATGATACCTGGTTTGAATTGATCCTTGAAAATTATTCCATCTTGAGAATTTGACAGAGTTTTAATCTTGAGTGTAATCCTTTTCGCACATTCCAAGTTATGAAAAAGTTGCGGTAAAATGCTCAAATTGTCAGGTATTGACCATTAAAAGTTAGCTTGTTCGACGAAGTTAGCTTGCTAACGTCGACGGGAGACGGTGTATATGGGGCAATAGTTAAGCAGCGTCCAGTTCTTGTTTACACTAAATCTCGATAAAAAACTTGGGTTTATAGCTGTTTTGGTTCTTGCGTAGTCCGAGTTATAAGGACAGCGGAAAACTTCAGTATACACGACGAATGACATGCAATTTGCTCTCTAAATGTGACATACCAAGCGGGTATACGGATAAATAAAAGGTCAAATTACTCCACTTTCTCAATCTATTGTTGACTCAAAACCAATGCTTTTTGTCCTGTTCGCTTTCAGATGCCCATGCCCCGAATTTAGTTTTATTTGCACAACGAGCCTAACAATCAGACGAAAAACATTTTGAAAACTGATGGAGTACGAAAACCAATTCCGTTCTATCACTTGTGATGTTCGACAGACCACAGAGTTTCGAAGTGTAAACAACCAATAAATAATAAAAACACTTGTTGAACTACTTCACCCACCACACAAAAAGTTTGTCTTTTCAGAACTGAATGCGTTTTCCAAATGGTAAATAGAAGTCTAGTCGGCATTATGGATTAGTTTCCTTTGATAACTATTTGAAGGAGGCGTGTCGCGATCGCAAGACTCATCTACGAGGCACGCGGCACACCATTGCGCCACAATATAATAGCACATCATCTTTGTATAATTGTAGTGCCATATTGGCAAAATTGTATAGGCCACCGGTTGGGGTCTAACAAACGAAATATGAAACGGGCACCCTGTTAGAATAACGAGTACGAATGCACGCATTTTATTTTAAGATCTGCGGTTGGGGTCTGACAAGCGAAACCGTGAATTTTGAATTAGTAACTACGTAATTCAAATTGATCCCAGTTTTATGTTTTCTCAAGTGAATTGGAAGTAGAATGTTGTGCAAATATCCGGTTTTACGTATTCACGACAACTGAGACATATGTATTTAGTAGAGAAGAGCACATTTCTCTTAAGCAAACCATCTCTTAAGCATGATTGCTCTTAGGCAAATTAATTCGATTGATTGATTTGCACAAAATCCACAAAGCTATATTTGGACAAATGTTGAATGTTTAATTTCCGTTAGAGATTTTTTGTTTTTGCTTTTATTTTTCCTACACCAGCATAAAAAGGGCAAAGGGCCCCACATAGTCCGACAATATTTAATATATACCACACCATTCAAGATGCTCTGCGTTAAATATTTCCCACTAATTGTGCTAGTATGTCTTATTTTAATTATGAAAGAGAAACGCGTCGTCAAAGCCGAAGAGATCAAACCTCGAATTATTGGTGGACAAGTGAGTTCCATTAAAGAGGCAAAGTATTTGGTGCAGGTGCTGAATGGGGGAGAGTTGTGCGGCGGTTCGTTAGTGCAGCCTAAATGGGTCATCACTGCAGCGCATTGTGTGAAGCGTGTCAAAATGGAGGATTTTCGTGTGTATGGCGGCGCCTCCAATATTATGGGCGAATACAAAGTCTTACAGCTCGTGGACTTTGTGGCAGCTCATCCAAAGTTTAATTTCAAAACGCTCGACATGGATGTGGCCGCACTGAGGCTGCAGCAACCCATGACAGGGTCTAATATAGAAACCATTGAATTGGCCACTTCTCCAGTGCCACCGCGCGCTCTGGTAAAAGTCGCTGGCTGGGGTCTAACGAGCGAGATTGCAGAAAATCCACCACTTCGCGTGCACAGTATGCTTGTGCCGGTTTGGAAGCGTTCGTCTTGCAAGAGGACTTACAGAGGTATTCAGAAGATTACGAAATCCATGATATGCGCGGCAAAACCAAAGGTTAGGGATGCTTGTGCCGGCGATTCCGGTGGGCCACTCGTCTACAGGGGCAAGTTAGCGGGTATCGTCTCGTGGGGCTACGGCTGTGCGACCCACTTCCCGGGAGTCTACACAAGCGTGCCTGCCATCAGCGACTGGTTTATGAGTATTGTTGAAGCGAATACTTAAGTACGTACGTAGAAAGAAGACTTAGGTTATAATGGTTACCTTGTTAAATTATTATATAAAGAATGTTAACTGTATTTATATTAAATACATAATACCAAGAAATCGCTTGCAAAAAATCGTCTATATAACCGAAGCAGGTAGTGCAGTTTAATAACAGACCGGTGCTGATTTTATCGCCTCCAGTCAAAGGGGTAAAAACCCCAACCACGCTATGTGTCCACTCAGGAGATTCAATTGTTTGGAATACCGATACGAAAAAGTGGCCTTAGAAAGATTGTCCTCCCAACAAGATGAGTCGCATGTTTCGACATTAAGAATAACTCTTGCAGGACGAAGTCAATTGCTATTTTATTAAAGGGACTATACTATAGTATCGAGACTATACTTCAAGATGTTGAAACTCGGGTTGCGAAAAGAAAACGCCGCCTACGCGATAGCAGATAATATAGCTGTCTTCTTCAAAGTCGATAAATTACTCGAACTGTAAAATAAGAAATCCAATTACGATTGGCATTCGGAAAATGTCAAAACAGATCTTAGCTCGTTGTACGTCGTAACTCTGTCTATATAAAAACCGTACTCAGAGCAACCGATCTCAGTTCAAAATGTTTCAAGTGCGCGGGATCTTCTCCGTAATTTTCATCTTCACCATATTCGTTGCTGTTACGAGTGAAAATTCTAACTGGTTATGGCATCAACTGACTAAAGTCTTCCGTGTCGCCGATGTCTATATGAGGGGCGAAATGGAAAATTCAAGTGTGGCGGCTCTTTGATAACGCCCACTTGTGTGCTCACGGCTGCTCACTGGCTAGAGAATAAACCGTATGTTCACGATCTATTCGTCTATGTCCGAAAAAACTGGCTCGGTAAAAATGATGATGCGGCGAATATAAAATACTTTAAAGTGCCCCCTGAATACGAACTGCCTGACAGTTTGGATATGGACATAGCCATCTTGAAGTTGGAAAAACCGATGGAAAGTGATCAAGTGATCAAGTAACCAAAGAAGGCAATGCCTGAAATCAGCTTTGGTGAGCGTGATACCGAGTGGGGTGTGTGCAAACCTAATGACTCGAATCCTATCAATCATGGCGAATATGTTCTGTGCTCAGGGTGATAACGGCACAGATACCTATAAAGGTGACTCCGGTAGACCGATTGTGCGGGATGGTAAACAAGTGGGAATCGTCTCTTGAGGTGCGGCTGTGGGTCCGGTTATCCGGGCGTATATACGCGGTTGAGCAGTACATCGGTTTCAAACTTTCTAAAGAAAGCCATTCAGAATCATTGCAACAATTAGGCTTTTGTTGAAAATGAAAATTGTACCAGTTGATGATTGCAATAAACACGACAAATTGCAGACCGATTTTGCTTCTAACATGCAGTGCAAATTTTCGGTATTCCGCATTGACAACTTTCCTGTTCGCTACAGCTATGTACTTGGAAAATTAAAATTTTCCACCCGGGTTACTACTAATTCCCCAAGTGAAATGTCGCTTACTCATACCACTTGTAGCGCACAGAATGCTTTTAGTTTCATGCAATAAGCACCGAAAGTCGTTCCAGTTGACCAACATGGCTCGAACGATTTGGATCACGTTGACTTTGTTCTACTATCAAATTATTCAATTCACTGCCGCCACGCGTCGGGCTGGATTTCAGTATCGCATTGTGGGTGGCATGGAGACGACCATCAACCGAGTATCGTATCTGGTTAACCTACGACGTGACGACCAATTCATATGTGGCGGTTCACTGATCACGCCACACTGCGTGCTCACGGCCGCGCATTGCGTTTATGGGACCACGCCGAGCAGTCTGAAAATTAGAGCGGGCGCCAGCAAACTCAGTGAAGATGCTGCCTCGGTTATAACGAAACCTGTCACCGAAAGTTTTGTATCGCCAGCTTATTCGCCAACGACACTAGACATGGATGTAGCAATACTACGGCTTGATGGGCCAGTCGCAGGAGACCAAGTGTCCACAATTGGAATTTGCAGCAAAAGACCAGGCGATAATTCCTATGTACAAATTACCGGTTGGGGCCTGACATCTGAAGATGCTTATTCGCCACCCGATCAATTGCGGACGGCACAGGTTCGTGTTGTGAACAGGATTGAATGTGTGCGTGCCTATCAGGGCAAAGCGATGGTGACGGGCAATATGTTCTGTGCAGGCGTGCCAGGGGAAAAGGACTCCTGTTCTGGCGATTCCGGTGGCCCCGTCGTACAAAATGGACGTGTTTGTGGCATCGTCTCATGGGGATTCGGTTGTGCACGCTCCCAGTATCCCGGCGTCTATACGAATGTGGCTGGCAGTTTTCGTGTGCGGGATTTCATACGACAAACGATGAGTGCACATTGCCACTGAGTGCATTCGGCTTCTTCTCGTGTTTTTGTTATGTTCTCCTGCGGTCATTTCTTAATTCATCTTCAGAATTCATTTTGAGTTGATTCGCAATTATGATTGCTCAACTAATTTAAGGAGTTTGTGAATCTCCACCTAATCAAATTTTGTGAGTTTCAGTTTTTGATTTTATTTTGAGAATTTACTTCTGTCTTTCTCATGCGTTTTTGAGTATTCCCATGTCTTCAGCTGATAACAGTAAATTAACTCATTTAGATAGAGTACCGATATTCATCCCAATTAATTCGAAGAATATCCACATTCATCTGAGTCCAGAATTCTGGATTTCAGTTAAAGTTTTGTATCTTTCCTGAGTCATTTTGGTAGGGTTATCAATTTTTGGGGATTATTCTGAGGTTTTGCTTAATTCGTTTATAATTCATTTTGAAGAATTGGTATCTTAACCAATTCCATCAGAAATCTCCGTCTACGATAATTTGGGGTCTTGATTGTTGCTAAGTTAATTTGGAAATGTATTAACCCTACACCTGAGTGCATTTGGAGAGATTCACAATCGCCAATACAATGGGAAAAGAATTTGTAATAAAAAACCAAAACTTTGCTTCCATTTCAATTGCTCGCGACAATTTTAATTGTATGATGAAAAGCGTTAAGTTTGATCGTGCGATAAATCAACAAATTGTCGAACATTTCTAGTGCAATACGTTAATTATTTCCGTGATTGCGCTGCCGGAGCTGATGCATATAACCATGTAACCCGACCGAAAACGGGCTTGACTATACAAATGCCGGAACGGGTTAAAGTCGCACAGATATTTGGAGCGCTCAACGGGTTTTATTAGCACAGCTATTTATCGGTGAGAAAAACAGGCAGCGGCGCTGGAATGTTGAACCGGAACAACCGATCCCAGATATAAACGAAACCACAAACCTAAAGAAACACTTAAACGAAACCAAATGCCAATTGAGCGAAATGAGACTTTTCTTGCTTGCCACAGCGCTCAACTTCTTCATGCTGACGCACATGGATTATGCCGCCGCTGGTGCCATCGCCACCACAGCCAATGCACGCATTGTGGGCGGAGGCGTTTCGGACATCGGGAGCGTGCCGTATTTGGTGAACTTGCGACACAAAAATGTCTTCATTTGTGGCGGCAGTTTAGTCTCAATTACACACGTCATCACAGCGGCGCATTGCGTGAAGGGACACGGTGCCAGCATGCTTAGCGTGGTAGGTGGTGCCACATATCTCAGCGATGCGGGTGTACGGCGCAGCGTAATCAAAGTGTTCACACCAAAGGTGTACAATTCGCGCACCCTACACTCGGACGTTGCAGTAATTAAACTGGCCACTGCCATGACTGGCACAAACATTGCCACCATAAACATGTGTAGCTCCGATTGGAAAGTGGGCGATACACTTAAAGTCTCGGGTTGGGGTCTGACGCAAGCACGTTCATCTGCGCCCTCGAATCGTGTACGCAGCGTCGAAGTGAAGCTATTGGCTCGCTCCAACTGTGCTCGTCAATACAAGCTACAGGGTGGTATAACGAACACCATGTTCTGTGCTGCCGTGCCTGGTCAGAAAGACGCCTGCGATGGTGACTCGGGTGGACCGGCGATCTACAAGGGTCAACTATGTGGCATTGTTTCATGGGGTGTCGGATGTGCACGACGTAATTTCCCCGGCGTCTACACAAATGTAAAGTCGGTTCGATCGTTCATAGACACGGCAATGAAAATGTAGCAATTCTTCTGCAGGAATTCATCTGAGGGAGTTAAGTCTGTCAAACTTACCGCTATTGCGTAGTTGCTCTGGCACGCTGATGTTAATGCTCACATTTTGCAGGTAAACATTATACGGATTGCTGATTGTTGTCACAACCGAATAGTACTCATTCACCAGCATCTGCGCATCATGGCCAATGTTCGTTTGCGTGTTCAAATGGAATCTAGACAAACAAAGAGATAAAAAAAACAATATATGATTTAGTAATTACATGTAGTCGGTCGTTTTCATACGTTGGAGTAATGTAGCAAATCGGATTCAGACTGACATTATCATCAAAATCTCTGCTGCGCGTGTGATGACGAAACGGTTGGCGTGTGAAACTTGCATTGCTGGTCAACAAGGCTGTAATCTTTTCCGTGCCCATTTGGGCCTCCAGCCGCAAAATGCGTAGTTCCGTATTCTCGCGGAACTGTTGCGCCTCAGTAGTGCAAAGCAATTGATAATATTCACCGGGTTCTAGCCGTAAATTGGCATCAAAATTGATGTATTGCGGCGTTTCGGCGTTTGATGTCTGCTTTGCTTCGTGATAAATGCGAAGTTCCAAAAGATTTGCGAATTTTAAATATTTTGTGGCTCCCAATTTGTAGTTGTTCGTGCCATCGGTGATTAAAACATGGAAATTTCGTATGCGCAGAGGCACATCCGAGAGCACACTGAAATGAAATTTCGTTTCAATTCAATATTGTCGCATTGACATGGTTGATTAATTCATGCCTACCGTGCTATTAGATAGACCTCTAGGATTTCATTGTTGTTCAGTTCGCTTTTGTCGAATGTCGCATTCATCTCAAACACACCCGTAACCTTATTTAAATCGATTTGTATTGGTGATTTAACGACCGCCAATGCGTTTTGCCACAGTTGTTGAAGCTCGGGCTCACTCTGACCAAGCTGCATGGGCGGCACACACTAAGCGTAAATGTTGTTAGTATTAGCGTTCTTCGTCTTGGCCGCACTCACCTGAAAGACTTGCCAAAGTGCCTCGATCACCAAAACACGCTCCTTTTTCTCGCCATGATGCCGCAGTGATAGGGCTTCAAAGCTGCACGCAATAAAATCAGTTACGGATGCTGAGAGCAAAGCGCATCGTAGCGTTTTTAGTAGAACATCAGTGAAAATAGTCATCCACTTCTCTTGACGATAATCGGGCAACATCAGTGAATAGAGACTAAGCATATATGATACAGTAGACGAAAGATTTAATGGATATTGATTGATAGTGATGGATACATACGTTAAAGCCTTTGCATGATCGCCGCTATTCAGATACTCCTCCGCCATGTCGATGGCCAACTTTTTACGAAAACGCAAACATTTGTAGATCTTAAACTGCGCCATTGCCTGACTTAGCAAAGATATTATGACCGCGGAATGATTGAAGGTCTTCTCCTGCTCAGAGAGTTGCATATTTATTTGTTGCTCAACTGCTGGATCGCCGGGTTTATCTTCGCGTATACCAAAAAATTCACTATACATAATGAAAGACGCATTTTTTGTGTCTGTTGGGGAAAGCAGTGAAGCTATAAATCGTTAAGAGGATGTGAGACTTCAGTTATTAGTTTGGGTTATTTAAAATAATATCATACAGAATGATTGCTGCGCCGCCTCACGCCTTTTCACAGTATACTCGGCCGCCTTGTGGTAGTAGATTCCAGGATGTTGCGTCTGCAGTGCTGGTAGACCATTCTTGATCGCCTCACAGAAGAGTTCAGCAAAAACGGAATGCCTGCAGAAAACAAATTATGGGATTAACTACATGATTTAGTGTTTTATCTAGAGCTCATCTTACTGGGTGCTCAGCCAGGCGTAGTGTTCAAAAGCGAGTTCTTTAAATCCGACGCGATTTTTATACTTCTCAATATGGCTTATGAAATGATTGATTGCGTCACGTGGTACCTTAAGTTTAAACATTAAACGGCAAATTTTATAATTTAGGAAGCCAGCTACGGTTTTGACCTCCAGACAGTTGGCATCGGTGATTCGCAAGTCATCCAGACTACTATAGGCTTGAGTATAATGCCTGAATAATGCAAATAAATAAGAGTGAATACACAAGTCAAGCACAAAGCGCATGTAAACTCACTTCAGGGCTGTGCCGGAGTCTTGCCGAATTTCGGCTACGAAGCCCAACTTGAATTGATGCCGTATCCTCAGAGTCGTGTGCGCCGATGTCAACTGATCGCGGTGCGTGCGTATGCGTTTCGACATCAAAGCGTAGTAGGGTTGCGCCATGTCCAGAAAGGCAGACTCCAAGCGTGTCGCATAGCCCATTAGATGCTCTGAGTAAGGCAAAACGAACAACATTTTGCTATTCAGGCCACATGCCGTTGCCAAACTTGAAGCGCGCTCGGCGGCTAACAAATCTTCGCCCGGCGGTAGAGGGGCTGCCTTCTGTAGCAGTACAAGGCACAGCCTAGTGTTACGCTCCTGCAGTGCGCTCTTCAGCGTTTGTATTGCAGCGGCACATTTCGCTTCCTTCTCATCCCATTCGGTATCCTTCCACTCAATGTCCACAAACAAAACCACCACCGATGGCAGCACGTGCAAATGTTTCAGCATCCAGTTGCGCTTTAGTATACCTCGCGGGAATTTATCGAATGTGGCATTCTTCGGTTTCGCCACCGGGAAATGATAGTTGGCTGGCAGCAATTTGAAATGCACAGCAGCACGATCGGTCTTGCGATTCGCGCTGAAGGCATCCCAAACCGATTTATGTATTGGATTTTGGCCAACGTCCAAGCCGCAGAAACCAATCAACGGTTGCGGTGTCACGAGCAACTCTGATGGCAAAGCGGTGGCATCAATCGTCATAATTCGCAGCGTAGTGTTTATGTTTTTTATTTTCTCTTTTAATATCAAATTCTCAAGGTGGCCGTGTAAGTCGAAAAATGTTTACGAGTTTAATTTCAGTTGCTTATTGAGGACGTAAGACATAAATTGGTGTGTGCAGCCGTTCAGCAATGTGTGTTTATGTGGGAAACTTGATAAAAATTACTGAGGGACTAAATGGACGCACCCGAAGAAAAACCTAAGAAACTCACTATGACAATACCAAGGCAGGGCAATCCTAGCTAGGAACCGTGACTTTATCAGCTGTTTAATACAATCACATGGTGAAGGTCTGATTGGACCAACAGCGTTGCCATAATTGTGGCCAAATAAAGCAGTAAAAGTGCAGTTGCATAACCTCCACACATATAACAAAAAATTAAAATATATTTTATTTGTTTATCAAGTTGGCTATGATAAGAACTGAAACGTATTATTTAAAGCGACACACGCACATCCATATCTTGACACAATAACAGAAGTGTGAATCAGTTAAATATTTTTTAAGAAATAATCATTAACGTGTCTTCCGCATAGTTCAACTGAGCGCTGGATGGTGGCCCGCATTTATGATATTGTTTTGTTTTGCTTTTAATCGTATTTCGGTGATTGTCAGTTTCGCAAGAAGAAAGAGAGTAAAAAAAAATAACTTACTTTTTTATGCACTTGCAGCATAAAAGATCCGTTTCTATCGTCGGCGCAACATAAAAAATGAACAAATTAAAGTCCACGCAGCGTGACAAAGTGAAGAAATTTATATCGTTGACACAGACGGGCGAACAGACTGCGATCTATTGCCTGCAGCAGAATGACTGGAAACTCGATCAGGCTTCAGATAACTACTTTCAGAATCCGGACTACTATTACCGTGAATTGGATCGCAAACGCATAGAGCAACTTTATAATCGTTATCGGGATTCGAGCGATCCGTTGAAGATAAACTCCGATGGAGTGGTGCGTCTTCTCGAAGACCTCGAATTGAGCCCCGATTCAAAATTAGTGCTCATCATTGCCTGGAAGTTCCGCGCGGAGGTGCAGTGCGAGTTCTCGCGCGAAGAGTTTATTAACGGGATGAGTGATCTAGGCGTCGATACAGTCGACAAACTAAAGTCAAAATTGCCAATGCTTGAAATGGAGTTGAATGACTTAGCCAAATTCAAAGATTTCTACCATTTCACCTTCAACTATGCCAAGGACCCGGGACAGAAAGGCATAGATCTGGACATGGCCATCGCATATTGGTGCATTGTGCTCAGTGGACGATTTAAATTTTTAGACATCTGGTGCGAATTTCTCAAAGAGAAACACAAGCGCGCCATATCCCGGGACACATGGAATTTGCTGCTCGACTTCGCTATCAATATTGATGACAGGATGAGCAACTACGACTCGGAAGGTGCCTGGCCAGTGCTCATCGATGACTTTGTCGAGTGGTGTCATGAAAATCATCTCGTCCAGGAGAACATAAACACTAACATGGGCAGCCCCAACAGCTCAGGCAACAACAGCGGCGGTGGCTACCAGCAGAAGAACATATCGAGCTTTCAGACTCCGCATAGTACAAACATGAATAACGGCTAACAAATGTTTCTCGTTTTCATTATTTCTAAAATTAAATTTGCTTTTATTCTTATTATAAAACGAGGGTGACAAAGTGACCAAAAGATTATGTTGAATCAGCATTCATTTTTGGGGGAATTGCTCAATGAAAGGCTCCCGAGCGTAGGTCATTCAGTAGTTACCACAACCGAATCTCTCTGTCTTGGTTTTAACTGGCAGGTGTATCTTTACTTTTTCATGCAATGTTTCTTGTATTAAATCGGGTGAAATGCCTCACAAGTATTGTGTGATAGCAGTTGCTGTGAGAATTAATCATCTCCATAACCGCTGGGACGTAGAGGACCCTGCGCAGAGTGGTGTTGCGGATGTACCAGGCGCGCCCGTCAATCTCCGGAGTTCTGGCACTTCTGCAGTCTTTTGATGTTGTAGGCGGCAGTGGTGCCCAAAATTAGCACCGCCAAACTGTCGCCTTTCGTGACTTTGGCGAGTACTTTCTCCAAGATATCCGGAATAAGCGAGACCACTTGGGAAGCACCAGTTAAGTAACAATATTCTAGCATAACGCATTTCTCGCTATGTGGCGTTCTGCCCACTTGTCTACGACTGTTTAATGGCGGCGTCCGTGGGGGTCATGCCGCATTCGGTTGAAAAAGCTTACTAAATCTATTTGGGGCTCAAATAAAAATGAAATATTAGTACTCACTTCTTCTAGACTAGATTGTTGCAATACGACAAACATCAACGCGAAGCACGATCCCATTGTTCCTTATCCTTATTTTAAATGAAAAATGGCATTAAAATAATTTGAATAAAATAATAAATAAATTAAGGCTCTAAAATTGTTGCTTAAGAGGGAGAAGTAGCTAGGCCAAACTGGGTCTTGGGAACAGCATTATCACAGTTTTTATGAATCCATTCACCAATAGAAACATTTGAAGATTATTAGAATAGTTCGAGGACGACAGAATTTTCTGTTCTTTGTTTTATAGTTTTTGGTTCATAAGCTTCGATGTACACATGTAATGTTATTATTATTATTATTTTTTTTTTGTTTAAATGAAACTTCCATGGGCTATTTTTTGCTAAATTTTGGAATATTTCGGCGCCGGGACGCCGCGTTTTACCGCAGAGATGGAAGAAAAATATGTAAGAGAAACAGAGAAGGAATACACGGCAGACGTACAAATTTGGTGTTTGTATTTGTGAGTTGTTTGAAAATGTACAAACGCCACTCTCTCTTGAGCTCGCACAAAAGTATTGCGCTCTTCGTTGTGTTCTTTTTGTATGTGATGTTCATCATTATGACGCGCCATAGTGTCCTCGCGTCATCGCATTACCGTTCCCCGTGTAGCATTCGAGCGTTGAGCCAAAGTTGTGAAATGAAAACAAAATGCACGCGTTGTTGTTTTTTAAGAATTTTTTTTTTTACATTGACAGCAGATTCACAATGACCACACACTGATCTCACATGGGGCAGGCGCAAGTGGGAGCAAAATTCAACCAGTTACGTAGTAGGTTGAGCTCAGCTGGTCTTCATTGCTAATTTCTTTGGTGAACATGCGATACCAAAGCTAATGTCTACGTACCACATATTTGGCTACAGATAAAAACATCACCAGCCTCTAACAAATAAGCATGCAAGATTAAACTAAAGCTAAGTTTCAACTTAGAGTTCAATACAAAGAAATTTTGGTTAGAAGTTTGGAAAGTAAATTACAAAATAAAGCTAGCATAAATTCAACGACGCCAACAATTTAGTCTTAATAAGATAAGAAGACCTGGGAGGAGAAGTCAAACCTAACTGGGTGTTAAAAGATTTGAATAAGACATAGAATGAATGGATCATGTTGCAAATGTTAGGAGCTTGCGAAATTCTGTTAATTTTTTAATTCAAAAAGGCATTTATTGAGAAAAATTGGTACCTTATGTATTATTCGAAATATTTTCCATTATTTTCTACAACCTTTTCCCACTTTGTGGCAACATGGCAATACCGCGTCGAAAGAACGATCGTGGTTTGGCAGCGATCCAATCATCGATCCATGTTCGTACTTCCTCAGCATTTGGAAACCGTGTATTCACAAAGCCATGCTGCATGGATCTGAACAAGTGGTAAGCAGAAGGCGCTATATCTGGTGAGTACGCTGGATGCGGCGTATTTTTTTGGTGGTCCAGGCCGTTCTTTGTCAGTGACATCAAAATCACCACTTTTAAATCGTTGAAACCAAAACCGACCATTGGAATATGACGGAGCGGCATCGCCATAAGTTTCTAAAGAGCTTCGGCACCAGATTTATTCAAATCAAGTAAAACAGTAGTAATTGTCGAAAAATAAAGTTTTGATCGTTCCATGATTAGCCTCAATATACATTAAATAACTTAATACCACTATATGGAAAACTACTATTTTAAAGTTGAGAAATGTCAAAACCATCGAATTATACAGCTGTTTGCACTGATATTTTTCACTGAATTTTGACTATTAGATGTCACTGACCAGAATTAATGCAAGCTTCCAATTTTTGATAGTAAAAAATTGCTTTTGCACCGACTCAATACGAACGATATTCATTTGATATTGAGGATCCCAGACACAAGACGCATACTCCAGAAGGCTATGTCACTCTAAAGAGAAATCCTGTGAGAGGGGTCGTTTAGACTGAAACAAAGTCGCATTTTGAAATTACATTGCTGCCACTATAGGTAGGTAGGCAGTGATCAACACTGAATCTTGCAGTCGGCGAAAAAGAGAGAAGGATAAATACAAAATATTTTTAAGCGCTCGTTGTTAGTATTAATAAATATAAAATAGCAAAATAAATAAAATAATTTGCTATTAACCACGCTATAAAATATAGTTATTCTCCGCCAGTAACATTCTTAAAAATATTTCTTCTGGAATTTGTTTTGCAACTTTTAGCTAACTTAGCTAACTGCGTAATAAATGCGACAATTACTACGTTTATATGGTAGCTAAAAGCAGTTTAGCTAAAATCGGATTACCTTAGAACACTTTATTTGTAAGTGTTTATATGTGAGACTTCAATGCGTTCTTATTTTTCTAGTGCAGAGATTCCATGCGCATAAAATGTTATGTGAATTACCAATCAGAATAAGTTAATTTAAATAACACATTGAATAAAACAAAAAATAAATGTATGAGGCTTATCTCGATTTTTAATAATGTTTTACAATGATTTTTAGTATTTAATTCGCAAAACCATTAAAACAATGAAAAATAAGCAAAATAATTAAACCAAATAGCAACTCTGAACGAAACATTCAGCTGACTGTGAATAGCGACTTGGTTAGCGTCGGGTTTAAAAAGCGACCTACGCTTAATGCACTTACTGCGTTACAGCGCACTGGAAAAGTGTTTACATGTGCGTTTTAAGTCGAAGGTATTTAAGCAAAACCGCTTTTAGCTGCCATATAACGGCGTAACTGATGAAATAGTTCGGAAGAGCATAAACAGAAGAAGAATAATAGTGACACGATTCAACTAACATTTGTATACGTTATTAAAATTATGGCAAATTGCAAGATATGCAATGCGGAACAAGATCCATACAGTACAAATGACATATAAGTACAGTGCGCTAAATGCAATGTTTTTATTTCACCTGCGCTGGAGTGGACGATAGCATAAAAGATCGTAGTTGGAGCTGCGCTTGCTGTGAAAAGACAGCGCTGTTGCGGGCACAATGCGCAATCCACCAGGCCCAATAATGCATTCACCAATACGATAAGGAATTACTCCAGGAACTACTGGCCAATCCTATCGCAACGCTAAAGTTATGTGAAACAAGTCCACAACAGGAAAACTCTAACGCGTCCGCAGAGACGACGCATCATCAGCAGCAATTAATGCTTGGCATTCTAGAGGAAAAGAGAGCCGCGGAAATAGATCGAACAGAAGTACAACTTCTCGGGCAATTACACCCGCAGACACGTCAAATTCGAACGATGCGTCTCGTCAATTTCTGGCGGCAAGCAGCAGCTTCTCAAGTTCTCAAATAGCTGCAAGACAAGCTATACCAAAGAACCTATCAATATTCAGCGGCTATCCGGAAGAATGGCCAATATTAATTAGCACATTTGACAATAGCACTTCAATAGCCGGCTTCTCTCACACTGAAAATATACTGCGCTTAGAGAAGTGTTTAAAATCAAAGCGCGTGAACTAGTCAAAGATAAAATGCTCTTAACAACCATGGTTCCAGAGGTTATGAACACATTAAAGATGTTCTTCGGCAGGCCAGAGCACATATTAGAGAGAATGAGCGAAAAGGTGAGAAAGCGGCAGCCACCTAAAGGGGCCGTGAATGAGTTCTCATTGGCAGTACGAAATATATGTGCGACAATGCGAAAAGGCTCTTCTTTCAAGCTTTCAAATTCTATGGAAGTATTTTCTGTCATTTGTGACGTTGAATTCTGGCCTGCCCATGTGGTGGTCAATGAGTTTATTCCTAAGAAAAAATCTAGGCCTTTGTAGGTTGCTTTATCAGTCACTGCTTCAGCTTCATCTTCTGCTTCTTCCAAATCTCCAAAAAAACTAACTCCACATTTTCAAAATGTTAGAGGGCTAAAGTCTAAACTTTCTTCATTTTATCTTACAAGTTTTTATTTCACTTCTGACATTATCGTTTTCGTTGAGACTTGGCTTCGCCCTAATATTCGCCCTTAACTCTGAAATTTTCAATTACTCTTACTCTACGTTTCGTAAAGATCGTTGTGGCCGCGTAGGTTGTGGAGTCTTAATTTCTGTTCTTTCTTCTTTTTTGTCAGAACTGGTCTCTCTGACGATACTGAAAACATTGGATTCATTGTGTCAAAATTTAATACCCTAATTATAAAATTTGTGTTACTAGTTCATATATCCCTCCTTCATCGTCCGACTCAGTCTACTTGGCTCAAGCGAAAGCTATTCAGAATGTATTAAGCCTCATTAACTTACCTACTTACTCTGTTACTTTGCTTGGTCTGGGTGATTTTAATCTTCCCTCTGTTAATTAGATCTCTTTTAGTGACTCCTATATCGTTCTTTCTTCTGTAGGCAGCGAGTTCGTAGATTTATTGCTGGATCTCTCTCTCCAGCAAATTAACCACATTTCCAACATCAAACATCGTATTCTAGACCTAGTGTTTACTAACTGCCATGAAAATACCTCACTTTCGAGATCCTCTCCATTGTCAATTCCAGAAGATACCTATCACCCCACTCTTGAGGTGACACTAACTCTTAACCAACTTCTGTCTGCATCTGATTCAACTTGTGCTAAGCCAAGACAAGCGTTTAATTTTAAACATACTAATCTCAATCGTCTCAACTCATTGCTTGCGTCCGCCTTGATTTTGTATAAATTTCGTCCGTCTAAAAAATATAAGGAATCGGTTATTTAAAAAATATAAACGCTCTTGTTCCGCAATTTTTGATGCGAATTATGCCGCGGCTCGTAGTAAATTTAACATTTCTAATCAGTCTTGCTATAATAGATATTTGCGTAAAATAAAAGTTAATACTAATCAAGATCCCAAAATTTTTTTTTAATTCATCAAAATAAAAAACAAATCAGAGTTATTTCCAACTTGAAGAGAGTTTAATGGAGTTGTAAGTAGCTCTGATAATAGGATAGGGAACCCTTTTGCCAAACTTTTCTACTATAATAGTGCCTGTGGAAATAGTTCTCCTTATCCTTATTAAATTGATGAATTTAATCACTTCAGTTTGCCGTTTATTGACTGCAGTATTGTTTTGCGGTATCTAAAATTAGTTTTTTGGTTTCCCTTCTCTATTAGTCCGATGTATGGCATCTTAACTTGATCATCGCACTAAAAGGGTGTTTTTCAAGTCCTCTATGTTTAAGTCTTTAAAGGGTAAAGTCTAAAAGAGGTAACTCTTTTCAACATCTTTATTAATGATCTACCTACGGTCATCAAACACTATCAAATTTTAATGTATGCAGATGATGTAAAACTATGTTTCAACCTTAATAGCCCCTCTCACGAGATTTTCAGGATGACATAGACTCTTTATCTCGTTGATGTTCCAATGACTATTTAATCCTCAACATTAATAAATGCAAAGTTATGTCATTTTTTCGCGGATCCCTTATTGCAAATTTTTATTACATTAACTCAAACAGTTTAGAACGTGTTTCTCAGTTGAACGACCTTGGTATTTTGATGGACTCGATGTTCATTTCGGCACCCACATTTCCACTTCGGTCTCTAAAGCTAAAGGTGTCCTTTGCTATATTAAGCGGTGACCTAAGGAATTTGACGATCTGTATACTACCAAAGTTTTATATACCTCACTGGTAAGACCTATTCTGGAGTACACGTCTTGTGTCTGGGATGCTCAATATCAGATGTATGTCTATCGTATTGCATCGGTGCAAAAGCAATTTGCTCTCAAAAACTTGAACTGGGATCCTAACGCTTGCCTACCATATTATCGGTTGTGTCTAAAATTGATCAACCTCCCTACCTTGTCTAGTAGTAGATCTTTCATGGGTGTAACTTTTATGTATGACCTCATTTATGGTTTTATTAACTCACCTACACCATATGAGATCAGTGTGTGGTGTATACACAAAGTCAATGTAGAAAAAAATAAATACAATTGAGAGTTGCAAACTGGATGCCCACCTTAATAACCCTACGCTGCCAAGTTTCCAAGTAATCACAAGCTGATTTGGGCTATGCACGCTCGGGACAGTTCAGTGCCGATAATAAAAAATTCAGCGATTGGATTCATCGTATGGCGGAGGCAGCGTCTACTGTAATGTCGCCGTCAACGTACAAAGTGAGAACAGTCAAAGCGCACGTTAAAAGCATATCTTCAAGCGATGATCCACCGAAAGACAATGATAAAGTAAAACAGAACACAATGAAATGCATTACATGTGGATTAATCGATAATTTCGTTGCTAAGTGCGATGAATTTCAACGCTCATCAGTAAAGGAAAGATGGGTAACTGTGATGAATAAAATAGCTTGCTATAGGTGTTTGAAAAATCATCGTGAAGGTTATTTCTTAAAAAAACCTTGTGGTGTGGACGGTTACCAACAAAGACATCATTAACTGCTCCACGAAAGGGACGCGGAAAGCTCCAATAATACTGAGAATAAATAAGAAATCGTAAGCACTCATCAATCTGAAAAGTTGTTTAAGCAATTTTTCCGCATAATACCGGTGAACCTACACGCAGCTAACAAAACGATCGAGACGTATGGATCATCAGTGTCTCTAATTGACGAAACGACATTCGAAGGGCTAGGCATTAAAGGCGTACCTATGCCATTATGTTTGCAATGGACTAGCGGAACCACTAGCGATGAGGACGGATCCGTACAAGCGGCGATGGAGATATCAGCGCTTAACGGAAATAAACGATTCTGGCTCAACAATGTACACACCGTTAGAAACATCGCGTTACCCCAGCAATCTTCAAAGTTCACGCAAAAGAACTGCACGAAAGGCACCCCTATTGAAAACACATACCCATGCCTTCATATAGCAACGCTGTGCCGACTTTTGCTGATCGGTATAGACAATTGGAACATTCCGGTTCCACGCAACATTTGCGAGGGTAATCGCAGCGACCCAATCGCTTCTAACTGCCTACTAGGATGGAGCTTTCAAGGCTATGAAACTAGGAGAAATGGTGTCATATTGCATCACTGCGACTGTAAGTGACAAGAGCTCCACGCTCTGTGAAAGCTAGCTTTGGCCTCGAATCAGTTAGGCCATTAGAACTGCAGTCTAGTAATGAGAAAAGGACAATTGAAATCCTCGACAAAACGTATGTCAAAGTAAATGGACAATTTGCAGTCGGTCTCCTGTGGCGCAACGAGAAACCGGAGCTCCCTGAGAGTTATAATAACGCTGTCAACCGTATTAGCTGCTTGAAAAGAAAAATTATGAAGGAGCCCGAATTTTACGACAAGATTGAATCTCAAGTTCAAAACTTGCTACAGAAGGGGTACGCAGTCCAGCTATCCAAGACCGAAGTAAAGGCCAAAAATGAGAGTGCATATAATTTACCCATATACGCGTTGAATCCGAATAAGTCCAACAAAATAAGACTCATCTGGGATGCAGTGCAATCAATCAAAGAAGCTCACTACGTCGACCACAACATAGACACCAAAAACAGCGAACAGGAAACCGTTGAAATGGTAATGGTTCATCAAGCAGGCGGATTCGAGGTACGCAATTGGATCTCAATTTCGATGGACGTGCTCAAGCAGTTAGTCCACGCCAACCCAACTACGCAAAGACCAGTCCAGTTTGGAGACACAGAGAAGGTTTTAGGTATGTTTTGGGAACGGAGAACTGATACCTTTAAATATATTCTCAGATTCGCACGCCTACATCGAGATATATTAGGTGAGAATACCATACCATCAAAGAGCGAAGTCTTACAGGTCGTAATGTCAATCTTCGAACCACTTGGACTACTCTCCTGTTATGTCGTCAGTCTAAAAATCTCACTTCAGTGCGTATGGAGAGCAGGTATCGGATGGAACGTAGAGCTACCGGAATTACTTAACGAAGAATGGCCACAATGGAAGCGTAGCTTCCACTCATGAAGGCGGTCGAAATTCCAAGATCCTACTCGTACAACTTTGCGAAGGCGACACGGGTGGAGCTACACACATTTGTCGACGCTATCGAATTTGCTTATACCACGGCATGATACGTACGCACATGCCACGCCGGCGCCATCTATGTTCAGCTAGCGGCCGCTAAAAGCAAAGTCGCTCCGCTAAAACCGATGTCGATCCCGCGTATGGAACTCCAAGCTGCGGTAGTAGGCGTACGTTTGGCTAAAAGGGTCTGCAGTACACGTGGGCTAAACATCGATGACGTTATATACTGGTCGGATTCAAAGACTGTTTTGCAATGACTAAAGATGGATCCTCACAAGTTTCAGCAATTTGTAATGTATCGTGTGGGAGAAATTCTACACAATTCCAACATAATGCAATGGCAATTTATCCAAATGGCGTCGGCTATATAGAGCAGTTGCAACATTTCTTCTGTACCTAGGGCAGCTAAAAGCGAAGGTCAAGTGAGAAATCAAACCGAGAACCCTATCTCCAGAATTGCAAAGAATGTATTTTATCGACAAGCACAGACGACAGCGTACTCATCAGAAATTACAATGTTGTCAGCCGCTTTAATACTCGACAAACAAAGTAGTCTCTCTGGGCTAAACGTTTCCATCGATGTTGATGGAGTTCTACGCGTACAAGGAAGAGCAAATTTTATGAATTGCAACTACGACTCTATCTTCTTACCAAGGGAGAACCACATTACCTTCCCGATAGTAAAATCGCATCATGGTGAGTCACATCGTTTAAGTCATAAAACGACCATCAACAATACAAACGGAGCTTATAAAATTCCTCGTTTGTGAGTACTATACAGATCAGTCCGGATATCCTGTCAAATGTGCAAGGTCAAAAATGCCATACCCAATCCACCGCAAATGGCCACAAATGGCAGCAAAATTGGCCAGCTATTCCAAACCATTTCATATACGGGCATATTTTGGACCAATCTTAGAAAAGGTTGGCAGACAAAAGCAAAAGAGATAGGGAGTACTGTTCATTTGTTTGACGCTCAAAGCAGTGAACGTAGCTTGGATACCAGTTTCAGCATTATGTGCATCCGCAACTTTATGCCTCGGCGAGGTATACTAGCAGAATTTTACTCCCACAACTGTATGAATTTCCAAGCATCGGAAAAGGCTGTACGAGAGGAACTGGTTAACGTGGACTACGGCAAGATCATCGTCAAGTGTGATCGCATAAAATGGCGATTTAACCCAACCGGCGCGCCACGTATGCGTGGCGCATGGGTACGTCTTGCACGCAGTACAAAAACCGTCTTAAGAGCTTTATGTCCATCATACTCCTTTAACGATGAAAGTCTTCGCTGTGCACTAATGGAAGTAGAATTCATCATTAATTCGCGCCCATTGACCTTCCTTAGTCTTGAGTCGGAAAACGACGTCGCGCTAAGACCAAACCACTTACTGATGGGTATAAGCCCATTTGCAACGACTGGATGGACAAAAGACAGCGTGACACCAAACTCAACGATTCGGGCACCGATTCTGGCAACGCTGGGTGAAATAGAATAGACCAATGCTCACTAGGCGTGTCAAATGGTTTAAAAAGTGTAAACCAATATCAATAGCATTGTCATCGTAGTAGATGAGAACCTCCCAAGGTTTTGCTTGGCCAAGGTTTAGCCAATTGCTGGCCAAAGGGACATATCATAAGTACAGTTACAGCGTAAGACGGGCAAGTCAGGCGCATTACTATACGAACTGAATGAGACGTAATGAAGAGATCGGCGACAAAGGTGGCGATATTGGACGTCGGCACGAAAGATGGTAAACAACCATAGGGGCCATAGGGGTGGTTTATGTGGAATCATTCTTTTTATTTTGTAAATAGGGCCATCATGCCATACACGATCGAAAGCTTGAGCAACGTCAATAAATATAGCTGAACAGTATTCTCGGTGTTCAAATGCAGTTCTGATTTCCGTAGTGACTCGGTTTGTGTCGATTGTACTGTGTTTTGCTCTAAAGCCGAATTGATTTGTGGGAATAATGTTATTCCTGTTTAAATGTGGTGAGAGTTTCTTAATAAACATTTTTTCAAATACTTTCGACAACATCGGGAGCAAGTTTATAGGCCGGTATAGGAGACCCTCGATGTGTCTTTACCTACATTCGGGATCAAGATTATTACTGAGTTCTTCTATGAAGCTAAAAAATAACCCACTCGTTGGTGAGAGGTTCTCAATGTAGTGCCTTTGGATCTTACGTACTTCAATCGTTAGAGTATTTCTTAAAAGTTTTTTTTTCAGTTTTGAATCTGTCAAGTAATGCGGGGTAATGACTTGACTGCCATTCACGTCTTAGCCGGCATTTTTCTAATAGTAGGCGTTCAATTTCCCCGCTTGTTAATACGACAGGTTTCTCGACGGCACTGTGTGCCGGTTTCTCATTCGGTGTCAAGTTTTGGTCTCATACAAATGGGCGCTGACGTATTTTTTATACCTGAGCCAGTCAGTTTTAAGTCGAGAATTTTCCTCGGATCTGCTGGCCTATATGTAGGCCTACCCGGAGAAGCAAAGTCGAGTTTATTGCTTGAGTTTATTATTGCTTTGTAAAGCTGTTTTCCTTTGGAATTTTCAAGTCGAGAGCCCCAGTGGGGGTGCTTAGCATTAAATTCGGAAATCGAAAATCTGGGTGGACAGTAGACAGCTGAAAGCGTCATCTTTCCAGTTGAGGTTTCGATCACAATAGACGTAGCTTGCATATAATTCTTGGAGTACGATACTGACTGATAATGTTTTAGCCGCTTTCTAATAAGTGTACCCGTTCCGCCGTGTGCTTTGGGATGATTTGTGGTATAGGAGGAGTAGCCTGATATGTCAAATTTGTACCTGTTTGTAAGGTGCGTTTCGGAAAGCAATAAAACATCAGTTTCTGTTTCGGAGAGGTATTTTGTGAGCTCAAGCTTTTGTTTCGATACGCCATTTGCATTCCAAGAGGTTATTTTGAGCGGAAACATTTTAATTACCAAGTTCTTCTAGGATAAATCTTTGCGTTTTAAGTATCTCCTGAAGCATGTTTTGCATCATTAAAGTACTTTGAGACATGCATTGTAAAAAACTAGCAATCATTTTTTCATGAGAGCTATGTGGTTTAGGTGGAGTTGTTTGGGTTACACAATGTTGTGGGAGTTCACTTTTCTGAGGTTGTTGGAGTGTGTCGCTTGTTATTTTCTCCGGCTTTGTGTTGGGTATTTGTTGAGGTTCAAGTCACAACACGGATGCATATTTTATATTGGGGATGGCACTTTGGAATGTACGTGGTTTGTTCATAGTGGTTTGTTTGGTAGAATCGCCCCGCTATGGACTATTATTTTGCGCTGATTCATCCGAATTTCTGGGCAACCTCTGTAATTTGAAGTGTGATTACCCCCGCAGTTGGCGCATTTTTTTGATGTAGTCTCTGTTTTGTTTACACGCAGCTTGAGGACTCATGGAGTATTATATCATGGAGTAAATATAAAAAAGCAAAATAAATAAGACAATTTGCTAATAGCAAACACACTATAAAAATTCGTTAATCGCCGCAGGTGTTGATAACATCAGTTTGGCTGCCTACTGAGAAGTTGTGGTTCATTCTACTTTTAAACGGTTCTTCACAAAACCATGCTGAGACATATTCAACAATGGGCGAATAGAGTACTATAGATGATGAGTAATAATTTGCTCAAACAACTTAGAAATTGCACACAGCTTGGCATACCTCTGTAGTTGGATATATCAGACTTACTACCCTTTTTGAATAAGAGAATTCTATAAGATTCTTTCCAACCTCTTGGTATAGACGAAGTAATAAGAGATAAATTAAATAAGGTACATAGGGGAGTATATAGGTTGTCAGCACAATACAACCAGTAAAAAATTAAGGTTTAATCAATTTTAGATAACGCGTTCAGCAGAAGTCATCGCTGACCTTTTTTGCTGCTTTTTGTTCATTGTTTATGCCTAATGAAATCAAAATACAAGATACACCAGTGTGATTACAGATTGATAAAGTAAAGGTTTTTTTTAATATTTGTCTTTAAAAAAAACTTATATCTTAATTTTACTGTTATTAAAGAACAATTTAAATTAAACTTAAAGGAAACGAAAAAATGTATAAAACTTAGTGAAGAGTGAACTTGACTAAGTTGGATTGGTGATTGATTCATTGGTTAACATAATTACAATTACAAACATCTCTCCGCAAGGTTGACAGGATACAGTCTCCGGAGCCTTCTCCTTCTACGCGTCCTGAGAACGTGTTTAGCCAGACGCTTTGGATTACGTTTGACCCGCTCTAAATACGGCGTAGCTT
This sequence comes from Cacoxenus indagator, assembly GCA_035041755.1. Lineage (NCBI taxonomy): Eukaryota > Metazoa > Arthropoda > Insecta > Diptera > Drosophilidae > Cacoxenus > Cacoxenus indagator. Next base: position 68,599 of record JAWNKX010000018.1, on the reverse strand, counting down.
GTTGGTTAAGGACAGCCCCAGTTTTGTGAATATTTAAATGCCTTTCAAGGATAAATTTTATACAGCACACCAGTGTGGCGATTACAGATTGGTAAAGTGTAGGTGAGATAATAAAAAGGTACAAGTAATTAATAATACTACCTGATAACCACTGATTATTGCACCGAAGGGCACAATTTTCACATGCTCCGAGTAAGATTTGTAGGATAACAGATTGTAGTCGGCGATCCATAGTCCGGTTGCATTTTATTACTCCATAGATGGCAGTCATCAGCCAGATGGCATGAAACGCAGTGGAATAGCAAAAGAATATCCTTTAAACTTTAACAAAATATATAAAAGCAATTTATTTTACGTGGTTTACGTGTGTTTTGAACATTGTACATTTTAGCTCATTAGTTAGGTTGTTTAAAAAAGTTTTGATAACGTTTTTTGTCAAGGTTTTTAGGTAACATTTCATAACAGTCCAACCAATGGCATATATTTGTTTAAGAATATGTATAACATAAAACAATTGCAGAATAATATGAATAACACAGAATGTTAAGATGTGAATATGTGAAGCATTAGAAGTAATATTAAATTATCTATAATATCAACGTAAATCAAATATTTTGCAAAACAAGAACTCAGATAAATGAACTATGACTAAGTTTACTCAAATTATTCCTGATTTTAAAAATTACAACGATAATTGAAATTACAAAATACAATCATCCTTATTTCTACTATCTTCTGACGACATTCATCGAAATTTATAAAATAATTGAAATGATAATACTGTCTTAACGAATATGAAGAAGATTTTTCGCTCCACGTCACTATTATTTAAAATCGCAGGAATATTTTATGCTGTTTTTCGACAATATTAAGACATAAGCCAAAATGAAAAATAATCAAATATATATTAAAGAAAAAAATAAAAATAAATAAAATATCAAATGAAATTAAAGCCTGAAAACTTTTGTCATAATTAAAGCTCTTGCATTTTTCTTTTTAACACAAAATTTTTCAATTAAAAAGTATTATTTTATCATTTTTTAGTTCAACCGACATGCATTCAAAAATGGGGTCATCGCTAATACTACTAATGAAATTCAGTTACTTTTCGAAATAGGATAATGGGTAGGAAATGTGTTTATTTAACTTCTCTAATTTCTTTGTCTAGCACCTGTTTACTTCAACCAGCAAGTAAATCATAAATCACAAATAAATCGCGATTAGGTTTTAAAACGATTGCATGCGATAAATTAATCGATAACATTCAACACTAGAATTGATTTCTGTACAGACCAATTCACCCACCAAGTCCATCGTTATTGAGGAATTGTTGAAATGGTGGAACACGAAGAGAAATAAAAGAATGTAACTAGAGGACGATGACTACGGCGAGTTACCTGAAAATATACGAACCATTAAAGCCTTCTCCGCACGGAAGTGCTTAAATTTATTTATATTGTGAAAATGTATGTAAATTTTGGGCTCACCACATGCAAAAAGTATTTACTTTTTACAAAAGCTTTGAACGCAACATACAAATAAAGATAGAAAAAAATCGATTTAAAGAGTGTATTGGTGAAATAGAAAGTAGCACAAAAAGAAATGCAAAAGTAACAAGAAACGGAGCGAATGCGAATGCATTTGTACGAGGAGTGCATGATGTGTGCTTAATAAATAATAATATTTACCGTGCCAATAAATGTGTAACAAATACTTCTAATAAAGGAAATTAATAACGAGATTAGCATAGTGCATAATTCCATTTAAAATGTCCGTTAAAGATTTAAGTTGTGCATGATATACTTAGTTGCAGAGAGAGAGTTCGGTGGAAAGCATGAAGTGACTTATTGCAAGAGAGTACGAGATAAGAGCAACCAAGCGAGCGGTCGTAAAGAAAACAAGAAAAGGCTATAAACTGAAAGACAGACACAAACAAATAACCGGATGAAAGATCAGACGGACATGAGGTAGGAAATTAAGAGCGTTCGAACGGAATCGTTTAAACTCTTGCCACTCTCAACGGTTTACACCGGTAATCGATAATGTAAACGAAACATATACCCAATTTGCAACAGCTCGCGTAAATTGACATATTTTGAAAGCCTGTCAGCGATATTAGCAAAAGTATAAATATAAGAATGCCATATTTTGTGAAATTCTTATCGAGTTAAAACAATTATTATTGCCAAGTACATTAGATCGACAGTGCTTGTCAAATTGTTTATCTATCCGGTCGTTTTCGAGTCAAGGTCCGTGCATGCGCGTGTGTGTGTGTGTGATTTGTTTGAATGGTTGGCTGTGTAAGAAAGTAAGCGAGAGTTTAATTATGCGATTCTTTGCATTTGTCCACCAATTCTTTTCTTGTACTTTTTCACACTCGCTTAACATACCCATCTACGTACCCACTCATATGTTTAGTGTTGCCGTGAGGTTGTTGTATAGTGTATCAAGAAGCAACGAATATTTTTTGAATTTTATCTTGTTTTATGTGCGTGCATCGCCCTCGCCATTTGTTGACTGTGCGCTTCTCTCTATGTGTGTGTGTTTGTGCAAGCTCACAGCGCAAGCGCGTAACTTTTGCACATTCTTATTTTCTGCAACGAATATGCGCGTCGAACGCAATCAGAACTCCGATAAACGAACGATGATGATGCGATGGAACGGTTAATACAATTCAGTAGTTATTAAAAGCCGGTGTCAACTAATAGCCCCACGTACCAATACAAGCTTTTAAATTAATAAAAAAAATAAAAATTACTATCTTCCCACTTAATGAATAATTTATTGGAATTAAAATCTGTGTTTGTGCAATAGTTCCGCTTTAAGCACTTAGATCTTTCTTATGACGAGCGTTTATCGTATCTACGTTTTGTTGCAGATTCGTTGGGGAGAACACTGCATGAGTGGCGATTGTGCTATGTGTGAATGAGTGTGTGAGAGGGCAAATATTTTGAGCTAAAGTGTGTAAGTTCGTGATGCACATAGAAACTACAAAAACAGTAACGAAAACACAAAAAGCTGTCGTCGAAGAATGAACGCGAGCCGACAAAACCCACACATCTACATTTTGAAATTGTGCGCTCTTTTTACAAGAAACTTGTTTTGTATTGTTGCTCTTTGCAAACGCTTCATATTCTCTATTATTCTCTCTTTCATGTTTAGCAGCGTCATTGCGTTCGATATTCAGACACACACAGTATGCTGCTGGCTTCTGCCTCGCAGCTTGCGCATTGCTCTTCTCAATTTAAAAGCAATCAAACTAGCAAGTAAGCAGCGGTAGGCAGGCAAGCAACAAAACGAGCAAAATTTCCATTGTATGAATGTCGTCGTCGCAGTCGGTTAGGTCGGTTTAAAAAGTTTTCTGACTCGATTCGCTCGCATGCAATTAATAAAAATACATTTTGTGTAATAAATTAAAAATAATATGTGAAAACGTATATCTGAAAATATACAAAGAGGCAAAAAAAATAAAAAGTGTCGCATGTCAAATCGAAGATGAATTTCGTATAGTGTTTCTTTTTTTTAAATTAAAATATTACCATTAAAGAGTGTCTGTTATACGTACGAGCGTTTGTGCATACCTTTACGTGTGAGTACGGCTGTTTGTTGAATGAATGAATATGCAAAGTGCTTCTTTTTGTTGCTTGGTCGTTCCGTATAACCAATGAAATCGCTTAATTTTTCAGTGGATTAAAAAAAGTTGTTTTTTTTTGCATTGTTTCAGAAAATGCCATTATTGCTCATCTGTTTCAATTGAAGTACATAATGTACATATAAGCAGTTATAAAATGCAAAAACAACCTCAAAAAACAAAATCTCTACACAAAAATAATAGTGAGTAAAAGAAATAGCAAAATAAGTGAATTGAATGCCTAAATCGAAATTCGTCGTACACACGTGTAAGTGTGCGTGCGTGAGTGAGTGTGTGTAGTATCTATATGTTTTGCGTTACTTGGTGTAAAGTGCAGCAACGAAAAATTACAACAAAAGCAAAGAATCCAATTGATGAGAAAGAGATCATCCTATGTGGTGTGTTATTCATGGTGATGAAGATGATGTTGAAAATTTTGAATAAACTGTAACCAATACTCTGTACTTGTTTGTAATTACTGTTTAGTCTATGTCAACGCGAATAAATTAAATGCGACGACTTTCATCAACAACGACAAAGCGTTCGCTTGCGTTAACTCGCTCTCGTCACGCTGCTTTTAATCGTACGCTCATTCACTCGTTCGTTCTTTTGTACGCTCGCATCGTTCGCTTGTGCACGGCTACTCGTTTCGATGCCATCAACATCAGATACACGCGTACTGTATAAATGTTGAATAAGTGCTCTTACGCGCGCCTACTCTCATGCTGTCAAGCGCTCTCACTCTCCACGCACATACATATGTATGTAGATAGGCAGAGCAGTCGACAAGAACAACAACAAAATGAAAAAAAAAGCGCCACCGCTACGATACCGAAACGTTCGTTCGTCCACCCTTGTAATTGTACCGTACGTGTGTGTCTCTAAAGAAGAAGATAACTGCTGGTACTACCGCCGCCGAGTGGCAACAAATGCATGAAAAATATAATAAGACAAAAAGCCAAACACAAAAAATTACAAAAAAACAAAAAAAAAAACAAAATTAAAGTGTATTTTTTTTATTGTCGTCTCGTGCATGAGAGTGTCTTTTGTATTGTGTGAGCTTAAGCGAATGGTGACGATGCCGATGCTGTTGCACTGCGCTGCCGTCTCCAACACTGTTCGCCGTTATTGTTACATATATTTCATCCAAGTGTGTGTTATGTGCAACATGCTTGCTGTGTATTCAATGCATTTATTTAGTGTGTATATTGTTGTTTTCGTAATTGGGTTTTTTTTACCTGAGTTTCTTCTTTCTAAATCAATCCAACAGTGTCGCACTATACTATTAAATAAAAAATAAATAGAAAATGCAAATTTCTTCCACATATTAAAAGAAAAGCATACGCCAAAGAAACGCAATCGTTTAATTAAATAAAATGAAAAGATTGTGAAAAGATGTGTGTATATAAAAGGGAAGAATTACAACAACAACAAATACAAGAACAGCTGAATGTAAGCTATAAGAGAAATATATTGAAATTCAAAAGCAACAGTAGAAATAATAAGCAATAATAATAATTGCCAACCAGTCTAGAACAATAACGCAACTCTAACGCAAATTTGTTTATTTATTATTAAAGAATAATTGAGAAAATGAGGTGCTGCTGGTTCTGTGCAAAAACAATAAATGAACTATGACGCATCAAAATCATCAGACAAACGGCGCGAGTTTGGAGGATTGCCACACAAACTTTTATGCCTTGGTGAGTACAACAATAACACGGGGTAGCAGGAATTTTGGTGCTTGGGTTTCGAATAGGAGTCGACGATACATAAAGTCGACGCCTCAAATCAAAATATAGCATTAGTTTTTGCCCAGAAGATGAATTTCTAAATCATAACATTTCATGGAAATATACAAATTAAATATATGAATCAAACAAAAAACTTAAGACGGAATTTTGTTATTATATTACACACAAGCTATTTAAAATTGTTAAGAATCAAGTTGCCCAGTTCAACATAATTTTTAGCTATGCAAATTGGCGACAATTGTAACTCAGAATAGGCCCCTCGTTCAATGTTAAGCCAAATTTACGAAGCCGGATCCTTGATGTGTTGTCTTAATTGTGAGAAATATTTCTGTTTTAAGTTTTGCCATACTCAACTGAGTATTTTTTCCTATTTGTGTAAAGCATAAGTCTTCCTTACTATTATAGATCTATTATAAACTACTACATAAGGCCCGGTTCGAAAGGTAGGGGTAGTGAATTGAGGGAGCAATAATTCTCTCGTTAAACTGAAGGGGCGGTAAGGATATTTTCCCCAACACTCTTTCATAACCCACGGGTGCTATCCCATAAGTACAAAAAGCAAGGGTATTTGCTTGATCACTTTTCTACCCAAGGGAAAAGTTTACCATTTGTAAGTAAACACAGATCACCCATTAATGTTTTTGATGCTTTATCTTCTAAGGTTTTACAATATTTGTTCCCATTGTGTAGAAGGACATGTTTGAAACTTCGATTTGGATTTTAACAATTAAGGTGACAATTCATTTCGGTTTAATACAAAATTTTCTTCTTAGGTTAAAAAGGGTAAAAGTTAAATTTAGTTTCTTGTTCCAGTAACTTATTACCTAACATACTGAAAGCCAATAAGAAGTAGAATAGAAAAATGAAAACTTATTTAATCTCTATATAGATTATACAGTAACACCATGTTCAACCATTTAATCTCTGAAATTGATTCAAGCGATTCAAATGAGGTGTTAAACAAAAAGGTTGACGTGTTTGAAGGATATCGTTGGCTTGGAAAAATACCTAAGTTGAAACGATTATAAAGGGTTTCCAAAATTGCTTTAGATCCTTTAGAAAAATTGTAATCCTTTAGATTGCAATTGGACTAACACAACTGATAAACAATTCAACAATAACTTGCACAAAATTGAAAATGAAAACGTGCACGAGGACGTTGGCGATAGTATCGACGAAGTTTTAGATGTCGTTTTAGCCGATGAATTAAATTTAACCGCAGGATCGGACACCAACTCTTCCGACTATTCTCAGAAATTTCTCATGTGGAGAAATCTACAATAACCTCTAACCAAGCTCTTCAACACGTAAAAAGCCTTACCGAATATTGCTCCGAGCATCTTCCGGACTAAATGGCACACTTAAAAAATATTAAGTGTGCTATTGAAAAAAAAAATTGTTGAGACAAGAATATACGAACAGCCAACTATTATGGATTTCTTCAATTGAATTATAAGTATATACGTAAATCTTTATATAATAGTTATAAAAAAGTAGTAATAACAAAATGTTCATTAAAAAAAAAAGTCACCCCCTTATAAGCTGACCACCTGCATAAGTTGACCCAAAAATTCTGTAACCGAAGGTGGTCAGCTTAGACAGGTTTGACTGTATTTAAATAAACATAGATATTAGATATTAAGTCTAGGTGTTGTGCTTAAGACTAGGGGACTACAGTTATAAAAAGCTGCGCAAGGCTGGTACCGTTCTCATTAGCCGGCGCCCTGGTCAAGGCGTGTTTTTTCTAAGATTCGTAATGAACACTAAGAAGGCGAGCGAATTGACACAAGAAATAAAAGATTTTTCATTGAGTTTACACAAATTCCAGTAAAGAATGCCAAGTGTGTTGAATGTGATCCGTCAAAACTGCAGCCGTATGTAAATAATATTGTCTGCGGTACAACCGCTTCACGACACTTTTTTTTTTAAATCGCAAAAAAAATTTTATGTTGTACTATTTAAAAATATATATTAAAAAAAAAATTCAAACAAAAGACCCAACACTTAATTTAAGCAATAATCGATGTAATTTTTGTGGCTGGACTGACTAGTTACGATGAATACTTTCATTCCAAATCCTGCTCGAGTAGCTCAATAAACAACCACTTAAAGACAACAACTACAACGGTAATTTGCAATAATTCTCATAGGAAACTATATCAAATAACCCTACTTTTCTGCAAAAATAAAACGTATTTTTTACCCGCTCCATTGCCCACTTAAATAGACAACTTCGTCGTGAAACAGCAATGTAGAACAAATCTGATCAGAGGCGGGGAAGGCAAAGTGAGTGAGACAGATACATTGTTTAAACAGGTAACGCTTCTTCCCTACGCCTATAACAGGTTCCCACTAGAAGACGGCGTACGAGTTTGCTTACTTGTTCTTAAGGTGGTTGTGGCATATTTCTTTAATGAATCTTCTTGCGACAGCGATGAAGAGGAAATAAACTCAAACCGACAGAGATGAATCCAGAAAACAGGAGTGCGCGGTCGAAGAACGGAAATGGCCCAAGAAGAAAATCATTGTTCTCTCTGCTGTTGTTATTCGCACACATAAATATCTATATGAGAAAATAACTCAAGCAAAAATAAAAGACGAACAAGGTCTCTATTTAAAAAAAGACATTGAAAAAAGAACAATAAGAGGAAGAATTTGCCGAACGAGCGGAATATGAAATGAAGGCTGGCTGTGGTTGGCCGTGCTAAGACCATTTAAGTTAAGCAATGCAAATACCGCAAATTGACGAGCATTCACATACCCAGTCACACCAGCGTCGCACGCACTCAGGCGCACGCGACTCATGTTAAGCGTGCTAAGAGTGTTTTTGTCTCCACTATTTTGATCGGATTGTAATTGTTCCACCACACATGTTGCCGTGAGGGTGTATGTGAGTTAGTCAGTGAATTTAAAAGAAAGGCAATGAATAACGAAACAATAACAAACCAGCTAAACTTTCTCTCAGCGTACACGCGCCGCTTCAAAGAGCATGAAATATATATATGAATAAGTTCTCTCTGGCTTACTCACACTGAATGGTAACGTTGATAAGAGCAAAGAAGAGAACGAGCAAGCTAAGCGTATGAGAAAAGAGTAATTACGATTGAACTTGAGTGTTGCGCGTGCGAAATAAATATACAACGAAAACTTAGGCAAATCACGTTAAGCGGCGTCAGGTTGATGTGGCCCACAGTAACGAAACACAAAGCAGAGCAGAACGAAAATATGATTACAAAGATTTTCCGTAAAAAACGAAAAAAAACGCGAAGGCGGTGTGGCGTGCAAATATATGTATGGACATAATGAAATAGATAACTATTTGAAGCGGTTTCAGTCTCGTCGGTTGACAACGATGAACTTTGACCACAGAAACAACACAAAAAAGTAAACAAAACGTGAAATTTCGCAAAAACCGACGTTCACGAAGAACAAAATTGAAATTGCTCCACAGAGCAAGTCGCTAAAGGATGAACGAGCCAACCAACTGTTCTGTGGTGAATGAGTAAAATGAGAGCGAAATGAAAATGAACGCCGTCCACGGCCTCAGAAAGTTGATTGGCCAAGAGTAGGAGCAGATGAAGAAAAAACAAAAGCTAGCCAGAAAAGCTACCGAAGAATGTGGAACATGTACAGAAACATACATATTTGTATGTATGTATGTATATACAGTTTGTCATAATCAGACAAGCCGTAGAAGCGGTTACTGGTAGAATATGGAGTGAGAGGGCGAGATGTGTGGGTAGTGTTAACATGTTTCGGTTAACTGTCTTCATTGTGGCGGCGGTGGCAATGGTGATGTTGATGTTGATGACGACGAAGGCGTTTAGCAATAGCAGCAACCGTTCGGGGAATACCTTTTTGTATAGCTCTCGTTGCTCCGCGCTTGAGTTGAATTCAGTCGAGTTGAGGAGTGGTATTAAGTGAAGTGAACTAAGCTCAGGCTAAGCTAAACGCAACACAAAGCATATTGAAAAGCGGGCAGTCGTATTTATCTCTCTCTCTCTCTCTCTTTCTCTCTCTTTCTCTCTCTCTCTCTTTCTCTCTCTTTCTCTCTCTCTCTGAGTTTAGTTTTAGTGCATTCGTTTGGATCGGTTTTTGCTGTAATTACATGTTTTAGGTTTGTTTTGTTTTTTGCCAAAGTTTTCTTGTTATGCGCTTTGGCTTTGATACTGAACTGAGTGGAATCGTGTTGAGTTGTTGTCATGCAAGTCAACTGCCGCACAAATGACAACGAACGTTTGAGGTTATTGTTTTGCTTGTGTTGCTTGCCACCAATGTCGAAAGCACGAAGGCAAGTTTTTTTCCTTTCTTTTTTGCTGCTTTATTTTCTCTCTTCTGTTTCAGTTTTTACGCTAACTTTTTGCTGTGTGCTTTGGTTAACTTTACTTTTCTTTGGCCTGGTTGCACTTGTAAACAAAAAAAGAGCTTAAAAATGAATAAAATTGTTTTTTTGCGTGTGTATGTTTATGTATTTCTCAACATTTTCACGCATTCACAATAAATGATACTGACTCGATTTATATACAGGTGTATGTGCATATAAATAAGGATTAATATTTTTATTTTAGTTTAAAATTACATTCGTTTGTTTGTTGCTTTTATTGTTATTCTTGTTGTTGTCAAGCGGAACAGGCATGGATGTATGCATATAAGATTGGTAGTGATGAAGTTGAAATGAGTCAGTTGGTGGCAAGCAGGTTAGGGTGAGTGATTTATATTACTGTCAAACCTGTCTCAGTTGACGAGATTCGGTTCCTGATTTTTCGGGTCAACTTATGCACGTGGTGAAGTTTACGAGATTTTCTGTACATTGATATAGTAAAGATAAAGATAAACTACTCTTGAAAGCGGTATTTGCTCTAAATTTCGTTCAGGCGGAAATTCTTATTCTTCTACTTCTATAAAACACTTCGAAAGCCAGAAAAAGAAGACTCAAAAGGTGTCACCCACAGGATCTTCCTACGAGGGTCCTTTCATAAGTTTCTTCTGTCTAATTTAGTAAATTTTCTTTATATAAATAAGTAATTGTAAATATGTAAATAGGTATTATTCTTTATAAGTTCTTTGTAAGTCATAGGTTTACATTATTTTTTCTTTTTCATGTATATACAATTAGGTTAGGCTGCCACTGAAGGTAGTAGAAAACTAGTTAATAATTATTTTAAATAAATACAATTTAAAAAAAAGTATATATATATATATATATATATAACACATAATAAATATGGTGAAGTGATCACTTTTTTGAAAACGCGCAAATATATTTTCAATTTATATGGCACCGCAAAACTTTTCTAAAAATTTGGCATCGGAAACTCTAAAATTCCCTGGAGTTACGAGATCATATAGAAGTTAAAAAATTCATTGGTCTCAATGTGGAATTATCAATATTGTGATATATTTAGGTGCCAAATTTAAGGTTGACCATGCTTCTAATAGAGAATTACTTCGGGATATCCGAAGTTTACGTTTTTCTTTCTTTTTAACATTTAAACAAAAATAAATTAAGTAAATTTTTCCTTTCACTTTCCCTTTCCTACAGACTGATTTATGCGGAATAAAATGGCGCAAGTTCGTTAATGGCGAACGGCCAAATGCGTCCAGTAATCCACTGGCCGATCCCATTCTCCGCTCTTATTCGCGATGCATGCAGGCGGACATCCTCTGCGTGTGGCGTCGTGTTAAGTCTATAAAGCCCGATAATAGCGACCCGAATTCGCTTGGTTTTGATATTACGACGTCGAAAGTGCACCCGCCTCTGTCATTGGCTGCGGCCAAAGAACTTTGGATCTTCTGGTACGGCGAGGAACCCGATCTGAGTGAATTGGTTGATGCGGATTTGCTGAGAATAGCGGGTGAGTAAAATTGTGCAAGTACCAAGCAAAAAGAAAACAGAATCAAATAAGAATAGAGAGAAATAGCAATAATAGCATAAACGACAACAGAAATTGCGCTAAGAAAAACAGATACAACAAAAACATTTCAAGGCCATACAAGAATTCGTCCATGGGCAAGCACACATACAAGTACACATATTCACACACAGACCGAAAGCCAGACGTCGAATAAACGTATATATATATATATATATATATATATATATATATATATGAATAAGATCAGGTTTATTATATTAAAATGCAGCAGCAACCTAAAAAAACAAGAACAAACGGCAATGTCCGACGGCGCGGCTGCTGTTGATGACAATGCTCTCCAACGACGACGTCATCATCGTCATACTCCAAACGAGCGAACGCCGATTAACGCCAACAAATGTGACATACTACAAAACAAACACTGATGCACACACACGACGTTATCTGTGCGCTAGTGACTCGCCAAATAGACTTTTTGGTATTCGTTTTGCAGTTTCAACGACAATGCTGTGCATAATTGAAATATCTGAGAAAGTGGAAGCGAATACATTTTGTAGTTTATACAGAGCGAGTGCGCTCATCCGCTCATGCAATAGAACAAGAGTGAAGCGGACAAACAGTAAGTGGGTGCGATGAGTGCAAATGCAACTGCGAGTGAGAGTAATAATAAACCGATAGGGAGCAGCGTGTGAATGAGTGAATGTGTGAGAGTGCAAAAAGTTATCTTGTTTGTGCGGTTGTTGTTACTTTTGATTTTAAAACTACTGATTGCTTGTTTGCACGTATGATCATGTTTGTTAGGAAGCAGTGGTTGTGTCAGCAACAAATTATAATTAGTAGGCAGCCACAAGCACACAACCCACTAAAACAGAGAAATTCGCGCTCATGCATTGAAAAATACCAAACAATTATTTAAATTTACACTTATTCCATCTATTCTCAATAGCTTCAATACCTTCCTTACATAGGGTGATTAGGAAGCAATTCGAACTTTAGTTCATTGATTTTTGCCATCTCTCGAAACCTCTTCGCGTTGTAGTTTTTGTTTAATAGTTAGCAAACGTGGCACCCACCTTGCGCAGAGCTTTTTTACATCTAAATCTTCACCCAGTACGCGATGTGCTGCACTTTTTAAAATGCCCACAACCTCTGCTATCAATTACGAATCATGAACAGCTGTTTTTTGTGAGAAGTGAAAAAATTAAAAATTGCGATTTGTGGAATAAATGAATATTTTAGAATCATTTATAATAAAGGCCTTCACCAAAGGTAATAAATACATAAAAGTTATAAAGTTACACGTTACATTTCGTGAACGGCCAATTTCGTTTTTTGACTTCGTAGACTGTTCACATCAGCTGTTGTCCTATACACAAATGTAAACAAACAAATGAAAACAGGAAATTAATCGAAATAACCACAGAAAATGCCATAAATAATTTATTATTTTTGCAAATTCTTGGTGAGAACTATGGTAAGATGTGTTATACAAAAATATATCACAATTACCATTGACCAGATTGACCAGACTTTCTATTCACAATAAATATAAAAATTCACAATAATGTTGTCAACACTCTGAGTTAACAGTTTATCATACTCAACAGTGTGATTAGTAATTGACATTGCTAAAAAAAAATTTTTTGTATGGACCAACGGTCAGTTGGTTGACGTTATAAAAATATAACATATATAACACATATACGACGCTTCGTAAAGACCCTAAATGTGTACAGTGTTTTCCAAAAAATTTGCAATACTGTAAGAAATTGCCAGCCCTGTTCAGAATCGCTGGTGAATCACCTGAATGACGTCACTTTTCCTTGTGGTTGTTGTAGCAAAAAGATACAAATCACCGTCGAATCACCAGTGATTCGAATCATATATGTGAGTAGGGCATTAAACCTTCTAAACTTAAATATTGTATCATGTAGCGATGATACAATTTTTACCGTTACCGACCACAAAAAAAAACTACAAATCATATGGTTAGCTATTTTTCAACTTAAGCTTTTAAGACTTCATTCTCAACATTAGAAAATAAAAATTAGCTAAAAAGACTATATGTACATTTATGTTAGGTCGACTACTAATAATAATAATAAAAAAAAGTTTGATTCGAATCCAGAGTTTAGTGGTTTATTGGTGGTGATCATATCTTTGATAATATATATTCTTCCAAGACTGGCGAAGGTTTTTTCTTTGAAATCCGTTAACTAACTAACGTTTTTTACTTTAAAAATTTAATGTAATTTTATAGAAAAAAATAAAGAATAGAAAAGTATAGACAGTATTTACAGCTATTGACAACTATTTGGAAACAGAGGTATTGGTTGCGCAATTCATGATTTTTCACTTGCTGTTAATCTCTTCATTCTACACAAATCCCGAGCGGTGCCGGGCCCCTGCTACTACATTCATAGAAACTAACAATTACTACTAAATTGTGTCTATCATTCTTTTTTTCGTTTTATGTGATTTATATTTTTTTGGTTTTTACGGTTTATTTTCTAGGTGTGTTTATTTGTTATCTCCCATCGGGGGGAAAAGTTAAAGTTTTCGCTTACTTGAAATTATGTTTTAATTTAGTTTTGGAAGACACGATATAAAAATAAATTTATCTTTGAATATAATGTGCTACTTTCATTTGTACTTCTGATCATTATTAAAATAAATAATTTTTTTGTTTAATATAATACTTATTGTATTTATTTAAAATAATTATTAACTAGTTTTCTACTACCTTCAGTGGCAGCCTAACCTAATTGTATATAAAAGAAAAAGAAAAAATAATGTAAACCTATGACTTACAAACAACTTATAAAGAATAATACCTATTTACATATTTACAATTACTTATTTATATAAAGAAAATTTACTAAATTTGACAGAAGAAACTTATGAAAGGACCCTCGTAGGAAGATCCTGTGGGTGACACCTTTTGAGTATTCTTTTTCTGGCTCTCGAAGTTAGCCGTCTCGCGAGTACATTTGGGTGAGAACCAAGGCGCTCTAGATATTTCCCCGCTTGTGCCTGGATAACATCGCCGACTTTAGGAACCCTAAGATCCTTTTCGATATCCCTTGTACGCATGTACCAGGGAGCTTTGCTAATTTTTCTAAGCGTTTTAGCTTGAACAATTTTGATTTTATTTATATGCGACTTAGCAGCTATGACGTATACTTGCAGCGCGTACTTCCACATGGGACTTAAAATTCTCTTGTATATTGTTGTCTTGTTATCCAAGGACAGCTTGCTCTTGGGGGACAACAGCCACTACATTTGCCAGCTTTTGCCAGCACGGACCGCTGAACCATTGTTACATGTCTTTGAAATGTAAGTCTCCTGTCCAGTATGACTCCAAGGTATTTATGCGCAGGCTGGTGCTTCACAGTAGAGCCTAGCAACGATATGCCAGGGCAAGACAATGGCATACGTACGTGCTGTTATGCTATGCATGATGCCATGTTCCAGTCTAGAGCCAAACTATAAACAATACAGCTCTCGTGGGAAGAAGTTTAAGCGTCTTGTTATCCAAGAGATCTTCGCCTGGGGATTTTTTGCACTTTAGCTTTTTAATTTGTTGATTCACTTCTTGCAACGTAATCGGTTTTGCTGGTAAAGCCATTTGGAATAGCGCGTCCAAATGAATTTTAACAGTCCTGCGCACGAGCTTCGATGAGAAATCAAATGGCTTAAATCTGTCTTCTAGGCTGTCCGCAAAAATTTCAGCTTTCTGTTGACTGGAATAACACTAACCATTGTGATATCGCAAGCTACAACGCGCTTAAAATAGCTTTGCCTAAAAATTCAACTCGCCTGAAACGTCGTTAGAAATGTTTGGTGCCTGCTCCTGGGAATGATAATTTTTTTTGTTTCTTTTAATATCGACGAGTACCCCATAAAAACAAATTTGTCTGCTAACCCCATCTTTGGGGCTCCTGCCTGCCTCTTTTCTTTATATACTCAACCGAAATGCCAGTTGGATTAAGCGAGCAATGCCCACTTATTTGGTTGGATTTCTGATTGTAACTGTTTTAGATGCATTTTTGTTTATGTGTCTGGGTCTGTTTTATTTCGGTACTGTCGCCATTCCTATATCCGACTCCAACGTGTCACAAAGAATGTCGGCATTTCGTACCACCTGCTGGATCTTTGATTGGATTATTTGGAATAGCCTGTCTAAATAAATATAAATATACATAAATAAATTTATAGAGAAAAATTAAATTCAGTAAGCGCTCAGAAATTAGAACTTGACAATGTCCAGAAATTCGAACCTGAAAATGTGAATGCGTTAAAGACACTGAATGCTCTAAAATCCGAACTTTTGGGTTCTAATTTGCGAGGGGTTTTTTTTTTGTATGTATTTTGTTATAATTTTTTGTTTTGTATTTTATTGGATGCTTCTGTTAGTACCTTAATTTATTATGTGATAGAAAAAAATTAAAAAGGGGAATTACCAAAATCTGTATGTACATGTATGGTTTTTGTATGCCTGCTTTTGCCATGGTTGTGTTCATTAAATCATTGGTTATAGGTCATATTTCCTTGTTTCAAATACTCTCGAGAAAGATAAAAAAAACCTCACACAGTGCTGAATAATTTAATAAATTGGTGATCACATGACAAATTTGCTAACCCTACGTAACGATATGATTGTATCACATGTAAGAAAACCAAAAAAGCAAACAAGTATAACTCAATATGTTAAATTATAAGAAGTAATAATCATTAATTACAGCTACATATTTTGCTTTTTTTTTATATGGATAACAAAAGTCCACAAATTCACAATTCACACAAATTCGAACTACTAAAAAACGAAAAGGTTGTAATTTCTGAGCGTCTGCTGTAACCATAAAAAAGTATTGCACTTGTTCGTCGTTGTGCGTGGCAAATTCCACTCAAAAATAGATAAGAGGGAAAAAGTATTAACAGATGTACACCGTCATTAAGACGCTTTTTTTAATTTGTTCGTTCTTCTGGGTTTCCTTATTATTTTTTGTTCATTGCTTTCTGTAATTTCAACTCATGTAAACAACATAATTTTACAGTTATTTGCTACAAACCAGAAGGGAGGATCGACAATCGACTAACAATGTTGGTTTAGAAGGGGGTGGGGAATAAAAGGCAGTACCGAATACAAAATGTGCAGAGGTTAATGCACGTTAGGAATGAACAAACGTGTGCGAAAGAGACAGGAGTGTGAGTAGAATTTCCCTCTTTTTTATTGTTGTGTTATTGTTGTATTATTTTAAAACCGACAAGGACATTCACTAATTGCATTGACATTATGTGGCTTGTGTGTATTTAAGTGTGTTGTATTCGCGAATTTCATTTCATTTCTTGTGTCTTGTTTTTTGATAGCTTTGACTTTTGTTTATTACATATACAAACGTATCTACCCCACACACAGATGTGAAAAATGCAGCAGAAAGCAGTAATGAGTAGAGCACAGGAATTGTGAATGAGAAGCGTGCGTCGTTCGTTCATTCGCACGCGACACAGCTCGTTTAACATTTGCGTGTATAGTGTGTGTCTCTGATTTCGTTTGTTATTTTGAGTGGAGTGGATGTGAAATATGGCAACAACGCACGCGCAGGCAGCAAGTGTGTGACGGTTATATTGCCGCTACAACAACAAATCACACAGCTGCTGCTGCTTCTTCCTCTACACTTCACTCTCTTCTTTGACATGATTGGTTATTCGTCGACGTCGTCGACTATCGTATAATAATAGATGTTTTATACAATTACTTTCTATACACATGTCTATAATATTGGTGTTTTATTTTCTCTCTCGTTGTTTGCTTTTCACCTCTTCTTTACCTTAAACAGCTGTCATTTTTTGTTGTCAATTGGCTCTCCGTCGTCGTCGTCGTTGAGTTGTGTCCTCTTGCTCCATAATTAACGTTCATATAAATAGGTAGTGCATTGGTTGACTCTCTTACAAAGTGAGTGCTCTTTAACCATTTTCAAACACACAGATACGAACACACATACAAGCGAAGCAAGAAGCGCCGCCAACGTCGTCATTGTGCTTATTTGCCGTTGTCGTCTTTGCTTTGCTTTTTACCGCTTCATTGCTTTTGTTTCACTCATGCAAAACAGGTTTATTTAAAATTGTTAGTGTTTTCTGTTGTCCGTCGCGAAAGCTTTTATATTTTTCTTCTTACTTTTTATTTAAAATTTTTTACTTTAAATTTCGCACGCAGACTATTGACCTTGATTATACTTTTTTTGAGTGTGTTGTTATTGCTGCGTCTACTCCTGCTGGCTAATGCTGCTCCTGTTGCTAGTTAACAGTGTAGTAACGCTACGATGTAATAATGTAATGTAATGCTCGCTTACGACGCACAGTGGGAGAAATGGGCAATTTGGCTGCTCCTTATTTAAAATAAGGCGGTTTGTTTTGCGTGTTACTTATTTTCGTTTTCTTCTTCCGTAGTTTGCCTTTACAGACTCATAATGCAAGAGTAAGCGAGTCGCTATAGCGGTTTATTTATTTGTAATTCTCTCACTTACAGTCTTGTCTCTTGTTTTTTTGTTTGCAATTGTGTGTGTGTGACTAGCTTCATAACATTCCCGAGCTCTTTGTATTACAATAATGGATGTGCCAAAGAGTATTAAATGTATATATAAATGAGTTCTCTCTTATAGTACACTCTTTCGCTCTCTGCGCGTCGGCGGGTTGTTGTTTCTTATGTGAGTGTTGTGTTGTTAGCTTTCGTGATAGACAGAGCAACATGTGCACAAAGCACACGTGCTACACAAAAGATATATGCATATGTGTTTGGAATTTGCATTTGCCGTTGTAGGTTTTGTTCGTTCGTTCATTCGGTTTTGTGTGGTCGTTGTTGGTCGTTTGGTGTTGTTTTGGAAGTGGTTTCTGTTTTGACCAGGGGGAGGCTAGATCCACATACGTTTTGCCGCTTTTCGTTTGCTGCTTCTTGCTGTTTATTTGGTCTGAAATCATCAAAGTTTCGTGGCCGCCAGCAGTAGTACCAATGCAAGAAAACACAACAACAAAAGAAAATGGCTAAGCACGAGAAAAAGGGCACATTGAATATCACCATTTGTCGTCGGTGTCGTCATTTTTGCTGGCACTGCTGCCATTATTTGCTTTAGAGCTATTGCGTTCGTTGCTTTTTCATGTTGTTGGTTTTGTTTGTTTGTTAGCTCTTTGGCGGAGCATTTTGTTTTATTATTTGTTGATGCACTAGCGCCATCGACATAATTTTGCTCCTCCTCATGTTTTGTGTAGTTTCCTACTTCATCCGCAGCCGCTTATTGTTTATTTATTTTTTGGTGATTATATTTTCTTTACGTATTAAGATTTTTTTATCCCTTTTTGTTTGATTTTTACGTTTCATTTGTACCTAACAAAAAGTCATCAAGTAGGGGTTGAAACCAACCGTTTATCATTAAAACAAAGTGTTTTCCCTTTGAAGCCAACTATTTCCGGAGAGTACCGTTAATCCATTTAAACAGTCGAGTATGCCGATATTGTAATACTTTTACGCACCCCTTAAAAATTTCTATCTACAATTATGTAGTTTTGATGCTTTCATAGGAACTTAAACAGCTTACAAATGTTTTGAATAAAAAAATTACCCGAATAGACTTACTACACATAACATTACCCAAGTTCATGCTTCGACTCGCTCTAGATTTTTTAATACCGTTACATTTACACAATGCCATACATTTACACATTTGCACTTTAATAAAAGGAAAAAGCCGAATGACCGCCTTTGAAACTAACTTTATTTGCTTATTAAATACATAGCTCCATTTAGATGGAAAATCTGACGTTTTTTAGCGTGACGATTTTTGTGATATCGCAAGCTACAACGCGCTTAAAATAGCGTTGCCTAAAAATTCAACTCGCCTGAAACGTCGTTAGAAATGTTTGGTGCCTGCTCCTGTGAATGATACTTTTTTTTGTTTCTTTTAATATCGACGAGTACCACGTAAAAATAAATTTGTCTGCTAACCCCATCTTTGGTGCTCCTGCCTGCCACTTTTCTTCATATACTCAACCAAAATGCCAGTTGGATTAAGCGAGCCCACTTATTTGGTTGGATTTCTGATTGTAACTGTTTTAGATGCATTTTTGTTTATGTGTCTGGGTCTGTTTTATTTCGGTACTATCGCCATTCCTATATCCGACTCCAACGTGTCACAAAGAATGTCGGCATTTCGTACGCCAAACCAACCCCAAACTCCACTTTTTCCCTACATTACCTTTTTGTCGTTCACCATAATGTTATTATCACTTAAGTAGAAGACGAACAAACATAAAAGTTGTTTTTACATTTCTTTAAAAATGTTGTTTAGTTTCTTATTTGCCGTTTTTTTTGTTATTCTTTTACTTCGTATAGTTACTCGCAAAAAAGGCCTAAATATTCGCTCGCCGCTTCGGTGTATTTGTATACCTGGGTTCTCTCGCGCTCATGCTCTCTGTTGCTCACATCACAAGGCTCTCAATATGTGTCGTCACTAATTTTGGCTTGTAAACATGTTGCACTGCTTTATCTGAAGAAGAACGAGAAAGAAAATGTGTACTATCAAACATATCAACTTCTCGCTCGCATAAAAACTCTACACAACAAAACTAACAACAACGTGAGCAGGAGGAATACAGAAGACAATGAATCGAGGACAGCGTTGCCATATGCCGACTTTTTGTTTTGTTTTCATCGTTATTTGCGGCAAATTCGCATGAGCATTGGACGTATACACTTTTCTACTCTCTTTTACGCTCTTCTTTCTATTTCCTTGTTGGCTTGGCTCTCATTGTAAATTGTTTACCTTTACGTAATTGGCTTGTTTTCGTTTGTGTGGTGTTATTGTTGCTGTTTATTGGCCTCTTTTTCATTGATTCTCTATTTATATATAAATTGTTTGTCTATGTGTGCGTGTTGTGTGTGTGATTTATGCGTTGTGTTCTGTATGCGTTTTCTCGCTCTCTGTTGCATATAATATTTTTGTGTTTACTTGGAATTCCCCTAAAAATGATTGGCGCTTCGTTGCTTGTCTGCAAGCTACTGCCTTCCTCATCGTTAATTTATGCTATTGGCTTATGGATTCACCCGCACCTACAGTTACGAGCAAAATATTAGTAGTGATACTCTTCACTAAGTTTCATCGTTAATATTTTTGTGATTCCTTTTATTTCTAATTCTTTTACTCCACACATATTGTCTACTACAAGAGCACAAAAAAAATGTCCCGGTACTATTGCCTATTGTGCGGTTATTGTTGTTGTTACTTGACTATTTAACAATTATGTGCGTTTTTGCACGATCAAAGTAATAGTAGTGCTTGTACAAATAATGCGAAAAAATGTAGTGTGTCGCCACTATAGCTGAAGAAAGGTTATGGAAGGTAAATGTAATTATTTTTTAATCATTTAGAATAGTTATTGATTAAAATTGAACTTAGTTTTTTTTCTACAATGGCTAGAGGCAAGCACTGCACTCATACAAAAATTGATATTTGATGGCAAAACTTACAATGAAGTTCAAAATACAGTAGGTTAATCTTCTACACGGTGCATAATGAAATAAAATACATCCCAGGCCCTGAAACACGTGTACGCCCTCGTGATATGTCAGATAGAATGGTTCAGGGCAGAACCCATTTCAGAGCTCTAAAAATATAAGATATGAATTTCAACTGAATATAAGCATACACACAATACGGGACGCTCACGGGAAAACAATTTGAATGTTCGGAGGCCAAGAAAAAAAAACATAGCCAAACGAATTAAATTTGCCCATGATCACATTGGTTGGCACGGAAATAGAGAAGCATATTGTGGTCAGACGAATCGAAAATCCTGCTTTGTGGTGGAACTAGGTCTCGCCAGTATGTCAGGCGGCCAGAAACTACTGAGTGGCACCCAAGATACACAACAAAAACCATAAAACACGTAGCAGTTCGCATTGTGGTTTGGGCTAGTTTTTCGTATTACGGCGTGGGGCCAATATATTGGATCAAGGATAACATGGATAGGCATCTTTATGTGCATGTAATGCAGGAGATAATACTGCCATATGCCAGTGAAGAAATGCTACTGATTTGGGTGTTTCAGCAGGACAGTAATAAGCACACAAATAAAGTGTCCAAACAGTGGTTCCAAGCCAACAGAATGAAGGTTCTTGAATGGCCTGCACAGTCGCCAGATCTCAACCCAATTGAGAATCTGTGGTGCGACGTGAAAAAGGGAGTTGCCAAACGACGACCAACGGGTGTTGCACAGCTTTGGGAAGCAGTTAGAGATGTTTGGAGCTACATCCCCTCAAAATTGGGGGATTCGATTCCAAAGCGGTATGCTACCAAATACTAACTTTAGTGTAATAGTCGTAATTTAAGCTATTTTAATAATATCTATGTTATGTCGATCGGTTTGGACAGGTGGGACACCTACAGAGGAAATACTACTATTATTTTGATCAGTCAAATTAATGAAACTTTGAGTAATTATTTTTTTTTTTTATTATAATACGACTTGAAGTTGTTGTTATTTCTTTATGATTTTCTTGTAAACATACTATACTTAGTAAAAAAAATTATTATATATTAAAAGACCAATTCATTAATTTTTTGACTAAAGCTCAATTTTTGGACTAGCACTACTATTATTTTGCTCGCAGTTGTACTTCTTCGTCGATGCAAGGTGACCAAGTAACTTGTTTAAGCTGCTGGTTTATTCTACAATTTTCTGGTTAATTCCTTCGAGTGTTGATTCGTCCATAAAACAGTTTTGTTGTTGCTAATTTGTTTTGGACTTATAATATACATATATATACATACGTACCTGTATCTTTTTGGTTGTGTTTTTGCTAATATTTCGCTCACTCTCTTCTGCACTTTTTTTTTTGGACTTATAATATACATATATATACATACGTACCTGTATCTTTTTGGTTGTGTTTTTGCTAATATTTCGCTCACTCTCTTCTGCCAAACGGTACTCTTGCGACACTAACGCATTTACATAAATGAAGTCAAACTTACTTCACACCCTCAGTTGGTCATAAAATGTTGCATCTTTGACGCTTTTTTTCCTTGTCAGATTTGCATGCTGATTATGGGCACTTACGGAGAAAAGAACAATATGTGTGTGCCTGGTGTGTGCTTTGCTCATTGTTGTGCTCATTGCTGCGTTGAGTGTGCATTTTTCTTTGGATTGTTATGTGGTTTGAGTGAGATACTTTTTTGTATCGTTGTGTGGGTAATTATTCTTCCACTTTATTATTGTTTTGTTTTGAGCATCCAAAAACATATCATTTGAAAAATGTTGTCAGTACATATGTTGTTCTTTTTGTGTTACATATACATTTGTATATATTTACGAAAATGTATTTAAAAAAAGGCAGTGTGCATTGGCGTCTTACGCAGCCGTACACAACAATTAATTCGTCTTCTTGCGCCTTGAAACTAAAAAAAAAAAATAGAAATTATAATTATAATAATATTCCTCATTTACGTGAATGTAAATATATTATTTAGAATTAGAATTTATATTTATTTTTTAAATTGTAGCAAATCAAACGCTTTGGAATGGCACCTGGAAGGGCGAACTTACCTACGAATGCCGCTCGCTGCTATTCAAAGCATTGCATAATCTCATGGAGCGGTAAATATTTGAAAAACAAAAATAATCAAGAGAAAAATAATTTTTTTTTTCCATTTACTTTGATATATAGGTTCGTACTCTCCAAGGACATTGTGCGCTTTGGGAAATGGTTTGTTCAACCCTGTACAAGCAGCGATCGTCTCTTCGACAGAAGGTACAATTTATAGATTATAGCCTCAAAAAATATTTAAGTGGATGTTTCACACTAAAAAGAAAACAACGTCACCGGGTTGCATAAAACACCAACTTGTTGTGTCCTTGTGACATCCTATAACAAATACCAAACAGGATCTCTGTGGGATCATAACGAAGTTTGAATGACCCCATCGTTCTCCTAGTTACATCTAATAAATTAAAAAATAATACAGCATTTTATTCCTTTAATGTCCTTTTAATATCATCCTTTCTATTTTTGTTTTTCAGCTCTCAGCATCTTTCATTCTCCTTTACGTTCTTCGTTCATGGCGACACGGTCTGTGCTTCAATTGATCTGCGCGAGCATCCAGCAGTGCGGCCTCTTACCAAGGAACATTTGGCTGAAGCAACTGCCGCCTTTACTGCAGCAACAAATTCAACTCAATCTCAAGAACAAAATACAGCGCCAACAGCGGCAAAATCGCCAGCGCATAGCGACAATGGCAATACGGATGGCTGTTCCAATGGTAATGGCAATGGAAGTAGCCCAGCGACGCCGCCAAAGCCCCGCAAAGTGATTCTGGCGCCCTTTGGCATGGCTGCTTTATTAACAGGCAATAGTTATAAGGCCACCGATCCTATGGCCGAGAAGATACTCGAAGATTGGGCGTCGTTTTTTCCACTGTGCAATAAGGACAAAACAGATGTGCCACCAGTGGTTGAAGTTGTTTCGGGTAACTAAATTTAAATCGCCTTTATCCTAAACAACACTTCATTCCATGCCAAACGCTCTTTTTCCAGGTGGTCATAAAATGTATCATCCATCTAATTACGTACTAGTCACTGATCTGGACGATATGGAGGACTTGGAAATGTCGGAGCTGCAAAAACGCAATCAGACCGCTACCGTCTCAGCATCGTTAAGTTCGTCGTCTTCCGAAGCAGCAGCACTGGCGACACTCCCGTCAACCACTACCGTCGCCGTCGCTGCAAGTGCACCAGCACCCAGTGTTTTACACAAGGCAATAACCGCCTTGCCGACTAAAACGGACTCCAACGCTGTGGCCAGCACAGCGGCGGTAACGTCGGCTTCGGCGAATAGTGCGCTCAATGCTCTGGAACGTTTGACGTTTCAGCCTTTTTACGATCAACGTCCAACATCAGGTTTCACCTTCAACACATCCAATACTCATATACCGCCCTCTGCCGCCGTGGAAATGCCTGAGCGTACATGGCAGGATTGCATATCGAATCCTATACATTTGACGCATGCTACCAACTCTTCGAACGAAGCAACATCCGATGAGAGCAACAACAATGCGGTAATTCCCCCTGGTGGCGACCACAGTAGTCAAAAGAATTCAATGGAGGTGGACTCGAAGCAACAAGTGCAACAGCAAATCCAGCAGCAACAGCAACAACAGCGTCAGAAACTTTGGTGTTTTGTTGATCCATTGCAGAAAGCACCTTGTATTTGCACAAAGTGAGTTGTAGACAACCGTTTATTCCTTTACTTCCAAAAAAAAACTATTTAAAAAAGCCAAACCTTTAATTGTAGTTACTGGTTCTTTAATCTGTGCAGCAATTAGTTTGTAATTAAATTCAATGAATAATTTGTTTTTTTTTTCTTTTCAAAGTTTCAATCCCAGTTTGATATTTGATGTGCCTTATCTTGTTCCCTAACAAAAAAAAATTTCTTACGAATTCTGTTTCCTTTGTATTCTTGGATGGAAAACTGTTCCAGAATCTATAATTTTATTTGTGTATGGTATATCAAAAAAAAAAAAAAAGGCTAAAGATCCTATGTTCAAGTGAACACCGTAAATCGTTTGGTGTATCTGGTTTTTGGCTCAATCAAACTTCTCAAATACTTTTTTTAATATGTAATTGAACTTTTTTAATCCTATAAATGAATCGCTCTGTAAATCTAACCAATAGCTTTGAAGCAGAATACATTGAAGTCTTATGAAAAGTCATCTATGTTGTTCATAACAATACACTATTAGTAAATTTCGGAACAATTGAAAGCCTCTTGGATAGACATCTAAACATAAAACACGAAAAATTTGTTTAGCCACAAATTGAACTTGTGGACTCCCGTGGTCGTTTACTTTACTTCCACATGGTTGAGATTATAATTATTTAATAGTTAGGGTAAAATAAAAGTAGTTAAAAAAACTTTAGAGAGGCGAAGTTCTTTGGTATACTTTCAGAAAGAAACTATAGTATGTTAAACTGAAGCGGTCTAAATTTTAGTTGGATCATATCCCGATAAATAGAATAAATCCTTTTTAGCTCTTTAGTTATTAGGCCTATATACAGTTGTTGACAACTACTTGGAAACAAAGATGCTGGTAGCGCTATTCATGATTTTTCTGGTATAATTCTCTATGGAGACTAACTAAAATTATACGTATGGACATATATAATGGACATATAATCTTAAAAAAAAGAAATTTGCTCAATTTCTTAAGTTCTTACGAGCGATTTTCTGTTCAAACCTCAGATTTGACTGTGCCAACTAATTGGAAACAATTCGATTTATTATAAAAATTTTTAATTTTTCGCATATATAAAAAAAAATGTGTTTGCCTTGTAAGAACACTGTTTTACCGAATTAGCTTCTTAGAACTCCTTTAATCATGAATAGTGACAAAGGTTGTACGCCGGTCCTGCGCAAGTCAATTGTATAGCTTCGAAGGACCAGCATGACTTATCAAGCGATATCAACTCAGCTAAATTGCTCCAAAAATATGCTTTGACCATTTCCGAAAGTAAAACACAATAGAAATTTTCCACGCAAAAAAAGAAAGACCGCGTAAGACTTCAGTACAAATGGATCACCAAATTGTGTGCAAAGCAAAATTTGATCCCCGTAAGAATCCTGCGGATACCCAGCGCGAAATAATGGGTCAATACGATGTACAAATATCAAAACGAACTGTCGCTCGTCGTTTGGTTGAGGTTGGACTCCATGGACGAATTTCACGTAATAAGTCATTGGTGACATTAAAGCAAAGAAAATGCCGCGTACAATTTGCTAAGACTCATGCTGATTGGTCGCTCAATAGATGGAAGTATGTGGTCTGGAGTGACGAATCGAAGATCAACCACCTTGGTCTAGATGGTAGAAAGTATGTAAGACGGTCAAAACGGGCAGAGCTTTATCCGAGGTATGTGCCAACTGTCATCAAGCACGGCGGTGGCAAAATCAATGTCTAGGTATGTTTTTCTTGGAATGGGGTTGGTCCAATACACCGAATAGAAGGAATTGTCACCAAGGAGCAATACGTCGATGTATTGAGTGAAATCTTGCTACCACGGGCGGATGAAAATATGGCAGTCATTTGGACTTTTCAGCGAGATAATGACCCAAAGCATACAGCGCAGCGCGCCTAACTAAACAATACTTAGAACAAACAAACAATACTTAGAACAATCAGCGTTCTTAAATGGCCGTCGTGCAGTCCAGACCTAAATCCCATTAAACATTTATGGGACGATATTACAAAAGTCGTTGCTCAACAGAATATAACAAATTTCGACATGCTATTTGATAAAGTTAAAGAAGCATGGTATGCAATACCTGTCGAAAGGTGCAGGCATTTAGTAATGTCTATGCAACGTCGATATGGCGCTGTATTAAAACTGAAAGGCTTTCTCACCCAATATTAACATGTTAAATAAACCAAAATAACGTTTCCTAAATAATTCGTCAAGTTGTTAACTTCAAGATTAACTTAAAATTATGAGCTCATTTCGTTATTTTTTTAAGATTATATGTCCATTATTTATATTACGTATAATTTTAGTTAGTCTCCATAGAGAACTAAACCAGAAAAATCATGAATTGCGCAACCAATACCTTTGTTTCTAATTAGTTGTCAACAGCCGTATGTAGCTAACTTGGCGAGGCTTAAATCCATAGATCTCTAAAATTATGAAAGTGAGTCTTTATTTGCAATGATAAGAGTGCTGTATTCTATGTTAGAGTTTTAGGTTCAGTTGCCTTCTAAATATACCTCTCGATTCTCTGATATACCATATTCCGATCTATTTGAAATTATATCTTCTTAAAACCAACTTTGATGGCATGATAAATATTAGTGAACGTTTACTATTTGCGTTCTTTTATAGTCATCCTATATACTTTATAAAATATAATAATGCATGAGTTGTTTTTGATAAATTTTCCTTTCGATAAAAAAAGAAGTTTGCCATTTAATAACTTCGCATTTTAGATGCTTTCCATAAATGCGTATAACTATTTTCTTTAGCCGGCGAACGGAAATGAAGCAATGAGAAATATATATATATATATGGTAATAGTAAAACTTGTTTATAGGTTTAAACCTTGCCCACCCTATAGAAAAACCCTAAACTTTTTAAGCAACAGCGGCAGATTAATTAAGAAACAACGAAAAATAAGAAAGCAAAAGTGAAAAAATGAAAATAAAATTTCAGTTTCCAAACTACCAGCAACAACAAAAAAGTAACAAGCTACATGTTCAACATGGCTCCCTCCACCGCCGCAGCCAGCACTGTGTCACCAACTGGCAACGCGAATTTCGCGTCCGCCTCACCATTATCGATGATGATTGGAGCTGCTGCCACTGGTGGTGGCGGATCAGCGACGGCAGCCGCCCTCGCAGCAATGCGTCTCGGTCAAGTTATGAGCGGCGTCGGCAGCAGCGGCAGCAGCAAAACGCATAGCGGCAGTGGTAGCAGCGTCACTCTACAGAGCAGTATTTTGAGCAGCAGTCATTATGGCGTTCACTATTTGCATCACCAGCAACACCAACATCAGCAGCAGCAACAGCAGTTACAACAACAGCACCATCGTCCTTCAACGCCATCGTTCCATTCCGCTACTGTAGATAATTGCAACATTAGCACCAGCAGCAGCAGCAATATTGTCATTAATAACAACAGTATCCATAACAGTAGCAGCGGCAATAACAAGTCTTCTTCACATGTTACCGCCAGCAAGCGCAGCAGCAGCTGTAACAGCCTCACCATACCATTTCATAAGAGATTCTTCAGTGGTTTGCCACGCCTAACGGCAACAACGACACATTTTATAACGAAAGCAATTACAACAACAACAACAACAACAACAACGGCAACAATGACAACTTTAACAACAACTCCAACAAAACTTAATCAAACAAAGAGCTCCTTGGGCGGCTTAGCCGCCTTTTATAAAACTTCTACTACTTCCTCCTCTACAACAGACACCATACCCAAATCAAGGTTTGTGTTGTCACAAATATATTTTTTCATTTCTCTTACTTTCTTTCATTTCTTGTTATTTTTTTCTCTGATTTTCATTTTATTTTTTCCGTTGATTTCATGCCTTTTTTAATTGAAGTCTTGTATCTAAAACAGAAGAAAACGAAAGAGAAAAAAAAACAAAAAGTGATCAACAGCTTCACCGCCACTTTCTCTTATACATAACTTGTTAAAACCAAATTTCCTTTTTATTATTCTTACGCTACTTCATGCTCTGTTTCTAATTTGGAATTCTAACGCTCGTTCGATTTGTAATTTAAAAAATTGTTTTTCTAAGTGACAATTCCAGTATTTTAATATGGTCATTACTCAGTGTAAAATAAAAAAATCGTACTTCGACGCTAAAAAGGGCAAAAACAACCCAAGGAATATAACGACACGCTAAGCATTTTTAGGCGTTTTCATCCATCACTTTCAGTAAAGTGTGGCCCAAAGCTTCAGTTTTGTACTCACCACCTACTACTCCCTCACCTTCCCCCCTTTTACGCGTAGTCATTTTTCGTGTCAATAATGAGTGGAAAATATGTGATTTATGAATGATCAAAACAAATGCTAATCAAAACAAATGATCAACTCACCACCACCCACCGAATATCTGCTGCATCATATGTTCTTCTCTTTTCGTTGCGATAATGGTCACGCTAATTCATTTCACTTCATTCCACTCTCTTCGCCCTTGCGTTTTGTGCGCGTGTTAATTTTTTAGTACTTTTTTTATTAAAATATTTTTTTATTTGGTTATTGTGAGTTTTATATTTTTAAAATTAACAAATAAAACACTTTTTATTGTTATATAGCAAATGAGCCAGGAGCTTTTATAAAGAATTATATGAAAGGTATATCTTAACCAACCCGTTGCAGATGAAAAAGTGTTTTTAAATAATAATACACATTTTTTAATGTAAAAAAAAGCGGTATAGGGTTTTATAACTGATAACTGTTAAATTGTTAAACATGGAAAAAAACTGTTATTAATTATTAAATGTAAATCACATACATAAATACATATCATATATATTTTTTTAAGCTTAGTGAACTGAAGGGAGGCTCCAAATCATTAATTCTCAGGAGCTTTCAAACTTGCGCATTATTAATATTAATAATAAAAGTACATATTTATAAAGTAATGAAAACCTACACATTTGTATAAATGGAAATGGAGAAAATCATGTAGTTGGTTTTGGATGCTTTTTGCATGTTAATTAGTTAGAATATCTGATTACAAATAATTAATTTATAATTTTTTTTTGTATTTAACCTCAAAACGTATGTTTTTCTTACAGCTTTCAAATTTATTTCCACTTATCAGTTTTGATATGGCTGTGGTTCGCACACTTATTTAATTTATTTGATGTCGACTATTAACTTTGTTACCATAACTTTGTTATTAATTCAGTCACTTTAAACACATTTTTCGTAATTGGTTGGTTTTATTATTTCCAAACAATAATATAATAATAATAATAATAATAAAATAATAATAGGCACATAAAAATGAACCTTTCTAAACGACTAATTAATTTACATTTCATCTAATACCGATTTCGGATGCTTTCTTGATTCTCCTTACAGACATCTACCCCCAATTGGCAGCACGCCGCATGGCACACCACACGGTGGTGCATCTACCTATTCACGCAATTCGATTGGCGATTCGATGCCAGTACCGTCAGTGGGTTCACCAGCAACACCTGCGCCTTCGCCACATCCGAATTCGGCGCACTCACAACCGACATCGGTTCCACCGGCAGAACAAGTGAGTGCAACGGCAGGTTTTTAGAAAAATTCACTTTGCAAAATACGTTCAACTTAAATTCCTTCATTTACTAAAACCGCCAAATTTTCTTGCATCTTTACAGTTACTCCAAATGAGTCCACATGCACCGACATCTGTTTCGAACCTGCAGCAGCCACCGACTCCCATCGATCATCTGTTGGATAAGAATACGCCTGCCCCAACACCGACAGATCAACACGACAGCAAAAGCATCACGGCATCGCCTTACGTGCATCCAACGCCCAGCGTTGAACCACCGCCTTATAACGATATATTTCAAGGTGGCGTCCACCAGACATCTGGCGGGCCCGGCAGCGTGCCTCAGCCACCGAGCGTGGGTCGTTGCACGCCAACGCAGCAACAACAACCCCAGCAGGGCACGATCACAGTCAAGAAATTCGAATTGCAACAAGCACTGACACCACTCGATAATGATGGTAGCGGTGGTAGTTGCCTTACTGAAATCAAACAGGAACCTGGACTCAATTGCAATCCCTTTGGCAGTGGAGTTGGTCGTCTACTTAACAATAATGAGGTGCTGCCTGCGACAACTGTACTGACATTGTCCACAACCGAGACCATAAGCAACATACTCACACTCTATAAGCCACCGATGGTGACGGTTAAAGATGCTGATAGCTTCTATGATGATGATTGGCTGAAAGAAGTGATTTACGATTTTTCATTTCAAGAATCTTGGTGAGTTAATTGATTGTCTGATTGACTATGCTTCAAACAGAGCGACACGGGTCAATTTTCGTAAAGCTACTGAATATTGTCATCAGAGGCTCTAAGAGTGAAGTTAGCCCGTCTGTATAGCAACATTTTCTTTTATGCAGTGAAGTGAACACATAAATGATGTTGCTGTTATAACGGCACAAAATAACCACCAAGAAAATTAGAAACTTATTAATTCATAGTTTTCCTTTCAGGGATTGTCTGCCAGTGAAGCGTCACAAGCCAAACGAACTGCCGAGAGCGAAACGACCGCGACACAATAAGAACCTCTACGAGGGACACACACATTTCAAGCCACTCATGCCTTCTCCTGGCTCGGTATACGGTTCACAGCTGTTATCGATTGATGCCAACGCTGTCGCGAATCCAATGCAAATGGCCCACACAGATATAGGTGGGAACGGTCACAATACCAGTGCTGGTGGCTTGGTGGGCATTGCAGGTGGTGGAGGCACAAATATGGTTGGCCTACAGAATGGTGGTGATGACGCTGAGAGCAGCTTGACTAATAGTTATTTTCAAGGACTCGATATAAAATCTGAACCGAATTCACATTCGCCCTGCAAAGAATCAAAATCAACAAGCACCGGCGGTAATCTCTATACCGCGGAAGGTCTCAATCCATCGCTCAATGATCTCGAACAGCTGTTTGAGACGTCATCCAATGACGAGTGCAGCAGCGTGCAGATACACACACCACCCGATTCGAATAATCCATCGAACGGTGGCTGTAGCACAGTGACCAATACCATTGATGAACTGAAACGCAGCACGGCTGTGGCCAGTGCCGTGGCCGTAGCGGTGGGTAATGCCGCTATTGCGGCACTTCAAAATTGTAGCAGCGGCAACAGCAACAACAGCAATTCGGGAGCGAACACAATACAAGCGGAGGATCTGACGAAAATGTTCCCAACGCCACCGTCGCATGAACAGCATCATCCGAATTCGAGTCCCTGCCAAATGGATATACAAATGACGGATTTGAGTGTGATTACATCAACACTGGAAACGACAGTTGGCAATGTGCTACCCTTGCTGGGTGGTGGCGCACTTATTGGCGGTGGTTCGATGATGAAAATCAAGCAGGAGTATTCTGTTGAGCTGGGCAGCCCCGTCGAAGAGCCCATTGATGATTGGTCGTATGTGTATAAACCACCTCAGCAGGAGAAATTTGTCGGTTCGTCGCGTTATGCGCCGCTTACAAATCTACCGAGTCAAGTACAGTCACCTATGGTGATTTGTCCCAACTCCATTTACAAGCCAGCGTGGACAACACAAAAGTCAAGAGCAGCGGCTGCGGCGGCAAAGGCAGTCGCCGCACAAAAACACCAACAGCAGCAGCAGCAACACCATCAAAAGCAGCAACAATTGCAGCAGCAACAACAGCAACAAAAACATCAACAGCTTCATGAGCTGCTCTCCGCTGGGCCACGTACTCCGTTACAGCAGCCACGTACGCCACTTGGACCAATGCCATCGCCGATGCATAACACGGTGCCTCAACCGCTCAGCAGTGGCGGCAGTAATCTTCTACTGAATCAACTGAATGGACCACAAGCAGCGCTGACCAACAACCCCGGTGGTGGCTCCATGCAGCATTTAATGCAGCGCGCCGGCATGTCTCCCATTTCTCCAGCATCGGTAGCAGGTAGTGGCGTACCCTTTCCGCGCGGCAGTCCCATGTTACAGCATCGTCAAACGCCAATTCATCCGCCACCGCCATACGAATTGGCCGTGGCAAGCCCAGCCACATCTACGTCTTCGTACTTAAACAAGCAGTACAACTCACAGGAACATCCACACACGCCGCAAAGTGTCGGCATGTCAAACATGCATGCGGCGGGTAACGGCGGGTCGCACAGCATGCATGGCCCCGGACAGCACAGCGTCACGCTCTACTCGGGCGGAGGTGTGTCGAGTAATGCGGCCAACGGTGGCGGCTTAAACGCCATTAGCGAACTGCCGGAGGTTAGTTCAGTCATGGTGAACATTCTGTTGTATGACACCGCGTTAAATGTGTTTCGTGACCACAACTTTGATAGCAGTACGGTATGTGTGTGCAATGCTGATACGCAGAAGATTGGCAACATACGCGGTGCTGATTCCGGTGTGTATGTCCCACTGCCAGGAGGCAGTTTCAATCCGTCACCAAACACTGCCGCAGTCTTGGCCCAGCATTTGATTGTGGGTATCAATAGGAATACCAGCAGTGGTGGAGGAGGTAATACCGGTGGCGGCGGTGGTCTACGCATGATAAGTGGTTTTGGCGGTAGCAGTGCCTTGGATTCGCCGGCATCGCTGCCTGGAGCAGGCTCTGGGCACACCGGTGGCAGTAACTCTTCATCCTGCACCCCGCCAAGCAGCAACCAACACATTACCGGATACGTAGACGATGATCCCGTAGATTGCACATGCGGCTTTAGCGCAGTAATCAATCGGCGTTTGTCATACCGTGCGGGTCTCTTCTACGAAGATGAGTTGGAGATTACAGGCATTGCCGATGACCCCGCCAGACACAAACAGCCATCGTTGCTGTCGGTTATCAACAGTTTGTGCAATAAAAATCAAAAGAAAAGCAGCGATACCGACAAATCAAATACACAAATGGAACAGTTGGCGCACGCAATATTCGACATGCTACTGGATCAGTGTTCAATTATGCAGACGGCGAGTAGCTCAGTGCATCGGGCGCTGCAGCGACATCGTCGACGTCTTTCGCGGCCGCAGAGGATTTTTGGCAAATCGACTTCGGTGGCCACCATAGCGAACGTGCTGGAGTTTGTCGACGCGCACGATATCATTTGCTTGGCATTGGAGCAGTCAAGGTTGGCTTTCGAAAACCAGCGCATGGACACCACTGAATTCGGACAGCATCAGCAACAGCCGTCACCATCGGGCTTTCATCCGGCAGCGGTGGCCCTGCGCAACAAACTGCTGAGTGGCACTAACCGCCTAACGGTGCATAAGTGGCCCTATATACCGGTCGGCTTCACGCGCAGCAACAAGGAGATCGTGCGCACCATGAACTCGATACAGCCAATGCTTCAGAATGCATTCCACTTGAAATCGCGCAGTGCTGGTGGCTCGAAAGACGCCACCTACACTGTTAGTGGGCCGCTCACGTGGAGACAATTTCATCGCCTTGCGGGTCGTGCCTCAGGTCAGTGTGAGCCGCAACCAATACCCTCCGTCATTGTGGGTTTCGACAAAGATTGGATTTCGGTGTCACCACATTCAATACACTACTGGGAAAAGTTTCTGTTGGAACCCTATTCATATGCAAGGGATATCGTTTACGTTGTTATCTGCCCGGATAACGATTATGTTATCAGTAATACGCGTGCCTACTTCCGTGAGCTGAGCGGCTCGTACGAAGTGTGCAAGCTGGGCCGGCACACACCAATCCGCGGTTGGGATGGCATGTTAACTGTAGGCTGTCGCACCGAACACCAAACAACGCCCTTGGATGATTGGCTGCGCTCTATGGATAACACACAATTCGCCGAGCAGGTACGACGTTATGCCGTAGCCTTCTTGCATCAGCTGGCACCATATTTGAGTCGCATTCCCTCGGATAAGACGCTGCTCAATCCGCCGGATCAAAACAGCAACAGTGGCGGTATTAACAGCAATGGCGGTTCGAATGCTAGCATACGCACTGACCGACCCAACTCAGGCAGTCCCAGTGGAAATGGCATTGGTGGCAGCATGGCGGGAGATGCCGAGAAAATGCACAATTCACCTAAATTGGAGCCCGTCAGCAATGAGCAACAGCAACAGCAACAACAACAACAACAACAACAACAGCAGCAGCAGCAGCCGAACAGCAACAGTAACGAGGACACCAAGCCCGACATCAAACCGGACACAAAGCCCGCCTTAATCTTGGGCGATCCATTGGGTATGGGTGAAACTTTGGAGGACATCAACCCATCGGCCATCATGCTATACGTCGTTAATCCATTAACATACGGCACGGACTCGCCGGAATTGGAGCGTTTGGCGCTGATTGCGCTTCTGCGCTGCTACGCGGAGCTGATGAAACTACTGCCCGAGTCCGTGCGCGCGAACATGAACATCCAAATCATCTCGCTGGAATCCATAATGGAATTGGGCTTGAGTGGCAGCCGCAAGCGTCTCTCCGACGAGATGAAATGCCTAGCGCTTAATATATTTTCGCAGTGTCGCCGGCATTTGGTGCACGCTCAGTCGGTGAAGAGCTTGACCGGCTTCGGCACTGCCGCGAACATGGAAACCTTCCTTAAAACAAAAGACGAACAGAATCGACGAGCTTATAAAATGTACACTCCTCCCTTCGTGTTGGCGCCAATGCACGAACGTAACGATAAGACAGATTTTTCACGTGCCTCAGCCGGCATGCGGGGTCCAAGCGAACAAAAGTATTCCGTCATGTACTGCAATTATTGCCTGAGCGAAGATCAGAGTTGGCTGCTCGCCACCGCGACAGATGATCGCGGCGAGATGCTCGAGAAGGTCTGCATCAATATCGACGTGCCAAATCGTGCACGACGCCGGAAGGCACCCGCACGCTATATTGCGCTCACAAAGCTTATGGATTTTATTATGGGTCTGATATCGCAGACTTCGCACACATGGCGTCTGGTTATCGGACGAATTGGACGCATCGGTCACAGTGAGCTGAAATCGTGGAGTTACCTGCTGAGCAAACAGCAGCTGCAAAGAGCCTCCAAGCATTTCAAGGATATGTGCAAGCAGTGCACACTGATATATCCGCCGACCATATTGAGTGCCTGCCTGGTGACCCTGGAACCGGATGCCAAGCTACGTGTGATGCCCGATCAATTTACGCCAGACGAACGCTTTTCGCAGATCTCAATGCAAAATCCGTTATCAACGCCGCAGGATGTGACGTGCACGCACATTTTGGTGTTTCCAACCAGTGCGGTATGTCTGGTAAGTACGCAGATCCGAGGGCGATTATGTGGGAGATCTCTTTAAATATTTTGCTTACCTTTTTCCGAAATAGTCTTTCACGCGTCAATTTCCCAATGAGCCACAGGTCGATCTTGAAAATGATTTTCTCACATTCGAGGAGGAAGAAAACGAAGGCTTCTCCGATACCGATCTGGGTGAACTCTTTTGGGATAGTAAGTTTTTCGTTGATTGCAACGCTAAATTGGCCTCTCTCTATACACAAAACTCGTTTGTTCCAGCAGCTCAAATGGATCGTGTCTCAAATCATGGCAGTCCCGGACGCATTGAGGATAATCGCAGTTGGCAAAGTGCAGGCGGCAATAATTTCAAATGCTCACAGCCGCAGGATGTCGAAGAGGTACGCCACACATAGCATAATTCATGCGACTCATAATTTCTAATCATCGTTTTTTAATTTTCTTGTCGTCGGGTAGGTCGGCTCATTGAATCAACAGCCACTTGCTGTTGGCTATATGGTCTCGACCGCGCCCACCGGTCGCATGCCCGCCTGGTTTTGGTCGACGTGTCCACATCTTGAAGACGTTTGTCCGGTGTTTCTGAAGAGCGCGCTCCATTTGCATGTGCCGAATATACAAACAACCGATGATATACTCAACTCAACGAACGCACATCAATCTGCCAATGATCATCCGCTCGACTCGACGCTCACCGCTGATGTTTTGCGCTTTGTGCTCGAGGGCTACAATGCTCTGTCTTGGCTAGCGTTAGACTCGAACACACACGATCGTCTATCGTGTTTACCCATTAATGTACAGACGCTTATGGATCTATACTACTTGACAGCAGCGATTGGTTAAATCGACAGGTGGCATGTGACATAACAACCGTAGCAGCAGCAACAACTACAAAAACAACAACAACGCCAGCTCGAAACCTCGAAATTAGTAAAACATATTAGATTAGAATTTTGCAATTAGTTACTGAAGGGAAAATGTATTATAGCACATCGTACAACCAACGGAAAAACACAAACTAACAAAACCACCCACATACACGACATTCACACAATCTCGCACATACACATTTTACTCTTATAGAACTCAAGCTTCTGCTTGCTTACTTTTTTGCTCTTTCTTTTTTTATTTAATTTTTGTGATATTCAGAAAAGTCTCATAATCAATTAGCCAACCAATTCAACCAAATCAACCAAATCAACCAAATCAACCAATCAAACAACTCAATCTCAGTTAATGTCACTCTTTAAAAACTCTACGCGTTTACTAATTGATTAATTACTTACATATTTACATACTTACAAGACAAGTTGATTTTCCAATGCTTCCGTTTGCCGTACTTCCTGCCGAGAGTAGGTCGGTCTGCCTCTGTCAGTCGTAGTGCGCTACGCGTTCATAATAGGCCACACAAGAATCTTGTGCTTCTATAAAAGAAAAGCGAAAAAAAAGTAGAAAGGCAACAAACGCTAAACTAAATAATTAAATGAAATTGTGCTAATTGTATATATAATTTGTTGAAGATGCATTGTAATTGATGTTAACCAAAATGAATTTAGTTTAAAAAAAACAACAACACCATCCACCCACTCATACAAACACGCGACTAACACCTGCGAGAACATACACCCGTGACATATTCACAGTTAGCATAAATCAAAGTTTAAGAGAGAGATAGAGGGAGAGAAAAAAATAAACAGCATTACTACTAAAGAGTAAGTCTAAAGTAAAAGGAACCCTACACCATTAAAAATAAAAGAGAAGAGATGATAATAAATCAATTAATAACTTTTGTATAGTATAAATTATATAAGAAAGGAACAGCAATTGTTATTAATTAATCAATTAATTAAAAAATATTAAAATGAATTATAATATGATAATTGTTTTTAGTGTATTTTGTATAATTAGTGAAAGTAAAGTAAACGAACTGGCAAAGAAGAGGTGTGTCTAAATGCGGTGGGGCAAAGCGCCTTGATTTTTTATGTATTTAATATTATTATAAGAAAAAAACGAAGCAACATTTTTTTAAATATAACTGTAAATATTTATATACAAGAACAACAACAACAACAAGTGTAATTATGCAATTATTAGCAACAGCAACAAAAACAACAACCATAGTTCTTAAGTAAAAATTTATTATTAAAAAATTTAAAAAAAGAGATGGAACTTTTAGAAAGTAAGCAGCGTATGATTTTTTAACATAATTGTAAATGCCTTAGTTTTTAATATAATTTATTTTATAGAAAGGTATTTAATAAATTAATTAGACTTAAATATTAACATGGAAAAAAGAAACATGAACGCACTTGTAGATACAAACGTTTTATATCTCGTCGCTAAGCGAATTGATCGATTTTTGTGTAATTAAGAAAAAAGATTTTTGGTTTAAATAATTTTTTTTTGTAATTTGTAGTAAAAATGTTTTTCTTTAAAGCCCTTGTGTTTCTCTGTTTATTTCTTTTTTCCTAAGAACGCACATACAAATAAAAATGTATTCCAAACGAACAAGAAAAAAATGTACTTCATTAACAATTAATATTTCGTCAGCTTAGCAAAATTAATCTACTTCAAAGAATTATTTAAATTGTACACAAAAAAAAAACTTGTTTTGCTTCTAAAGAAACTATTTAATAGTAAATTAAGTTAAATAATTAAATTCCACACACCACACATATGCAATTATTACAAATGTAATTATTGCTAATTTTAGTTGCTTCGAAGAAAATTTATTTGTGCGTATTTGTCCAAACTGTATGTTTAATTTATTCAAACTAGTTTTAAGCGTTTATTTTTTAAGGAAGCATAAACAATAAAATTAGCTAACTAGATTAATGTCATCAATTATGTTTATTCTAAAATTTTTGTGTATTTTAATTGATAAGGTTAGTTCATTTCATTTACCTGCATCAATTTGCAGATTTAATTATTTATAACTCAAAGAAGTCTCTAGTAATTATTATAAATAAAATTTTATATATTAAAGACAAATATACAGACAAACGAAGACAAAATGACAGACATTACACGGACCCACACTCAGAATTAGTTTGCTTTTTATTTAGTTAATTTTAGAACATTTTTAAAAGGAATAAACTTTATTAATATGCATCAAATGAAAAACGCAATTCTTTCTTATTTATTTTTTCTGATTAATTTTAAGTTTTAAAGTAAAGTTTCAACATAAAATTATTTTTAAGTTCCTATTTCGTTCTGCCATTCTCTCTTTATTAAATAAATGATAGCTTAATCCAATTAAAAAGAAAAAAATCTTTTTAAAAATGATTGTCTTCCTTAGCTTTGCCATTTTTTTTTGTTAATTTTATATCTTTTATTTTTCAATAATTTTATTTTTCTCAAGTCGGGAATTTCGGTCAAAACATATTGATTATATTCAATTTAATTTCTAATAATAATTTTAGAACAAATGCATGTTGCGGACGATTTGGTATCAGAAGTCAGCTCATAAGAATCGTCTCATTTCCGTTTAGAATAGTATAGAAGGTAGAGCGTACGTCTGACATGATAACTGCGTGGCCGGCCTCTTGTAAAATTTTTTTTATTTAAAAGCTTATAAAAAAAAGCGAAATTCATTAAATTATTTTGTATAATAATTCTAGATTCTACGGGTTCTCAAATAATTAAAAAGTCTGTTTTTTTTCAACAATTTCGATATTAATTTATTAAACAAAAAAGATTTTCTGCTTATTTTAATTGTGTTTCGTTTGTGGCATTTTTAAATTATATTTTCTCCATAAGATTCTCAAATGGTTTTTTAGCTCGCGTAGTCGACACAACGACTATCCACGTTGGATGATCTCCCTTTAAGATCACTGAATGAGTGATCCAATACTGTGATTTTGTGTATATGACAAGTGACGTTTTATTTTATTTAATTATTCCAAATTTGTTGGCTATCAGTGGATTGACCTTAGCAAGTAGTATGTAAGCAAAGCAAACAACGTTTTTTAGCAACTCCCGTAATTTAACAATTTTACCAAATTGACTACAATGTACTTACAAACAAATTGATAGCTTGATTTTATTTATTTGCTGTATGTAATGCCAAAATAACTTTTTAGACTAGTGAGTTATATTTTTTGAATGAATTGTAAATTATTTAATATTTGTTACTCATTTTAAGATCCGTCAACGTTTTATATATCCAGTGGCTTCACGACAGGTGATTTAATTTCTAAGGGAGTTGAACAATCAAAGTCCAAAGGTCGGAGTTCTACATAAGACCTCACATTGTAGGAGGTGAAAGTCACGGCAAAAATTTTGAAATAAAAAATTATTTCTTTTAGTTTTTAATTTTTGAAAATTTTTATTTCATTTTAAATATTCTCTGTTGTCAATTTACTTTCATCTCATTTGACTAGCAAAAAGCAATAACAACAAACATCACAAAAGCCTTTAAAGTTAGAGTTTTAATTGAAGATCGAAGACGGTTTAAGTGCTTTATACATTTAAAATTGTGTCGCAATTTAGAGTTAATGAATCACAAGTATACATATAAATAATAAAGTAAATTATGGAACACTATAAATACAACTGCTTCATTAGAGTTCGTCGCAAACTTATCAATCATTCAATTAACACCAACCACGCATGCATTCCATTGAGCAAAAGCAAATAGGTTATGTAGAGATGTTGAGTGGCGCCTTTATTAGAATAAATGCTAATGTAAAAATAAGAATAAAAAAAAATTAAATGAATAAAACATTTAAAGCCAAAAAAGAAAAAAATTGCTTGTTATTAATAATTTCCTAGGCAATGGTTTCAATTATTTCCTTTTTGGCACGGAAACATTTTATATTTTTTAAAAGTGAGGCAAGTAAGGAACTTTTTTAAAGGAATTTGTTAAAAATTAAACTAAAATAAAGGCTCAATTAAAAAGAAAAGTCGAGTTTTGTAATTAAAAAATTTCATAGGCTTTATTGAATGAATGACAAAACACTGAAGGGCAGAAAATCGTGCGCTAAAACAGCAAAGAATCAAAAGTCGTTGATTACAAAATTAAAATCTCAAATTTATTTAAGAAGTGCACTAAAAACGCAACAAAAAAAAAAAACGTTTACAGTAAATAGCAATACAAATAAAATATTCAAAAAAAAAAACAACAACATTCATGATTAGAAATGAAATAAAACCAATGTGGGAACAGTTTTTTAAACTCGTTTATGAGTAAAAATAATAAAAATATAAATTAAATGTATTAAACAGAATAGTTAAGTAAAAATAAATTATACAAAAAAGTTACGCCTTTGTTGAGAGTAAGGCGAATTACTTTATAAACAATTTTTGATGTAAGTATTAAAAAATAAGAAAAAAATTAAGTAAGAAGATAAATAAATTTAGCATAGAACAAAATTATGAAATTAATAATTTAATAATGACAACAAGTGAAAATTAATAAACTTCAGTAAAAAATTTTACGCAATTAAAAAGTAATAAAAATATCGTAGGCCAAATTACAGAAAGAAAATCTTTTAAGTGAACATACCAAGCTTAAAGAAGAAAGAAAAAAAACAGAAAATTGAGGTAAATATAAATAAAGACATAAAATCCAATGCAAAAAAAATTAGTAACAAAAAAGGAGCGGATCGACCTTAAGGGAGTTGCATATTGGACGCATTGGTAAATACATATACATACACATATACATATATACAAAAACACAAAATGTTGTTGTAGTAAAATTAACTTTAAGTTTGATGATCATTATGAGGATAATAATGAATAAGAGATAAACGTTCGATAAAGTTGCAGCAGATATATTATATATATATATATATATATATATAAATATATATATATATTTACGGAGAAAACCGGGAGAGCAACTTTTTTTTTGGAGTAATTTACTATTAAGTTAGAGATTTTTGAATGAAAATAAACAATTTTCAATATATACAAAATTTTGAAATTAGTTTTCATTTTGGTACTTTGCTCGAAGTCTTGGTAGTTTGCCTGAGCTCCTAGCTATCACCGAACTAAGTTCCTAATCTTATGTATATGTACAACCATCTGCACAAACTAGGTTTGTCATCCTCCCCAGAGTGTATGCTCTATTTAGAAGACGCAGAAACCAGTCTTCACCTCCTTTGTGAGTGTCCGGCGTTGACCAAACTTCGTCCAGCTTTCTTAGAACAAGACTCTGGTTCGCCTGTTCTGATCAGGAACTCTACGGTTCGACAAATAACCTTCTACTCTTTATTAAAAAGGTATTATTAAAGGTATTATTAAAAAGGTGTCTTAACCAGGGTATAGGGTACAAAAGATCTACTCTGGTCGCAGTGCCCGATTCCTTCGACAGGAATACCCCTCACCTGGTTGCGGATCACCGGACCACCAACTGTTAACAGGGCCAGACCTGGTGTTGCGTGCTGCACTGGTTGGCTGAGATACGGTCCTTATCACCAGGTCACGCTTATAATAATAATTAATAATAATAATTAAATAATAATAATAATAAAAATAATTATGTCCCTTGTACCTCCTGGATATAATCAACTGACTTCCACGCGTAGGTCTTCGGAATTTATGAAATATCACAAGGTACCTATAAAGGTCATTAGTCCGGAGCTCCATGCGGTAACTTCCAAATTTAACAAAGTCGCCCTTAGCACACGATTGTCTTCTTCTGGTTTTTCTGTCTAATGAAATTCACCTTTTCAGTTTTTAATTTTATTGAATGAAATCAAAATACTTGTAAATACAATTGTTAGGTTTAAGCGGAACTTTATACTTTTGGGCAATAAAACATAGTAATAAGTTAAAAATTAGTGCAAATATGATTGCCAATCGGCATTTGTTTTTATTTCTCGTCTCCGCAAGCCAGTCTTAAGCGGTCTGGACACGGTCCAGCAGGCCGTGTGTGAATGCACCATAGTTAATGAGCTATATATGGGTAGTCACACATACGATGATTGAAGCTATTCTTAAGTTTCAAGTTATAACCTCGTGTCATAAGGCCTTTAACAATAAAAGTGTGCTAGTCAACTAATTTTGGGTGGCGAGTGGTCAGCGCTTTCTCTGTTTAAGCTTAGCTTACTCTGTTTTCTCTCATGTTCGCTGCCTTATATTGTTACATAAAGACGATTAATAATGAAAATATACGTATTTGCTCTTACAATTTTAGTGTAAACGTAGCAGGCCATTTTCTCAAGCACAGCCATTTTGTGTCGTTCGGCTGGGGTCTCAGTGACATTTGCTCAAAAATTCACATCACATTTAGTGTGGAAGGTCCCTCGGATTGGACAAAGAAAACGGTCACAGATATATTTTTTAGTAGCTTTTTTTTAGGGTTTTTAAACTCTTTCACTCGTGGTTAAAAAAGACTAGCAACTAAATAATCCTTTGAAGAATTTTGCGGGAAAATATTTTGCACAGATTGTTGCCGGTACATTTTAGCTAAATTTGGAAGAAGTAAACGGCGAAATACCTCAAAGCGGTAAATAAAAAAATTAATTTATAAAATTTAGGTTTTTCCATTGAAAAAAGAAAAAAATACTTGTATTTATACGTATGTATATGTAGGTTTGTCCCACGTACAATATGTTAAGAAAATGTGGACAATGATGTGAATAAAAAAATAGATCTGCAACATTAACAATGTTATTGCATGAAATAATAACTAATTGCTGAATGAAACGATGGAGAAATGGGGAGTTCAAAAAGCAAAGAGCATTTCCTTTTCCAAGTAGTTTGCCTGAGTTTTTGGTGGTTTGCTTCGTCAATCATTTAGGTCTCGTTTGGCAGCGGCTAAATGTGTGCAAACTACTTTCGATTTGAAGTCTGACCTATAAGCGGCTGAATTCGCAGTGTTTTCGGAAGAAGACCCATAAAAATAGATTAAAAAAAAAAATTAACAGACTTAGTTTTAAAAGAGTCCGAAATGCGTCCTAAAATGGCTACTTAATTCATCAAAATGTGGTTGCTTAAGAGAATATTTTTATTTTATCTGATGGTAATGAATGCCGGCCATTTAAGACCCTTCGAGCTTACTACACGTTTTGCAAAGTCTTCTGTAATATTAATTAAAAAAAATGAGACAAAAAAATCCAGGTCACTTTGCATTTGAAAAACTAATAAAAATAAATTTCTCTTTTGTTTCCTCAGAAAAATAACACTCATACTCGATTCCAATGGATATTACTGGTACTGATATGTTGTTAATAGATCCAGTGGATTTGATTTTCTTTGGTCCGTTTACTCGTATGATACGAAAAAAATTAAATGTTAAAATTAATAATCCAAACAAGGAGAATTCGGTAATGTTCAAGATAAAAACGAATGAACCGAAGTTATACTGCGTCCGGCCGCCCAAGGGAAAGTTGGCTCC
Organism: Cacoxenus indagator; assembly: GCA_035041755.1. Classification (NCBI taxonomy): domain Eukaryota; kingdom Metazoa; phylum Arthropoda; class Insecta; order Diptera; family Drosophilidae; genus Cacoxenus; species Cacoxenus indagator. The sequence continues at coordinate 24,469 of JAWNKX010000018.1, read as the reverse complement.
AGGAGAAACCGCTGCTGTTGAGATAATTTTACAACCAATTGACCCCGTATTAACTGGGAGGAGCCACAAATTCCTCATTCAGGCAGTGTATTGCTGTAACGATTCTGAGAACATTCCAGATTTCTGGAAGTTAGTTAACCCGAACGACATATGGGATTCGAAGATCCGTTGCATTCTCCATTATAACAACAAAAAAGGTGCGTTGCCGCAGGCCCTTGCCTTAAAAAATGATGGCGACGATACAGCCAATCCACAAGGGTGTTCATCCAACGATACCGAGCTCAACGAAGACAAGGGTGGCAGTGAATATGTCGAGGACTCGGATAGTGAGGTGAGAGTTCGCCGCCGTTCACTCAGTGAGAATTCTGTAAAGGTTGCTGAGCTATTGGATAAGATTGAAGCTTTGAAGACCGAAAACAATGCAATCAAAAAGAAGCTACTACATTGCGAGTGCAAAGAGCGTGTGGCTCAGGACCACAACCCTCAACTAGTGAAGACCAGTAAGCGCTCTAGTCGTTATTACAAATTAATTGGCTATATTCTTCGTGGCTGTAGTTGCTGTTGGCGTCTATGTTAGAAAATACATGGTCTAAGTTGGTGACCAGAGACTAGTATTCAAGAAGTAGAAAGATCACTAACACGACTAAACATATTCAGTGGTTACACAAAAATGTTTCTTTAATCACGGATTTCATCATAAGTCAATATTAATAAATCTTCGTTCAATTGTCATTAAAACTGTGAGTTTCTATGGGATTATCTGCGGTTCGAGAATATTAAGAATTACGATGAGTTAATGACATCCGGGACTGATTAATTTTGGGCAGATATTCGTTGGTCTCAGCTTAGGTCCTCGGACATAAATTCAGATTCATTTTTTCCACGCCGAAGTATTAGTATGCTTCGTATTTCAAGAGGAGTTTAGTTTCTACATGTTGTGATAGTTTCAGACAATAATCAAGATGTTTCCAATATGGAAATTGCCATCTATGAATGTGAAGAAGAGATTTGATGGCCTAGCCAAAAAGATACCTAGATATGGAGTAATGGGGCTTAGTACCTCCGCTAATTTTATAGGCTGTGAACCCTTCGATGGCATTGTCGGAGAAAACGCCGAGACAATCAGTGAGTGAAGTTTTTTTGGAATAAAGTTCTTAGGTGACTGATTATTTAACGCGGACTTCGTCAAGTGAAAGTTCTTGTCTGTACGGAAATAAACTACTAATTCATGAATCTCAGTAGGAAGTTCCTAACCGGGCATTACTGGCTGAGGTATCATTTTCAAAAGATCCAATATTCCTACTCCAATTCCGCTTAAGATGCTATCTCAAGGATGAGGAAAATTTACTCATCTACTCAGTGTTTTGCTGTGGCCTGCCTCCTATTAATTATTTCAGGAAAATAGATAATTGAGGCCCTGTTATCAGAGTAAGGACATAGGGCATAAAAGAAATCTTATGGTCACACATTGTTTAATATCCCTTGTGAGTGTAACCTTCAACTGCTCAGATATGGCTTGTTTCGCGTGTTTCACTGAATAGATAACACATCGGCTGACAAGTTCCTGTTCTAATGAAGAAAAACAACTTTCTCGGTCAAATTCAATTTTATTCATTAACCTGGTCTTCTTCAAGAGCGATAGAATCATTCCAGCGCTACTCTAACATTTCGATACAGACGGACGGTTTGTCTTTGGCCCCAAAATAGGCAATTGTTTCGGCGACCATCTCCTCATTCGAACTATATCCCTTTCCGGCGACGATTTTTTGTAGCTCTGCGTACAGGAAAAATTCGAGGTGGGCCCAATCTGCTGATTAGGGTGGATGCGGAAGCAATGTATGGAACACGGTTCATTGTCGTGGTGAAAGATCGATCTTTCGTTGCTTATGGGCTCGTTCCTCCGAAATTTCCGATCTAACGATCTAGTTCAGCCATGTAGCGATCGCTATTGATTACCTTGTCGTCGATAAACAAAATACCGTGCGCATCTCAAAACACTGACGCTATAACCTTGCCAGCACTCTGATGAGCTTATTGCCCCTTTAGGAGAGGTTGACCGGATGCTATCCGACCAGCTGACTGCCATTTTGGCTCTGGCGTGTAATGATGAATCCAAGTTTAGTCAATATATATACGTGTAAGTTAGATATCCTTTGTGAGTTCTTCAATTTACTACACCCACCTGTTCCGTTTTAGCGTTTTTTTTCAGGGTCTAATACATAAATAACTTAAATTACATAAAATTTTACTTAACTATTAAATTCGTTTATCAGCTATAGCTAGTTTTACATAATTTACTCAATTTACTAGAATTTACTAGACAATCTATATATATAAAAAAGAATGTTTATTTGTCTGTTTGTCCGTCTGTTTGTTTGATCCCTAATGGAATTCCTAATGGAATGGACGGTTTGACCGAGCACAATGAGAATTGGTGCATTTGGTAGATGTCATCATGGAGCATGTTTGTGGCTAAGTTTGGTGCGAAAAAATAGTCGAATTCGCTGAATATTAAGACCAACTAAATTTTCAGATGCTTCTCAAACTGTACATATACAATTAAAACATTGTCGTTAGTTCAGATTTCCCAAGTATCTGAATTCTCTAAGTACTGGAAATCTGCCTTTCATTATCTACGATATTGTACTTTGCGTTTGACTGTTGTTACAATATGCCATTCCTATCTTTAAGTCTTCATATTTGTATACACGTCTTTCACTGCTTATTGCCTGGCTTAAACAATGTTGTACCTGTTACAACACAGTTATTAGACCATGCCCTCCGAGTCAAGCCGTTTGTTAAGTGTATCCTAAAATGTTGCATAGAACCCAATAGTTGTGTATGCCAGAGAGTTCCTTTTATCATGAATACTTTTGTCAGAATGTGTGGCAATCTATTGCAGTTGTAGTCATATAAAGTTCTTGTTATGTATTTTAGGTGTAGGTTTTTCGTGTATAAGTGGGCGTCTTCGATTCCTGTTTCTGTGGCAATCACATAGTTAGAAGTGCATTTTGGCAAATATAATACCTGCTTGACGAATTAGCTCGCAACACTTGGGCCCCATATGTTTGGATGGACCTACATGCAGCACTAAAGAGATTCCATTTTGTAGTCAGTGTGATATTCTTTTTGCCAAGAAATTATTTCGAAGTCGAGTTTATTGCCACCTTTGACTTAACTCTCTTGTTTATGATATGGGTCACAAACGATATATTCGGGGGCAATGTTACTCGTTTTGTTCCTTTAAAATACCACTTTTCTCCAGCTGGTGGTCGACCTCCTCTACGGAACGTCTTTATCTCTAACTTATTAAGTTTAACATCCATTCCTCAATTATCATAATACGTTTACCAGCTCTTTATCATAGACTGCAGCGTCTTAATGTCGTCTGCAAGGATCACTGCATAGTCTGCATACAGCAGGAGTCTTATATTCATATTATCGACTTGAAGTCCATACCCTAGATTGTCATGAAGATCGTTTAAATATATTGCAAATAATATACATCATACATACATGAACATCCCCGTTTAACACCACTCTGCGTTTGGAATTCATTAGACAATTGGGTTCCGATCCATACTGCAATTTTAGCTTGTCTGTATATGCTTTCGATGAACTTACAATTTTAGTTCAATCGCCGAATTTATGAAGTTTTAAAATGAGGAGGTTACGTGGTATTCTGCCAAACGCTGCTGTAAAGTCCAAAAAAAATTCATAGAAGCGATATTATCTGAGTAGATATTGTTAATCGTGGAATAATGTTTCCTAAATCTATTATTTTTAGTGATCCAGGCTGTAAGGCGTTCGTTCACAATTCCCATCAAAATTTTGAACTGAGCAGTTCATAAATGAGATTCCTCTATAATTCTCGGATTGGTTTGGATATCCCTTTTTAAAAATAGGCAATATTACGCTTCTCATGAATGCAGCATCTAGTTTGCTACTGCTTACAATATTTGTAAAGGTTTTTGCTCGTTAGCTTTAATTTCCTTCACTAGCATCCACCAATTCTTGTTGTTTGTCACAGTATTTGCTCTACGTTCTAAGCTTAATGACTATTGTTGTATTTTACATTGAACAATTTTCAATAGTCATTATGCTATGATATATATCTTTCTTTGTCGTGTATACTTCCAGATTTCCGTTGATTATTTAGAACGTCAAATGTTTCATCCCTAGCGTTCTTGCTGTGTGCGTCAAACCGTTTACTCTTATATTTATTTGTCTAGTCAGTTGGTTAGGTGTCGATGATAGATATGCATTTAAATTGGACACATATCTTTCTTTGTTCTGATTTTTGATCATCATGATCAGTTCCGGCAAAAGGATTTAGATTTCGCATTGGTGTAGTTACTGTTTAAATTTTTAGCGTTAGATGGATGGGCATGTGGTCTGGCCAAACTTTATCTTCAACGTGAAATCCTCGACCATTCATAGAATGTCCCAGGAAGTTACACATATTTCGTTGACAGAGCATCCCACCGTGCTGATATTCGGTATCGCCTTTAGTTCTACCATTAAGGATCGAAAGTCCGTGCTTGTCACAAAATCTGAGTAAGTCTCTTCCACTGGCATTAACAGTTTGATCCTAAATAGCAATAAATGTATTGATTATTATTTTCATGATTAATTAGATAAAAATCACAAAAAAATTATTATTATTTAATTTTTAAAATAAAAATTGAAAATATATTTTATTTTATGATTTTTAAAATAAAATTTATTTTAATTTTTATACAAATAAATTATAAATATAAATGTATGCGCTATTTGGATAGCCCATTGAATAAGCAATAATTTTGATATACATCTTTTATATGTGCGACGATTCCATCATAATGGTTTTTTTAGTTAAAAATCGACCTCATAACTGTTATTTTTGGTCCCTGCTTTATTTCGATGGTTCACTAATACATGAAGTGTAAATGAGTGAGAGATCAAGCACATATGGAGTAGACAATTTCTAAGTTATCTTCTGAAAACCGAAGAAAATTTAAGACCACACTTCACTTACCTAATGCCAACAATTATTAGATCAATTCCTTAGATGCTGATTAAAACGTTGACAAAACTTGCGTTGCGAAGGCATGGCCAGTTTGCTGCCAGGCATAGCTTAGAATTTCACTGTCGTAGTCGCAATTGACATTCGATAATTCACCAGAAAATAAAAACTACAGGGTTCAACACATACCATGCTTGATTGATTGTTCCTACAGTGAGTACTCACAAGCGCCCATATCCTTCACATCAAATTCGAAATCGTAGAACTCTAGATAATCCTGCATCTCGTGCATTTTGAAGTTAGGCGCAATTGTGATCCCGAGAGCACCTGCACACCTGGGCCAGCATAACTTGCTTGCGGCTGGTTATACAACACAGCATCCTTTTTGACTCTCATCGACATCGAGCGTGTCTACCAAATTGTTCGCAACAGTATCATCGGTCATTGTAACTGAAAGGAGCGAGAAGAGAGATCGATCCTTGCTCATATGTATGTCCGAACTGAGTTCCGAATAATATAGCAAATCTTATCAAACTCTTTGATTTCTGGAGACTACTTATTTTTTTATGAAATATCAGAAATTACTTATGTATTAAGCTCCATGCGGTAACCTCCAAATTTAACAAACATAATCGCCTTTAGCGAACGATTGTCCTCTCGTGCTTTTCTGACTAATGAGATTCAGCTTTTTTACTTTTTAATTTTACTGTATAAAATCAAAATATTTACGACTACAACTATGGATGCCAATAAATAATACATTTTTCAAACTTGTCGTGCAACAAACTAGTACGATTGCCAACCAGCATTTTTTTTCTCGCCCCCTCAGGCAACTTTAATATGTATTTACTATTCTATTCTCAAGTTTCAAGTTATAACTTCGCCTCATAAGGCCATTTAACAATAAAAGTGTGCTAGTCAACTAATTTTGGGTGGCGAGTGGTCAGCGCTTTCTCTGTTTAAGCTTAGCTTTCTCCGTTTTCTCTCATGTTCGCTGCCTTTTATTGTTACATAAAGACGATTAATAATGAAAATATACGTATTTGCTCTTACAATTTTAGTGTAAACGTAGCAGGCCATTTTCTCAAGCACAGCCATTTTGCTCAAAAATTCACATCACATTTAGTGTGGAAGGTCCCTCGGATTGGACAAAGAAAACGGACACGGATACATTTTTGAGTAGCTTTTTTTTAGGGTTTTTAAACTCTTTCACTCGTGGTTAAAAAAGACTAGCAACTAAATAATCCTTTGAAGAATTTTGCGGGAAAATATTTTGCACAGATTGTTGCCGGTACATTTTAGCTAAATTTGGAAGAAGTAAACAGCGAAATACCTCAAAGCGGTAAATAAAAAAATTAATTTATAAAATTTAGGTTTTTCCATTGAAAAAAGAAAAAAATACTTGTATTTATACGTATGTATATGTAGGTTTGTCCCACGTACAATATGTTAAGAAAATGTGGACAATTATGTGAATAAAAAAATAGATCTTCAACATTAACAATGTTATTGCATGAAATAATAACTAATTGCTGAATGAAACGATGGAGAAATGGGGAGTTCAAAACGCAAAGAGCATTTCCTTTTCCAAGTAGTTCTCCTGAGTTTTTGGTGGTTTGCTTCGTCAATCATTTAGGTCTCGATTTGAAGTCTGACCTATAAGCGGCTGAATTCGCAGTGTTTTCGGAAGAAGAAGACCCATAAAAATAGATTTAAAAAAAATTTAACAAACATAGTTTTAAAAGAGTCCGAAATGCGTCCTAAAATGGCTACTTAATTGATCAAAATGTGGTTTCTTAAGAGAATATTTTTATTTTATCTGATGGTAATGAATGCCGGCCATTTAAGACCCGTCGAGCTTACTACACGTTTTGCAAAGTCTTCTGTAATATTAATAAAAAAAAAAATGAGACAAAAAAATCCAGGTCACTTTGCATTTGAAAAACTAATAAAATAAATTTCTCTTTTGTTTCCTCAGAAAAATAACACTCATACTCGATTCCAATGGATATTACTGGTACTGATATGTTGTTAATAGATCCAGTGGATTTGATTTTCTTTGGTCCGTTTACTCGTATGATACGAAACTGTGTTAAAATCAATAATCCAAACAAGGAGAATTCGGTAATGTTCAAGATAAAAACGAATGAACCGAAGTTATACTGCGTCCGGCCGCCCATGGGAAAGTTGGCTCCAGGAGAAACCGCTGCTGTAGAGATAATTTTACAACCAATTAACCCCGTATTAACTGGAAGGAGCCACAAATTCCTCATTCAGGCAGTGTATTGCTGTAACGATTCTGAGAACATTCCAGATTTCTGGAAGTTAGTTAACCCGAACGACATATGGGATTCGAAGATCCGTTGCATTCTCCATTATAACAACAAAAAAGGTGCGTTGCCGCAGGCCCTTGCCTTAAAAAATGATGGCGACGATACAGCCAATCCACAAGGGTGTTCATCCAACGATACCGAGCTCAACGAAGACAAGGGTGGCAGTGAATATGTCGAGGACTCGGATAGTGAGGTGAGAGTTCGCCGCCGTTCACTCAGTGAGAATTCTGTAAAGGCTGCTGAGCTATTGGATAAGATTGAAGCTTTGAAGACCGAAAACAATGCAATCAAAAATAAGCTACTACATTGCGAGGGCGAGTGCAAAGAGCGTGTGGCTCAGGACCACAACCCTCAACTTGTGAAGACCAGAAAGCGCTCTAGTCTTTATTACATTACTATATTCTTCGTGGCTGTAGTTGCTGTTGGCGTCTATGTTAGAAAATACATGGTCTAAGTTGGTGACCAGAGACTAGTATTCAAGAAGTAGAAAGATCACTAACACGACTAAACATATTCAGTGGTTACACAAAAATGTTTCTTTAATCACGGATTTCATCATAAGTCAATATTAATAAATCTTCGTTCAATTGTCATTAAAACTGTGAGTTTCTATGGGATTATCTGCGGTTCGAGAATATTAAGAATTACGATGAGTTAATGACATCCGGGACTGATTAATTTTGGGCAGATATTCGTTGGTATCAGCTTAGGTCCTCGGACATAAATTCAGATTCATTTTTTCCACGCCGAAGTATTAGTATGCTTCGTATTTCAAGAGGAGTTTAGTTTCTACATGTTGTGATAGTTTCAGACAATAATCAAGATGTTTCCAATATGGAAATTGCCATCTATGAATGTGAAGAAGAGATTTGATGGCCTAGCCAAAAAGATACCTAGATATGGGGTAATGGGGCTTAGTACCTCCGCTAATTTTATAGGCTGTGAACCCTTCGATGGCATTGTCGGAGAAAACGCCGAGACAATCAGTGAGTGAAGTTTTTTTGGAATAAAGTTCTTAGGTGACTGATTATTTAACGCGGACTTCGTCAAGTGAAAGTTCTTGTCTGTCCGGAAATAAACTACTAATTCATGAATCTCAGTAGGAAGTTCCTAACCGGGCATTACTGGCTGAGGTATCATTTTCAAAAGATCCAATATTCCTACTCCAATTCCGCTTAAGATGCTATCTCAAGGATGAGGAAAATTTACTCATCTACTCAGTGTTTTGCTGTGGTCTGCCTCCTATTAATTATTTCAGGAAAATAGATAATTGAGGCCCTGTTATCAGAGTAAGGACATAGGGCATAAAAGAAATCTTATGGTCACACATTGTTTTATATCCCTTGTGAGTGTAACCTTCAACTGCTCAGATGTGGCTTGTTTCGCGTGTTTCACTGAATAGATAACACATCGGCTGACAAGTTCCTGTTCTAATGAAGAAAAACAACTTTCTCGGTCAAATTCAATTTTATTCATTAACCTGGTCTTCTTCAAGAGCGATAGAATCATTCCAGCGCTACTCTAACATTTCGATACAGACGGACGGTTTGTCTTTGGCCCCAAAATAGGCAATTGTTTCGGCGACCATCTCCTCATTCGAACTATATCCCTTTCCGGCGACGATTTTTTGTAGCTCTGCGTACAGGAAAAATTCGAGGTGGGCCCAATCTGCTGATTAGGGTGGATGCGGAAGCAATGTATGGAACACGGTTCATTGTCGTGGTGAAAGATCGATCTTTCGTTGCTTATGGGCCCGTTCCTTCGAAATTTCCGATCTAACGATCTAGTTCAGCCATGTAGCGATCGCTATTGATTACCTTGTCGTCGATAAACAAAATACCGTGCGCATCTCAAAACACTGACGCTATAACCTTGCCAGCACTCTGATGAGCTTATTGCCCCTTTAGGAGAGGTTGACCGGATGCTATCCGACCAGCTGACTGCCATTTTGGCTCTGGCGTGTAATGATGAATCCAAGTTTAGTCAATATATATACGTGTAAGTTAGATATCCTTTGTGAGTTCTTCAATTTACTACACCCACCTGTTCCGTTTTAGCGTTTTTTTTCAGGGTCTAATACATAAATAACTTAAATTACATAAAATTTTACTTAACTATTAAATTCGTTTATCAGCTATAGCTAGTTTTACATAATTTACTCGATTTACTAGAATTTACTAGACAATCTATATATATAAAAAAGAATGTTTATTTGTCTGTTTGTCCGTCTGTTTGTTTGATCCCTAATGGAATTCCTAATGGAATGGACGGTTTGACCGAGCACAATGAGAATTGGTGCATTTGGTAGATGTCATCATGGAGCATGTTTGTGGCTAAGTTTGGTGCGAAAAAATAGTCGAATTCGCTGAATATTAAGACCAACTAAATTTTCAGATGCTTCTCAAACTGTACATATACAATTAAAACATTGTCGTTAGTTCAGATTTCCCAAGTATCTGAATTCTCTAAGTACTGGAAATCTGCCTTTCATTATCTACGATATTGTACTTTGCGTTTGACTGTTGTTACAATATGCCATTCCTATCTTTAAGTCTTCATATTTGTATACACGTCTTTCACTGCTTATTGCCTGGCTTAAACAATGTTGTACCTGTTACAACACAGTTATTAGACCATGCCCTCCGAGTCAAGCCGTTTGTTAAGTGTATCCTAAAATGTTGCATAGAACCCAATAGTTGTGTATGCCAGAGAGTTCCTTTTATCATGAATACTTTTGTCAGAATGTGTGGCAATCTATTGCAGTTGTAGTCATATAAAGTTCTTGTTATGTATTTTAGGTGTAGGTTTTTCGTGTATAAGTGGGCGTCTTCGATTCCTGTTTCTGTGGCAATCACATAGTTAGAAGTGCATTTTGGCAAATATAATACCCGCTTGACGAATTAGCTCGCAACACTTGGGCCCCATATGTTTGGATGGTCAGTGTGATATTCTTTTTGCCAAGAAATTATTTCGAAGTCGAGTTTATTGCCACCTTTGACTTAACTCTCTTGTTTATGATATGGGTCACAAACGATATATTCGGGGGCAATGTTACTCGTTTTGTTCCTTTAAAATACCACTTTTCTCCAGCTGGTGGTCGACCTCCTCTACGGAACGTCTTTATCTCTAACTTATTAAGTTTAACATCCATTCCTCAATTATCATAATACGTTTCCCAGCTCTTTATCATAGACTGCAGCGTCTTAATGTCGTCTGCAAGGATCACTACATAGTCTGCATACAGCAGGAGTCTTATATTCATATTATCGACTTGAAATCCATCCCCTAGATTGTCATGAAGATCGTTTAAATATATTGCAAATAACAAAGGTGACAGTGAACATCCCCGTTTAACACCACTCTGCGTTTGGAATTCATTAGACAATTGGGTTCCGATCCATACTGCAATTTTAGCTTGTCTGTATATGCTTTCGATGAACTTACAATTTTAGTTCAATCGCCGAATTTATGAAGTTTTAAAATGAGGAGGTTACGTGGTATTCTGCCAAACGCTGCTGTAAAGTCCAAAAAAAATTCATAGAAGCGATATTATCTGAGTAGATATTGTTAATCGTGGAATAATGTTTCCTAAATCTATTATTTTTAGTGATCCAGGCTGTAAGGCGTTCGTTCACAATTCCCATCAAAATTTTGAACTGAGCAGTTCATAAATGAGATTCCTCTATAATTCTCGGATTGGATATCCCTTTTTAAAAATAGGCAATATTACGCTTCTCATGAATGCAGCATCTAGTTTGCTACTGTTTACAATATTTGTAAAGGTTTTTGCTCGTTAGCTTTAATTTCCTTCACTAGCATCCACCAATTCTTGTTGTTTGTCACAGTATTTGCTCTACGTTCTAAGCTTAATGACTATTGTTGTATTTTACATTGCACAATTTTCAATAGTCATTATGCTATGATATATATCTTTCTTTGTCGTGTATACTTCCAGATTTCTGTTGATTATTTAGAACGTCAAATGTTTCATCCCTAGCGTTCTTGCTGTGTGCTTGACGCACCGTTTACTCTTATATTTATTTGTCTAGTCAGTTGGTTAGGTGTCGATGATAGATATGCATTTAAATTGGACACATATCTTTCTTTGTTCTGATTTTTGATCATCATGATCAGTTCCGGCAAAAGGATTTAGATTTCGCATTGGTGTAGTTACTGTTTAAATTTTTAGCGTTAGATGGATGGGCATGTGGTCTGGCCAAACTTTATCTTCAACGTGAAATCCTCGACCATTCATAGAATGTCCCAGGAAGTTACACATATTTCGTTGACAGAGCATCCCACCGTGCTGATATTCGGTATCGCCTTTAGTTCTACCATTAAGGATCGAAAGTCCGTGCTTGTCACAAAATCTGAGTAAGTCTCTTCCACTGGCATTAACAGTTTGATCCTAAATAGCAATACATGTATTGATTATTATTTTCATGATTAATTAGATAAAAATCCCAAAAAAATTATTATTATTTAATTTTTAAAATAAAAATTGAAAATATTTTTTATTTTATGATTTTTAAAATAAAATTAATTTTAATTTTTATACAAATAAATTATAAATATAAATGTATGCGCTATTTGGATAGCCCAGTGAATAAGCAATAATTTTGATATACATCTTTTATATGTGCGACGATTCCATCATAATGGTTTTTTTAGTTAAAAATCGACCTCATAACTGTTATTTTTGGTCCCTGCTTTATTTCGATGGTTCACTAATACATGAAGTGTAAATGAGTGAGAGATCAAGCACATATGGAGTAGACAATTTCTAAGTTATCTTCTGAAAACCGAAGAAAATTTAAGACCACACTTCACTTACCTAATGCCAACAATTATTAGATCAATTCCTTAGATGCTGATTAAAACGTTGACAAAACTTGCGTTGCGAAGGCATGGCCAGTTTGCTGCCAGGCATAGCTTAGAATTTCACTGTCGTAGTCGCAATTGACATTCGATAATTCATCAGAAAATAAAAACTACAGGGTTCAACACATACCATGCTTGATTGATTGTTCCTACAGTGAGTACTCACAAGCGCCCATATCCTTCACATCAAATTCGAAATCGTAGAACTCTAGATAATCCTGCATCTCGTGCATTTTGAAGTTAGGCGCAATTGTGATCCCGAGAGCACCTGCACACCTGGGCCAGCATAACTTGCTTGCGGCTGGTTATACAACACAGCATCCTTTTTGACTCTCATCGACATCGAGCGTGTCTACCAAATTGTTCGCAACAGTATCATCGGTCATTGTAACTGAAAGGAGCGAGAAGAGAGATCGATCCTTGCTCATATGTATGTCCGAACTGAGTTCCGAATAATATAGCAAATCTTATCAAACTCTTTGATTTCTGGAGACTACTTATTTTTTTATGAAATATCAGAAATTACTTATGTATTAAGCTCCATGCGGTAACCTCCAAATTTAACAAACATAATCGCCTTTAGCGAACGATTGTCCTCTCGTGCTTTTCTGACTAATGAGATTCAGCTTTTTTACTTTTTAATTTTACTGTATAAAATCAAAATATTTACGACTACAACTATGGATGCCAATAAATAATACATTTTTCAAACTTGTCGTGCAACAAACTAGTACGATTGCCAACCAGCATTTTTTTTCTCGCCCCCTCAGGCAACTTTAATATGTATTTACTATTCTATTCTCAAGTTTCAAGTTATAACTTCGCCTCATAAGGCCATTTAACAATAAAAGTGTGCTAGTCAACTAATTTTGGGTGGCGAGTGGTCAGCGCTTTCTCTGTTTAAGCTTAGCTTTCTCCGTTTTCTCTCATGTTCGCTGCCTTTTATTGTTACATAAAGACGATTAATAATGAAAATATACGTATTTGCTCTTACAATTTTAGTGTAAACGTAGCAGGCCATTTTCTCAAGCACAGCCATTTTGTGCCGTTCGGCTGGGGTCTCAGTGACATTTGCTCAAAAATTCACATCACATTTAGTGTGGAAGGTCCCTCGGATTGGACAAAGAAAACGGACACGGATACATTTTTGAGTAGCTTTTTTTTAGGGTTTTTAAACTCTTTCACTCGTGGTTAAAAAAGACTAGCAACTAAATAATCCTTTGAAGAATTTTGCGGGAAAATATTTTGCACAGATTGTTGCCGGTACATTTTAGCTAAATTTGGAAGAAGTAAACAGCGAAATACCTCAAAGCGGTAAATAAAAAAATTAATTTATAAAATTTAGGTTTTTCCATTGAAAAAAGAAAAAAATACTTGTATTTATACGTATGTATATGTAGGTTTGTCCCACGTACAATATGTTAAGAAAATGTGGACAATTATGTGAATAAAAAAATAGATCTTCAACATTAACAATGTTATTGCATGAAATAATAACTAATTGCTGAATGAAACGATGGAGAAATGGGGAGTTCAAAACGCAAAGAGCATTTCCTTTTCCAAGTAGTTCGCCTGAGTTTTTGGTGGTTTGCTTCGTCAATCATTTAGGTCTCGATTTGAAGTCTGACCTATAAGCGGCTGAATTCGCAGTGTTTTCGGAAGAAGAAGACCCATAAAAATAGATTTAAAAAAAATTTAACAAACATAGTTTTAAAAGAGTCCGAAATGCGTCCTAAAATGGCTACTTAATTGATCAAAATGTGGTTTCTTAAGAGAATATTTTTATTTTATCTGATGGTAATGAATGCCGGCCATTTAAGACCCGTCGAGCTTACTACACGTTTTGCAAAGTCTTCTGTAATATTAATAAAAAAAAAAATGAGACAAAAAAATCCAGGTCACTTTGCATTTGAAAAACTAATAAAAATAAATTTCTCTTTTGTTTCCTCAGAAAAATAACACTCATACTCGATTCCAATGGATATTACTGGTACTGATATGTTGTTAATAGATCCAGTGGATTTGATTTTCTTTGGTCCGTTTACTCGTATGATACGAAACTGTGTTAAAATCAATAATCCAAACAAGGAGAATTCGGTAATGTTCAAGATAAAAACGAATGAACCGAAGTTATACTGCGCCCGGCCGCACATGGGAAAGTTGGCTCCAGGAGAAACCGCTGCTGTAGAGATAATTTTACAACCAAATAACCCCTTATTAACTGGAAGGAGCCACAAATTCCTCATTCAGGCAGTGTATTGCTGTAACGATTCTGAGAACATTCCAGATTTCTGGAAGTTAGTTAACCCGAACGACATATGGGATTCGAAGATCCGTTGCATTCTCCCTTATAACAACAAAAAAGGTGCGTTGCCGCAGGCCCTTGCCTTAAAAAATGATGGCGACGATACAGCCAATCCACAAGGGTGTTCATCCAACGATACCGAGCTCAACGAAGACAAGGGTGGCAGTGAATATGTCGAGGACTCGGATAGTGAGGTGAGAGTTCGCCGCCGTTCACTCAGTGAGAATTCTGTAAAGGCTGCTGAGCTATTGGATAAGATTGAAGCTTTGAAGACCGAAAACAATGCAATCAAAAATAAGCTACTACATTGCGAGGGCGAGTGCAAAGAGCGTGTGGCTCAGGACCACAACCCTCAACTTGTGAAGACCAGAAAGCGCTCTAGTCTTTATTACATTACTATATTCTTCGTGGCTGTAGTTGCTGTTGGCGTCTATGTTAGAAAATACATGGTCTAAGTTGGTGACCAGAGACTAGTATTCAAGAAGTAGAAAGATCACTAACACGACTAAACATATTCAGTGGTTACACAAAAATGTTTCTTTAATCACGGATTTCATCATAAGTCAATATTAATAAATCTTCGTTCAATTGTCATTAAAACTGTGAGTTTCTATGGGATTATCTGCGGTTCGAGAATATTAAGAATTACGATGAGTTAATGACATCCGGGACTGATTAATTTTGGGCAGATATTCGTTGGTCTCAGCTTAGGTCCTCGGACATAAATTCAGATTCATTTTTTCCACGCCGAAGTATTAGTATGCTTCGTATTTCAAGAGGAGTTTAGTTTCTACATGTTGTGATAGTTTCAGACAATAATCAAGATGTTTCCAATATGGAAATTGCCATCTATGAATGTGAAGAAGAGATTTGATGGCCTAGCCAAAAAGATACCTAGATATGGGGTAATGGGGCTTAGTACCTCCGCTAATTTTATAGGCTGTGAACCCTTCGATGGCATTGTCGGAGAAAACGCCGAGACAATCAGTGAGTGAAGTTTTTTTGGAATAAAGTTCTTAGGTGACTGATTATTTAACGCGGACTTCGTCAAGTGAAAGTTCTTGTCTGTCCGGAAATAAACTACTAATTCATGAATCTCAGTAGGAAGTTCCTAACCGGGCATTACTGGCTGAGGTATCATTTTCAAAAGATCCAATATTCCTACTCCAATTCCGCTTAAGATGCTATCTCAAGGATGAGGAAAATTTACTCATCTACTCAGTGTTTTGCTGTGGCCTGCCTCCTATTAATTATTTCAGGAAAATAGATAATTGAGGCCCTGTTATCAGAGTAAGGACATAGGGCATAAAAGAAATCTTATGGTCACACATTGTTTAATATCCCTTGTGAGTGTAACCTTCAACTGCTCAGATATGGCTTGTTTCGCGTGTTTCACTGAATAGATAACACATCGGCTGACAAGTTCCTGTTCTAATGAAGAAAAACAACTTTCTCGGTCAAATTCAATTTTATTCATTAACCTGGTCTTCTTCAAGAGCGATAGAATCATTCCAGCGCTACTCTAACATTTCGATACAGACGGACGGTTTGTCTTTGGCCCCAAAATAGGCAATTGTTTCGGCGACCATCTCCTCATTCGAACTATATCCCTTTCCGGCGACGATTTTTTGTAGCTCTGCGTACAGGAAAAATTCGCTGTGGGCCCAATCTGCTGATTAGGGTGAATGCGGAAGCAATGCATGGAACACGGTTCATTGTCGTGGTGAAAGACCGACCTTTCGTTGCTTATGGGCCCGTTCCTCCGAAATTTCCGATCTAACGATCTAGTTCAGCCATGTAGCGATCGCTATTGATTACCTTGTCGTCGATAAACAAAATACCGTGCGCATCTCAAAACACTGACGCTATAACCTTGCCAGCACTCTGATGAGCTTATTGCCCCTTTAGGAGAGGTTGACCGGATGCTATCCGACCAGCTGACTGCCATTTTGGCTCTGGCGTGTAATGATGAATCCAAGTTTAGTCAATATATATACGTGTAAGTTAGATATCCTTTGTGAGTTCTTCAATTTACTACACCCACCTGTTCCGTTTTAGCGTTTTTTTTCAGGGTCTAATACATAAATAACTTAAATTACATAAAATTTTACTTAACTATTAAATTCGTTTATCAGCTATAGCTAGTTTTACATAATTTACTCGATTTACTAGAATTTACTAGACAATCTATATATATAAAAAAGAATGTTTATTTGTCTGTTTGTCCGTCTGTTTGTTTGATCCCTAATGGAATTCCTAATGGAATGGACGGTTTGACCGAGCACAATGAGAATTGGTGCATTTGGTAGATGTCATCATGGAGCATGTTTGTGGCTAAGTTTGGTGCGAAAAAATAGTCGAATTCGCTGAATATTAAGACCAACTAAATTTTCAGATGCTTCTCAAACTGTACATATACAATTAAAACATTGTCGTTAGTTCAGATTTCCCAAGTATCTGAATTCTCTAAGTACTGGAAATCTGCCTTTCATTATCTACGATATTGTACTTTGCGTTTGACTGTTGTTACAATATGCCATTCCTATCTTTAAGTCTTCATATTTGTATACACGTCTTTCACTGCTTATTGCCTGGCTTAAACAATGTTGTACCTGTTACAACACAGTTATTAGACCATGCCCTCCGAGTCAAGCCGTTTGTTAAGTGTATCCTAAAATGTTGCATAGAACCCAATAGTTGTGTATGCCAGAGAGTTCCTTTTATCATGAATACTTTTGTCAGAATGTGTGGCAATCTATTGCAGTTGTAGTCATATAAAGTTCTTGTTATGTATTTTAGGTGTAGGTTTTTCGTGTATAAGTGGGCGTCTTCGATTCCTGTTTCTGTGGCAATCACATAGTTAGAAGTGCATTTTGGCAAATATAATACCCGCTTGACGAATTAGCTCGCAACACTTGGGCCCCATATGTTTGGATGGACCTACATGCAGCACTAAAGAGATTCCATTTTGTAGTCAGTGTGATATTCTTTTTGCCAAGAAATTATTTCGAAGTCGAGTTTATTGCCACCTTTGACTTAACTCTCTTGTTTATGATATGGGTCACAAACGATATATTCGGGGGCAATGTTACTCGTTTTGTTCCTTTAAAATACCACTTTTCTCCAGCTGGTGGTCGACCTCCTCTACGGAACGTGTTTATCTCTAACTTATTAAGTTTAACATCCATTCCTCAATTATCATAATACGTTTCCCAGCTCTTTATCATAGACTGCAGCGTCTTAATGTCGTCTGCAAGGATCACTACATAGTCTGCATACAGCAGGAGTCTTATATTCATATTATCGACTTGAAATCCATCCCCTAGATTGTCATGAAGATCGTTTAAATATATTGCAAATAACAAAGGTGACAGTGAACATCCCCGTTTAACACCACTCTGCGTTTGGAATTCATTAGACAATTGGGTTCCGATCCATACTGCAATTTTAGCTTGTCTGTATATGCTTTCGATGAACTTACAATTTTAGTTCAATCGCCGAATTTATGAAGTTTTAAAATGAGGAGGTTACGTGGTATTCTGCCAAACGCTGCTGTAAAGTCCAAAAAAAATTCATAGAAGCGATATAATCTGAGTAGATATTGTTAATCGTGGAATAATGTTTCCTAAATCTATTATTTTTAGTGATCCAGGCTGCAACTGAGCAGTTCATAAATGAGATTCCTCTATAATTCTCGGATTGGTTTGGATATCCCTTTTTAAAAATAGGCAATATTACGCTTCTCATGAATGCAGCATCTAGTTTGCTACTGCTTACAATATTTGTAAAGGTTTTTGCTCGTTAGCTTTAATTTCCTTCACTAGCATCCACCAATTTTTGTTGTTTGTCACAGTATTTGCTCTACGTTCTAAGCTTAATGAGTATTGTTGTATTTTACATTGCACAATTTTCAATAGTCATTATGCTATGATATATATCTTTCTTTGTCGTGTATACTTCCAGATTTCCGTTGATTATTTAGAACGACAAATGTTTCATCCCTAGCGTTCTTGCTGTGTGCGTCAAACCGTTTACTCTTATATTTATTTGTCTAGTCAGTTGGTTAGGTGTCGATGATAGATATGCATTTAAACTGGACACATATCTTTCTTTGTTCTGATTTTTGATCATCATGATCAGTTCCGGCAAAAGGATTTAGATTTCGCATTGGTGTAGTTACTGTTTAAATTTTTAGCGTTAGATGGATGGGCATGTGGTCTGGCCAAACTTTATCTTCAACGTGAAATCCTCGACCATTCATAGAATGTCCCAGGAAGTTACACATATTTCGTAGACAGAGCATCCCACCGTGCTGATATTCGGTATCGCCTTTAGTTCTACCATTAAGGATCGAAAGTCCGTGCTTGTCACAAAATCTGAGTAAGTCTTTTCCACTGGCATTAACAGTTTGATCCTAAATAGCAATACATGTATTGATTATTATTTTCATGATTAATTAGATAAAAATCCCAAAAAAATTATTATTATTTAATTTTTAAAATAAAAATTGAAAATATTTTTTATTTTATGATTTTTAAAATAAAATTTATTTTAATTTTTATACAAATAAATTATAAATATAAATGTATGCGCTATTTGGATAGCCCAGTGAATAAGCAACAATTTTGTTATACATCTTTTATAATGTAATGCCAACAATTACTAGATCAATTCCTTAGATGCTGATTAAAACGTTGACAAAACTTGCGTTGCGAAGGCATGGCCAGTTTGCTGCCAGGCATAGTTTAGAATTTCACTGTCGTAGTCGCAATTGACATTCGATAATTCACCAGAAAATAAAAACTACAGGGTTCAACACATACCATGCTTGATTGATTGTTCCTACAGTGAGTACTCACAAGCGCCCATATCCTTCACATCAAATTCGAAATCGTAGAACTCTAGATAATCCTGCATCTCGTGCATTTTGAAGTTAGGCGCAATTGTGATCCCGAGAGCACCTGCACACCTGGGCCAGCATAACTTGCTTGTGGCTGGTTATACAACACAGCATCCTTTTTGACTCTCATCGACATCGAGCGTGTCTACCAAATTGTTCGCACCAGTATCATCGGTCATTGTAACTGAAAGGAGCGAGAAGAGAGATCGATCCTTGCTCATATGTATGTCCGAACTTAGTTCCGAATAATATAGCAAATCTTATCAAACTCTTTAATTTCTGGAGACTACTTATTCTTTTATGAAATATCAGAAATTACTTATGTATTAAGCTCCATGCGGTAACCTCCAAATTTAACAAACATAATCGCCTTTAGCGAACGATTGTCCTCTCGTGCTTTTCTGACTAATGAGATTCAGCTTTTTTACTTTTTAATTTTACTGTATAAAATCAAAATATTTACGACTACAACTATGGATGCCAATAAATAATACATTTTTCAAACTTGTCGTGCATAAAAACTAGTACAAACACGATTGCCAACCAGCATTTTTTTTCTCGCCCCCTCAGGCAACTTTAATATGTATTTACTATTCTATTCTCAAGTTTCAAGTTATAACTTCGCCTCATAAGGCCATTTAACAATAAAAGTGTGCTAGTCAACTAATTTTGGGTGGCGAGTGGTCAGCGCTTTCTCGGTTTAAGCTTAGCTTTCTCCGTTTTCTCTCATGTTCGCTGCCTTATATTGTTACATAAAGACGATTAATAATGAAAATATACGTATTTGCTCTTACAATTTTAGTGTAAACGTAGCAGGCAATTTTCTCAAGCATTGCCATTTTGTGCCGTTCGGCTGGGGTCTCAGTGACATTTACTCAAAAATTCACATCACACTTAGCTGTGGAAGGTTCCTCGGATTGGACAAAGAAAACGGACACAGATACATTTTTGAGTAGCTTTTTTTTAGGGTTTTTAAACTCTTTCACTCGTGGTTAAAAAAGACTAGCAACTAAATAATCCTTTGAAGAATTTTGCGGGAAAATATTTTGCACAGATTGTTGCCGGTACATTTTAGCTAAATTTGGAAGAAGTAAACGGCGAAATACCTCAAAGCGGTAAATAAAAAAATTAATTTATAAAATTTAGGTTTTTCCATTGAAAAAAGAAAAAAATACTTGTATTTATACGTATGTATATGTAGGTTTGTCCCACGTACAATATGTTAAGAAAATGTGGACAATTATGTGAATTAAAAAATAGATCTGCAACATTAACAATGTTATTGCATGAAATAATAACTAATTGCTGAATGAAACGATGGAGAAATGGGGAGTTCAAAAAGCAAAGAGCATTTCCTTTTCCAAGTAGTTCGCCTGAGTTTTTGGTGGTTTGCTTCGTCAATCATTTAGGTCTCGATTTGAAGTCTGACCTATAAGCGGCTGAATTCGCAGTGTTTTCGAAAGAAGAAGACCCATAAAAATAGATTTAAAAAAAATTTAACAAACATAGTTTTAAAAGAGTCCGAAATGCGTCCTAAAATGGCTACTTAATTGATCAAAATGTGGTTTCTTAAGAGAATATTTTTATTTTATCTGATGGTAATGAATGCCGGCCATTTAAGACCCGTCGAGCTTACTACACGTTTTGCAAAGTCTTCTGTAATATTAATAAAAAAAAAAATGAGACAAAAAAATCCAGATCACTTTGCATTTGAAAAACTAATAAAAATAAATTTCTCTTTTGTTTCCTCAGAAAAATAACACTCATACTCGATTCCAATGGATATTACTGGTACTGATATGTTGTTAATAGATCCAGTGGATTTGATTTTCTTTGGTCCGTTTACTCGTATGATACGAAACTGTGTTAAAATCAATAATCCAAACAAGGAGAATTCGGTAATGTTCAAAATAAAAACGAATGAACCGAAGTTATACTGCGCCCGGCCGCACATGGGAAAGTTGGCTCCAGGAGAAACCGCTGCTGTTGAGATAATTTTACAACCAATTAACCCCGTATTAACTGGAAGGAGCCACAAATTCCTCATTCAGGCAGTGTATTGCTGTAACGATTCTGAGAACATTCCAGATTTCTGGAAGTTAGTTAACCCGAACGACATATGGGATTCGAAGATCCGTTGCATTCTCCATTATAACAACAAAAAAGGTGCGTTGCCGCAGGCCCTTGCCTTAAAAAATGATGGCGACGATACAGCCAATCCACAAGGGTGTTCATCCAACGATACCGAGCTCAACGAAGACAAGGGTGGCAGTGAATATGTCGAGGACTCGGATAGTGAGGTGAGAGTTCGCCGCCGTTCACTCAGTGAGAATTCTGTAAAGGCTGCTGAGCTATTGGATAAGATTGAAGCTTTGAAGACCGAAAACAATGCAATCAAAAATAAGCTACTACATTGCGAGGGCGAGTGCAAAGAGCGTGTGGCTCAGGACCACAACCCTCAACTTGTGAAGACCAGAAAGCGCTCTAGTCTTTATTACATTACTATATTCTTCGTGGCTGTAGTTGCTGTTGGCGTCTATGTTAGAAAATACATGGTCTAAGTTGGTGACCAGAGACTAGTATTCAAGAAGTAGAAAGATCACTAACACAACTAAACATATTCAGTGGTTACATAAAAATTTTTCTTTAATCACGGATTTCATCATAAGTCAATATTAATAAATCTTCGTTCAATTGTCATTAAAACTGTGAGTTTCTATGGGATTATCTGCGGTTCGAGAATATTAAGAATTACGATGAGTTAATGACATCCGGGACTGATTAATTTTGGGCAGGTATTCGTTGGTCTCAGCTTAGGTCCTCGGACATAAATTCAGATTCATTTTTTCCACGCCGAAGTATTAGTATGCTTCGTATTTCAAGAGGAGTTTAGTTTCTACTTGTTGTGATAGTTTCAGACAATAATCAAGATGTTTCCAATATGGAAATTGCCATCTATGAATGTGAAGAAGAGATTTGATGGCCTAGCCAAAAAGATACCTAGATATGGGGTAATGGGGCTTAGTACCTCCGCTAATTTTATAGGCTGTGAACCCTTCGATGGCATTGTCGGAGAAAACGCCGAGACAATCAGTGAGTGAAGTTTTTTTGGAATAAAGTTCTTAGGTGACTGATTATTTAACGCGGACTTCGTCAAGTGAAAGTTCTTGTCTGTCCGGAAATAAACTACTAATTCATGAATCTCAGTAGGAAGTTCCTAACCGGGCATTACTGGCTGAGGTATCATTTTCAAAAGATCCAATATTCCTACTCCAATTCCGCTTAAGATGCTATCTCAAGGATGAGGAAAATTTACTCATCTACTCAGTGTTTTGCTGTGGCCTGCCTCCTATTAATTATTTCAGGAAAATAGATAATTGAGGCCCTGTTATCAGAAGAAGGACATAGGGCATAAAAGAAATCTTATGGTCACACATTGTTTAATATCCCTTGTGAGTGTAACCTTCAACTGCTCAGATATGGCTTGTTTCGCGTGTTTCACTGAATAGATAACACATCGGCTGACAAGTTCCTGTTCTAATGAAGAAAAACAACTTTCTCGGTCAAATTCAATTTTATTCATTAACCTGGTCTCCTTCAAGAGCGATAGAATCATTCCAGCGCTACTCTAACATTTCGATACAGACGGACGGTTTGTCTTTGGCTCCAAAATAGGCAATTGTTTCGGCGACCATCTCCTCATTCGAACTATATCCCTTTCCGGCGACGATTTTTTGTAGCTCTGCGTACAGGAAAAATTCGAGGTGGGCCCAATCTGCTGATTAGGGTGGATGCGGAAGCAATGCATGGAACACGGTTCATTGTCGTGGTGAAAGATCGATCTTTCGTTGCTTATGGACCCGTTCCTTCGAAATTTCCGATCTAACGATCTAGTTCAGCCATGTAGCGATCGCTATTGATTACCTTGTCGTCGATAAACAAAATACCGTGCGCATCTCAAAACACTGACGCTATAACCTTGCCAGCACTCTGATGAGCTTATTGCCCCTTTAGGAGAGGTTGACCGGATGCTATCCGACCAGCTGACTGCCATTTTGGCTCTGGCGTGTAATGATGAATCCAAGTTTAGTCAATATATATACGTGTAAGTTAGATATCCTTTGTGAGTTCTTCAATTTACTACACCCACCTGTTCCGTTTTAGCGTTTTTTTTTTCAGGGTCTAATACATAAATAACTTAAATTACATAAAATTTTACTTAACTATTAAATTCGTTTATCAGCTATAGCTAGTTTTACATAATTTACTCGATTTACTAGAATTTACTAGACAATCTATATATATAAAAAAGAATGTTTATTTGTCTGTTTGTCCGTCTGTTTGTTTGATCCCTAATGGAATTCCTAATGGAATGGACGGTTTGACCGAGCACAATGAGAATTGGTGCATTTGGTAGATGTCATCATGGAGCATGTTTGTGGCTAAGTTTGGTGCGAAAAAATAGTCGAATTCGCTGAATATTAAGACCAACTAAATTTTCAGATGCTTCTCAAACTGTACATATACAATTAAAACATTGTCGTTAGTTCAGATTTCCCAAGTATCTGAATTCTCTAAGTACTGGAAATCTGCCTTTCATTATCTACGATATTGTACTTTGCGTTTGACTGTTGTTACAATATGCCATTCCTATCTTTAAGTCTTCATATTTGTATACACGTCTTTCACTGCTTATTGCCTGGCTTAAACAATGTTGTACCTGTTACAACACAGTTATTAGACCATGCCCTCCGAGTCAAGCCGTTTGTTAAGTGTATCCTAAAATGTTGCATAGAACCCAATAGTTGTGTATGCCAGAGAGTTCCTTTTATCATGAATACTTTTGTCAGAATGTGTGGCAATCTATTGCAGTTGTAGTCATATAAAGTTCTTGTTATGTATTTTAGGTGTAGGTTTTTCGTGTATAAGTGGGCGTCTTCGATTCCTGTTTCTGTGGCAATCACATAGTTAGAAGTGCATTTTGGCAAATATAATACCCGCTTGACGAATTAGCTCGCAACACTTGGGCCCCATATGTTTGGATG